>CM042016.1:80193381-80930881 GCA_023525715.1 Cichorium intybus | reverse complement strand
AAAGCTCTTTTGAGGTCTGTCTTCTTATTTTTTCGATTTTGAGTTATTTTTAGAAGAAAGAAAGAACTTACCTCTCAAAGTGTAAACTTTCAGAATATAAGCATAATGCAAAAAAAAAATAAAAAAAAAATCAACATTCGTGTTTATAGATGCAAATTTTAGAAGGAGAATTAAAATTTGAATATAATATAACTGACAGCTAATTAAGTTAATGACAATCAAACCTTTCAGACAATATTTCCTCTTTTTTTTGTTCCGAATTCCCCAATTCACGGACTGTATTAGAAAGAAATTGGTAATCAAGTATCAAATTTTACTCTTTCTTCTCTTATTTCCAATCAAGAATCACTATAGAACATAGTTAAGTGGCTAAATGGATAATACGGTGCAAGTACAAGTGTTATAATGCATTATGCACTTAATGGCAGTTTTGTCATTAAAATACTTTATAGGGCCTTCCAAGTTCCTTTTTCTCCATATCTTCCACATTTAGGAGAAAATATTTTAGCAAAAGGTTGACCAAAACTTTCCTCTAAATAAAAATTTCTATTCTCTCTTATGTTTCTTTCCAGATATCTCCTTTTTCTTCCTATTTTGTATTAAATTTAATATTTGTTTTCAAAAGAGAACAATACCTCCAAACCTCCATCAGTGTCGGCCTTGTTGTCATTCGTAAAGCTCTCACAGGATCCTTCTGCAAGAACATAAAATCAAAAATCAGACATTTAAGTAAAACTGCAAATTCACCCAAAAATAAAGTTTCAGAAAAACACACATCTCTATTTGTCTTCGAGTTTTTGCAACATCAAGCGGACAGGTGGCGGCAACAGCAAGGCTACCAGCAACAAAACCTGCTGAGAAATTTGCTCCCAGCATGGTGGCAACATTGGCTTCCTGACCCACCACACTCAGCAGCCGCCTTCTTACCGGCTCAAGTGTTCACCAACAAATGGCAGCGAAATGCACATCACGTGCCAGCTGTGCCGCTAGACCTGTTCAAAGAGCCCTATAACTTTGCACTGCAACAAAAACAACGAATGGGATTTAGAACTAACATAAAGGATTACTTTTTTTCTTATAACGATGAAAAATAAGAATAATTTAATTAACATACAATTACTATTGTTTCACATTGGATAACACCTCCAGCAAAATCTTCCACACTACATGAGCTTTCTTACCATTGTTGAAGTCGTTGAATGCTTGAGTAATCACAGAAATCAAAGCTTAATAATAGAATGGCACTAAACAAAGATTATAAGAACCACTAAGAAAATAAACAACAAAATTGATTATTAATATGGGTATTATTGTAGCTTTAAAAAAATATTTGTGTCATAATCATATATTGTAAGAAGCAATGTAGTAATAAATATTAACCACAAACAAATTCATGGAAGATTGAGCTAGCAGTTTGTTTTCGGAAGATTTGTGTAGGTCCACCTCCAAGAAAATATCTTTAACATAATCCTTGTTAAAGAGTATATATGAGCATTTCATAAACAAACTGCTTAAAATTCCATAAAGTGGATGCTTTTGACCAACTATCTTAGGCAATTCCTCCTGTAAAATCAATTCAATTTCTGTAATTACTAAATTGTCCGGTTAAATACAAGAAATAGCAATGTACTTTCACTGATTTCTTTACTATAACATCTTACTTTCATTTCTTTCTATTATACCAAATTTTCCTGCTATAAGGAGTAATCAGGTTACACTTTTCAAAGCACAAAGATAGAAATAAATGAAAGTAGGATGCTATAATACACAAATACATGAAAGCAGATTGGTATTTCTTATGAAGAATCGGTTTTGGCTAGTTCATTACCCAAGATTTCCAAGTTTGAAGAGAGTTAGTGTTGGAATCAACTAATGTTGTGAATATTTTCCAAACATTAACATCTTTTAATTGATGTAAAAGCATGAAATCTGTTTCAGCTTTTATGGGATCTGTAAAACAGTGAGACATGAAGTGAAATAAAAGCGCGATTTTTTTTGGAGCTCTGAACCACCACCATCCTGCAATTAAATTAAATAATTATACACATATTAGTAATTAGTTTTGCACTATTTTATGTCTAAAAATAGCGTTGATAAAGAGCAAACCTTATACATCTGCCTTAGCCAAAGGTATTTTTGCAACTCTAATTGTAACCTGCAATCGTGTTTTTTTTGTTAAATCAATGCAAATGTGTATTTAAGAAGCAGAATAACAATTTCATCAGAAAAACAAACCTTTTATTCTGTTCCAGTGTTTTCTGTAAAGCTTTTACTTCTACTTTATCGAATTTTGAAATTAGTACATATATTCATCTTTAACCGAATAAAGTATCATATTCTCCACCCTTGTGACGATCACGGACGTTACTCAAATCTTCCCTCCTCTCATCGAGTAAAGTGAGTAACAATCTAACTAAATAAAATCCAGAGTGTGAAGGTCGCAAACCAGAGATATAGACTGAAAGAGAGACAAAAACAATGGGTAGCTGAAATCAAACCGAACCTGCCAACAATTCACAAAATCAAAGATCAAAATTAGCAATGGTTCCGTCCTTACCCTCGCCCTCATGTTTTTGCCTCAACTCTTCCGTTTTTTTTCTTTTTGTGAACCCACAACAACATCTTTGCAAAGTACCATCAATATACACAAGATTTTCACGCTTTTGGCCTTCGTGAAGCGTCTTACGCTGGAGGAACGTTTGTTAGAAATATATAAGGTTTTCGAGTAACTTGGATTCACTGAAAGCCGTAATATACACTTTCAGATCAAAGCATTTCGAGGGTACACTCGAAATCTTCAATCAGATAAAATTCCGGGATTTAGAAGCAGAGAATGTGAAAGATGATTTTCTGTACCAAAAACCAAAATGACCAAAAAACGGGATTTATCCATATGACAGTTTCCAGATAAAGAAAACTGTCAAGAAAACTGTCATTAACCACTAAAAACTGTCACTAAAACAGATATTGGGTCAAAAAACCGGGTTCAAATATTGGACCCGGGCTGCCGCCCCTTGGACCCCGCTCCCAGGGGCTGTTGCCCCCGGACCCCCGCAGTATCCGCGTGTTTATATACCCGTGCATATTAAATAAACTTGAACAAGTGTGCACTCCGCACCACCCATAGCTTGTTCAATGTTTATTAAGAATACGTTGGTCAATCAAAATTAATCCCATTACACTTAAATCATATTGGTGAAAATCACCAACAGTTGGGTTACCGTTCAATCCTTCGTCTTGATTTATATAATCGCCTACCTAAAACCCAGAAGAAGGAGAATTAAGGTTTTATGGTGTCGTTAAGCAGAAAAATAACCAAAAAAAACCAATTTCAGAAACAGATTCATAAACAATAACATCGATAAACCCTAAACCGCCTACCGAAAACCTAGAACGCATACTCAAAACCGAAAAAAAACAAACATTGACAGAAACGAAAAGGAGAAAGAAAATTGTTAATCGTACCTGTACATAAGTGGTGACTGTGGTGCTAAGCAAAGAGAAATCATGCTTCAGGAAGAGAAGAAAGAAAGGTGAGAAAGAGTATTCATCAAGAGAAAGAGAACTCTGGAATCGTGTTTCAGTGGCTGACAAAAAGACCTCATTATCGCAAACCCTAGCTTGATTGCAGCTCTGATGGGGGAAAACCAAAAGAAGTAACAATGAGTATTCAGGGCGGAGAAGTGATGGGTGAGACTGGAGAGGAAGGAAGCGGTGGTCGATAGTCGCAATTGCAAAAGCGGTGGTGTAGAAGATGCAAAATCGAGGAAAATTATATATATATATATATATATATATATATATATATATATATATATATATATATATATATATATATATATATATATATATATATATACAATTGTTGCCTCCAATAAACAGTACTACATGAACAGTACCACTTTAGTTTATTACAATTTTTACCCCTGTAGTTTTAATTTGTATAATTATAGTTTTAGTCCTTATAGTTTTAATTTTTATTAATTACAATTTTGGTCCCTATAGTTTTGTTTGCCAGTTTAACATTATTACAGTTTTGATCCCTGTAGTTTTAATTTGTTGACTTCCTTAACCACAGCAACGCGCAGCTCCCTTCCGCTCGTTGAATGTACAATGGTGTAGAAGACGCAAAATCGAGGAAGATCCAGTAAGGAACCGGATCCGGATCCGGAAGACCCGGATCCGGCTTAAGATCCGCATGCCACAAACACCAAAATCACAGGAATTGATATATAGATAAATAATGGATAGACGTTGGTAAGTGTATAATTGCTATGTATATTTATTGTGAGTAATAGTTTAAAAATGTAATGGATGTATTATAGGCAAAATTACACTGTAGCCCATTGAACTTTCAGCTTCTGGTTTAAAAGGTCCCTCTTTTTTTTTCTTGCCTTCTAAGGGATTGAACTCCATTTTAACCTGTCAATATGGTCCCTTGACCTGTTGACACAGGTTATCATACAAAATAAGCAAGGTTTTCAGTGGTTTTAAACCATAATTGGAAGGACTGTGCATGAGGATTGGAAGGACTGTGCATGAGGATTGGAAGCTCGTGAGGGTTTGAAGTTTGGAAGCTCGTTAAAGTTCATTTCATCGTTGAAGCTCACTAAACTGTGTGACAGAATTTGCAAGTTACGTTGATTGGCGAACTTACCTTAGTGATCCGAGCATTTGTTGTGATTTCAACTTCTGGCTAATTGACAGATTTGAACAATTGGCAATTAGAAAATTAGTGACAGGAAAATTGATTCGAATGGTCTCGTTAAGTCCTGGATGCAGTCACTAATTCTTGAACCTTGGTGATGTCGCTAAATTAATCTTGCAAATTCCACCATTGAAGTCGCTAATTGAACAAACAACTAGTCTGAAATCGCATCAATCGATATCGCTAAAATTGGTTTTGATTAAAGTTGCTATAAGCTTAAGTCACTTGTTCTGTCAGTGATCGCCAATCAGAAATCGAGTATCATAGTTTTGGCGAACCTTTGCATGCCTCTGTTTGCTATCACAAATAACTAAGATTGGTTGAAATCGCCATCGCCATTTGAGCTCGAATCTCATCTCGCTAATTGAATGTCACAAGTCGCTACTGATGAATCGCTAATTAGGTGAAATCGCTATTGACAGAACTCACAATAGCTTCAATCAACGTGATTAGCGAACTGGATTTCAATGTTAGTCTCGCAAACGATTGTCGCTTGTGGCTACAGGGGATCGACTCGCTATTCCTTACTGATATCGCTAAATCACAGATATGGTGTCGAACCTTGGTTATTTAGAACAATTGGCAATTAAAAAATGAGCATTTGTTGTGATTCCAAAGCAAATATCCATCGGAAACCCTACCTATAACTCGTTAACTGAAAACCTTGCTTATTTGGAATGGTAACCTGTTACAATAGGTCAAGGGACCATATTGACAGGCTAAAATGGAGTTCAATCCCTTAGAAGGCAAGAAAAAAAGAAGATGGACCTTTTAAACCAGAAGCTGAAAGTTTAATGGGTTACAATGTAATTTTGCCTAAATTATATTAAATATAACTCTCATTCTTTTAGAGCACATTCAACATATAGTTTTAAAGCAAAAACAACAGTTTTAAAACAAAATTAAAGAATAGGCGTAATGATTTTTTTCAATGCACATATAAATATGTTGTTATTATTGGTAAAGAAACATAAGTCCATTAATAATTTAACCCGTATACTTCATAGGAATGCACTTACATTTTTGTAACAATATACTTACAAGCTACAACAACGAAATATAAGAAATGTGAATAGCAAAACAATTTTTGTTTTTTTTTTTCTGACTATGTAATAGCAATCTAATGGTCAACACATTGAGCATAGAAAACATGTTTGTTATGTTGCAGATGACAACAAATAAATTTTAAAAAAAATATGAGCTTATAATGTTTACGATAATTTGCTAACGGTAGATGAAACACCAGTGTTTGAAGACCGATTAATCTAATACAACAAAACCACAAAATTGAGTTAGAAAATAGAACAAACAACTAATATGCAATAATTACACATGAGAAAAAATGGCAAATATCATACACTATTTAGTAATTGGGTAAATTTCATAAAATACACTAACTTTCCAAAAAAATTCGATTTTGACACTGTGTTATTTTTTTTTCAATTAAGTCACTAAGTTTTCAATTTTTTTCAATTAAGTTACTATGTTTTCAATTTGGTTTCAATTTTGACCATTTGACCTGTCAATCCGGTAGTCAGCTGACGTGGCATGATGACGTTTCAGTCTTTGATGATGCGACGATGACGTGGCATGCTGACATGGCACCCGAGTGTCAAAATTGAAAACATAATGACTTAATTGGAAAAAATTGAAAACTTAGTGTTTTAATTGAAAAAAAATAACACAGTGTCAAAATCAATTTTTTTTTGAAAAGTTAGTGTCTTTTTTGGAATTTTTTCTACATTTTTTAAAATGATAAATTTGTCTTTTTACGTTTTTAGAACGTATAAATATATTTTTTTACAAGTATAAAGACGTATTTTTATACTTTTAGAAGCATACATACATTTTCATAAGTATATATACGTATTTATACTTCTAAAGACGTAAAAAAACGTATTTATACTTCTAAAGACGTAAAAAATGTATTTATACTTCTAAAAATGTATTATACTTCTAAAAATATAATAATATGTATTTATACTTTTAAAGACGTAAAAACGTATTTATACTTTTTAAAATGTATTATACTTTTAACCGAACGAACTTAAACCAACATAAAAATATATTTATATTTCTAAAAACATAAAAATATGTATTTATACTACTAAAGACATAAAAACATATTTATACAACTAAATGTATTATACTTCTAACCGAACGAACGTAAACCAACATAAAAATATGTATTTATACTTCTAAATGAAAAAACATACACGGACGAACTTAAACAAACATAACGGAACAAATATAAACAAACAAACATAAATTAACAAACAAATACTTATTTTTATGTTTTTAGAAATATAAAATACGGTTTTTTACATATAATCACGTATCGTATCAATCAAAAGCATGTTTATAGTGGAAAAACAGTGAAAACGAACTTAAACCAACATAAAAGAACAAACATAAATTAACGAATAAATACTTATTTTTACGTTTTTAGAAATATAAAATACGTTTGTTTTGCATATAATCACATATCGTATCAATCAAAATCATGTTTATAATGAAAAAATGTCAAGAAAGAGTTTTAAACTCGTTTTATAATACGTATTTTATTGATTTATATATGTTTATATGCAGAAAAACATATTTATATTTTTAAAAACATAAAAATATACAGTTATATATACTTATGACAACGTATCTATGTTTCTAAAAATATAAAAATACGTATTTATACTTGTAAAAAAACATATTTATACGTTCTAAAAACGTAAAAAGACGAATTTATCATTTTAAAAAATGTAGAAAAAATTCTAAAAAAGACACTAACTTTTAAAAAAAAATTGATTTTGACACTGTGTTATTTTTTCCAATTAAAACACTAAGTTTTCAATTTTTTCCAACTAAGTCACTATGTTTTCAATTTTGTTTCAGTTTTGACACTTGAGTGCCACGTCAGCATGCCACATCAGCGTCGCATCATCAAAGACTGACACGTCATCATGCCACGTCAGCTGACTACCGGGTTGACCGGTCAAATGGTCAAAATTGAAACAAAATTGAAAACATAGTGACTTAATTGAAAAAAATTAAAAACTTAGTGACTTAATTGAAAAAAAAAATAATACAGTGTCAAAATCGAAATTTTTTGAAAAGTTAGTGTTTTTTATGAAATTTGTGCTTAGTAATTTATTGCTAATGCAGGAAAATGTTTTCTTCAAAGCAGTAAATGTTTGTCACCTTATGTGTACGCAAATGTATCTATATGTATATATGAATGCAAATAGAATATGAGAGATATTCCAATTTTAACCCTTTAAAATTTGGTTCACATGCTAAAGTAAACCATCAATTTTCCGCTATGACCAGACTTTAAGAAACACTAATCAAATAAAGAACAAAAAGTAGTATCCTATAACAATGGTCGACTTTTGTTGACTTGCTTATGTACACAAAATGACATACACCCACTAACTACAAGAGATCCAGGCCCATATTGTAGATTCACTCAACTTCGAACCTGAAATCTGTAACAATGGTCGACTTGTAATGGCTGGCTTGTTGTTCAAAATACAAAACTAAATACAAATTGAAAAAATATATGACAAAGCCAAAGAAATATATAAACAAACGTAGTAAATTACCTAGACATGCATTTCCACAAAATATACTAATAAACCAAATAAATATATTAAAAAAGGTGCTACAAAACCAAAGGATATGCACTACGGATATAACCTTTATCTGCGAGTTTTCTTTTGTATACTATTGATGTCACATGCAATATACCTCAAACCTTCTTCTATTTCTTGGATTTGTTCAAGATTACTCGCATACATTTTCTTAATAGGTAACAGCTGCCCAATTTGCACAAAAATAATCAAAACTTCATCAACCATCTACAACCTTTTCAAAATTTTACATCTGTCAACAACCAAAAACAAAGATGACTGGAAATATAATACCTTCAAGTCTGTAAATCAATATTTTCTTTGTCAGGTCCCTTTCCCAAATCTGTAACATCCTAATTTCAGTTTAGTAATTATTCAAGTAATCGTTTATTTAAATACCGATTTGCAAAAAAAAAAAAAAAAACGTTTAAATTAATTGTTAAAAATAATTTTAATAATTATAATAGTAATAATAATAGTTTTCTAGAAAATAATTAAACATTTAAAAAATAAGGTCAAGAGGTTGTCATTAGTATAAACTTAATTTGTTATATAACTTTTGTATTGGGTGATTTAAAATTAGTATCACAAAGTTAAGGGACCTAAAGTGGCTAAACTAGAAACGTGTTGCATGAAGCCTTTGTTGGGGCCGTAATGTCTATGTGCGGGATTTGTTTTCTTCAAGTTCTCACCGGTTCAACTAGCCTAAACCAATCCCTCTATCTCTCCTCTCATTCCCGTAAGATCGCACGCCTCTCTTGTCTCGTATCCTCAATTCCGCTAACCCTACGTTGCTTGGAATGGAAGTCGTGATCAAGAGGAATGTCTAAAGTCCTTGCTGCGTGATTTGTTGGGCTGATCAGCATCATCACATGAATCTGATGAGTGCCAAAGTGGATCACATGCTGCCGAGCTGTATCAGCGTCATATCATCAGCAGCAGCGTCACTTGTTTATTTTTGTACTTATCTTGTTGCTATAGTTATCTTGTTTATACTTGGGAGTTATCCCTAATTTGTAGGGATACTCCATATATCGTAGCCTAACCCTAGTATAAGTAATAGCGGCTAGGGTTCTTGTAAACTATCAATATACATTCATCAAGATCTCTGTGTGAGATCAATATATCCTTTTTTCTATGTGAATACCTTGTGTTCTTGTGTGGTTGATCTTGTTTATGTTCTAAAAACGGGTATGAGAGCAGGTTCATCATCTTCACAAAAACAATGTCTTCCTCTACGTTTTCCTTTACCTCCGACAACAATATCCCACCTTTCGATGCTAACAACTTTACCATGTGAAAGAGTAAAGCCCTGAGGGTCCTTGAAACAATGGACTATAATATGCCTTCAATTCTCAAGGATGGACCTTACACACCAACCTTTCTTGTTAGGTGTCCCTAATGAGAGAAAGAAAACATCTGTTCATGAGTTTACTGATGAAGATAAAAAACTGGTAAATCTCGACATTCGTGCTAGGGCTGCCATAGGTAATTCTCTTCCCTATGACATCTACCATCTCGTTCAAAACTGTGTGTCGGCCAAGGAGATGCTAAGCACCCTTACAATTGCCTTTGAAGGCACTGCTGAAGTAAGGGCTGCTCAAGAGAACACTCTCAATCGCAAATATGACCCACCGTTTTGGGTCTTAAGTTCCTTGACTCTCTTGATGAGAAGTGGGAACATCATGTTAATGTACTGAAGAAAAGCGAGACGATTCACACCATGGATCTGCAAAGTCTTTTTGGTAATCTAAGAAGCTATGAAGAGATCAAGTCTCAACGAAAAGAGATCATGCGAGACAGTCAGCGTGAGAGATCTGCTGCTCTCATCTCTAAAAGCAAGGATCTCTATGATAGTGACTGTAATATGTCTGAAGAATCCGAGCTGATGATGAGGAGTACAAACATATTGCTGAGCTTGCTTCTCAAGCTGCATTGGTGGTCAAGCAGTTCAATCAGTACAAGGATAACAAGAGGAGCGACTTTCAGAAAAACTCCAGTGGTTTCAAATCAAATTTCCATGCCTTCAGAAAGATAAGCAGTGAAACTCCAAAATTCACAAGTGCTGAGAAGAAAAATGATGGGAAGTGCTTCAACTATGGAAGTACTGAGCACTTTTCCAAGGACTGCAAGCAGAAGAAGAATGATCCAAAAGACGAATCATATGAAGTTAAGTACAAACGTCTGGTGGCCTCCCTAAAGAGGCAAAACTTGGGATCAAAAGTTTTGATAGCTGAAGATGAAAAGGAGAAGTGGGAAGAGGAATCTGAGTCCTCTAATGATGATGAGAACAAGAACCTGTGTCTCATGGCTGTTACTGAAGAGTCAAGCAACAACACCAACACCTTTGATGCTGGCATGTCTCGTGCTGCACAAGAAAGTTTAGCAAATGATTGGAACTCCTCTTCAGTGTATCATGTCAAAAATTTTGTGAAGTACTATGCTAATGAGAAAATGAAAGTATTTGAGTACTTGGTTCTTGGTCTTCAAAATTCTAATCGTGAAAAACGTCAGCTGAAACAAGAAAACAGATGCTTACTTAATGAAATTAAACAAATGGATAAGATAATTTCAAATCTTAAGCTCGATTATCGTGATATCACCCTTTCAAATAAATCCATGACAAACAAAAAACAACTTGCTGAAAATGAATCTAATCGATTTCAACTGATAATTAAAATCTGGACACATTCTCATCACACAGTTTCAAAACTCATTAATGATCAAATCTCCTTTCAAGCAACAAAGATTCTCGGTGGAGACTTTGAATCAGCTGTTCACATTTTCAAACACATTGAAATTGAACCATATTTTCCCTCTAAAGAAGAACTAATTCATGAATTCAAGAACAAATTTGTTTCCCAGATTTCAAAAGAAACATGAACTTATTGTCAAACATTGCAGTGTTAGTCAAAAGGGTGATATTACTCTCAACACTCGAATTAGTGCTACTGATCCCTCTGTGAAAGGATCTGAACAAGAGAATATCAATGTCAGTGTGGAAAATCTTGTAAAATTTCCTATCTCTAATGGTGAATTTCACACTATCACCAATACTGTGCTTGAAGATCCTGTCAGCACCATGTTTGATGCTGATCCTGATGTGAACAAAAAGAGTTCTAACTTTTCTAAAGTGTATAATAAACTGAAATTTTCAAAAATAAAAAAAATCAAAACCCATCAGGACATGCTATAGATGTGGTGATTCATCTCACAAGGCTAACCAACGCAATTTTGAGACTAGAACCGGTACAAAAGAAAATACTGCTACTTGCTACAGTAAATGGACCAAAAGGGAAAACTCATTGAATTGTCTTCCCACTGAATGCTACAATATTCTCTCTTGTCTCAAACCCATTTCAAAATGGGTTCAGTAAGTTGTCTAATCAGGGTGTTAGTAACTGTAGGGTCATGAAAATATTTGGTACCTAGACAGCAGATGCTCTCGTCATATGACTGGATACAAGTCCCTGCTGAAAGCTTTTGTCAAGAAGGAAGGCCCTTTGGTTACATATGGTGACAATAGCAAAGGACACACCAAAGGCTATGGCACCATAAAATGTAAATATGTACAATTTTCTAATGTTTCATATGTAAAAGGTTTAAGGCACAATCTCATATCAATCAGTTAGCTGTGTGATGCTGATTATGAAGTGTTGTTCAACAAAAGAGAAGGAAACATCCTTGATGCTGCTAAAAAAGTGGTACTCACTACCAAAAGATGTGATGACATCTAGATCCTAGATATGTTCTAAGCTGATCAGTCACTAAAAAGTTGCTTCTTCTCTCGTGCCTAGTCTCATGTAAATTGTGTTTGGCACAAAAGGTTGTCTCATCTGAATTTCAAGAACATCTCCAAGATCTCAAATCATCAGCTCGTCAGAGGTCATCCCAAAATGAACTATGTCAAAGACAAAGTATGCTCAACATGTGAAATAGTAAGCATGTTAAGTCATCGTTTAAATCTAACCAGTGTTCTTATATTCTATCCCCTTTCAGCTTGGTGCATATGGATCTTTTTGGCCCTGTTCCTGTGGCCTCTCTCACTGGAAAGAAGTATTGACTGGTCATTTTTGATGAGTTCACTTGTTTCACATGGGTCATGTTCTTAACAAAACAAGAGTGATGCTGCTCCTAAGATTATCTCACTCATCAAACAATCAGAGGCTCTGTATGATCATAAAGTGAAGCAATTGAGAGGTGATCATGACACTGAATTCAGATATCAGACTCTAGAGTCCTTCTGTGAAGAAAGGGGAATTCTTCAAAACTTCTCAGCTGTTCGAACTCCTGAATAAAATGGCATATCTATGAGAAGGAATCATACGTTAATTGAAGCTGGAAGAACAATGGTGGTTGATGCTGGTCTTCCTCTCTCATTCTGGGTTGAAGCTGTCAACACTGCTTTTTATACTCAAAATCGGTCCATCATCGTAAAAAGACATGGAAAAACATCACATGAGATGCTGAAAGGTCGTAAACCCAATATCTCTTGTTTTCATGCTTTTGGTTGTGCATGTTTTATATTGAAACAGGGTGAGTAGCAGTCAAAGTTTGAAGCTAAATATGATGATGGCATGTTTTGGGTTGCTCTTCAATTTCAAAAGCATTCAGAATCTTCAATGTGTCCAAAAGAAGGGTAATCGAATCAATTCATGTTCATTTTGATGAACCAACCTTTCCTCATCAACATAAAATTCATGAATCCTCAATCTTGGAAGAGCTCCTTACTCCCATTTCCTTAGCATCTCTTGATTCTCATCTATTTCCTCAAACTCCCTCTCCCAATGAGCCTATTATTCCTCCATCCATTGATAATTCTCCTCACTCTGAAACTCCCTCAACCCTTGATCCATCTTTTTCTTCACATTCAACTTTTGAACCTGATCCAGAGGTAATAGAACCTGTTGCTGATGAAGGTACTGAATCAAGTATTCATTCTCTTCAAAATGTCAAGGATCATACCATCTCTCAAGTCATTGGGGATGTTTCATCACGGGTTTGTACTAGAAGACAAGTCTTCAACAATTTTTGTCTCTATGTCAACTTTGTCTCTCTCATGGAACCTAAGAAAGTGGATGATGCTCTAAAAGATGCTGATTTGATTAAAGAAATGCCGAACAAACTTCATGAGTTTCAAAGACATAAAGTGTGGACCCTGGTTCCTCGTCCTCAGGGTAAGACAATTGTCGGGACACGCTGGGTGTTTTGAAACAAGATGGATGAAGATGGAATTGTTATCAGGAACAAGGCTAGGCTGGTTGCTCAGGGTTTCACTCAGCTGGAAGGAATTGATTATGATGAAACTTTTGCCCCTGTAACTCTCCTCGAAGCCATCAGGCTATTTCTCGCTTAGGCCTCATTGATGAAGTTCAAGGTGTATCAGATGGACGTCAAGACTGCCTTTTTTGTAAGTCCCGAAAACGATCTTTAACACGGTTTCAATCCAAACACTCGATTAATTGCGGAAAACCAATCGAGTGATGAAAATGAAACAATTAATAATATGAAAACAAGAACTCGAATGATCTTCAATGCACTCACTTCATAGATGAAAATGTTAAGTACATAAGATCTTGCAACAAAACTATCGAGTGTTCTAGACCCCACCGCAACTCGTATTCACGCATTCATAACCTAAAACACGCCTACACAAACAACTTATATACTAGACCCAATACTAAGCCCAACTATACATCGATCCCAAGACCAAAACCCACCAAAATCACTAGGTGATTTCAGTCCAAAATGAAAACACCTAAAAACAATTAAACAAAAGCATAAACCACAAAATATAGTCCAACAATCTCCCCCTTGGTTTATTGATTTCTAGCCTTTAGCATAAAGTTACAAGATGCATATCTGCATCCTTCAGAGCCCCTGCCCGTAAATTCTTATCGACAATTTTCGCAACCATTCCTGTAAATTCCTTAGCAGCTACTTGAAAAAGCGGATTCTCTGTCATAATCTGTGTACGTGCTAGCCTGTGAATATCTCGTTCGTTCAAGAGATATTTTGGATCAACCAGGCGAAACTGATTATTCTTCAGACGAATCATAGCAGTAGAAGTCGCTGCATCATATACCAAAAACTCCATGGTATCAAGAGTACCATCTGGTAATGGCTTGGAGATCGGAACTGATTTGACTTGAGCTGTAGGTGGCCACATGACATTCACCATGGTCTTGTTTGTACGAGGGTTAATGACACCATTAGCTTTCTTTGTGAAAGAGGAGGCAGTCTTCATCCCAACAAAGCCCTGTTTAGCTTGATCTTCTAGAAATCTCTTGAAAAACCAAGCCATGGTGTCACTGGATGGATTGTGGAAAGGAGCTTGAATAAGTTCAGTCAAATCAATCTTCGACCAAGACATAAAATCAACATTCTTCTTGTAATACTCCACATTTCCACTTCCTCTCTTTACGAACCACATGTCCTTTTCAGCGTCATATCCCCACACCCTTATGCCAGTGCGATCTCCATACTTGTCAGAAAAACGTTTTCTCACATCTCGAACAAATATCTCTGGTGGATTAGATGAGGCCACGTTTTAATCAGAGATCTTCATGATCAGAAAATCACCCTTTGGTGGTCTCTGTTGAACGATCCTCCTTTGTTTCTCTCGTCTTTCTTCAGCTGTACTTGGACCAGTAGACAAGTATTGATCAATGTTTTCGTCAGGGGCAGGTCGAGCAACTCTTTCGCTTGAGGACTGTAGAGTTGGATCGACAGGACTTGAGCTAGAAGTAGCACCTTTGTTTCCTTCATCTCTGAAGGATTGGAATTCATCACCAAATTTCTGAAACAGGCGTTGCTTCAGATCAAAATACAAAGCAGTCAAACCACTAAGATTAGCTTGAAGCTCGGAAATCTTTGTATCTTTCACAGAGTTGTCTTTCTCGAGCTCACTGACTCGGATGTCCAAATTTCCAATCAGAACAATCCTTTTCGGTAGAATCTTGTTCCAATTGAAAGACTCTGTTATGAAGCTGGGCAACATCAACGAGTTCAGAAGTTTGCTTTTGCCGTTGGAGATATCCACCATAGATGGAGAAGATGAGCTTCCAGTAGCTTGAAATATGTTTGTAGGTGTCACTTCTTCTTCAACACCTTTGCTTCCTTCAAGAATAGGTATTTGAACATCTTGATCCATGGGAATGGATTCATTGATTGGGCTCTGAATATCTTGAATGACAGGACTGGGCTCAGTTGGTGTAGGTGTTTCTTGAACATGGTCAGGGATGTACACTCCTGGCCTTGGATATTTTCGTTTACGTTTCCTTTGAATTAAGGCGGGAGCAGATTCTTCTTGATCACTTCAACGGGGTCACTGATAACAACAACAGCTGATTGAGGAGGATTCAATACAGGTTGCTGGAATATTTCAGTTGTGGCTTCACCCTTCTCTGGGACAGAAGTACCTTGATGAATAAGGTCTTCAAGCTCTTATTCCGTTAACTGATTCTCTTCCGTCACTGGATTCTCTTCGTCATCAGGAATTACAATCTCTTCAATGGAAAATTGAAACTTGGGCTGAGAACTTTCCAAGTTTTCCTCAATTATAGGTGCTTTTGGTGCCTCTTCTCTCTCAGAAAATCTTCCAAACTTCACCAACTCATTCAACCCTTTGTACGCAACTTTTGCAGCTTTCCTTGATTGCTTCATGAGTCCAAAAGTGTTGGGACCCAACGCTTTTACATCCTGAGTATTAGGCATCCTTTCGATTTGAGGATAGTTTTCATTGAAGATCATTTGAAGAAACCTGGGGTACATCAAAAACAGGCCCTTCTTCTTTCCCTGGAGGTTGCTCTGCATTTCTTCGAAGACATATTTTGGGAAATTGTAATCCCAATCCATAGCAAGAGCAACGATGGTAGAGGTTACAGTCTGACTGATCTCATCAGATCCTCCCTTCCTTCCAGAAATACAGCTCACACAAGTATGTGCTAGGAATATCTAGTAAGGTGGTAGCAGTTTCTTCATGGTAGGAGGATAAGATCCTTCATAGCACATTTTCTCCAGAATTTCTTTGACGTGTTTAGCAGAACATTCAGTTGGAAATTCAGGTGCATCACCAAATTCAAGCACCTCTCGAATTGTTTGCTCAGAAATAATTACTTTTACTCCTTTCAAGATTGACTCCACAGTACCAGCTCCATCTGCTCCTTGTTTGTTGATCGCAACATTTTTCTAGAAATCCGTCATCATGTCATTGATTGGAACTCCTTGTGGGTAGCAGGTGGATCCAGCAAGTACCCAACAATGTTGTGGGAGTTCGCAAATTTTAGGGATGAGGATTCAGCCATTTTATCTGCAACAAACTAACCAAGTGAGAAACAATAAAAAATAATTTTCCTCAAAAAAAAATAATTTCTCAATTTGATTTTCTTAATAAATTTATTTTCTCAATTAATTTTCTTGATTAATTGGTCCTGAAAAGCAATTTCGGTCAAATTTAAGGTCAAAGCAGTCAAAGTTGAGAGATTTCGGTCAAAGTCGATCGATTTCGGTCAATGCCAGACGATTTCGGTCAAGATTGGCCGATTTTGGTCGATTTCGGTCGGAGACAATGGCTTTCGTTCAGGTCGGGTCGAATTTTATCGGTTCTCGGTCAAGACTGGGTCCAACCGAAGACCCGATGACGCCATCTGGAGCCTTCTCAATGAAACCCTTCGCAAAACACCACCAAGAACCTGCAAAATCGAGAATCTAACACCACGATACACATATTGAAGTCATTAGCAACGATCAAGAACAATTTTAACCTGATTGAACGGATGAAAACCTCAAAATCGATCGACAGAAGAAAGGTTTTGACGAGGGTTTACGAGAGAGAGAGAATGGAGCGATGGAAATTTTTTAGGGTTTATGAGGCGAGAACCCTTTTCGGGTGAGAAGAGGAGCTTAAATACCAGCCCTAGAATCATCATGGTGAAGGGTTTTGAAGCAATCAATGAACAAATAATAACTTATGGTTCACATGCAACCCTAAGATGATCTATGTTTTCTTCTATGAAGATTATGAGCTAAAACCTAAGGGAACAATTAATTTCTAAAGATCAAATTGAGAATACCAACCTTTGATCTTATGATCCTGAAGCAAGCAGCAAAGGAATCCTGCCTCAAATGCAAGTCACACCCAAAGCAATGGAGAAGACAGTTCAGAAGAGTTACAATGGTTCAAGTTGGCGCAGGATTAGGGTTCCTAGGGGATCCCTATTTATAGCTCTCAGGTGGTACAACTTGAAACCCTAGAACCCATCTTTGGTAAGCCTTTTACCAATTGGACAAGGCTTCCTCTAAACCCTAATTAGGGTTTCGAGATTTATGGTGCCCACACCATAAACTCGCCACTTTCCACCCTTGTCTACTGGCCAATTAATATTCAACTATTGAATAATTACATAACCAGTCACTGCACTTTTAATTAATTAATTTAATCACTAAATTAAATCCAATTAATTCTAGATTAAATCTTAATTAATTATTATAGTTTCTAATTAATATATTAACACTTAAATATATTAATAAACCATTTAATTAATTCTATTGATTTATTAAATAGTTAATAAATCAACCTTTTACTCTACTGAACTCTATCCTAACCTCCAGCTATGAAGGCAACCCAAATCGACTTTTGCTTCAATTAATAAGATAAATACAATTATAAGTCATGGCTTAGACACCTAATCCAACAGTCTCCCGCTTGGATAAGTCTATGACTTTAATTGTCTATTTACCTTCTGATCAATATCAGTTTCCCAGAAACTGTCCTGAACTCTGACCCAGTCAGTTCTGTCCAAATATAAGTGATCTGATTATCCTCCGTCCAACAAGATATTTTCAGACTCAAGACATGGATTAACATCAATCTTGTTCTGATGCTCTGTTTCTCGATTTCTGATTTGCATATGACTTTTGAGACTACTAATTGAACACATCAATTTAGTCCCGGTTGGCCAACACTTTTAGTTACCTTCAAAATCATCGAGAGGCCTACAGATATCTGTTTCCCATCGGGTTAGGGATGGATAAGTTTCGACTTATATGTCCATACCTTTTGCTAGTCAGAATACTCACAACAATGCGTTTTATAACACCGAGTTACCAGCGTATTTTCACATTATCAATAAGCACTTGTCTCGCAAATAACAGATCATATCTCTCCACTTAAAGATCAACGGATATTATCATCTTAACATTGCTCGTGATGTAATCCATGAAGCAATCTGTTAAACGCGTGTTTATCCGATACTCAAATCTATATTTTCTAAATACTCATGAACGTTGCAGCAGTCTCACTGCAATGTCTAACTCATTAGACAGTCTGCAACCAATTCATGACAGTCTTCATTCACACTTACTCCCTAACAATGTGATCGACCGTGGAATTTTAAATAATCTAACTATTCAGGAAGTTAAACATGGAAATATAGAAACACAATGATAAACAATTGACAAAGGTAGCAACAATACTCATTTATAAATCTCCATTATAAAATCACCAAGTCAATTAAATTTATACTGTTACAAGTTTCAAATCTATCTAATTACTAAAACTAATATCATCCTTCAGTCCAATGCTCCGAGCATGCTGATTGTGCTTGATCATACTCAGAGCCTTAGTCAAAGGATCTGCAGGATTGTCTTCTGATGATACCCGCTTAACCAATAAGTGACCATCTTCTACGCGATGTCGAATATAATGGTACTTTCTATCGATATGTCTGGACTTTCCATGATCTCGCGGTTCTTTTGTCAAAGCGACCGCTCCTTCATTATCGTAGAACAGTTCCATCGGCTCCTGAATGCTCGAGACAACTCAAAAGTCACCGATAAAGTTCTTCAGGTAAGCCACTTCCTTAGATGCTTCACTTGCTGCAATGTACTCTGATTCGCATGTTAAATCAGCCACCGTTTCCTGCTTGAAACTTTTCCAAGTGACCGCCCCACCGTTCAACAGAAATACCCAGCCCGACTAGGACCGACCACTGTCCCTATCCGGCTGGAAGCTGGCATCTGTATATCCACTCACTTTCAAGTCATCACTGCCACCAAGGACTAATACCATATTCTTTGTCCTTCGCAGATACTTGAGTATGTTCTTAACCGCAATCCAATGTGCCTTTCCAGGATTACCCTGGTACCGACTAACCATGCTCAGTGCAAAGGATACGTCGGGACGAGTATATGTCATAGCATACATGATCGATCCTACTGCCGAAGCATAAGGTACCCGACTCATTTCAGCTATTTCCTCATCGGTACTCGGACTTTGAGTCTTACTTAATTTAGCATTACTTTGGATTGGTAACTCTCCCTTTTTGGAATTTTCCATGTTGAATCTTTTTAACACTTTTTCCAAATATGTACACTGGCTCAGACCTATTAATTTTTTCTTTCTGTCTCTAAGTATTCTTATCCCGAGAATATAAGCAGCTTCTCCTAGGTCTTTCATGGCGAAACACTTCCCGAGCCAAGCCTTAACATCTTGCAAGGTCGAAATGTCGTTTCCCATGAGCAGTTGTTGGGGTACAAAAGCCCTCATGGAGTGATGCATGACAAGCTTGGTCGGCCCATAGTAAAACCTTGTTATTGGGCCTTGCCCTAATTTGTAGCCTACCTATATATAGTATAGTTTTACTCATTTGTAGGTTAGAGCTCACAATGTGAGGTGTTTATGCTTTATGCTTATTTTTTGTACACCTCACATATTTGATTATTAATCATTCGGCACTTTGGATATTTGTTTCGATCTTCACGTTATTATTATTCCGCATACGTCAAATTCGACTTTACAATTGGTATTAGAGCATGAGATTGTGTAATTCATTCATATCAATTCAGTCAAAGTTTTTAAGCGTTTGTTCATAGATCTATCTCTGATTATCTTCATCGTCTTAATCGATTTTAGATATCAGACCCTGATCTTTCCTTTCAAACGTTTTCTCGATTCAAAGATACACTTTTGAATCAAACCTTAACCAAGATCACATGGCTTACAACGATCAACACACTCAATCCTTCAATCTGTCAAGCAGCATTGGATCCACTACCAAGACTCAAATTCTTTTCACTCAAGAATATGAAGTTTGGGCTCTGCACTTTGAAGATTACGTTCTTGGCATAGAAGAACATGGAGCAACCATATGGCAAGCCATCACCGAAGAAACCTTCGCTCACACAACCACAAGGAGGGTTATCAAAACCCTAAAAGAATATAATGATCTTCTTCACACTCACACAAATATCCCACAAGATGAAAAGGATAAACTGATGTGCAATATCAGGGCATTCAGGATTATTCGATTTGCTCTTCAAGCAGATACTCTTCGCTTTGTAAGTTCCTGTGAAACTGCGAAGGAGATATGGGATAGGTTACAAGAATTGTACTCTGGAGACGCTGATCTAGAGCACTCGGTTCAAACCACTCTTCTTTCCGATTTCAGATCTTTTAAACAAGGTCCAGAGGAAACCCTGACACAAACTTTCAATCGCTACAACCATCTTCTTAGTCGGTTGTTGAAGTACAAGATTGCTCGTACTGTGATCGAGCAAAAAGTCACCATTCTGAAGAGTCTTCGATCGGAGTGGAAGGCCATCGTCTCTACTATCATGGCTCATGAACAATTTAAAAACTACTCTCTTGCCAAAGTTATGGGCATTCTTAAGTCCCATGAAAAGGAAATCACTATGGAAGCGAAAACAACTACTAGTCTGGGTTCTCTCGCTTTAGTTGCAATGGGAAAGAAGACTGCTAATGATGATTCGGAATCTGATTTTTCCGACGAAGACTTGACAAGGGAAGAAAAAGCCTTGATGGTGTCCAATCCCAAGAAGTTCTTCAAGAAAAACTTCTCCAAGTTCAAGAACAGAAGTCGACAAGGAGGGTTCAATTCAGAGAAAACACCGGAGGACAATCAGAGGAAACAAAAGGTTGAAGATGAAAAGAAGCTTGTAGGAGATTCCGGTTATGACTGCCACTTTTGTAAAGGCAAGAATCACTTTATCAAAGACTGCTTGCTCCGAAAGCAGACTGAGAAAAAGGAGCAAGTGAAAGACGAGGCATACTATGCAAAGAAGATTGCGGAATTGAAGAAGAATGATGGTTCTAATGCCAAGGCAGCTTTTGTGGTAAAGGAGTATGACATCGCAGCGGTCGTCATGCAGTCAAAAATAAGAAAATAAACCTCACTCTCACTTAGCACAGTGGAAGTCAGGGTCGATCCATATGAGTTACGTGGTCGAGACATGTGACAGATTACCAACTGCAGTGTCACGCTACAATCAGAGGACTTAGTTCCTAACTTTTGACTATCAATCCCAAAAAGCATAAAATAAACTAAAACTACTAGCCAAACCTAGTCACTTATTGAAATCAGAATTATATCTCCAATTCAGAAGCAAACAAAGGCAAATCAAACATCAAACACAAAGATAGTAGCCTATGATTTCTAACTATTAAACTAAATGAAAATTAAAGATAAAAACATAGAAATACCAAAAAGTGGTTCTTGAAGCTGAATCTCGGAGTCAAAGAGCCTTGGGGGTCGATTTTACACCAGGTCTTCGCTCGTTTTTTCGACCTAAAAGCCTCTATTTATAGTTGCAAAAATCTCGAGACCGCGCCGCGCTTTTATGGATCCCGCATCGCGCATAGGGGTTTATCCCCGTTTTATCGGAATTTGAATTCTTTCCATCGCCTCGTACCCGCGTCGCGTCTTGATGATTTTCGCGGCGCGTGTACGTCTTTTCCTGATTTTGCCTTGATCTTCAAACTTCTTCCAAATTGCACACTTTTAGTCCCTGTTTTCATTATTTCTTTCCAAACAAGTGCAGGCACGAAAAGTGAGAATACCACGATATATATGATATAATTTCACTAAGAATAGGGCTCAACAACGACTAAAATATGTGATATTACTAGGCGTTGTTAGAGGACAGTGTGTACGGTGCCGTTGAAGTTTGGTCACCGGATTCAGAGGATGAAGAGGTGAGAAACCCAATGCACGGTCGATGCCTGATGGTGAAAGCAGACAGCTCCGAAAACAGGGGGTACTCTACAGATGGGTGCCAAACTTCAGCAAGTTGTTTTGCTGCTAAGCCTGTTTCGGAACAGGTTGAAGAATGTGAGACTGTCGTAAACAAGGTACGCTGTATCCTTAAATCATTAAATATTTGCTCTTCCAGTTATGATAAAGAATTAGATGATCTTAGGTTCACTGTTTCTAGTTTTAGTGATAGTTTAAAAAGGACACGACTAAGTAATTCTAACCTAAATGATCAATTGAGCAGGATATCGAATAAAAATGAGGAGAGGCGAATGAGAATCGAGGCGTTGGAACATGAGTTAATTAGAGCGAGGGATGATATCATTTATGTTAAAAGAGATAATTTGCTTCTTGTTAAACATAGAAATATTTTTTGTTTGATTGCGAAGCAGCTTTACAATAACATTACTCAATTGTATCTTGATTGTGATATAGGCAGGGGTTTACACAAAATGATTTTGCCCTTTCTTGAATTGAAAGAGGATGAAATCGACGCTGAATGCTACAGGTGTGAAACCATTATTTCATCTGATGATGTTTCGGAAGCTTATCGTATCAGACTTGACAAAATTGAAAGTTACATTCAGTCCAAAGAACATAAAAACGTGGTTAAAGAGTATTTTTCTGAAAATGATCAAGAAGAAATTAAGACAACAACCTTAAAGAACTTTCACTCATTATGCACCAAATTAAATTCTGATAATACTCCCATTAATGAGAATATTTCTGATTTTGATGAAAGTGAAATGAGTAAGATATCTGTTGAGGACGAAATTGATTGTTCCGAATTCATAAATAACCCAACTGAATCTAAGAAAAATCTTATTTCAGAAAATTCAGTAGCTTTCGTAAAAATTGTTGAAAATAAAGGACCACAAGCCTTAAACGAACAAGCCACAGTTTTCCCAAAAATACAAACTGTCCCGAATCAAGTTTTTGTTAAACCAGGCCTGGACTCTAAAGATGTCACTGAACTCAAAATACTTGTTGATAATGATAGATGCCTTCTTTTGGTCGGAACCAATCGACAATTCAGATGAGACCAAAGGTCTTTCCAAAATGACCTCTTGGAAGTCCCGAGGCAATTATATTTCAGGATCTTTGAATCACAAAGACTCATTCTCACAGCCTGGCTCATGGGGCACAAAGCATTTGTCAAATTCTAAATCTAGTACTTTCAAACCTGTTTCTAACACATGTTCAACATCTCGCATTCATAAGTCTCCTGAAGAGCTTATAGCCAAAAGGAAACAGATGAATGCAAGATACAAAAAGAACTTGAAGGAAAGAAGACAATTTTGGAGGAATAAAAATGACAAAAGTTACTTTCCCCTTAAGCCGAATTCATCTCAGAAACTCAACACTGTTTCGATTCACAAACCTGAACAAACCTCAACTTCAAAACCAAAACTCTCTATGCCACCAAAATCAAAGGATTCTACACCTGTCTTTAAGTCCAACGACTTAAAGGGTAAAGCCAAGCTCTACCCTGAACCAGAAATAAAACAAATTCTCAAAAGCAAGGTTCAACATGTTGTCTATTCAGAATCAAAACCCATACTTCAATCAACCAAACTTTCGAATCATTCGGAAAACTCTTCAAGTCAAAAAGCTCATTATTTTCAATATTCAAACACATTTATTCCTACAAAATCTCGTTTTGCTAAAGAAGTTTGGCGAACCACAAAAACAAAAGTGTTTAGAATTGAAAATAAGAAAAATCAACCACCTAAGAAAAAGTCATTTTGGGTTGAAAGATCATGCATATTTCCTATGTCTCAGAAATTCTCACATGGACCCATATTGGTTTGAGTTCCTAAATCTCTCTAATTTGTGCAGGTACTACGTGACGAACAGTATGATTCGAAATGGTATATAGACATCGGCTGTTCACGTCACATGACAGGGAGAAAGGAAGAATTACGAGAGTATCGTTCGCTGCCAAATGGAGGAAGAGTTAGCTATGGCAACAATGCGACAGGAAAAATCAAAGGATATGGAATGATTACAAACAGTGAAATCTCGATTCGTAAAGTTGCTTATGTTGAAGGGCTTCAGCATAATTTAATCAATGTTTCGGAGTTAGTGGTTGGAACTGGCCTCAAAGTTTCATTTGATGAAGATGGTTCCGAATTAATTGAAAAGAAATCTAAAAAGATCGTTCTAAAGTCAAAACGAAAAGGAGAAATGTTTCCATAAGATATGCGACTCATCCAAGGAAAACCTGCCATCTGTTTGCTCACAAAAGCTGCGAATGATGATAGCTGGCTGTGGCATAGACGTTTATCTCACATGAACTTCAGAGATATCAACAAACTTGTACTCGGTGATCTAGTGCGAGGATTACCGCTGCTAAAATATGATAATGATCGTTTATGTGATGCTTGTGAACTCAGAAAACAAAGTCGAAAGAGTCATTCTACAATAATCAACACGAAGATCCTCGAACCACTGGAATTATTGCATATCGATCTTTGTGGACCATCTACAATCGAAAGTGTAGCTCACAATAAGTACATTTTGGTTGTAGTGGATGACTTCTCTCGTTTCACATGAGTATTCTTTCTTAAACAAAAATATGAAGCAGCGACGAATATGATAAAATTTATCAAGCAAGTAGAAGTACTTCTCCGAAAGCAGGTTCGGATGATCAGGAGCGATAATGGCACGAAATTCAAGAATCAGGTTCTCGATGATTTTCTCGTCAGCAAAGGAATCTCCCATAACTTTTCTGCTCCCTTCACTCCTCAACAAAATGGAGTGGTAGAAAGACGCAATCGCTCTTTATGTGAAGCTGCTTGCACCATGCTCTCTTTTGCGAAACTTCCTTTATACTTCTGGGCCGATGCCATCGCAACATCGTGTTTTACTCAGATCTAAGTGCTTCATTTTTAACTGGAAAGAGAAACGAGTTAAGTGGGATGAAAAGGCTGGTGAAGAAATTTTTCTGGGATATTCACTCACTTCTAAAGCCTTTCGTGTTCTGAACAAACGATCTCGGAAAATCGAAGAAACATACTATATCACCTTCGATGATAGGTACAATTCCAGAGCGAAGACCTCTACAATGCAATCACAAGAAATCTTCCCTGAGTCCAATCAAACAACGATTCCTCTTATGAATCTATACGAGGAATTCATGAATTTGTTCGATGAACCTGAAACTGCAAAGTCAGCTGAAGCAAAGGCTAAAGATAACCAAGGGGATGAGCTGCTGAAAATAATAAATAGCGCAGTCAATGAAAACGAAAATTCGCAAGACGACTCATCAGATATTTCGATTCCGAATCCTGATCATTTCATTCCTACCTATGATGTTCTGGTTCCGACTTCTACTACATAAGGACCTCCAGAATTTGAAATTAACATTTCCGATTCACCAATCCAGGGGGAGAAATCTGCACCCATTTAGGGGGAGGGTCCATTTTCTGAAACAGAGACTAACATACCCACATTCGAAGAGGAAAACTCCGATGCCATAAATACAGAATCTCATGCAAACTTCCAGGGGGAGAATGAGATTGAAAATAACGACGTTGACACTCAATCAGAGGTACAATCGGAAACAGAAGAAATTTTTGCAGAACTTAATCCTGAATACGATACGAATTATCCTCCAATTCTGAAATGGACAAGAGATCATCCACAATCTCAGATAATCGGAGAAACATCTGCAGGTGTTCTTACTCGAGCTCAGATCAAAGAAAAACAAACAGCAATATTTTCCAAAGTGGAATTTTGCGTGTTCCATTCGTTTATCTCTAAGATCGAACCTAAAACGGTCAAGGTTGCACTTGATCATGCTGACTGGGTACAAGCTATGCAGGATGAGTTGAATGAATTTGAACGCAACAAAGTATGGAGATTAGTTCCGACTCCGGAAAAGGCATCTTTTCTCGGAATGAAGTGGGTATTCCGAAACAAACTAGACAAAGAAGGTAATGTCATTCGGAACAAAGCTCGGTTGGTAGTCAAAGGTTATTGTCAAGAAGAAGGAATTGATTACGAAGAAATGTTCACACCTGTTGCTAGATTGGAATCCGTTCGGATCTTTGTTGCATATGCGGCACACAAGGGTTTTGATGTTTATCAAATGGATGTCAAGTGTGCGTTTCTGAATGGAGAACTAGCAGAGATCGTCTACGTTGAACAACCACCTGGATTTGTCAATAGCAAACATCCAGATCATTGCTATGTTCTGGATAAGGCAGTTTATGGTCTGAAGCAAGCTCCAAGAGCGTGGTACGAAACTCTGACTCGCTTCCTCAAGCAATCTAAATTCAAGCAAGCCTCTGTTGATCCGGCCTTCTTTTGAAAAAAGGAAGGAAATCACCTTATGATCGTTCAAATTTATGTCGATGACATCATTTTCGGATCTACTCATCCAAGTTTAACGGCTGAATTCCGAAAACTGATGGAAACGAAGTTTGAAATGAGTTCAATGGGGAAAATCAACTTCTTCTTAGGCCTTAACATCAGACAAAGTTTAGAAGGAATTTTCATCAATCAAGAAGCTTACACCAAGTCACTCTTGGAAAAATTCGGAATGATGGGAGATTCTAAAGTCAAAGTTCCGATGGCTGTCGGAACTAAGCTCACTCCTTCACTAGAAAAACCTGCAGCAGACATCACACTTTATCGACAAATGATAGGTTCACTTCTTTACCTTACTTCTAGTCGACCTGACATTATGTTTGCTGTATGTTATTGTGCTAGATATCAGGCTAATCCCAGCGAATCACATCTCACTGCTGTGAAAAACGTTTTCCGATATCTAAAAAGGACAACTTCACTTGGGATATGGTATCCATCAGGATCTGGATTTTTCGTACAAGCATTTTCCGATGCAGATCTTGGGGGATGTGGATTAGATCGCAAAAGTACCTCAGGAGGATGTCAACTTCTCGATGGCAAACTAGTGAGCTCGCAATCAAGAAAACAAACTTGTGTCTCACTTTCTACAGCTGAAGCTGAGTACATCGCCGCTGCTTCCAGCACCTCCCAGATCATTTGGATTCAAAACCAGTTAAGAGACTATGGCATCAGCATGAAACGTATTCCTCTTTATTGTGATTCAGAAAGTGCGATTAGGATCTGCCACAATCCAGTGCAACACTCAAAGACTAAACACATTGCACTTAGATACCATTTCATTAAAGATCATGTTGAAGATGGCAACATTGAAATACATTTTGTTCATTCAACTGATCAATTAGCAAACATCTTTACCAAGGCTTTACCTGAACAGACATTCAATAGAATACGTCAAGGACTCGGAATGATGGAAGCTGAATCTGTTCCAAAATCTACCTAAATTCCGACTGATTCCGAAATTCGAAATGCCTCGGAATCGAAACTGATCTTGGCCAGATTCGGAATGGAAGTATCCTTTTGTATATTTAGGTTTCTCTTATGTTTAGTTTTCTCTTATATTTTTTTTCTTATCAAAACAACAAAAATATATATTAAGTCTTTGTTTATTTATTTTTTATTTATTTTTATCAATTTTGTTTATTTTTACTTCAACTTTATTGGTGTTTTTCGTTTCGTTTTTCCTTTTGTTTTGGCTGTGCTCTGTCTGTAGAAATAGAATCAACAAAAAAGCAAAAGAAGGAAACACTTTATTATTACTGAAGGAAGGAAGTACATAACATCAAAAGAAGAGATTACATCAACTTCCTACAGTTTATAATAGTGCCACATGGGAGGATCACCCAGATGGAAAGCCTGGTGGATTCGCACCTCGCTCTCATCCATGAAGAGGCTGGTCCCGTCAGCCAGTCCCACATGGAACTGATTGTGGGGAGTTGTGCGAGTGATCACCGCCGGCCACCACCCCCGCCTGTGCCAGACCTCTATGAGGTCGAATTGTTTGTACTCCACCAAGACTCTTGGTGTGACAGGCTGCAAGTAGGGGTAACTAGTGTGGACGGTCAGTGGACCACCATTCTCACCATCATTGAGTGTGGTCATCTTCAGTTCGTAGTGATGATTCCACACACCCATGATCACTCCGCCGTAGATGCCACCCGCGTACTCTCTCTCCTGTATTTTGATGTCCACCTTGTCGAAACGGTTGTAGGGACGAAGAGCCATTTGTGTATCCTTCTGAAGATTTTTTTCTTTTCTTTGATGTGTGTTTTTGCTCCTAACAGATGCTCCTTCTATAGGCAGAAATGACACCGGTTTGGATTCCCAATTATAGATATTAAATTGCTTTTTAGAGTAATGATGGATTCTGAAGTCATTATTACGTGTCATTAAGGCTGTGACGGCTGATTGGAAAATCGATTGGACGTTTCCATCCTTTTCGCCTGAGAAATTAATGGCTCTTCATGATGACTGAGTCTATGTCAGCATTCTACTGCATTTATTTATTTAATTTTTTTTCTTTTCCAAAATATTGAAAATTTTTGGTTTTATGCTCAGAATGACACTACTGAATTGATGGCATTCTTCTTACCACATATTCTAAGTACCAAATACGAAATTCAATGATTATTGAAATCTAAACCAATTTCAATATATGATTTCGGAAATTCTAGTCAAAGATCACAAATCATTTTCAACATGATGCGCTGTGAGGCTCACCAACCTTTCTTGACCCCTCTATTATTTCTCCACACAATACCTTTCCATATAACTGTAACCCTTATGAAGGTTTTCAGCATTTCCACTGAGAACTGATGGTTACACCAAGTTTGTGTTTATGATTTCGGAATTGTCTTCAACACCATTCCGAATGAAACCCAAAAATCCGATCGCCCTATGAAATTGACGGACTCAGTTGGACATCTCAGTTTTTTTTTGCGTGATCTTTATGAAATATACTTCTACCAGGTTATTTCTACCCACAAGATCCAGTTTTATTTTTCTTGAGATTTCCTCACCCACCTAAGTCAATCAAATACTGTTCCTACCTCAACTTGTTATCAATGGCTACACCGGTCAAACAAGTACTTTCTTACGAGTTCGGACACTTCTCACGATTCGGAATTCGGAAGGTAGTAAAACTAACCCAGAGAAAATCCCAATCTTAAAAGATACCTTTCAATGATTCTCAACAATCATGTGATCGTAATTCAACGGGAAACCACACAAGCACTTCCGAATCTCTCTTGATTCCGAAGGAAGAGATCGTTGCCCGGGATCCATTTGCCTTTATGTTGTTTCGACATCACAAATCTCCCAGATATATATTGCTTTATTTCTTCATTTTTGGCACATTCTTGCACAAAAATCGCTATTGATTTTTCTAACTCTGGTTCACTTGTGATAAAATTTTTTTATGACTTGGATGATATGACTCCTCAGGCGCCAATTTTTGAATGATGGATGATGTCATCAAGACGTGCCAGTTAAAACGTCATTCCAATGACAGCTGCTTTCTCGCTTTTCACGCGCCTGACAATGCGACTCTTGGGGGCGTATCATCATCATAAAGCGAGATTTTGGGAAACTGAATCGATTTTCTTGGGATTTCCTCTTTTCACGTTACTTCTCAAAAGATATATAATGAATTCTTGAAGACTTCTCTCTCCTCTACGCACATTTTTCTCTCAAGAACGTTCATCTTCATCAGAGCAAAATCTCTCTCAAGCTTTCTTCAATGGCGGGTTCTTCTTCAGCCAACGACAACACTTCCTCAACCCTAATGTTGAAGATCAAAGCAAACCAGAACCTGGTTATTGATCTTAATTCTTCTCACTACAGTGAACTGATTCGCCCGATGATCGAGTGTCTGAAATACTCGAGAATCTCAAAAGCTTTGACTGCATCGGCCTCAGTCCCCATCTCTCTTCTCTCCGCTGCTTACTCCACCGCCTTTTACAACAAAGCGGAGGAAACTGTTACTTTTGAAGTTGGGTCGGTGAAGACGAAGATTTCAAAGTCTCGATTTGGAAAACTTCTAGGGTTTACAGATACCACCGATGTAGTTGATCCTGACTCTCTCCAGCCAGTCACTTTACTCCGGCTAATTTATCAAATGGGATACAAGGGCGACATCACTTAGTTGTCCAAATTCGTGAAGTAAGGTTTACCTCCTCGCCGGAATGCCCTCTCTACGATACTCTTCAAGAGCTTTTCGGAAAGAACAACCGGCACTGACAGTGCAAGTAAGTTATTCTACTCATTCTTCTATGGTCTCTATCACGATGTCAATCTCGACTATGACTCTATCCTCTGGAGTCAATTTGTCGACAGTGTCAACTACAAGCTCAGACACGCAGAGATCTCCTGTGCTCGATTTTGGTCCCTGGTTGTTCACAGAACAATTGAGAAGCATGATATTCATGTCATGACTGACTCTGTTATGGCCGTCATTCCGACTTTACCGACTGTCACCTTCGCTACAACCAAAGCGGAGGATTTCGAATTCATTGGTACGATTCCTATGGCTATGATCAGTCGTGTTCCGAATGACATCACATGTGTTGTTCAGTACTGCAAGGAGACTCACTTTGCTGTTCGAAATCTTGATGAAAAGCATCAGCTAGCTTTTGATAAGCTAGAGAATCTGAAGAAAGTGGTCAAATGGAAGGGAAGAGGAGCTGCTTCTGATACTGAAAAACCATCTAAGCGTTCCAGAAGGCTTCAGAAGCTTGTCATGCCCCAACACTCGGAAGATGATCATTCCGATGATCAGCACGTCACCAATCCTTTGGAGGATGACATGAATGACAATGAAGAAGGAGAACATGTTACAGACACCTTTCAACGACCTCCTACTCCAACTCCTGACCCAACTCCAAAATCCACACCTCCTCCCAGCCTGAAATCTCCACCACATAAATCGACACCACCCAACTCACCACCACCACTAAAATCTCCGCCTCATACTTCACCACCTCGTAAATCCCCGACACCCGAGCGATCCACTAACCCCTCTCCAACATTTCCAGATCCTTCTTCCGAACAAGAAGATGAAGATGTCCTGATTTATGATGATCAGGATGATATGGCTGACTACATTGAATCTCCTTTCAATGTTCACTTCAATGCTCCTAAATCCACCGCTTCAATAACGCAGGAACAATTCAACGAACTGTCAACCAAGTTGGATAAACTCCTTCAGACCAACCAGGGTCCTTCCACTTCCGACTGGCAATCCCAGTTGAAGACTCACAATGATCATGTCGAGACGTTAATCACTGAAAACGTCAAAATAATGAAAGAATTCTCCTATGTGATGGAGAAATCGGAAACTCATATGGAAAACACTGCCACGAAGATTGGTAGGTTGGAGACTGATGTACTGAAGTTCATACAAGATTTCCGAGACTCCCATCAATCCAACAACACTAAAATGAACTTGGTCATTCAAGGGTTTGCTGACACCCTTAAAATTGAAAAGGACGCTCTTGCCACCCTTCGGGAGAACCTAAAGAAGGAAAATTCTGATCTAGCTTCCTCTCTTGAAGCAAAGGTTGAAAAACTGCGTGAAGATCTCACCATGGAAAATGAAGTCATGGATCTTCTTGCTTCCAAAACTACAAAGATTCAACTTTTAAAGGCAAATCTCAAACACACTACAGCAGTCTTGTCGTCTGCTGTTTCGCAAACTCAGGCCATTCGGTGTTGTGTAAACAACATCGATGCCTACATTCGTCGCACAATTAAAGATGACGATCCCATCCTCACTCCTTATGTTCATGGTCATCTTACGAACAAACTTCATCCAGTTCTCCTCTTGCTGAGTAAAATCACGGGTGTTTCGAAAGATGATGCCATTTCGAAACAAGGGGGAGACGAGAACTCAAAGGATGAACTTAATCCGAACAATGATAATGAGATCCCAGAGGATGATGATAACAATAATGCCTCGAACATCTCCAAAGAAAATAAGGGAGATGGTTTGAAAAAGACCACAGAAAGTCCCATCAAACAGGCAAGATTCTCAAAGGTCACCAACGTGAAGAAACCAGGGACTGAAAAGTCTGCTGATGACATTCAAAAACCGAAAACTGATTGGTTTGAGAAAATGAATATTGGTGACACAACCGCCGGTCCTTCGAAACGAAAGACAAAGAATATCAGTGAAGATGATGAGGACGAAGAGGTTGAGATTTCGGAAGCAGCTAAATTGGCCAGAGCTGCAAGAGAAAAAGAAGTTGATGAACTTCTCAAAATCAGTAAAGAGCTAGATGCTGAAGAAGCAGCCAAACGAGATGCGGCACTCCTACTGGAATTACGGAGATTGCACTTTCCAGGTTGGGATTACGAAACCATGAAGAAGGAAGCTATCACTCAGCCGATTCAGAACTGGTTGCAGCCGAACTGCTCTTACGACATCGAAAATCAAGTGGACTCCCAATTTGACTTTCCCATGACTGCTAGAGTATTTCTCATTCGATGCTTTGATGAACTTACAACGAGTACTCAACCTAGTGCTGTCGTCAATGATATGCTGTTTAACTTCTACCTGGCAAACTCTAAACCTCAATATCTATCTTAGAGCTTGAAGAAAATTGTGAAGCTCACTCCGAGAATGCCACATGTTATCTCCCCTTTCCGAAATGCAATCTTCCTAGCTCGCAGGGGATCCGATGAAGAAAAAGATGAATTCACTCTGGCTGATCTTCCTTTCATGAATCCATTTGACTGGGTTTCTTTGTTTAATTTTCTTACAAGGAGGGAAGACCATGAAATTCTTCACGAACACATCAAGAAACTACTCATGGGCTACATTCTTGAAATTGCGAAACTTGATGTGGAAGTTGCTGCAGTTTTGGACTCTGTTCCTGAATACTCCGCTGAAAAGCCTCCTTCCAATCTTAACAGATATCGCCTCGGAAAAATCAAGAACAAAGATTGGAACGTAGCTTATCCCTCAAAGGAAGGCCAGGAGTCAGTAAAAAGAATTTTATTTTTAAGAGACAAACATCTATACCGAACTCCTGCGCTGAAGAAGATTCTAGATCTTATCAATAAGACTAAAGGCAATTCGGAAAATGATAAAAGGTGCTTCAATGACATGTTGACCTGGTACATTGGTTTCTAAAATAGAATCTTGCTTCTGATTCCAAAGGTGTTTGAAAAAGTTCTGAAGGTCGCGAAACCAGAAGTTGACGAATGAAGGCTATTCGCAATTCGACTCAAAGGGGGAGATTGTTGAGTCATTAATTAGATTGAGTCAAATGTGAATCTGATTTAGCGCCTGATTTTATGCCTTTAGATTAGCTATTAGTTATGGAACGGGCCTGTCCTTCCATACTTAGTTTCATATTTATAGCTTGCATGTACCCGTATTAGGGTTAACTTTTTGTAATCCTTTGACGGCACTCATACAGAATAGTTCTCTCAGAATTGTTCTTGAGTTGCATATTAAATCATTCGACATCAGTTCTATTTTGTGTGTGTTCTTGTTTATTATTATACTTTCCGCATTACTTGAATCTAGATCCTACTCATTCGTGTTTCAACAACAGTATGTCATCAACATACAGCACCAGGAAAGTGATTATACTCCCACTAGCCTTGACATATACACAGGACTCATCTTCACTCCTAGAGAAGCCAAACTCTTTGACTTTCTAATGGAAGCAAAGATTCCAGCTGCGAGATGCTTGTTTCAATCCGTAGATTGATTTTTCAAGCTTACATACTTTATCAGGGTGCTTTGTGTCTACAAAACCCTCTGGCTGATTCATATAAACATCCTCAGTCAGTTTTCTGTTAAGGAAGGCGGTTTTGACATCCATCTGCCGAATTTCATAATCATGAAATGCAGCTATGGCAAGCATTATCCTGATTGACTTAATCTTGGCTACTGGTGAGAAGGTTTCATCATAGTCAACCCCCGAGGTTTGAGTGAATCCATTCGCAACCAGCCGAGCTTTATAAGTATGTACTTTACCATCCATGTCGGTCTTCTTCTTGAAGATCCATTTGCATCCGACTGTCTTTCGACCTGGCACATTGTCAACCAAGTTCCAAACTTGATTGTCATACATGGACTTAATCTCGCTGTCCATTGCCTCTTTCCACTTGGCAGACTCAGGGCCCGCCACTGCTTCGTGGTAGTTAGCTGGCTCATCCAAATTAGTCAATGTACGATCACTGACCAACGTGTCGCCGTCCGATGTAATATGGAAACCATAGAACTCGGGCGGCATGCTAACTCTACCTGAACGCCTAAGGGGCAATGATATATCGGTGGGTACAATAGGAACCTCTTACTCATGTTGGTTGCCAGTTTCTTCTAAGGTTGGTTCATCGGTCGTCTCCTGAATTTCTTCGAGATCGATTGTACTCCCACTGTCCTCTTTGGAAATGGGTTCTCTCTCTCTCGAAAGAACCACTGTCTTGCTACAAAGACCACGTCCTCGCTCGGTCTGTAGAACAAGTATCCAAATGACTGTTTGGGGTATCCGATGATGTAAGAACCCGCGAAAAAGTCAAAAAGGGTAAAACCGTCTTTTGTCACGTTGTACGACTATTATGTGTAATAATATGTAATTGTAAAATAATATAATGAGAAATAAAAGTTTATGAGAAATTTGAAGTTTTGCCGCGTGAATAGTAAAATTTGACCAAAAAGGGCAAATTGGTCATTTGACATGAAAATGACCAAAATGTCAAGAAAATGTCAAGTTAGTAGTTATTAGAACATTGCTTGCAAGGTTTATGGTTTTAGGACCATTTTTGGAAAGAAATAAGAAGATTGGGGACTAAAATGCAAATAATTTATAAACATTAAATATATAAATGATATATGAGAGTTATTCTCTCATAATTTAGAAACATCTAGAAAGCACGAGAGAGGGCTTGAGGTTACGAGAGGAAGAAGAAGAGATCAAGAATTTGGCTAAGGGAATCAAGAATTCAACTTTGGAATTAGAGATTCCAAGCTTTGAAAGGTAAGAATTCCTTTGTTTTAACCTAGTTCTTGGGTGTGTTCTTGATTTGGTCTTTGGATGGAATTGAAACTGCAATTGCAGTTATAAATCATGTGGGTTAAGTAGCTAATGCTTCCAATAAGTCATTAGTTAAGAACTTAACTCAAAAACATGGAAGTAGATTGCTATAATTGAGAATTTTCAAGTTTGGTCAAGAACTTCGATTCTTGTATATGATTGATTCAATCGATTTTAATAGCTTAAAACCTGTGATTAGTCAAGGGTTTTAGTCCTAGAACAAACCCCATACGATTAAGAACTGAAATAAGTGCTTAATGGGTGAAAACTGCGTGCTACAGTGCACAAATCGCGACTGATCAGGACACTGCCCAGGCGCCAGGCGCAAGGCGCCAGGCGCAAGGCGCCAGGCGCAGTGCGCCCAGGACCAGGGCGGGGTGCGCCTAGGCGTAGTGCGCCCAGCCCTGGCGCGGTGCGCCTCCAGACAGGGACCAAAAATGTTAGAAATTTCAAATATTCCAAACGCTAGAAACCATAGCTAGACATGTCCGATTGACCTGAAATTTTAGCCATAACCCTAAAATGGTATAAGAACATGTCGGGAATGGTCAAATCCGCAATCCGACCTTGCGGAAAAGTCACTGTAGCGGCAGTGGCTAAAATCACTATTAATGTTAAAACTTGATTTTTAGAATTTGAGTTAGACTTGTCCAATGAACTCCAAATTTGAAACACAAGTCTAATATGGTCTAAGATTTCATGGAAAAGAGTCGGAACTGAAATACGACCCCTCGGGGGTACTGTAGCAATATACGCGTATTCCGGAGAAAAACCGTAAAACGAGCTTATTAATGGTTATACATTTATTATAACCTAGAGTTATGTTATATGAGACTTTAGCATTATAGAGTTAATTATATTGAGTATTTATATATACTATTTGTATAGGTGGTGCTTCAAACGTTGTTGAGCACGGGAAGGGAAAAGCCGTACGTGAAGCTTAGTAAACCGTAGTAGAACCAAGGTGAGTTTTATGAGGATTTCTATAGTACATAGCCAAATGTTATTTTTAGAAAAGTAAGATTTCCAAATGTTTATAAATACTAAAGTTTGGAAAATAGTTTTGAATGAAGCTCTATACAAGGGCTTAGTGTTTTAAGCAGATTTTTAAAGTATGGTTTGCAAAGTATTTTGAAAGAAGTTCCTTATAGGAACTAAGATGTCAAAAGTAGTTTTGAAAGTATTTTTAGTAAAGAGTTATAAAATGTTTGAGTAAGAGTTGTTTACAAATTGTGTCCCATTTTGACCAATTTGAGATGAAATGAAGTAAGAATTAAAGAAAGAAAGAAGTATGAGCCAGTTGTCCGGACTAGGATCACCCACATAATCGGGGGATCAGAAGACACTACTGGGATGGTACCTCCCGTCGCGAAGTAGTTGTCTAGCTTAGCATACCCTTGTGCTTGAATTTGTTCCAAGTCACAAAGGGGAGACAGAATGAGCATAACCGAGTGGGCAGATTTGTTCTGTTCCGCGAGGGGAGCTAGTTGAATGAATTAAATAACTTAATTCATAAGTTTCAGTTGGTCACAAGAAAATGAGAAAGAAAGCAGTTTTGAGAAAGAAAGTATGTTTTTAAAAGTTTGAAAGTAAAGAAGAAAAGATATTTTGAGATTTATGATATAAATTAGTTTTGAGCATTTTACTTGTAATATTTCAAGTTTTTGAATAGAAAAGTTTTGGGTCTAAATCCATATTACTCACGAGACTTTATGTCTCACGTATACTATGTTTTTGAAATGCTATGTACTTAGGTGAAGGGAGCGAAGGTTGCAGTTGGGACCGTTTTGTACACTGTAAGTTTAAATTATGGTTGTCTGTATTGAGTCTGTAATACCCCTCGAGTTTAAGTTTGTAAAATAAAACAAAAATTTAAGTGGCTATTTTATAGTCACGAGTTGTAAAATATGTTTGAAAACTGTATTTGTATTTTTGAATATGGTTTGAGAAAAGGGGTGTTACAGTTTTGGTATCAGAGCCATAGTTTAAGCGAATTAGGTTGGAATACCATCCTTGGCTTAAACTAGTAAGAGTGGTAGTAAGGTGCCTTAGTAATATAGGAGGCATAGAGTGAGTATGACTGTTATAAAAGTGCAGTCAAGATAAGGAGATAACATGCTACCGCTTACGAAATACTATATAGAATTGCGTATTAAACAGATAATTTGTTCATCTATATAGTAATGGAAGGAAGAAGACAAGCTGACAGGGGTGAGGGCAGTCACACTTCCTCAAGAGGAAGTGAACCACATGTTATTCGAAACGATGAGTCTGAGCCAAACCCACCACCACAACCTGTCACTATGGAGGCAATTCAGTTTCTAATCGATAACTTACGAAATGAGTTGAGACAAGATGTGAACAACATAATCGACAGTAGAATGGGTGAACCTAGTGCCCAATCATCACAAGAAGTCTCCAAGAAGACGACTGAGGAAGGTGTTAGTGGAGGTAACAAGAAGGAAGAAAAGGGCTGTTCTTTTAAGTCCTTTATGGCTTGCAAACCGCCCGAATACCATGGCAGTTTTGAGCCTAAAGTGACAATGCGATGGGTCCGAGATATTGAACAAGTGATACAAGCGAGCAAATGTGGAGAAAAAGACCAAGTCACTTTTGCCTCTCGGCAACTGAAGGATGATGCATTGGTGTGGTGGAACACCAAATATGAAAGTTTGGGAAAGGATGTGGTATATGGTTGGTCATGGGCAGAGTTTGTCACGTGTCTCAAAGATAAATTCTATCCCACGCGAGATTTGGAGAAGTTGAATGAAGATTTCTTAACAATAAAGAAAGGAGATTTGACGGTGGATGAGTATACGAAGAAGTTTTGCGACATGTTACCTTTTGTGGGGGAATCTTACCCTAGTGAGCGGTACCAAATTAACCGCTATGTCTGGGGTTTGCCATGGAACTCTGAGCTAGAAGTAAAGAAAGCCGAAACGCTAGATGGGGCGATCAATGCTGCCCGAACTGTGGAAGATGTTGGAAAAAGAAGGAAGGAGGAAGGACCTGGTTTTAGTGACAAAAGAAAGGCAGTTAGTAGCAGTGGGAACATAAAGAAGAAAGGGAAGATGAATTCAAGTCAGAGCCGACAGGGAAGTGTAAAGAAGTGCGAGAAATGTGGGAAAGAACACGGTGGCGAGTGCCGAGCGGGATCAAATGCCTGCTTTAATTGTGGCGGATTCGGTCACAAAGCGAGAGACTATAAAGCCAAGAAAGCTAGTGAAGTGGAATGCTTCTCATGCCATCAGATGGGGCACTATAGTTTCAATTGCCCAAATAAGGGAGGAGAAACTGTGGTGTCAACAGCTCAGAAGAAGACAGAACCTCAGAAAGTGAAGACCAGAGCTTTTCAGATCACCAGGGAAGAAGCGAAGGAGACTCACGATGTGGTCTCAGGTATACTACTAATCAACTCGACACCTGCATATGTCTTGTTTGATTCCGGGTCTACATATTCTTTTGTGTCCCATGGGTTTGGAGCTAGATTAAAAGTCCCATTAGAATTGTTAGATCTAGTTTTTGAGGTAGAAGTGGCGGACGGGAAATTTGTTGAAGTTCAGCATATGTATCGGGATTGCAAACTTGACATCAACGACAAGAAGTTTCGACTTAATCTCCTTCCTATTGGAATTAAGTCCTTTGATGTAATAATCGGAATGGATTGGCTTGGTGCAAATGATGCGAAGATAGCTTGTGGACAGAAGAGGGTGTCCGTTAAAACCCTAGGAGAAAAAGTGTACGTATATGGGGAAAGAAGAAAGCACGTGCCAAGTATCATCAGTGTAGCTAAGGCTCGAAGATGTATCAGGAAAGGATGTGTATCTTTCCTGGCCTATGTGATGACTGAAGACAAAGTGAAACAGACGTACAAAGACATAGAAGTAGTAAAAGAGTTTCCAGAAGTTTTCCCGGATGAATTGCCAGGCTTGCCACCAGAAAGGCAGGTTGAATTCCGAATAGATCTTGTTCCAGGAGCTTCCCCAATAGCACGAGCACCGTACCGGCTAGCACCAACAGAGATGAGGGAATTAATGTCCCAGTTGCAGGAGTTACTAGATAAAGGCTTCATCAGGCCTAGTTCTTCTCCGTGGGGTGCTCCAGTTCTGTTTGTGAAGAAGAAGGATGGATCAATGCGGATGTGCGTTGATTACAGAGAATTGAACAAGATTACTATCAAGAACCGTTACCCGTTGCCCAGAATAGACGACTTGTTCGACCAGTTGCAAGGAGCAGATTATTTCTCAAAAATTGATTTGAGATCTGGGTATCATCAAGTCAGGGTAAAAGAAAGTGACGTAGAGAAGACAGCGTTCCGTACACGATACGTGCATTACGAGTTTTTAGTGATGCCATTCGGCCTTACGAACGCACCAGCAATCTTTATGGACTTAATAAATCGGGTCTGTAAACCATTCTTAGACCAGTTTGTTATAGTGTTCATAGATGACATTCTAATCTGTTCAAAGAATAAAGAAGAGCATGCGAGTCATCTGCAATTAGTACTCGAGACGTTGAAGCGGGAACAGCTATATGCAAAGTTCTCCAAGTGCGAGTTTTGGATGAGAGAGGTGTAGTTCCTTGGACATGTAGTTTCTATCCAAGGTATAAAAGTTGATCCAGCGAAAGTTGCAGCAGTGATGAAATGGGAGCCACCCAAGACGCCAACAGAAGTTAGAAGTTTTCTCGGTCTGGCCGGATATTACAGGAGATTTATTCAAGATTTCTCCTGTATAACAGTGCCGCTTACACGACTAACCCGGAAGGAAGAAAAATTTAGTTGGCAAGAAGAACAAGAAAGAGCTTTCGCTACATTGAAAGAGAAGTTGTGTAACGCGCCTGTCCTTACACTGCCAGATGGGACGGAAGACTTTGAAGTGTACAGCGATGCCTCGCATTGGGGACTTGGCTGTGTATTAATGCAAAGAGGGAAGGTTATAGCATACGCTTCCAGACAGTTGAAAGATCCAGAGAAAAAGTACACAACTCATGATTTAGAGCTTGCAGCGATCGTTTTTGCCTTGAAGATTTGGAGACATTACTTGTATGGTACAAAGTGCAAGCTATTCACCGATCACAAGAGTTTACAGTATGTGTTCACTCAAAAAGAGTTGAACATGAGACAGAGCAGATGGCTAGAGCTGATCAGTGACTATGATTGCGAAATTGTGTACCATCCGGGTAAAGCAAATGTAGTAGCGGATGCACTGAGTAGAAAAGTTCCTGAGAAAAGAATCAAGGCAAGATCAATGCGAATAGAACTGGTGTCCAGCATTATAGAACAGATTAAAGCAGCTCAACAGAAAGTGGAAGAAAATGGAGATTTAAAAGATGAAAAGCTAGGAAAAGAAACTCAGTTTGAGACCAATAGTCAAGGCTTGAAGACCTTCAGAAACCGTATATGGGTACCAAAGACAGGAGGATTGAGAAAGCTAATTCTAGAAGAGTCGCATAAGTCAAAGTATTCCATACATCCAGGGAGTACCAAGACTTATCAAGATCTGAAAAGACAGTATTGGTGGCCTGGAATGAAGAAAAGAATTGCCAAGTACATCTCCAAGTGTGTCATTTGTGCACAAGTTAAGGCGAAACATCAGGTCTCGCATGGGGATGCTCAGTCATTGCACATTCCAGCCGGAAAGTGGGAAGATGTAACCATGGACTTGATTGTCGGGTTACCGAGAACAAGAAGAGGTCATGATAGTATATGGGTCATAGTGGACCGGTTGACCAAGAGTGCACTATTTCTAGCCATAAAAAGAAACTACTCCATTGGAGCAGTTAGCCCAGTTGTATATAGATGAAGTATTTAGAAGATATGGTGCACCGTTGTCTATCGTGTCAGACAGAGACCCCAGATTTACCTCTAACTTTTGGAGAGCTTTACAAGATAAGATGGAGACAAGGATTCAGTTAAGTACAGCGTACCATCTACAAACAGATGGTCAAAGTGAACGAACAATCCAGACATTAGAAGACATGCTACGGTCATGCGTGATAGATTTTGGAGGAAGTTGGGACGAACATCTGCCATTAGTGGAGTTTGCATACAACAATAGCTACCATTCTAGCATTAAAATGCCACCTTTTGAGGCATTGTATGGTAGAAAGTGTAGAACTCCTTTATGCTGGTCAGAGGCGGGTGAGACGAAGCTTACAGGGCCAGAGATTGTTAGAGTGACAAATGAGAAGATCGGAGTAATTCAAGCCAACATGAAAGCAGCACAAGATCGGCAAAGGAGTTACTCGAATATAAAGAAGAGGCCATACGACTTGCAAGAAGGAGATTTAGTGATGATAAAAGTGTCGCCATGGAAAGGAGTGGTTAGATTTGGCAAGAGAGGAAAGTTGAGTCCAAGGTACATTGGACCTTTTAGAATCCTGAAGAGAGTTGGGTTACAAGCATTCAAGCTGGAGTTACCACCCGAACTTAGTGGAATACATGATACCTTTCATGTATGCTACTTGAAGAAGTACTTTGGTAAAGAAGAGCTAGTAATACCGTATACGGATTTGAGAGTGGAGACTCCCAGCAAAATGATTGAAGAACCTAAAGCGATTCTAGAGATGCAGACCAAAAAGCTAAGAAACAAAGAGATTGACCTTGTACTAGTCAAGTGGAAGCATCCCTTAGGGTCAAACTTGACTTGGGAAACGTTAGAAGAAATGAAGAGAAGATATCCGAATTTCACGGATTACGAAAAGATTCCGAGGACGGAATCCGCTTAAGGAGGGGTGACTGTAAGAACCCGCAAAAAAGTCAAAAAGGGTAATACCGTCTTTTGTCACGTTGTACGACTATTATGTGTAATAATATGTAATTGTAAAATAATATAATGAGAAATAAAAGTTTATGAGAAATTTGAAGTTTTGCCGCGTGAATAGTAAAATTTGACCAAAAAGGGCAAATTGGTCATTTGACATGAAAATGACCAAAATGTCAAGAAAATGTCAAGTTAGTAGTTATTAGAACATTGCTTGCAAGGTTTATGGTTTTAGGACCATTTTTGGAAAGAAATAAGAAGATTGGGGACTAAAATGCAAATAATTTATAAACATTAAATATATAAATGATAGGGACCAAAAATGTTAGAAATTTCAAATATTCCAAACGCTAGAAACCATAGCTAGACATGTCCGATTGACCTGAAATTTTAGCCATAACCCTAAAATGGTATAAGAACATGTCGGGAATGGTCAAATCCGCAATCCGACCTTGCGGAAAAGTCACTGTAGCGGCAGTGGCTAAAATCACTATTCATGTTAAAACTTGATTTTTAGAATTTGAGCTAGACTTGTCCAATGAACTCCAAATTTGAAACACAAGTCTAATATGGTCTAAGATTTCATGGAAAAGAGTCGGAACTGAAATACGACCCCTCGGGGGTACTGTAGCAATATACGCGTATTCCGGAGAAAAACCGTAAAACGAGCTTATTAATGGTTATACATTTATTATAACCTAGAGTTATGTTATATGAGACTTTAGCATTATAGAGTTAATTATATTGAGTATTTATATATACTATTTGTATAGGTGGTGCTTCAAACGTTGTTGAGCACGGGAAGGGAAAAGCCGTACGTGAAGCTTAGTAAACCGTAGTAGAACCAAGGTGAGTTTTATGAGGATTTCTATAGTACATAGCCAAATGTTATTTTCAGAAAAGTAAGATTTCCAAATGTTTATAAATACTAAAGTTTGGAAAATTGTTTTGAATGAAGCTCTATACAAGGGCTTAGTGTTTTAAGCAGATTTTTAAAGTATGGTTTGCAAAGTATTTTGAAAGAAGTTCCTTATAGGAACTAAGATGTCAAAAGCAGTTTTGAAAGTATTTTTAGTAAAGAGTTATAAAATGTTTGAGTAAGAGTTGTTTACAAATTGTGTCCCATTTTGACCAATTTGAGATGAAATGAAGTAAGAATTAAAGAAAGAAAGAAGTATGAGCCAGTTGTCCGGACTAGGATCACCCACATAATCAGGGGATCTGAAGACACTACTGGGATGGTACCTCCCGTCGCGAAGTAGTTGTCTAGCTTAGCATACCCGTGTGCTTGAATTTGTTCCAAGTCACAAAGGGGAGACAGAATGAGCATAACCGAGTGGGCAGATCTGTTCTGTTCCGCGAGGGGAGCTAGTTGAATGAATTAAATAACTTAATTCATAAGTTTCAGTTGGTCACAAGAAAATGAGAAAGAAAGCAGTTTTGAGAAAGAAAGTATGTTTTTAAAAGTTTGAAAGTAAAGAAGAAAAGATATTTTGAGGTTTATGATATAAATTAGTTTTGAGCATTTTACTTGTAATATTTCAAGTTTTTGAATAGAAAAGTTTTGGGTCTAAACCCATATTACTCACGAGACTTTATGTCTCACGTATACTATGTTTTTGAAATGCTATGTACTTAGGTGAAGGGAGCGAAGGTTGCAGTTGGGACCGTTTTGTACACTGTAAGTTTAAATTATGGTTGTCTGTATTGAGTCTGTAATACCCCTCGAGTTTAAGTTTGTAAAATAAAACAAAAATTTAAGTGGCTATTTTATAGTCACGAGTTGTAAAATATGTTTGAAAACTGTATTTGTATTTTTGAATATGGTTTGAGAAAAGGGGTGTTACAGATGATGTAACACCTTTCACTTCTCTCCGCGAGCTTGTCGTGAGTCTCTCGTCTTACGTAAGCCTCACAGCCCCAGACTTTGATGTGTGCTAACGAGGGAGCTTTCCCGGTCCACATCTCGTGCGGTGTTTTCGCAACCTTCTTGGTTGGGACAAGATTTAGGATATGGGCGGCAGTCTCTAAGGCATACCCCCAGAAATATATTGGAAGTGAAGCTCGACTCATCATGGAACAAACCATGTCCAACAAGGTTCGGTTTCGCCTTTCAGCAACACCGTTCAACTGAGGTGTTCTTGGAGGCGACAACTGTGAAACAATTCCACACTCCTTGAACTAATTGAGAAACTCGATACTAAGATACTCACCGCCTCTGTCGGATCTAAGCATCTTTATCTTTCTGCCCAATTGATTTTCTGCTTCATTTTTACACTCTTTGAACTTTTCAAAGGTATCTGACTTATTCTTGATTAAGTAGATATACCCATATCTACTAAAATCGTCAGTAAAGGTCACATAGAACCGCGTGCCATCTTTTGTGGTTGTTCTGAAGGGACCACACACATCTGTGTGTATGATATCCAATAGACCTTCACCTCTTTCAAAGGAACTTTTGAATGGTGATTTTGTCATCTTGCCAAGCAAGCAAGATTCGCATACATCATCCGACCCGAGGTCGAATGATTCCAACACTCCATCCTTTTGGAGTTGGGTGATGCATTTTTTGTTGATATGGTCAAGGCGACAGTGCCACAGACACGCCTTTTCTACACCGCTTGAAGCATCAATAGCTAAAACATTTTTACCATAATTATCAACACCCATAATAGATTCATACACTCCATCACAAGGCATAGCATTAAATATAAAAAAATCATTTTTGAAAACAGAAATTGAACCATTCAATTTATTAAATTCATAATAAAAGCCCTGTCTGAACAATGCATGAAAAGAAATTATGTTTTTAGCCATATTAGGCGAATAGCAACAATTATGTAAATCTAAACAGACTCCACTACTAAGCACTAAACTATAGACACCGATCTTGGTAACAGGTGACGTTCGCCTATTGCCCATGACCTGGTTCAATCTACCGTGCTCCAGCTCCCTACTTTCCTTTAGGCCATGCAAATCAGAACAGATATGAAAACCACATCCTGTATCAAGGACCCAAGAACAGGAAGAAGGTGAGTTATTAGATATAGAATATGTACCTTCTTGTGATGGCTTCACTTTGCCATCCTTGATGTCTTGCAGATACGTGGGGCAGCTTCTCTTCCAGTGACCCTTTTGCTTGTAGTAAAAACAGTCAGCTTCTTTGGGATTCGTGATGTGCGGAATGCCGGAAGAATTGGCTCTCGGGGCATTGCTAGATGACCCGACATGAGTCTTTTCCCTCCAGTTTTGCTTCAGAGGGCCCTTCCGTTTCTTTCCTTAGCCAGATCCAATAGCTAGGACAGGCGGGTTGACATGGAGCAAACCTTTTCTCTTCATCCCGTCTTCAGCAGTACGTAGCATGCGGTGTAACTCAGCTAGGGTTGCCTGGTTGTTGTTCAAATGATACACCAGTGTGAACTGGTCATAAGAACTGGGCAAGGAGTTTAGCACTATGTCAACAACTAAATCCTCATGAACAGACATTTCCAGCTTCCTAAGCCTCTCCACGTAACCATGCATCCTTTGCATATGTGTGCAGATGGACTCTCCATCTTTAGGCTTGCCGTTAGTGAAAGCTTTTACAACCTCACGCCTTTCGATGTGCTCTTGCTTGCGGAACTTTTCCATGAGATCTTTGTCCATCTCGTAAGGCCAATAGTCCTCATAGATACGCTGTAGTTCAGGGTTCATGGTAGCGATCATGATACATGCCACTTTGGTCGCATCATCTGAGTGTTTGGTGTACGCGGCGACTTCCTCGGGAGTAGCGGTATCTGGGTCAACCTCAACCATCTCGGTTTCCAGAACATACTCTTTGCGTTCAAAACTAAGAGCCATTTTGATGTTGCGGATCCAGTCATTGTAGTTGGTGCCGTCCAACGTCACCTTTGAGCACAATGACAGAATCGAGGTGACATTACCGGGATTCAAGTGGGGAACGGATTGGTCAGAAGACATCTGAATAAGAAGAAGCTAGTTTTAATTAGATATTAATAATAATCCTTATATTCACCCAAGAATAAATATAAGGCTAGGATCCTACAATAACAATCTACAATATCGAAGAGGGATGCCGTAATCTTTATTGTAAATTTTATAAGGTAGGCAAATGACGATTCAGCCAATTCCACCGCGGAAAATAATCTTATTACAATGGAATTCCTAGTTTCATTGAGATTTACCAAACTGTTCGATAGCATGTTTTAATCTCAGGAATGCCCCGCTGTTTGTGACTGGGATACCGAGGATCACAAACCGGGTGTGAATAACCATGCAAATTGCTTGGTACTCTTGAAGTGAATTGTCATCTCTAATTAACATGCCGGTTAACCACACACGCTCTGCTAATAATGAAAAAATCAAGAAACCCATTGCAACTCTTTGCGGACCCTAGTTGGCGTGCCGGTAAACCACACACGCTCCACCAACGTTCCACAAAGCGCAATGTGCAATTTCATGGATTAGCACCAATTCACATTTTTGAACCTAAAGTAACTAGATTTGGATTTGTTTAAGGTTCTAGTACTTTCAATTATAGCATTATACTTTTAAGATTCTTTAACGGTTCTATCAAACCCGTTCGGCTAACGACACTCGACTGACCAAGAAAGCGGTGGGTAAGAGTAGATACCCATTAGAATGCCATTTTATAGGCAGTCGCCTTATACCCTCTTTATAGGACAGTTTTGTGAATGAGGCCTACTAACGGTAAGACTAACCAATTTTCTTATATATAAATATTAACTTTTAATCATAAATATATAAGATATATTTTAATCTTATTAAAATATTTTTTGAATTAATTATTTCATAATTTTCGCAATTTTAAACTATTTTTTTCGAAAATCCTTAATTAATTCCTTTAATTGATTTAATTGATCTTTTAATTAACAATTAATTAAATTAATTAAATCCAAGGTAGATAACACAAATTAATCTAATTAATTTACCTACCTTAAACCCCTAATGGATCGAAAATTTCAAGCAAGGGTTTAAGTGTTCCAGTTATTTCATTGATTCAATTACCAAAAATAACAACATACTTTCCAAGCAAGCAAAAGGGGGGGACCATAAGGGGTGGCGGCTAGGGTTAGGAAACCCTAGCCTAGATTTCGATGATGGCCTTCTCCCAAGGGTTTAATTTCGCAAATAACCCTAAGGCACAAACTGTTTAAATCAAATCACAAGAAAACAAGCTAGCTCTGATACCACTAAAGGGTTTTGAAGCAATCAATGAACAAATAATAACTTATGGTTCACATGCAACCCTAAGATGATCTATGTTTTCTTCTATGAAGATTATGAACTAAAACCTAAGGGAACAATTAATTTCTAAAGATCAAATTGAGAATACCAACCTTTGATCTTATGATCCTGAAACAAGCAGCAAAGGAATCCTGCCTCAAATGCAAGTCACACCCAAAGCAATGGAGAAGACAGTTCAGCGGAGTTGCACTGGTTCAAGTTGGCGCAGGATTAGGGTTCCCAGGTGATCCCTATTTATAGCTTTCAGGTGGTACAGCTTGAAACCCTAGAGCCCATCTTTGGTAAGCCTTTTACCAATTAGACAAGGCTTCTTCTAAACCCTAATTAGGGTTTCGTTATTTATGGTGCCCACACCATAAACTCGCCACTTTCCACCCTTGTCTACTGGCCAGTTAATATTCAACTATTGAATAATTACATAACCAGTCCCTGCACTTTTAATTAATTAATTTAATCACTAAATTAAATCCAATTAATTCTAGATTAAATCTTAATTAATTATTATAGTTTCTAATTAATATATTAACACTTAAATATATTAATAAACCATTTAATTAATTCTATTGATTTATTAAACAATTAATAAATCAACCTTTTACTCTACTGAACTCTATCCTAAACTCCAGCTATGAGGGCAACCCAAATGGACTTTTGCTTCAATTAATAAGATAAATACAATTATAAGTCATGGCTTAGACACCTAATCCAACACATGGGCCCTGAATGAGTTTGCAGCCCATGGGTCCACCGAAGTTAAATTGGGCCCAGCAGATGATATCGGTCCAATCGTGCAACAAGAATTCTTTTGATTTTCATTTCGCGACTAAAAATAAAAGTTAATTTATTTGGACTTAGAATTTTTTAACTTTTTTTTAAATTTGTTTTCTATTAAAATTTTAAAACATCAAAACTAATACTTATAAAAATAAAACAAAAAATGACTCAAAGTAAGGTTAAAAGAAATTGAATCAAATTGACGTACAAAAGTCCAATTAAACCTACCACATATTTCAAGCTCGTCCCAAGTTTGGTTGATATTATTAGGATAGACTCACACTTTTCATCGCAAGCAAGACTCAAACACAGTTATGGTACAATATAATTTTATTAAAGAAGTACGTATACAACTTAGAGTTTATAAAAGGACATGAATGTTTTTTGTGTCGAAAACTCGCCAACCCGGATACTATTTTAATAGTTTCGTTTGCAACACCTTTTTCGATTTCTTCACTTTGAAATATGAAAAGCTTTTTCTCAAAAATTGATCCCTCAACAGAATTTTCATAACATACATAGACTATCTCCCATTTCTAATCAAGAAACTCTTTGGTTAACTGTCTCCTTTCCCTAAGCCTATGTTCTTTTTGAGTCTACACTCTTACATGTTTTCCTCCCTCTTTTGACATGTGCATCATTGGCATCTTTTGAGGAGTTCTTATACAATTTACATTGATGCTCCTTTGTGCATCATTGACATCTTTTGAGGAGTTCTTATATAATTTGCATTGATGCTCCTTAGGCTTACTCATGTGGGCACATTGGCCTCTTTTAAGGTCTCTAATATGGGCTAATCTTGTGCCTCTTTTCATTTAGACCTAGTGACCTTTTGACATGTTTTCAGTGTAGGTTGTGACACTGGTGACTCACTCAATAGACCAGGATAGTATAATAAAAGTCTCTCTCAATCCCAAACATTTGAGGAAGCCAAGTTCAATGAACCATGTATACAGAGGAAATTAGGTAGACACCGATTTTTAGAAAAGACCGTTTTCTTTTCAACTTGAAGTATAATGAACATTTTAAGTTCATAGTGATAGCACACAAACGAGATAGGTGACCACAAAAACCATTCATAATCCTTAAACAAACACTAAGCTTTCTATATATCACTTCAATTCTAATTATTTTATTTTGCAATATATGTGAGTCACATTTGGCCTGAAAAGAAGCTATTTTTATCGTCATGAATACCATTACACCAGACAGGGACAAATTTTACAAAAAGAAGAGATAATTAAATATATGAACAAATTTTACAAAAAGATTATTTTTTTCAGTCATCGAAACAAATCATCAAGAGAATCCTATAAGCACATCAAAATGAAAAAAATAGGAGTGTCAAGAGAATTCAAACCATATTTCAGCAATTGAGTTGAAAAACCTCGTTAGTTACTGTCCCCATTTGTGTGAAGTTTACTTTTTCCCTTCCTGCAAAGGGCACATACTCTCTATTAAAATTTTGAATAGTGTGTAGTAGAGAGATGTCTCCCGTCATATGCCTGGAGCAGCCATTATCAACATACCAAGGTATGATGATATTCCTCCATGGCTGCTCCTGCATAGGATGCAAGATTAGTTGCTTTTGGAAACCAAGTCCATTTTGAAACCAGGTTGACCATTTCTATCTGCACTTAATACTCTTTCCCATACTATATCTTGTTTATCAAAGAAAGAACAAGAAGAATTTTCAAAACATTTTGATGATTTGGAAATAAGGCCTTTGGTTACCCATCAGTAAGTTGGCTTGAGTATCTTATTGTTTAACCAGATAGGTGGTTCAACACTTGTCTTTGGAACCGAACTGCCCTCTGATTTGGGCCTATATTGCAAGTGTGAGCTGGAAGACGATCCTTGAGATGAGTTTGATATCACCGGTTTTGGTTTGGCAAAACCATCTCCCAAATCAGTCCTTTTGTTCTTGTGGGTCTGATTTTTTGCCTTGGCAGCATTCCAATCACCATTACTTGAACGTGACCTCCAACGATTCCTTTTGGAAGATCTCCTTCTTGGCACGTTCTTCCAGCCTTGTGCATGGTAGGGAATGTATGAGTAGTGTGGAAAATTTCTTGCTATGTAACCTGGAGTCCCACAGTTAAAACACGTTTGTCTTTTCAAGACAGTACGATTAGGACTTGGTCCTAGTCTAGAGGAGGATTGTTTCAAAGAACTTCCACAAGCACACATACAAAAAGCCTATTGTTGCACAAGTTTTTGTGGCTTAAAATTTTCAGAAACACGATTATTTGAACTTGTACTTAAAACAGAATCACCACGACTCTTTGAACAATCAGCAGTTTCAGTGTCTTGGTCCACACGATCATTAGGGCCAACTGTAGATGAAATGTTATTCATTGACGAATTCTTTTCAAAACTAGACTTGTTTCCATCTTCCACTACTTTATCTATACCATGAACAGAAACATTAGTATCATTCACCTGAACCTTCTCAGGCGGGTCGGATTGTTTAGTTTCAACTGAAGTAGTTGGCTAGTCACATTGTCCGGGATACTCTATCTCATCTATTTCAAGGGCCGGGGTATAGTTGTTGTTAAAAGGAGGGGGAACATTTTTATATCCCAGACCCTCACCCTGTTTATTCTACCACTTTAACTGGTGCTCAATCATTGATTCGACTGTCGCACTTGACACATCGAATTTTTTAAAATTAAATTCAGCATCTTGAAATTTTTCTTTCAATGCGTCAAGTTCAGCAGTCAGATTGACAATTTTCTCTTTGGAGAACTGATCGTCACAACATTTTACACTGTATTCTTCTTTCGATTTTTTAAAGTCTTTTGTTTGAGCTTCTAGTTTTTCTTTAAGCGATTTATTTACCTTTTTAAAATTATAAACTTCATTTTAAGATCAAAAACTTCTCTCTAACTAATCGCTCATTTTGTTCACGGTATTTATTTATTTTATTTTCACAAACTTGAGTGCATGAGGTTTCACAAACCTCTTTGGTTGTGGGGACCATTTTTGACAAATGAGAAAATTTGACCTTACCGGTGAAAGATTTGACCGAAAACCCCAAAAGTCAAAATTTTGCTGACCAAAACTCCAAAAGTCAACTGTTTGACTGAAAACCCTGACCGAAAAGTCTGTTTGAACCAAGCTCGCACCGAAAAATCAGATGTTAACCTAATGGTTGACCGAAAACCCAATCTTGCCGTCGAAAACCCCCATTTCACAGCCGAAATCGATATTCTGATCACTTTTTCTATTTTGGCAAGTTCCCAAAATCTTGGATGTTCAAAGGGAATGATTTTAATCACGATAATTTCCAAAAAATACCAAGGAATCTGATGAACACAATGAACATAATGAACAGCAGAAATTTTAATCAAATCGAAATTTATTAGAAATTTCGATTATCTTGAAAATTTCAAAAATAGCCAAAACGAGTCTAAAAATTTCTTGAATCGATTGATACCCTTCAAAAGCTCTGATACCAATTGTAAGTCCCGAAAACGATCTTTAACATGGTATCAATCCAAACACTCGATTAATTGCGGAAAACCAATCGAGTTATGACAATGAAACAATTAATAATATGAAAACAAGAACTTGAATGATCTTTAATGCACACACCTCATAGATGAAAATGTCAAGTACATAAGATCTTGCAAAAAAACTATCGAGTGTTCTAGCCCCCACCCCAACTTGTATTCACGCATTCATAACCAAAAACACGCCTACACAAACAACTTATATACTAGACCCAATACTAAGCCCAACTATACATCGAGCCCAAGACCAAAACCCACCGAAACCACTAGGTGATTTCGGTTCAAAACGAAAACACCTAAAAACAATTAAACAAAAGCATAAACCACAAAATATAGCCCAACAATTTTCCATGGAGATCTTCCACATGAATTGTATCTCAAACAGCCCCTGGCTTTTAAGTAAAGAATTCGCTGATCATGTTTTTTTGGCTTGACAAGGCAGTGTATGGTTTGAAACAGGCACCCAGGGCATGGTATGACACCCTGATTACATATCTTCTTGAAAAGGGGTATCATTGTGGTGCCATTGACAACACCCTGTTCATTAAGAAATCAGGGGATGGCTTAATTCTTGCTCAAGTTTATGTAGATGATATTATCTTTGGTTCAACAAATGATAAACTGAGTGAAGAATTTGCTGTTGTGGCATGATGGCTGAGCTGTCATTCTTTTTGGGTTTTTAAGTCAAACAATCTTCTTAGGGCATCTTCATCAACCAAAGCAAGTATGTCATGGATATGCTAAAAAAGTTCTCAATTTTCTGATTGCGAACCAGCCAAGACTCCCAAGATTACTTGTGTTCATCTCTCAACTAATCCATCAAGGGTTGATGTGGATGCCTCTCTCTATAGAGGCATGATTGGCTATCTGCTTTATCTCACTGCCAGTCATCCTGATATTGTGTTTGCTACCAGCATATGTGCTCGTTTTTAGGCCTATCCAAAAAAGTCTTATCTTAATGTTATGAAGAGAATTTTTCGTTATCTCAAGCACCCTCCTTCTCTTGGTCTATGGTATCCTTGTGAGTCAAATTTTGACTTAGTTGGTTTCACTGACTCTAACTTTGCAGGATGTTCATTAGATCACAAAAGCGCTTCAGGTGGCTGTCAGCGGCTGGGAAATCGTCTGATCAGCTGGTCGAGTAAGAAGCAAACATCAGTTGCATGCTCAACCGCTAAAGCTAAATATGTTGCTGCTGGTAGGTGCTATGCTAAAGTCCTATGGATTCAAAATCAGCTAATGGATTATGGGTTCTTTTTCACAAAGACCCCCATCTACTTTGACAACACGAGTGCCATTCTCATTTCTCAGAATCCAGTTCAGGATTATAAGACAAAGCACATCGACATCAAACATCATTTTATCAGGGACATCATTCAAAAGGAGAAGATAGAGCTGATGTACATTCCAACTGAGCAACAACTTGTAGATATTTTTACAAAGCTGCTAGATGAACAAAAATTGATTTTCTTTATTGGTGAATTAGGTATGATCTCTAAGTAGTTAAAAGTTGTATATTCTTAAAACATTCAAGACTTTAGTTCATTTATAATTGTTCTTACATCGACTAACGTTTAAAGTACTGCCATAATGATGGATTTCCAAAGTTAGATGTTTCACTTATTCTCAGCTCACTTCGATCACAGAAGATTTCTAGCCGAGGCTCTTGCAGTCTTACCAAGTACTGATGATGCTCTGTTTCTCACACTATTGTCCCTGGCCACCATCCTCTTTGATGCCACATGTCCACCAAGTCTCTTTCAACAAAGTTTACGATTACTTGCGGTAGCACTGGACGAATCACCCCCATGGTAGCTCTATAATCATTGGTCGATTAGTCTCTTCATTTCTCAGAGTTTTAAGCTTCACTATGTGTCCGATCCAACCATATCCTTGTGATTACTCCTCCATACCAAGCTCCTTTCAGCTCTCCTTTTGTCATCTTCACCTTAAACTCACCCCATATACGGAAAGACATATTTGTATTTTATCTGATTTCTCAATACTTTTTTGTGTATAATTAACAAGTTTTCTCCTCTTTTATAGTATTCTCACCAGCAATTTCAATGTTTCCTGATTTAGTATGGATTTGATTCTTCTACAAAAGTGATTGATTTGGCGCATCAGCTTTTTGATCCTTTCAAAACGATAATGACAGAGTACCTTGATTTGACGAAGATTTTTAATCTAGCCCGTAGCTCTGAAATGTAGTGTCCCTAGAAGCATGCTACTGCATGTGACCAAAGTCTCATTCTCAGCAGTAAGACCAACCCTGAGATGCCAAAGACCCACTTACTCACATCAGTGCTCTAACAATGTCTATCCAATGATGTGAGATTGCCCAGTCCCACCGATCAACATGTATATCAGGGCCTGAGTGTATTTTATTTCTGCTTAACCAGTCTATGTCGCTAGAAGCATGCTGCCATATGCTACATCTCGTGTCCTGTTGAGACACGGAGCACCAACCGCCTTATCTTCTGATCATAAGTATCAGCTGACACTGTATTGTCTGATCCCGTTATGACAAAGGGTTTTCATCTACTTATACTGATAATCACTCACCAGACCACGTCCCTAGAAGCTGCTGCTGCATGCACGTTGTGCCAAAGCTTATGCACCCCTCCATGTACTGAAACACGATTTTTAGTACCTGAAGCACTGACCGGTCCTTATGTCAGGGGTGCTAGTCCACTAACGATGAGATTACAACACTTTCTTCTGCTATTTCTTTATCTTATGTCAGTGTCAGATTGTGACCGTTGATGATTACCACCTGTCTTTGACATTTCAGCGTAATCATCACAAGCGATTTTCCCGATTTTCCATCCTACCTTTTTGCCTCCCATCATTATCCATCCCATCACATATTTAAACATCCAAAACCCCTCTCTACTTTCTTTCCACGCAAACCTCTCTCTTTCCAAAGAAAACCATTTTTTCCCTTAAAACCTAAAAATTCTCTATGATTTCAATGGCTTTCGTGTTTGAGTTTATGGCTCCTGCGGATTTGTTCAAGGCTGAATCCACTCCTGCTTCCCCCATCACCGTTCAACCTACGAATGTTGCAGTTGTGTTCAACATCCCTGTTAAACTCAAAAACAAGGGTTTTGAACCCTTTGTTAATTTTTATTATGGGTCACCCACTGAATTTTGCCATCATCTGGTATACTTGTAACTTCGATAAAGAATCCTCTTCCATCATCAGAACCATATGCAATGGGTCTTCAGAAGCTGTCATTACTGCATACACCTTCAAACGTTGCTTACGTCTACCCAACACTATTCCTTTTACTGAATTGTCGTCTGAAGAAGACATCGTTGGTCATCAATCTCAATGGTTACAAAAGCTCTCTTTGATAAACGAGATGCTAAAAGAGTGGTGCTTTGTCAATGCTGTCCTGCTGGGTGGGAGTTTTTGACTGGGATTATCGACAGGCGCCTTGGGTACAAACAAAGCAGCTTGGATCAACTGAATCTTTTTGAACTTTTAATCATCTACGGAATGGTCAAAACAAATACCTTGATTATGCTAAGCCGATATTTGATCAGCTTGATCACCTGCAAAACACGCACTAGTTGTGTGGCGTTTCTTCTTTTTCTTGCCCTGGTCATTGAACTTGAGTGTCCTTTCATCACAAAGTCATTGATGGTGATGTAGCTGTGCCCATATTGACATTAAAATTTTTTGTCTCCGCACCAGCACCCGCTGCTCCTGATCCTCCTTTTCTATTGTGCATGATCAGATGGACTCAGAATCCTTATCAAGGTGGCTGTCTACCCAAATCGACACATCCTGATCTCCCTATCAATAATATTATTCATCCCGAGGATCCTTCGATCAGCTCATCATTGTTAGAAGAACAATCTGATCATTCTATATTAGTTCTACGCCAGTCCTCCACTGATGAAGAAACCCAAAGCAATCCCCAGCAGACACCAATTCAAAATGCTAATGCCCACATCTTGCAGTCCCCAAGTCCTCAGCAGCAACCACCACACTCCAATGACCTTGCAGATGAAGACTCATCCTCTACAGAGTCTTCCAGCTCCTCCTCTGAGGAATCCTCTAGTGATGAAGACTCTTCTTCCAACAATGCCGTTCTCGAAGATGTTATTCAAAGTCAAGTAAATGATGAGGTTCTTGAAGAGGTCATTCCCGATAAGGTCAATGTTTCTCCTATTCATGGCATTCATTCTCCTCAGCGTGACAACTTTCACATCCGGTTCTCATTAGTGTCTCCTCAGCGTGAGCCTACACCTAATGTAATGGAGAATGATAACCAATCTCCCAAAAACGTAAACACACATGTCCGATTTTATCTCCTCCCACATCTACTGGGCCTACAGGTTCAGCCATTGCCTCTCAGTTGGAAGCCATTAACTCATCTCTTCAGACTCTGGTGGAATTCACTCAGTATATGTCCTCGTGGTTGCTTAGAATCGAAACCGATGTAGCTGAGATTAAATACATTATCACTGGTCCCTCCACTGTACATGATGGTACATCTACTGAGGAACTGCCCCTCTTCTGGGTAGTCTTCCCAATTGGCCTCCACCACCTCCAGGAAGTCCTCCAACTTAGCCTCCTCCTCCTTTTGATGATTCCAAAAGGGGGAGAATTATGACAATGTTATAGTAGACTCTAATCCCTCTTCACAAAGTCAAGAGTTTCAAGGAGGCGCTCAGCTTCAGCTTGAGGATGCTTCAAGGGGTCCTTCTGCTTAAGGGGAGCAGCTTAATACTCTTTAAATGATTATTTTTTCTGAACCTGGTTCACTGTATCAACTTATTACTGATTCTAGTTTTCTTCAGGATCAACATGAATTAGAACTTGATTCATTAACATCTTGTTAAGAAATAAGAGCTTGAATAAGTTCTTTTCATTGGATTAAGTCATGAACACTTGGATTGAGAGTTGAATATTTGGAAATCAGTTCTTAAACGTGTACTTTATTGCAATTTAGTGTTCGGATGAATTGGAACTTAGTTTGGGTCAAAAGGGGGTTAAAAGGGCAAAAAATCGAGCACACAGCGTGTTTCACGTGGCCCGTGTAAAGATTTGCATTGGGCCATGCGGCCCACGTATATGGGAAGCTAGAAAGGGGCCTTCTGTTGAGCCATGCAGCTCGAGCAAGAAAATGGCCTTGAGCCACGCGGCCCGTGCAAATGTGCAGGGTGGTTTTCTTTGTTGCTTTATTTTGGGTCTTGTGGTTTGGGCTTTGGGTCCTTTTGTTGATACCAATCTTTGGGGATGATTAAACTATGATTTTCCTTACATTATGAAGCTCAGAATATCATCTTAGGATGATGAATGATAGTTATTTCCTTGGTTTAAATGGAACATAGATAGTGCGACTTTTGAATGAATCGAGTGTGACACCTTCCATTCCTGTCTTGCAGGAAGGAAGTAGATTGTTGTGACTTAGAGATGGGTTGAGGACTCAAGTTATCACTCAACTATGAGGATTTGGACAGGGGAATTTATGTCTACGACCACTTATCAATGCATCAATCTTGTGTGGAGTTAGAGTTGATTCCTTAGTTGACCTTGGGTGAGTTTACCGTGAGTACACATCCATATCACTATGTTTTGTGTGTGTTATCAGCTATTTTCATGCATGTTTATTATGTGTAATGTGTCCTAATTGTGGATTACATGAAATGAGTTTTTAAGATGTTCTTCAAATAAAGAGTACGATGTTGTTTTAAAAGAGTATTGAGCATCCTACCATTTCATATAGGATGGGATTGACCGTGTGAACCTTATGATGACTTAATGACGATTGGCTGAGATAGCCACCTTAATGAGGTTTGGCTGAGATAGCCACCCTAATGACGATATTGCCCACATAAGGATCTAAGATAGAACCTCAATGATGTTTATGGCACTGTTCCCGCCAATAGGGAACTAAATGAGGGGGTAGCTACACCTCATGAGGTTAGTGTGATGGCCACTAGTCTTAGTTGAGCCTACCGAGGAATCATGTAGCATGCTTTGTGTGTGTTGCTTGTGAACTTGGGTAGGTGTCATTGAGGGTGAGATGGACTTATATGAGATGGACATGGGTTAGGATACTTGCAACATGCATAGCATTGCATATCATAACTATCCATTTGTTATTAAATCTTTATGACGTACTAAAGTTTTGTACAACTTTTGAGATGATTAATTATACAACTTTTAAGCATGTAAACACTATTTTTGGGGGGTCGTCCCGAGTGTGGTAGTTACACTGCCCACTCTGAATGGGTCAGCCTCGGGCAAGCTCGCTAGGCATTCGATTGCCTAACCTATTTTGATGTGTACTCAGGTGAAGGAGATACGATGGCTTTAGAGGATATGGATATTTTTAGAAGGCCACGAGTTGTGTGGTTTCATTTAAACTGTGTAATGCTATTTAGATTGTAACAACCTCGCTCTTTTACAAACCAATATGTTTTCTTTAAAGTGGGACTATATGATTTTTCCGCAACTTAAATTCTAAAACAATTTCTTAACAAAACCCAATATGTTTTAAAACGGTATTTGAACGTATAACGATTCTTTTTGAACTATGATGATAAACTATGGGTTTAAAAAGGTGTTTTTATGAAAAGCCTTAAGTGAGGGTGTTTCAATTGAGGTTACAGATGGTACTAGAGCTGGGTGCACGAGGTCGGTGCGTTCAACGGGGACATCGAACACTATAGTGCAGGGAGAAAGGGGGAGAGATCCCTGATCCCACATTGACCGAGTAGGAGAAGGAAGCATTCCTTATAAAGGGTGTGGATACCTATCTATCACAACGCGTTTAAAGCCGTGAGGATAGCAGATCCCATAAGAGCTGTGCAGTTAAGCGTGCCCAGATGGGAGAAATTTTCGGGATAGGTGACCTCCGTGGAAAGTTTTCCTGTGGGATGGCCAAAGTTGACAATATTGTGATATGTGCGAGTGGGGGATGTTACATATTCAAATTTGAAAAAATATACAATGCCCGTCCAAAAACTTATCTATTGTTCAAATGCATTAAAGAGTAATACCTCTTAAATTTTAAGACTTTATATAACCCATAATAAATCATTTTTAACAATAATTATCCACTTCAACTAATTTAGGATTAACTTCCATTCATTTCAATTCGTTGTCGAACTTACGTTTTTTAGATCATCATTTACGAGTTATAACAAGTTAATAATCATAAATAATACATTTACTCAATCCATATAAGTATTATTAAACCAAACTTTCAACATGAAAGGATTTACCAAATATTAAGGTTCATCGTCCCTTTCATTAAACCTAAACTTAATGCATTCAAAAGAAAGACGATAAAGTATTACCATCCGGTCTTGATTTATAATAGAAAACCGTTTGTATTGCTTTTAAATTTCCCTCAGATGGACAAGACGTGGGAATTATTCAGCCAATCTAAAGTCAACATCCCACTTGTTAAGCTCATCAAAGAAGTTCCCGCATATGCCAAATTCTTGAAAGATATGCGTTCATAAGAAGAAACTGCAAGTGCATCTTCCCAAGAAGATTGAGCTGACTGAGTACGTCAGTTCAATTATTTTAGATACCTTACCACCTAAGATGAAAGATCCAAGAGCTCCTTTAATTTCAGTAGATCTAGGTGACGTCCATGTCAACAAAGCATTACTTGATTTAGGTGCTAGTGTTAATATTCTCACAGGACAACTCTTCGATAGACATGAATTTGGAACTCTAGAATGCACAGACGTCATTTTACAACTAGCTGATAAGTCCATGAAGATTCCACGAGGGATGCTATCTGATATCATCATCAAAGTAGATAACTTCTAATATCCTGTAGATTTCTTAGTTTTAGATACAGACCAGACCTCAAGGGAAGAATAGCCAACGATCATACTTGCACGTCCATTTCTAGCTACAGCCAATGCTCAAATCGATTGTAGCATAGGAGCAAAGGGAATTTCTTTTAGGAATCAACATCATAAGATCAATGTTCTCAACGCCAATAGCAGCATGGCTGAGGAATATGAGTGCTATCAAGTAGACATATTAGATGAGCTAGTGCAGCAATGCACTCCTGTGTTCTTAGGCACTGAACCAGAATATTTTGCAGAGTCAATAATAAGGAGAAGGAAGTTGTAGGAAATGAAAGGAAAGTCAAAGAAGCAGAATCTGAAAGTGATTGGCAAGTCGATAAGCTACCGACACAGATAAAAAAATCCCTCAAACCATCTCTCTAGGAACCACCCACCCTAGAACTCAAAACCTTACCCTCTCATTTATAATACGCTTTTCTAGGGAAAGATGACAGTTTACCTATGATTCTCTCAGCAGAGCTGACAAAGGATCAAGAAGAAGCATGTTAGGACTTATTTTATGGTTTAATCTTTACATTTATAGGGTTTAAATTAGAAAATATCAAAGTTTAAGGGCCTGCTTGAGGATTTCGGTCTGGGACCGAAATCCCCCTGGATTTCGGTCATGATGACCGAAATCCTCCTAGGATTTCGGTCAGGCCTGTCATAGGATTTCGGTTCATATAGCGTTAGTGTATATATATATATATATATATATATATATATATATATATATATATATATATATATATATATATATATATATATATATATATATATATATATATGTGTGTGTGTGTGTTATTAGCCTTCATTAGGCTTGTTGGTTGTTTTGGAGCACGTAGCGAGCATAATGAATTTCTGTTTGTTCAAGCAATTGCAGACCTTATGTACTAGACGATTACTCAATAATATCGTGTGCATTGAAGGTCGAAAAAAAGGGGGAGAATTAAAAAAAAACAAAAAAACAAAAATAAATAAATCCAAAAATATTTTCTTATTCATTATGTTTTCTTATTCGTTATGTTTTCTTATAAAAAATTAAAAAAAATCCAAAAACATTATTTACCGACGACGCACTGAGTAATACCACTCACTGCTGAGGTAACACTTAAGTGCTAGTGATTCTTACTGTTTCACCATAGTAAGTATAAAGCACTGACAACAATTTATTAACCAAATCTAAATGTTTCTTCTATAACACCAACTTCAAGACACTTTGAGTAAAGCCACTCTGAGTCGAGAGTTACAAAGTCTGTGCCGATGGTTAGATTGCATACCATAATCTATCACACGTACCAATCCATTCTCAACCACCTCTTTCTTTCTGTTTCAAGAAATAAACGATTCATTACTTTAAACCAAGTAGCGATGATATTTCGAAATTCTATGTCAGTGATCACTGCTACAACACCAGTAGTAGATGTGAGGCATCAACAACCATTCTTACCTACAAAGCTTCTAATTCAAGAGTTGGATGACTCAGTGTAATAAACCATACACTGGTGACAATTTGAAAGTATAGCCGATTGGTATGTCTAATAACCTAGACATATTACACGCTCATACCACTCTTGACCCAAATCATCTTCTAATACAAATATTCGTGACTTAATGTGATTTTACCTCACATTGATGAAATATCGAAACTCTGGGTCAGTGATCATTGTTGTTTACCACAATAGCTGTGAGACCCTAATAACTTCACCGGATTCAAATTGGCACTAGGATGGTACACTCTGCAGAGTTTGGATACCATTGAACGTCTCGCCAAGAGCCAAGTCAACTTGTTGACTTGTCAACTGCATTGAGATCTTTGATCAAGGATATGCAGGGGCCAAAATCAAAATGGCCACGAGTAGTTCACCGATACTCAAACCATACACTGGTGACAATTCGAAAGTCTAGCCGATGGGTATGTCTAATAACCAAGACATATTACACGCTCATACCACTCTTGACCCAAATCATCTTCTAATACAGATATTCGTGACTTAATGTGATTTTACCTCACATTGATGAAATATCGAAACTCTGGGTCAGTGATCGTTGTTGTTTACCCCAATAGCTGTGAGACCCCAATAACTTCACCGAATTCAAATTGGCAATAAGATGGTACACTCCGCAGAGTTTGGATACCATTGAACGTCTCACCAAGAGCCAAGTCAACTTGTTGACTTGTCAACTGCATTGAGATATTTGATCAAGGATATGTAGGGGCCAAAATCAAAACGGCCACGAGTAGTTCACCGATACTCAAACAATCGCAGTGCGTTCCTCCAGGTTCACACAGATACTGCGAGAAGTCTCATTCTGAGCCAAGGATAGATCCTTGAACAACTGTGGTGAGAGTGTGTAACTCCATGACCCACATGATTTGCAGTCAAAGATTGTATCAAGAAGCGCCAGCTTAAGTTGAAGTTCAAGAATTTCGACACGAATTTTATGTTTCCGAAGAAGGTGAAAACTTAATTCCATGTGATAGGCTGCTTGAATTCCTCCTCAGTCAGTCTGTTGCTACAACTACACCTATATGTGATCAAGAAGAGATGAAGAGTTAGGATCTAGTGAAATTAAAAGCTGGATGTGCTGATTCTTTGCCTAAGCTGAAGACCGGATCACCCAATGAACTTTTATAGTCAAATCTGAAGATTGTCCAATCCGAAGATGAAGTTTTCGCTGCAAATGTACTGAATATCACCAACATCTATACCCATCATTTGCTAAGGGGGAGATTGTTATGCTAAGGGGGAGATTGTTGAAATGTTATGTAGTGTTCGACTGAATCAAGTTCAAGATAGAGCTCGAAGATAAATGAAAGCATTAAACCAAGGGGGAGATTGTTAGGACTTATTTTGTGGTTTAATCTTTACATTTATAGGGTTTAAATTAGAAAATATCAAAGTTTAAGGGTCTGCTTGAGGATTCCGGCCTAGGACCGAAATCCCCCTGGATTTCCATCATGATGACCGAAATCCCTAGGATTTCGGTTAGGCCTGTCATAGGATTTTGACCCACGGGCTTAGGATTTGGGTTCAGATAGCGTTTGTATATATATATATATATATATATATATATATATATATATATATATATATATATATATATATATATATATATATATATATATATATATATATATATATATATGTTATTAGCCTTCATTTGGCTTGTTGGTTGTTTTGGAGCACGTAACGAGCATAGCGAATTTCTGTTTGTTCAAGCAACTGCAGACCTTATGTACTAGACGATTACTCAATAATATCGTGTGCATTGAAGGTCGATTTGATCGTGTGATTAATTGATTGATTGATACCTGCTTAGATCTAGGATTATTCGGGACCCACAAAGCACTACTGGGAGTTTTGTCAAAGCATTAGGAGGCAATTGGTTAGACAATTGCAGACCTTAAAGGTATTATCGCAACAACATGCATGCATCACATCATCACTTATAAAGGAGCCAAACTCGCACAAGACACATAATGTAGATTGAATCCTAATTTATGCAAAATGGTAAAGAAGGAGGTCTTGAAATGATTAGATGCTGGTATCATATACCCCATATCTGATAGCGATTGGGTCAGTCCCACAAAAACGGTGCCTAAAAAGTCATGAATTACCGTTGTTGACACAAAGGATGGTGACAAAGTTTCTACAAGACCAGTCATAGGATAAAGAGTTTGCATAAATTATAGGAAACTCAACACTGCAACCTCCAAAGACCACTTCCCTCTTCCATTCATCGACCAAATAGTGGAAAAACTGGCAGACCAAAAGTACTATTGCTTATTAGATGGATATTCTGGGTATAATCAAATAGCCATCCATCTTGAAGATCAGGCTAAGAAAACCTTTACATGCCCTTATGGTACATTCGCATTCAGAAGAATGCCATTTGGTCTATGCAATAGTCCTGCCACCTTCCAACGACATATGATGGCGATCTTTTCAGACATGGTAGAGGATTGTTTAGATATTTTATGGATCATTTCTCTATCTTTGGACCTTCATTCGATACATGCTTAACTCAATTGGAAAAATTTCTGGCAAGATGTGTCGAATCAAACTTAGGTCTAAGTTGGGAGAAGAGCAATTTTTATGGTGAAAGAAGGAATTGTTCTAGGGCATGTAGTTTCTGAGCGAGGATTCGAGGTGGATCGAGCCAAAATCAAGGTGATTTGTACATTACCTCCACCTACATCGGTTAAGGGAATTAGGTCGTTTCTTGGCCATGCTAGGTTCTACCGAAGATTCATCAAGGACTTTAGCGCCATTTTAAAACCCTTGTGCAACTTGTTTCTTAAGGATGCACCATTTGTGTTCGATGAAGCTTGTATCAAGGCCTTCACCATCTTGAAGAATAAATTGGTCGAAGCACCTATCCTGAAGGCACCTGATTGGGTAAAGCCATTCGAGATCATGTGTTATGGTAGCGACTACGCCTCAGGGTCAGTGCTAGGTCAACGAGTTGACTAAAACCCTGTGGTAATCTGTTACGCAAGTAGGACATTTTCCGAAGTGCCACTCAATCCAATTTTGGTAGTCGACATCTTCGATGTATGGGGAGTCGATTTCATGGGACCTTTCCCTATATCACATGGTTATGTATATATTTTGGTGATCCTCAATTATGTCTCCAAATGGATTGAAGTTTAGGCCACCAGAACCAACGATCATCATGTGGTGTGCAAGTTCGTGAAAAACAAATATCTTTACCAGGCATGGTGTACCCAGGGTGATTATTAGTGATCGTGGTTCACATTTTAAGAACTTTAAATTTGGCTGATTACTAAAACATTATGGAGTCAACCACCTCATTCCTACACCCTACCATCCACAAACGAGTGGCCAAGTCGAAGTATCTAATTGTCAAATCAAGGAAATCCTGCAGAAGAGTGTATGACCCGATCGGAATGACTGGTCGCAATGAGTAGAAAATGCATTATCGGCATATAGGACAGCCTTCAAGACACCAATAGGACAACACCATATCAACTGGTCTATGGAAAATGATGCCACTTACCAGTAGAATTGGCCAACCCGGCAATGTGGGCTGTAAAGCAAGTAAACAACGATTACAAGACAGCCGACAAGGAATGGAAACTCCAATTATCTGAGTTAGAAAAGCTGCGTGAGGAAGCATATGACAACGTCTCTACCTACAAGTACAAAAACAAAAGATATCATGATGCAAAGTTGAAGCTAAAATCCTTTGAAGTAGGACAAAAGGTGTGGCTGTTCAACTCTAGACTAAAGATGTTTCTAGGAAAGTTGAAAAGTAAGTGGAATGGACCCTACGAAACAGTACGCATCACAGTGCATGGTGCGATTGAGATAAAGGATAAGAAGGACCTTCAATCATGGTTAATGGACACCGGCTTAAGCCATACATCATGTCGGGAAAATTTAAGAACTTACAAGTGGAAACGGTGGAGTTTTTATGTGAGCAACCAACTAACGAGCCATGAAGAATACTTTGTAACACATCTAACTGATGACGTTAAACTTAGCGCTTGTCGGGTGGTAACTCGATTGTTATTTCCCATATATTTTGATGAGCGTTTTTATATTTTTATTGGCTATGTTAGATTAGTAGGATTAGTAAAAAAGAGATATGACTAGAATTAAGTGTGGGGTGGAGCATAGGAGGGGCATGAAGAACTTTCAAAACCTGTAATCCACGTCTCGGTCCATCATCTTCCGCGTCGTGTCCATTCGAAGACTCAACATCCAGATAAAGTACGAAGCAATGCCTGTGTCGCCAAGTATCATGATTGACGTCGCTGATGATTGTGTTTTCAAATTCAAAATCAGGGATAACAACACAGACGAGTCTCATCTGCACAAGCCTCAACCTATAAAATCTTTGCATCTCCCCGAATACAATGAGCACCTCTGTAAGTACATTCTCGAGCCTTTCGGTGACTTATATCAAAACCAAGCAGTGATTCCGATAAGCCTTCTTGGAAATTTTCTTTTATCCTCATTGCAACCTATGTTTTAGGGTTTCTGTTTCGCTTAAATTAGACTTATACATCGTAATTTGTTGCATCTAGACATAATGTATGCCCTTAGAATTCGATTTCGATAAATAGAACTGGAAATGATTGATTGAATAACCTGAAATTTGAAGTCTTTGGACTCGTGTTCTTAGCCGCGTCGCTGTCTTCTCTGGTTCGCGAAGTGTAGGTTGAACATTCATCTTACGCGACGCGGGTCAAGATAATTCAGTGACACGTAACCTTGCTGTACGAATTGACTTTTAGTTTTTGTAGGAAATGTCTTCCCAAAATTGCACTGATAAGTCTCACGAATGACTTCGGGACCCATAATACGTTTCACAAGCTACACGTCGAAAATTTGCGGAAAGGATGACTAACTTTAAGCGGAGGAAGGTTGTCCCGTCATAAACAATCGACTGGGAAGCTGCAAAACGAGCGGGAGTCAGCGGGGCAATAGAACCAATACTCGTACAAGAGGGGCTACAGAACAACAAAGTGGAGTTCACATGCCAAGCATGGTCCCTAGTGTTCAAGACAAGTGAACTCGTTTACCGCGAGCCACTTTTGGAGTTTTTAGGTATATTTGACCTCGACCGGAACTGTATCGATATGCAAAAGAATTCAGTGAAATCATTTTGCTTGAGAGGAGAACATGAATACTCCAGTGTGGTACAATTTGGCGTAAGACTCGAATTTTACACCCGAGCGAACATCGAGGAGCCCAGGTTTGACTTCTTCAGCAAGACGGACTCGCGGGGACCCACTTCAAAATTTTCCCCCAGGAAGTTTTGGGGATCGATTGCGCCCACTAGGTACAACTCCAACACCATATCTGCTGCCCACATGTACCTCCCCTCTCTTCGATTTCTGCACTGCCTCATCATTACAATGTTCTATCAATGGGCGGACCTTGAGCATGTGACCTTCACTTACCTGTTCATGATGTGGATCATGATCTCTAAGATGGAGACGTGCAGCATTCCATATATGATTGCTGAGTACTTTATGTAAATTGTAGAACACCTCGCTGATGTCCCGATCATAGGATGCGGTCATTTCGTTACCCGCCTTGCGAACACTTACGCCATTGGGTCATCGAAGGAAGCGACACGAAGATCCACCGGTGCATACCCAGCCAGCGGATGAAGATCTTCAACATTTGTCGGGTGAAACCCGAATCTTGAAGCGAAAAATGCTCGAATAGCGGGCTGAACTCCGAAGACTAATTGGAGACGTTCAAGAATATCGGAGGAGCTCAGAGAATGTGGGCCTTCAATCCTTTGGATCGCCGATTGCATTCATCACTTAATGTCGGATGTCAACAACAAACGACCAAGACCACAACCGCCTCATGAGGAGCCTAAAGAGGAACGTGATTATGTTCCTGGAAAGGGTGACCCAGATTCTTCAGCATTGGGAAATGAATAGCTGATCTCTTTTTTGTTAGATATTAGGAAATATTAGATTTTATGTGTGATTTCTATGGTTTGCTTAGTTTTTAGTAGTTATTCATTAATAAAACATTGCTGCGTGATTGTTTGTTGAATGTCTAGTATTGGTTGATTGAATGCATTTGAGGAACTGATTAGAGACTTTTCGCGATACGGACCCCTATAGTTGGCGCAGAAGAATTTCGACCGTGATCGATGGATGCTGAAGACACCACACCTTCGCGCCGCTACCCTTGCTTGCTGGCGACACGGAACATCACATACTACAAAGAACCGAAACTCTTTTGTAAACTTCAATCTTGTATATTTTTTAATGTGTTTTGCTTATGTGTGCATGTTCAACCAACTGTATGACTGGATATTCCAATCGAGGGAGTTTGCATAACACAAGCGTGGGGTCACACTACCCCTACACTTGTGTTATGTCTATGTGTTCACTACCCCTACACTTGTGTTATGTCTATGTGTTCACTGCTATGCCTAACTCCTGAAATTGCATCAAGAATGGTATGAATGACAACACGAGCTTAAAATCCTTTCCGCAATCAAGCTTTTCATTGTCCTCGAGGTAAATATTTTTCTCCCTTTATTTTACATTTTATTTTATACAACGGGGACGTTATATGGTTTTAAGTGTGGGATGGGGACGGGCGAAATAGATAATAGAATAGACAAAAATTTCCATTTTTTACAAAACTTCTAGCACTTTTCAAAATTTTTTAAGAAATTATAACTTTGAAACGAATGGTTTTGAATTTCTTTAGCAATGCAGTATTTTCAAGGAATATTGTTTAGTTGTTAAGATGCTAGTTTAGTTAAAATAAGTTACATGGTCTGAAAAGTTAGAAAATAGCTGATTTAGAGTATCTTAAGATTGAGATTCAGGAAGGGAATTTCAATCAGTGACCTTTATTGTTTGAGCCGGTAAATCTGAAACGGGTGGCCTTAAGGCACTTATGCAACTCACTACCTAAGATCAACGGGTCTGGGATAGTGTTTTTGAAAGCTCGCTACACATACATCATAAATAGTCATGGAAATCTCCTTAATGGCCTTTAGAAATTGAATGAGTAAGTTTGCACAATTGTAAACAGAAAATTTGTAATAAATGGTTCTCTAGAAAGTCGTGATTCCGATGGGTATTTTGGTCATTTTTTCTGAAAATTTTCTTTACCTAACTTTTTAGATAGCAATAAACTTTGAAACTAGGAATTTTCAAAAATGTGTGTCTTTGTTAGAAAATCTTAAAAACTCTATTTGCTTGGGGACCAGCAAAGCACAAGTGTCGGTTATTTGACAACGAATAATTATGTTACACATTGTATGCGTTCTTAAGCTGAGTTTTAGTTAGTTTACCTTTATTAATTGAAGAATATCGCTCACTTTTAATGTCAAGTGATTGTTTATGTTTTTAGTGAAAATGCAGGGTTTATAATGCAAAATTGATGAAGTTGGTGATAAAAAACGATGATAAGACCAAATACACACTTGCACCGGATGATAGCTCCACGCAACGCGGCCAATGGGATAAAAATGAAATCTGGGGGAGTTCAAATTTCAAGAAGCGAGAAAACGGGGGATAAGGCTAACCCGCGACACAAACAACATGTACATGCGACGCGGACAAACATATTTCTCAACTATAAATAGAGACTCCTGGGTCGGATTTCGGGAGCGAAGATTGACCTGTAGAGTGGAACTCTGGCTTCTTTGACTCAGAATTTTGTAGCTTTTTAGTTAGATACATAGTTGGTTCGTTTTTAATTTTATTTCAATTTTTGTTAGTAATTTCTCTTGTGTTTTCGAGGTTTCTGATTGTAGAACATCGTTGATCACAGAGTTTTGTAGTTCTATTATTTTAGAAAGCAATTGGCTCTGATTTCAGATTCGGTCTATGAACGATTGTTCTAGGATTCATTTTATGAGTAAAAGTTGATTTTTAGTTATATTGACGTTTGTTTGATTGCTGGTGAATGCTTGTGCATAGGTCTGATTTCTAGATCTGATTGGGTTTCGTTGGTGTTCGATCTATTGCTTGGTGCATAGATCTAAGTTGTTTAATGATTTTTAGTTTTGAGTTTGATTTTTGGGATCAAGTGTAAGTGGTATTCACCGACTATAGAGTGACACTATAGCACGGTTTTATTATAGACACAAAGTGCCAACCACGAACTCCTTGGTTTGACTCTTACTTACCGCTACTTGTAGACTGTAAGATTTTTATTTTTGACTTTTGACCGCATCAACGACTGCGACGTGTCAAAAAGTATGTTAACCTTTAACACCTTAGTTTTCATGTATCATTCATTTAGAACATTTAAATTTTCTTTGGTAAAATGCCATTTTAAACTTTTAAAGTCATTATAAAAATGCCAATTTTAGTTTGCAAAATTTGTGTTATCCTTTAACAATTTTTACTTGTGTGTGTTTTTTATTTTATTTAAGCAACCACGCAACAAATTAAATAAACACAACATAATCATGTAGATATTTAATGGTAACATTTGTCTCAAATACTATGTGTTTTTCCGTAAGCTAACATGTGAAAAACATGATCATTTCTATGGACTAAAACAAACCACAATGATGAAACGACTGATGGGTTTTGACAAATAAAATGGAGCGTTTTATGCTAAAATGGCAACGAAAGCTTTTTAAAGTAACTAGTTTATTTTAGACAATTCTAAACAAAACCATCAAGGATCAATTTACATGTGAAAGAATGGTATTAAAAACATATATAAGATGTTTTAAAGACATAACCTTTGAAGCCTTTGAACCATCTTGGTAATGGGTTGTGGAAGTAGATGACAAAAAATCAAGAAGCTTGATTTCTCAACAAGTATCCACCACCAAGGAGAAGGCACTGGGAATGCTAGTACCTTTTTGTAAAAAAAAACTTCTTAAGCCTTTAAGTACTTAACAAACTCGGTACTAAAGGAGAAGTGCTTCTACACTCTCAAGGTTGGAACAAACTTCACAAAAGGAAGAGAGTGGAGGGAGAGAATGAGTTTGCCACGTTTTTGAGACTAGATGAGAGAAAAACTAGATGCAAACTTTGCATCTCACTCTATTTTATACTCACAAGAGAGCACCATGACCCATATTATCATTAAACGCAAAAGATATGATCTTGTACAAGATATGGGTGTGTAAGGTGAAGGTTGACAAGCAACCTCCACCCAACTCTCTTATGGTGGAAAAAGGACAAGAGCGCCAACACTCTTCCTTTAGAAACTAACTAAGTCTACTTACATCATAATGTAACCCAAAGTGTGGTAAACTTTGTACATGACTTAATATATAATACCATATGATATAATTATTAGTTTTACTCCTTATAATTATTATTTTAACAGAACAATAATTTTTCTCTAATTAAATACAAGAGCTGAATTTATTTATTAATCATCAAATAGTTAATAAATATTCAATAAGTACCAACTTGATAAAGGTGTGACCCTATAGGATCATATGTAATTAGCAATATCATTTCATAATGATTCTTGAGCATATAGATCCAACAATCTCCCACTTGCACAAGATTCATTATGAATTGACACAGACGTAGTTGACGTCTAGCAATAAAGTAATGTCCCTAATAACATACGAAGAGGTGCCATTTATCAAAGCTGCAATTGATGTATAAGGTAAGTCTATCAATATTCTCTTTGTTTCAGACATCATGTTGGACATGAGACATGGAACGTGATCATTCTCATTTGTTGTCCAACTTTAAGTAAGGCGCCTTAGAAGTCTAACTCTCAACACATGAGAGGAGCAAATCCCATCTTGACTACATACGTACTCATGTATAGTTCATACTATATGTAACAATGGCCTTTATAACTACACGGTTACAAACAACGTTTAAGCATGTTAAAGCACAATAATTCCTAACACGAATCCCCAATATGTATCTCAGGTCAAAAGACTTAAAGATATTTACCACTGTTCAAGATTCACTTATGATTAACGATCCATGAAGTGATTCTTGAAGCGGGTCATATCCAATACTTTTTCTCCAACAAGTACATATGAGCTTGGATGCAACACTTTGCCATTTCATCTCATGAAATCATCCAATCCAATCCGATTCGTATTAGTCTTAATTCATAGTTGCTCCCACAACCATGAGCGACTATGGATGATTTAGAATAACCACTTTATTCATGGATAAAACATGCTAACATAGAGCACAATAACATTAATACAAAAGAGATATCTCATATATCAAAAGAGATTTGTTGAAAATTAAAAACAGGAAAACTCGGGGGTTTTCAGGTCTAAGATCTTTGGCTCAACAATAAACAAAGATATAAATATATAAAAATAAAGTGCTAAAATGTAAAGGAACGATGCGGAAGTATAAATGCCTTGAAATATAAAGTTGTGGAATATTAAATAAATTGTAAAGAACAAGTGCGTAAATTAAAAGACAATAATTTAAACGATATAATGTAATTTTTCATTGATAAAAAAAGGTGTTGCAGATTTAATGTTTGGCTCAAACACTCTTTCTAGTCTAAGATGAATTACATGGAGATCTACATTAGGACTGTCAGGTGAACTTCATCATGATTTCCTCAATCCCATTGTTGAATAAACACTCAATATTTTAGAGCATTTACCAAACATATCCTCCTAAATGCTATGAAATGTTGAGGGTTGGGATATTCACTTCAGACAGTACTAGTGATTCAGAAATTCTTCACTTAGAGCTCCACTTGTGAAAATGAAACTTCCAATGATAAGAGTAAAATTACAAAATTTCTAATTCAAATAGAATTTTATCAAGGCCTGATATTTAGCAGTGAACCAAAAATATTGCCACGTCGCTTTACTAAACTAGATCCTTGATTTCAAAACTCTAAAATTTTAACTCTAAAAAACTAATGAGTACAAAAGTTCATAATCGAAACCGCTTACAGTTGATCAAAAAGATGAAAACACTAAAATCTAAATTCTATTATCAAAATTTTGAAGTGAGGAAGATTTTGAATGATCGGCCGAATTGTATTGTGATCTTTGATCCCCCAAAGGTTGATGGGGTCTTGGAAATTTTTGAGAAAATTTTATTGGTCATGAATTTTATTGGATAGTGGTGATTCGTGCTATGTGTTCGAAAAGTTTGAATATTTTACAAAATGATGAAAATTTGGAAAATTTTTTGCTCTTGATATGTTGCTGCTGTGTTGAATGAGCTGTTCCCAAAACTTTTTGGTGCCTGAAGATATGCAAACCTTCTCCATAGAGCACGCTCAGGCTTCTAGAGCCTTGGCATTCGATGTGACTTGGTACGCGCCTACGTCGCCGGAAGAACTGAATCATTACAGCCCCCACTAAGAAATTGCTTTCTTCGAGAAACGAACCCTTGATTTTAGCTTTGAGATCACTTGTTGGATCTGGATGCTGCCATTGTGCTGAGACCAACTGTTGAGTTTTGGTGCTTTCAGCATTTTGCTTTCTTTGTCAGTAGTCACCTTGCTGAGTCTTGGCTTGCTGAAAGCTCTTACTTTCACCCAACTAAGGTGTTACCCCAATTTCAACTTTTCTTCACAATCTTCTGATAAGTAATTTAAAGTTGCACTTGTCTCTCTTTCTTTTGATTTGGGTTCATCGATGGTCATCTCTCCTTCCCTTTTTATATATTTATTTATTTATTTTTTATTTTTTTGATGTAAATCTGATAGAAATTTCTGATGGAATTTTCTGATGAAAATTTCTGATGAGATTTTATGATGAGATTTTCTGATTAGATTTTCTGATGAGATTTTCTGATTAGATTTTCTGATGAAGAACAGCAACGGACTTCTTGGAAAAAAGTGTAATTTCTCAATTTAGGTGTTACTATGCATCTAATTCTTGAAAATGATAGAAGGTTGATGTGTGGTTAGACTTTGGTGTTATAAAGCACCAAAGCTTGATACAGGTATTCAATCTTCCGTGGTAAAAGAAGTTATGTCACTGATGAAAGAAGGGAGTGATGTCACTGGTGGGAAAATGGGTGATGTCACTAGACAAAACGTACGGATAAATTAATGGGTGTGGGAGAGGGTGAAAATGATGTTCCTAATGTCTGATGGTTGGTGAAAGGGAGACAAGGAAGAGATGTGTGAGCTGATGGTTTTCTTTGAAAAGCATATAATTCACATCCCCCAAATTGATAAATATTTAAAATGTTCAACGAGAATGTAAATTAAAATCAAGATTTTTCAGCAAAGATTTAATATTTTTGATAGAAATTTTTAGTATAACCATTTTCGAACAAAAAATAGCAAAATTTGAATCATGATCGTAAATTTTGTTTTAATCTCCAACAAAAATGATTTTCCGTATATAAACATATTAATGTTTAAACAACGAAAACTATTTTGTTTTACTTGTCTTTACACATTTCAGTCATTTTCGTCATTTACGATTTTGTTTTTGTTTTGCCGGAAACGAAATTGAGCACAGTAGCATCCAAAGGACTGATAGAGGGTTTTCAAAGTTTATAAAAACCTTAAGATCAAATGCAGAAATTAATCAACACTTAAATATGAACAATAATATAAACGTGAAGAATAAATTGTTTGATGGAATGAAGAGTTGTATATCATCTAAGAAGAGTTACAAAGGAGTTTCTACAAACCATGAGGATGAAGTCGGTGGAGATCTTCTTTTATAGTGCAAGGAAAGATCCCACCAGATAAAGACCTACGGACTGAAGGGACTATAGACCAGTCCACTTCATATTGTTCTATGGATAAAAGTACAAAGTCATACTAGGATGGCCTATGATTGAATGTTCTCTAACGAAACAGTACAAGCACCATATCACTTTAGGGAACATAAAATGACTAGCCAAACTGTACTATATAATCTGATCTGCTTATCTTTTGTCTTCATCGTTGTCTTTCTCTCCAAGTGATATAATCTTCTGGTATAACCGAAGATCAGGAGTGATCTTCAGTATGAAGGAGTTTCTGAGGTGATTTGCTGATGACCTTGATCTTCTGATGACTCTTGGTGTTTGTTGAAACAACAATGGCATTCTTCAATCTTCTGTTGCTTCGTGAATCTTCATGATCGAAATTCATGTCTATGGATTTCGGTACCTTGTGTAGTAAATCTTTCTTGAACTTGCAAATCTTTTATGTTCTAAACTTCTGCAGTATGGCCCAAAATTCATTTCTGAATTTCGGTATCCTAGATATTCTAATGTTCGGTTCTTTAGCAACATATAATAGTTAACACAATAAAAGATGGGAAGGTGTGTTCATTGATAACTATCATAAGTAACATTTACATGTGAATATAAAGCAAACAAACACGATCAAGATATTGTTTTACAAACAAACCAAAAACCATTAAGATAAAGTTGGTCAACGACTAACATTAACAAGATTACATGCCATTGCTATATAGTTCAGAATATCCATATATTAATAAAGTACAGATTTAGATCCAATCACTAGATAGTCAAAGCCCAATCCCTTTTTCTTGGATTTCAAACTTGTTTTGAGAAAGGTGCTTCGTGAATGGATCCGCTAGATTATCATCTGTATGAATCTTTTCAATTTGTATATTTCCCAATTCTAATTCTTGACGAATGAAATTGCATCTCTGTTGAATGTGTATAATCCTCTTGGTAACCAGTGGGTCTCTTGCGATGGCAATGGCACCAGTGTTGTCACAAAACATCTCAATGGCATTCTTGATGGTTGGGACAACCTCTAGATCACCGATGAACTTTTTCATCTAATCAACTTCTTGAGTTGCCTCCGATGCAACAATACACTCAAATTCTGTTGTAGAAAGTGCGACCACTTCTTGCTTTGAACTTTTCTGTGCAATGGCCCCTCCATTTAGGGTGAACACGTATCCCGGCTGTGACTGAGAATCATCTCGATCAGTGTTGAAGCTAGCATCGGTGTAACACCTTACAACGAGCTCTTCATTAACGCCTCCATAAACTATGAACATGTCCTTACTCCTTCTAAAGTACTTAAGGATGTTCTTTACAACCATCTAATGCTTTTCGCCAGGATTAGCTTGATATCGACTAGTCATGTTCAGTGCGTAAGCTACATCCGACCTTGTTCATGTTATGGCATACATAATTGAGCCTACTGTTGAAGCATACGATATGCGACTCATTCTTTTGATCTCATCATCTGAACTAGGACAGTCTGTCTTAGAAAGAATGCTACCAGGCAGCATAGGTACAATTCCTCGTTTTGAGTTTTTCATTAAGAAGCGTTTTACGACTTTATCAATGTACGAACTTTGACTCAATCCAATGATTTATCGGGATCTATCTCTATAGATTCTAATACCGAGTATGTATGCCACATCCCCTAGATATTTCATTTGAAAAGATTTGCTTAGATAAGCCTTAGTCTATTTCAATGTTGGGATATATTTCCTGATCAACAATATGTCATCTACATATAGTATTAGAAAAATAATTTTGAGGGCATGTTCACAATACAGTTAACAATAATGAGGGCATATCCCCAAAACAAATGAGGAAGGGAAGTATGACTCATCATCGATCGTATCATATCAAGTAAGGTATGATTTCTCCATTCGGAAACACCATTATGTTGTGGCGTTCCGGGTGGAGTGATTTGTGATGTTCATCAAACTCATAGCTTAGATATTTGCCACCATGATTCGATCGTATGTATTTAATCATTTTACCTAGCTGATTTTGTACTTCATTTTGGAATACTTTGAAGATTTCAAAAGCTTCATGTTTTTGTTTAATGAGATACACATATCCCAATCTCCTGAAGTCATCGGTAAATGTAATGAAGTATCTTTGTTCATTGTCCTAAAAGGTCCACGTACATCAGTATGTATGAGTCCCAATAGATCAGAAGCCCTTTCACCAAGCCCGGTAAAATGAGCTTTGGTCATCGTGCCACATAGACAAGATTCACATACATTAAAAGACTCTGAGCCCATTCATTCTAAGATTCCGTCCTTTTGAAGCTTACCGATGCGAGTTTTGTTTATGTGACCAAGTCGACAATGCCACAAATACGTTTTATTAAAGTCCGACTTTGTTTTCTTATTTGTTAAGTTGTAAATTGATTTATCTTTGTCATATGAACCGTTTAAATCAATATCATATATTCCATTATTGGGACAAGTCACAAAATAGAATATATTATCTTTAAACATGGATATGTTTCCTGAATGAAAGTCAAATTCATGTCGAAACCCTTGTTCATACAAACAGAAAGTAGAGATAATATTCCTAGTTATACTAGGTACATAACAACAATTGTTCAATACAAGATAGAGCCCATTTGGAAATAGTAGATGATATTGGCCTATGGCCTTGACAGCTACTCGAGTACCATTTAGTCCATGCAAATCATTACAGATGTTAGTACCACTTCTGGTATCGAATACCCAAGAATTAGTACAGAATGCATATAATTCAATTACATATATACCTGAGGTGCCAATCTAACCGGCCTTGTTTTTCTTAACTTCTTCTAGATAGTTGGGACAGTTGCGTTTCCAATGTCCCTTTTCGTTGCAGTGAAAGAAATCCGCGTCAGCTACATGCTTAGGCTTTGGAGAAGAGTTGGTGGAATGAGGCTTCCATTTACCCTTTCCTTTGTCCTTCTTAAGGACTTTGCTTTTTTCCTTCCCGGTAACATTACCGGTTTTCTTCTTAGAGATTTGACCCTTGCGGATCATCAACACTTGATTCCCGACTTTCTTGATGTTGCATTCGACATTTTTGAGCATCGAACGAAGCTCATTAATGCTCCTTTCCCAGTCATTTATATTAAAGTTCAACACGAAATGATTGAATGATTTTTGCAAAGAGGCAAGGATCGCATCTGTTGCTAACTCATCACCAAAGGGAAACCGAGGCAGGTTAGCTGCTCAGTGTACGCTTTCATTTTAAGTACAAGAGCACTCATAGAAGATCCTTCAGCCATTTTAAATTGTTCAATGTCTCAAACATTTCTTGCTTAGCGTGAACCTGAAACATGATTTTAAGTTGTTTGATAATATCAAATGCTTCATTGAACTCAAATGTTTTCTGAAGCTCAGGAGACATAGTGGCAAGCATGATGCAAGCCATCTCTAGCGAATCATTTACATGTTTCGTTCGAGCGTCTTTTACTTGCTTAGAGGCATTGGAGGGAGGTTCATCTGGGATAGGCACATTAAGGACATGGTCCTTTTTCTCAAGCTTGAGGACAATCCTTAGTTGCCTAAACCAATTAAGGAAGTTGGTTCCAGTCAAATTTTCCTTTTCAAGGATGGATCGAATAGTGAGAGAGGAGGTTGTAACAAATGGGGTTGTCATCTACAAAATAATAAGATTCATTTTAATATCTTCAATATGATTCCTTTTAATGTTAATTACCCTTCAAATTAAGATTAGAAGACTAAGATCCACATCACACACAATCACTTGAGGTGGGGACCACAACACATGTGATCATGGTGATCGGCAGGTTACGATTACCAATTACATCTCTTATGTAATTCTTAGAATTTTATGGGATACAAAAACGTCTTATGTTAAATGGCATGTTAATCCCATCTATGCCTCAAGTTTCTCATTATCATTACCATCACTGTCATTATATTATTAGCTTGATATCGACTAGTCATACTCAGTGCATAAGCTACATCCGACCTTGTGCATGTCATGACATACATAATTGAGGCTACCGCTGAAGCATACGATATGCGACTCATTCTTTTGATCTCATCATCTGAACTAGGACAGCCAGTCTTAGAAAGAATGGTGCCAGCCAACATAGGTACAATTCCTCGTTTTGAGTTTTCCATTGAGAAGTGTATTACGACTTTATCAATGTACGAACTTTGACTCAATCCGATGAGTCTACCGAGTATGTATGCCACATCCCCTAGATCTTTCATTTGAAAAGACTTGCTTAGATAAGCCTTAGTCTCTTTCAATGTTGGGATATCTTTCTCGATCAACAATATGTCATCTACATATAGTATTAGAAAAATAATTTTTCTCCCACTTGCTTTGATGTATACACATGGTTCATCAGGACTTTCAGAGAAACCAAACTTTTTGATGTTCTCATCAAAACGATGATATCAAGTCCTAGATGCTTGTTTTAATCCATAAATGGACTTCTTCAGTATGCACACCTTCTTTAGTTTATCTGGTTCAACAAAACCTTTAGGTTGTTCCATATAGACATCTTCCTCAAGAAATCTATTAAGGAAAGCAGCTTTGACATCCATTTGCTGTATCTCATAGTCGTAATATACAGTTATGGCCATGATAACTCTAATGGATTTAATCTTGGCAACTAGCGAGAAGGTATCTTCATAGTCAATACCATGAACTCGAGTATACCCTTTTCAAACAAGTCGTGCCTTGAATGTTTGTACATTCTCGTCTATGTCGATCTTCTTCTTAAAGATCCACTTGCTTCCAACAGTCCTATTGTAAGGAGGCAAATCAACCAAGTACCATACTTGATTATCACTCATGGACTGAATTTCAGCTCTCATGGCCTCAAGCCATTTATCAGATTTTGGATCTGTAGTAGCTGCCTTGAAATTAGTGGGCTCACATTGATCCAATGAGAAGACTTTGTCTTCAGGAATGACAAATCCATATCTGTCAGGATCCTGCCAAGGTCTACTTGAGCGTGTACAATTGGTGTGTCATTTTGCATCTGAATAACAGTCTCGGCCTCTACAGAATAAGGTGGAGTGTTATTCCCAACTATAGGTTGTTTTTTTCGAATCTCTTCGAGATCAATGGGGCTCCCGTTGCTTTATTCATAATAAAGTCCTTTTCAAGAAACATGACTTTTCGAGCTATAAAAACTCGATTTTCTTCTTTCTTAAAGAAGCAATAACCCATGGTTTCTTTTGGGTATCCCACAAACATACACTTTTGTGATTTGGGTTCAAGCTTGTTAGAAGTCTCTACTTTAACATGAGCTTCACAAACCCAAATCCTTAAGTAAGACATTGGCGCAACCTTTCCACGCCATAACTTGTATGGTGTCGTACTAACCTTTTTAGTTAGGACCATGTTCACAATACAGGCAACAATTTTGACGGCATATCCCCAAAACTAATGAGGAAGGGAAGTATGACTCATCATCGATCGTATCATATCAAGTAATGTATGATTTCTCCATTCGGAAACACCATTATGTTGTGGCGTTCCGGGTGGAGTGATTTGTGACACTATGCCACAATTCTTGAGATGTTCATCAAACTCATAGCTAAGATATTCGCCACCATGATTCGATTGTATGTATTTAATCATTTTACCTAGCTGATTTTGTACTTCATTTTGGAATAATTTGAAGATTTCAAAAGCTTCATGTTTTTGTTTCATGAGATACACATATCCAAATCTCCTGAAGTCATCGGTAAATGTAATGAAGTATCTTTGTTCATTGTCCTAAAAGGTCCACGTACATCAGTATGTATGAGTCCCTATAGATCAGAAGCCCTTTCACTAAGACCAGTAAAATGAGCTTTGGTCATCATGCCACATAGACAAGATTCACATACATCAAAAGACTCTAAGCCCATTCATTCTAAGAATCCGTCCTTTTAAAGCTTAGCGATGCGAGTTTTGTTTATGTGACCAAGTCGACAATGCCACAAATACGTTTTATTAAAGTCCGACTTTGTTTTCTTATTTGTTAAGTTGTAAATTGATTTATCTTTGTTGTATGAACCGTTTAAATCAATCTCATATGTTCCATTATTGGGACAAGTCACAAAATAGAGTATATTATCTTTAAACATGGATATGTTTCCTGAATGAAAGTCAAATTCATGTCGAAACCCTTGTTCATACAAACGGAATGTAGAGATAATATTCCTAGTTATACTAGGTACATAACAACAATTGTTCAATACAAGATAGAGTCCATTTGGAAGTAGGAGATGATATTGGCCGATGGCCTTGACAGCTACTCGAGTGCCATTTAGTCCCTACAAATCATTGCAGATGTTAGTACCACTTCCGGTATCAAATACCCAAGAATTAGTACGGAATGCATATAATTCAATTACATATATACCTGAGGTGCCAATCTTACCGGCCTTGTTTTGTTTAACTTCCTCTAGATAGTTGGGACAGTTGCGTTTCCAATGTCCCTTTTCGTTGCAGTGAAAGCAATCAGCGTTAGCTACATGCTTTGGCTTTGGAGAAGAGTTGGTGGAACGAGGCTTCCATTTACCCTTTCCTTTGTCCTTCTTAAGGACTTTGCTTCTTCCCTTCCTGGTAACATTACCGATTTTCTTCTTAGATATTTGACCCTCGTGGATCATCAACACTTGATTCCCGACTTTCTTGATGTTGCATTCGGCATTTTCGAGCATTGAAGGAAGCTCATTAATGCTCCTTTCCCAGTCATTCATATTAAAGTTTAACACGAATTGATTGAATGATTTTTGCAAAGAGGCAAGGATCACATCCGTTGCTAACTCATCACCAAAGGGAAACCGAGGCAGGTAAGCTTCTCAGTGTACGCTTTCATTTTAAGTACAAGAGCACTCATAGAAGATCCTTCAGCCATTTTAAAGCGTTCAATGTCTCAAACATTTCTTTCTTAGCGTGAACCTAAAACATGATTTTAATTTGTTTGATAATATCAAATGCTTCATTGAACTCAAATGTTTTCTGAAGCTCAGGAGACATAGTGGCAAGCATGATGCAAGCCATCTCTAGCGAATCAGTTACATGTTTCGTTCGAGCGTCTTTTACTTGCTTAGAGGCATTGGAGGGAAGATCATATGGGATAGGCACATTAAGGACATGGTCCTTTTTCTCAAGCTTGAGGACAATCCTTAGTTGCCTAAACCAATTAAGGAAGTTGGTTCCAGTCAAATTTTCCTTTTCAAGGATGGATCGAATAGTGAGAGAGGAGGTTGTAACAAATGGGGTTGTCATCTACAAAATAATAAGATTCATTTTAATATCTTCAATATGATTCCTTTCAATGTTAATTACCCTTCAAATTAAGATTAGAAGACTAAGATCCACATCACACACTATCACTTGAGGTGGCAACCACAACACAAGTGATCATGTTGATCGGCAAGTTACGATTACCAATTACATCTCTTATGTAATTCTTAGAATTTTATGGGATACAAAAACATCTTATGTTAAATGGCATCTTAATCCCATCTATGCCTCATGTTTCTCATGCTTTTTTATCACATAAGATTCTTGATCAAATCATCTAACTTAAAAATCTTGTGAATTATACTTTACCAACGGTTGGGTGACCTTTATCTTATTAGCAAAAATAAAACACATTGGTCATCATAGGACAATGCCAATAGACAAGTTAACCCAAGAATCTACAAGCATTTCACAATGATGCACAAGTGATTTTATAAGTGGATTGCATAGATTTGAAGTTTTTCGAAATAAGGGCTTTATAAACGTTTTATTATTCTAGCATTTTAAAATGTTTTTTATCATGAATATTTCATGCATAAAATATTCCATGGTACATTATTTGAGGTTCCAAAAATCAATATCTTACATTCGATTTTAGTTTGTTAAAATTAATATTCAATATTAAGTTTGCCGTTAGTTTGCCGTTATAATGATAGGAACCGATTTTTAACTTTTTAATAAAACTTCCATTTCTTATAAAGTTATAGAGTTCAGATTTAGTTTAAAACATTTTAAACCTTTTTAAATATTCAAAAGTTTGGCTATTTGAAGAGTTTCAAAATTAAAACTTCTTTTAATAAAAAGAGAAAATTGCAAAATTGGTCCCTGTGGTTTGCCAAAATGGCCAGGTTTGGTCCAAAATGGGTTTGACTAGCACCTAAGGTCCAAAAATGTTGTATTTGTTGCGAGTTTAGTCCAATTTAAAACAAAAATACTTAGAAGGACGAATTTGCCCTTCTTATTTAGTTTTTTTTTCATTTTCTTTTATTACCTCAATTTATAAAAAAAAAAAAAAAAAAACATATTACCCTAACCCTATCGTCACTCTCTCTCTCTCTCTCTCTCTCTCTCTCTCTCTCTTCAAACACATCGTGGGAAGCTCCTCCGATCATCCCTCCCTTCGTCCGTCCTCTGCCTCTTTCCTCCTGTTTGTAATCGATTTCCGTAATCGATCTTTGAAATCGCCACGAAGCTCTTCCGTCAACGAATCAGAGAACCCACCTCAAGATCATGGGCGCCAAAGTCTTTGTTCGATTTCTAAGAAGGTTTGGTAATCGATTTCTATAATCGATCGTTGAAATCGCAGAATCGATTTTTGTAATCAATTTCTGTAATAATCCATCGTAGGTTTATGTTGATGAAGGTTTGGTGGGGGCTGATGGTGATTCCTCCCTAAGTGGATGCAGATGAATAAGACGAGAAACAGAGGGTGGATCTCCTGTGGTGGTGGTGGCATTGATATCTGGGTAAGGAATTCCTCGTGTTCTTCTGATTTTCTCTTCAACTAGGCTGATAAACTAAAAACCCTACATACTTCTGCGTCTCTCTCTCTCTCTCTCCATTTGATTTTTTGTTCGTCTTCTTCAACTGGATTTTATGTAGTTGTAGAAGCCCTCAATTTTGTTTGTGAAGCCCTCAATGTTGTTTGTGGTGAAGCGATTCCTTTTTCTGATTTTTCAAGTTGCAGGTGTGATGGTTTTTGATGATCATTGGCTGGCGATGGGTTGAAGATGATGAAGCAAGTGGTGCGATGGAGATGATGGCGATGTGAGGTAGGTTTAGCGATGGAGGCATAGATGAAGGCGGTGGTGTTTTCTGGTCCAGAAGGTGGTTTTTTCTTGTTCTTTCAAATTTATCGAGTTCTTGTGTGTTCCGGTTCTTTGGAAAAATCAACTTCATCTATGTTCTTGTTCTTGCAAATTTGTCGACTTCCTGTGTGTTCTAGATAGTTGCGGTATTGATCGGAGATCATGGTGGTGTTGTTGACCGGAGATGGTGGTGGTAGTTGTGATGACCGGAGATGGTGGTGGTGTTGAAAGGAGATGGGGGAGAGATGGAAGAGAGAGAGAGAGATTGGTTACGGGTTAAAAGGGTGGTGTTTTTTTATTTTTATTTTTTGTTTTTTTTAAATAAAAAATTCATAAATAAATTAAAAGAAAAGGAAAAAGAAAAAAGTAAGGGCAAAATAGTAATTCTAGGTATTTTTTAAAAAAATTGGACCAAACTCGCAACAAATACAACATTTTTGGACCTTAGGTGCTAGTCAAACCCATTTTGGACCAAACCTGGCCATTTTGGCAAACCACAGGGACCAAATTTGCAATTTTCTCTAATAAAAAAAACTCAATTTTTCAAACCTTATGTAAAAACTTTATGATTTAAAATTCCAAGCTCCAACTTGATGTTATTTTTGTTAAAATATCCTTTTGCATGGAAAACATATTTTCAAACATACAACATTATATAACAACAAAATAAACATTACAAGCATGCATCACAAAGTGTATAAACAAAGCCATTTTCTAACTTCAATTATTGTGAGCCATCACAACAATTATTAAGTCATTTCCTAAAAGACTTAATGAGGAAACTTCAAGGGTCTTCAAAACCACCATGTCTTGAAAAGGTCTTCCAAGATCCATCTTGTTACATTTTGTAAAAATAAACAAACTAGTCTAAACTAATCTATTACATATAAAATGAACAAAAAATGAAATAAAACCTATTTATCTATTACATCATCTTATGACCACACATGTCCTAATAGCTTGTTTATACACAATATCATCATATGAAATAAACAACATTTTGTTTTTTTCTAAGGCAACTTTTATATAACCAAAATGCATGGAAAAATGGTTATATAAACATAAACAATTTTAAAACTACGAGTTGTCAGAAACAAATATGGACATTTCTTAGCCAAAAGAAATTCATCATTGTTTTCCAAAGATTATCAAACATAATAAATCGTTCTTACATATAAAAATGGCTCTGATACCACTGATGAGTTTTGATAAATAAAATAGATCCTTATATGCTAAAACGGCAACAGAAGCGTTTTAAAATAACTAGTTTATTTTATACAATTTAAAACAAAACAATCAAGGATCCATTTACATGGGAAATAATGATATTAAAAACATACATACAATATTTTAAAAAGATAACATTTATAGCCTTTGAACCCTCTTGGTATTGGGGTGTTGAAGTAGATGGCAAAAAATTAAGAAGCTTGATTTCTCTACAAATATCCACAACCAAGGTAAAGGCACTTGGAATGCTAGTACCTTATTGTAAAAAGAACTTCTTAAGCCTTTAAGTACTTAACAAATTAAGCACTAAAGGAGAAGTGCTTCTACACTCTCAAGGTTGGAACAAACTTCACAAAAGGAAGAGAGTAGAGGGAGAGAATGAGTTTGCCACATTTTTGAGACTAGATGAGAGAAAAACTAGATGCAAACTTTGCATCTCACTTTCTTTTATACTCACAAGAGAGTACCACAACCCATACTATCATTAAATGCAACAGATATGATCTTATACAAGATATGGGTGTGTAAGGTGAAGGTTGACAAGAAAACTCCACCCAACTCTCTTATGGTGGAAAAAGGACAAGAGTGTCCAACACCCTTCATTTAGAAACTAACTAAGTCTAGTTACATCTTAATGTAACCCAAAGTGTCCAAAACTTTGTACATGACTTAATGTCTCATACCATATGATATAATTATTAGTTTAACTCCTTATAATTATTATTTTCACAAAACAATAATTATTCTCTAATTAAATACAAGAGTTGAATTTATTTATTAATCATCAAATAATCAATATATATATTCAATAAGTACCAACTTGATAACGGTGTGACCCTATAGGATCATATGTAAATAGCAATATCATTGCATAATGATTTTTGAGCATATAGATCTAACAATGACTCCCACTTGCTTCTTCACCAACTTTTGGTGCCCGTGTGAAACTTCATGTGACACAATCTTTATGGTCTCGACTTTGTGGTATTCGGTCATCTTTTGTTACATTAACTAAACTAGTTAATTTTCTTAACTAGTCTATTACAATAAATATTAGAAGGAAAAATTACAATACAAATTAATGATAACAAAATGACATGCATTTCAAAAATCAACCAATAAAATATCAAAACAACTCTTCAAGCATCACATGCATAGGTCTAGTTGAGACCAAATGTTACCGGATCCATACAAGTATATTGCACACTTTTATACTATTAAAAGTGCATATCTAAAACCTACTTCACAATGTTTTAATTAAGACTCAAAAACATACAAACTGACATAAAAGAATGATATTTGTTATAAACACATTATATATATGAATGTTCAAATGACTTCCATTCTCAAATAATTTAAACACCAAATACATAATGAATCAAAACATTGGTGTAATCTAACAAAATTAAACTATTTAATTGAACCTGAAACTGTCTTGATCTTACAATTAATACATTCTTTAATGATTTTTAAAACTCCTTTTAAAATATTTTTTTTGGTCAAAACTGAAATAGTTCAACTATCGCGACACGTAGGCAACAGGATTGCGATGCGAGCAAATAACAAAACCCGATTTTGAGTATATATGTTCGACCCAACGCGACGTGAGACAAATAGCGACATGACAAAACCAGCTGATCGGGACCATACCACCAGATCGCGCCGTGACATACATATGTAAACGACGCGATCACACCAAGAACTCGACACATTGGCCAAACAAAATGAATTTTGTTAAAAGAAAACTATTTTAACAGAAAGTTTCAATCCAAAACAATTTCAAACAGTGCAAAACTATGTTCAAGTGGCTCTAATACCACTGTTGGGATACGGTAATAATACAAACATACACAACGAAGTAATAATTAAAAACCATGTCACACCACGGATCACAAGACCATACGAGTTGCAACTGTAAATCTAATCTAGGAGTTCAAGGGTTATCTTTTCATTGCAGATCTATGAAGTCTATGATGAACAAGGCCCATAATATAAACCTCTCTAATGTAGTCGCACCCAAGACAATGATTCAACACCCGTTGAAGTAGAATAATATGTTTCTTGCAGAACAAGCAGCCTTTCTTTAGGGTTTGTGAAAGGGTTCGATTAGGGAGAGAGGGGGGAGGAGAAGCCACGAAATTTTTAGGGTTTTAACACCTTAAATTCATAATCATGATAAGTACTTATAATATTCATCAAGCTTATCTTATCCCCTTTTGGATAAATATTTTTAAAATTCAACCTGCTTAATATTTTCACTTAAGCCCTTTATTCACTTTTAGTTTCTAATTAACATACATTTACTTTGATATATTAATAAACTTAGTCCCTCATGTCTACTTTAATCTCTTTTACCTACATCATCTCTTGCATGTAACTCAAAATAACCCTGCTATATATATTAATATTACCAACTTATTGTTGAATAAACATATAACCAACATATAATACCTTTAAAACTGATTTTCGTACGTCAAAGTAGGATCTTGCCATTATATTATATGAAATTTTATAATTTTCACTTTTTTTTTTCATTTTTCCCTTGATCTTTCCTTTATCTACTTTTTTTAACAACTATTTATAAAATTCAATCAAACATTTATTCGATTAAACTTATGATTTTAGTCTTTAACACATGCTTAAAATATCCATAAGGTTCGACAAACCGTCACCTTTTTCCTACAACTTTTTCAAGTTCTAAAAATAGTATATTTTATTATCCTAACATCTCAAATATTAAATTTGCGGATGCTACAGTTTTATCGAATGGATAGATGTCAAAGTTGATCAACAAAGACTTAGTTGTACATATCATTCAAGTGGGACAACCTATCTAGGAATACGTTACATCCTAAGGTAATAATTTTATATTTTATTGATTATTATATTATACACTATGCCATTTCAGCAGATGACATAAGCTAATAACGTGGCAAATACTGTGACTCATTAGCATCATCATGTTTTAGATCTACATATTGCTTAAAGTGATAAATTTATTTAGTATGTTACTCTAATTGGTCAAAGTTATAGTAACGTCCCTATGTTAAAAAGAAGAAAGTCTTGCTATTTCCCATAATTTTCATAAAATATACAGAATAACAAAGTTGAGAGCCAATTTTTGTGGCTAATCAAGTAAAGCAAAGGAATGTACGCAAAATAATAGATTAGCTTAGCTCCCCATATGAAATGAAACTTTCCGGTTCATAATGCAAAGTGACATATTAATTTAGCATCAGGATAATGTTGTCCCCTTTCAACAGAATCCTACTTACACATATCTAAAACATGCAATTTATACTACAAATGTTTGAAAGTTAACCTAGAAAAAATTGAAAATATGAGAAACTTGGAGGCTTTCTGGTCTTTTTCTTTATGCTAACTTCCTCACCCTCATCAAGAAGTAGATTCATGTACTCATCAAACCCCTGCATCAAATAAACGAACAGGTAACCTTTCTCATGTCTTTATACTTAAAGGGCATAATATGTATTATGTTGTTCAGATGAAAGAGAAAAAGGAATAATTTGACAATTGGTTTATGTATATCTATTTTATTATACATACAAAGCTAAATACAGTTAGCAAATCCCTCAAAAGATTTCAAAAGTAGGCATCAATTTCGAAGATAAAAACACTTTGACATCATGATTAAAGTCTCTTAAGTGCAAGAGGGTAGTTAACTATTGTGGTCGCTCAATCTTCTTTAGGAAACGAGTATTAAGGACTTGACAATTATTAGAAAAAGACAAAAAGTCTTACGATTATGCGACCTTCAATCTGTAAGTCCTTTTGCCAAAACAACCATATGTGTATACAAGCTTTCTGTTTCACAAATAAAAGATAAAAAAATAAAGTAAAAAAAAATCATCCAACAACGTGTAAGAAGATCAAAAGGACAAAGCTTGTAGGATTATGAGAAAAACTCACACTCTAAATATAATACTCGAAAGCGAAAAGTAGAGAGAAGCTTGAAATTGTGTTAGTAAATCTATCCAATAAGTGAATTAGGGTAAGTTGTAGGGTGTGATATATATATATATATATATATATATATATATATATATATATATATATATATATATATATATATATATATATATATATATATATATATATATATATATATCTATACCATACTATAAACCATATATAAATTACAACCCTTAATGCATGTTTGTCTTAATTTTTAAGACAGTACACATTATAATACACAGTTCACAAATTGTTATACCTACCTTACAAGTATATGATGCATTGCCAAAAAAAATAAAAAAATAAAATCAGTCTTAATTTACAGATACACGCGTGCGTCTGTCTCTTGCATAAAGGAAAATAATAGTGTGTAGCACAAAAAAAAAAAAACCCTAACATTTCACTTTACTACCCAAATTGTCTAAACAATTATCAACAATACACAAATGCTCCCAATAGATCTTTCCGGCTTCCTCTATCGTATTCACAGCCAGCTCCCGCAGCGACCTTCTTCTCCGGCGACTCTTCTTCTCCGGCAGTCGCCGTTATCTCCGGCCGCCTCCATTTGCTCCGGAGGCAACTATCCTTTAGCATCTCTATGCCATTTCAGCAGATGACATAAGCTAATAACGTGGCAAATACTGTGACTCATTAGCATCATCATGTTTTAGATCTACATATTGCTTAAAGTGATAAATTTATTTAGTATGTTACTCTAATTGGTCAAAGTTATAGTAACGTCCCTATGTTAAAAAGAAGAAAGTCTTGCTATTTCCCATAATTTTCATAAAATATACAGAATAACAAAGTTGAGAGCCAATTTTTGTGGCTAATCAAGTAAAGCAAAGGAATGTACGCAAAATAATAGATTAGCTTAGCTCCCCATATGAAATGAAACTTTCCGGTTCATAATGCAAAGTGACATATTAATTTAGCATCAGGATAATGTTGTCCCCTTTCAACAGAATCCTACTTACACATATCTAAAACATGCAATTTATACTACAAATGTTTGAAAGTTAACCTAGAAAAAATTGAAAATATGAGAAACTTGGAGGCTTTCTGGTCTTTTTCTTTATGCTAACTTCCTCACCCTCATCAAGAAGTAGATTCATGTACTCATCAAACCCCTGCATCAAATAAACGAACAGGTAACCTTTCTCATGTCTTTATACTTAAAGGGCATAATATGTATTATGTTGTTCAGATGAAAGAGAAAAAGGAATAATTTGACAATTGGTTTATGTATATCTATTTTATTATACATACAAAGCTAAATACAGTTAGCAAATCCCTCAAAAGATTTCAAAAGTAGGCATCAATTTCGAAGATAAAAACACTTTGACATCATGATTAAAGTCTCTTAAGTGCAAGAGGGTAGTTAACTATTGTGGTCGCTCAATCTTCTTTAGGAAACGAGTATTAAGGACTTGACAATTATTAGAAAAAGACAAAAAGTCTTACGATTATGCGACCTTCAATCTGTAAGTCCTTTTGCCAAAACAACCATATGTGTATACAAGCTTTCTGTTTCACAAATAAAAGATAAAAAAATAAAGTAAAAAAAAATCATCCAACAACGTGTAAGAAGATCAAAAGGACAAAGCTTGTAGGATTATGAGAAAAACTCACACTCTAAATATAATACTCGAAAGCGAAAAGTAGAGAGAAGCTTGAAATTGTGTTAGTAAATCTATCCAATAAGTGAATTAGGGTAAGTTGTAGGGTGTGATATATATATATATATATATATATATATATATATATATATATATATATATATATATATATATATATATATATATATATATATATATATATCTATACCATACTATAAACCATATATAAATTACAACCCTTAATGCATGTTTGTCTTAATTTTTAAGACAGTACACATTATAATACACAGTTCACAAATTGTTATACCTACCTTACAAGTATATGATGCATTGCCAAAAAAAATAAAAAAATAAAATCAGTCTTAATTTACAGATACACGCGTGCGTCTGTCTCTTGCATAAAGGAAAATAATAGTGTGTAGCACAAAAAAAAAAAAACCCTAACATTTCACTTTACTACCCAAATTGTCTAAACAATTATCAACAATACACAAATGCTCCCAATAGATCTTTCCGGCTTCCTCTATCGTATTCACAGCCAGCTCCCGCAGCGACCTTCTTCTCCGGCGACTCTTCTTCTCCGGCAGTCGCCGTTATCTCCGGCCGCCTCCATTTGCTCCGGAGGCAACTATCCTTTAGCATCTCTACCGGCCGGCGCCACCACCTACATACCTTCTCACGGTTTTCAGATCCAATGACCTTGTCGGTCTAGCTAACACCGGCGTATTCTCCGGCCGCCCCCATCTGCTCCAGCCGCAAAACGACTTACCCCATCTACCGGCAGTTGAATATGCATCAACACACGTTCTCACCCTTTTCCGATCCATACTCATTTTCGATCTACCCATCACCTCTCCGATCTATCCATCCACACTCCGATCTACAAATCACCACTCCGATCTAGCCTTCACCACCCCGACACAATCCGATTCACTCAACATCAGTCGTCCAAAACAACCCGGCCGCCAACCTCCGTTGAAGAACCACTCGATCTACCCATTTTCGGACCACTCCCGACAAGCACCGGCCGATCCACCGTATTCCCGTCTTCCGAACAATGATTCCCGATCCAGGCACCACCACTACCGTCTTCCTCGTATTCCAAATCGAGAATCAACCCTACCGTCTTCCCGTCTTCCGAACAATGCTTCCCGATCCAGTGAACAGAAGTCGCCATCGCTTCCCGGCCGCCTAACTCCGATGAATAACCCTTCGATCTACCCGATTGCGGACCACTCCCACAAGCACAACAATTGGCGATCCAGCCACCACCACTACCCTCTTCCCGTCTTCCAAATCGAGAATCAACCCTCTCTCTTTTTCTATCTCCGATTCGAGTTCCAATTAATCGCGTTAGCTCGGCATCGATTGCTACATCGGTATCATACTCTACTCGATCTTACTAGCGGATGGATCAGAACTTTTTTCATTTGGTTTTCAATTTTTTGCAGGATACCCATTGATGAAAACGGATCAGAAACGTGAATAACAGGGATGAAAACAGTTTTCATTTGGTTGTCAATTTCATTTGGTTATCAATAATTACATTTGGTTTTCATTTGGTTGAATCTGGTCATTGTCATTGTGAATGCATTTTTTGCCATAAAGAAGTTGAATCTGGTCATATTATAGCATCATACTTATCTTTTTTGATTCTATTATAGCATTGTACTATTTTTTGCATTTTTTACTTTTTTCTCCCGATTTTAGCAACTTACTTCTCATTTTTATTTCTATTATAGCATTGAACTATTTTTGGGTTAATATTATCATACTTTGTTAAATAAGGCATTATAGTTTTACTTTTAACATTACATTCTACCCGCGTAGTAATTGTTTTTGTTGCTATTATAGCATTGTATTTTTTATAATAATGATATTTGGATTACTGTCCCATAATAATAACATCCTACTTAACTTTTTTTTTTAATTGTTAGCAGTGATTACCTCCACTAAAAAGGCAGGAAGGTTTCCAATTTTCTAAGGCAAGAAAAAAAGGTAAACTTGAATAAAACGTTTGCTTATTTTCGGATTATAGCCTCATATTTGAACATATTTTCGTTTTATAGCATTATACTTCTCTTTTTTGTTTGTATTATTAACCCAAAACGTTTTTTTGGTTTAATTTCATCGTACTTACTTTGTTAAATAAGGCATCATCCTTTTACAGTTAACTTTAGATACCGCGTACTACTCTTTTTTGTTGCTATTATAGCATTGTACATTTTTTAATAAGGTTATTTTGATCAACATCCGTTAATAGCATCCTACTTTGGTGCCAAACCAAAACAGTAAAACACAGGGAAAACATCTTTTATAAACTGAATTATGGGAAAACATCGTTAAAATACTGGAAAAAGTAAAAAGTTCTGTTTTAAAAATCAAAACAACCGGAAACTAAATAATTTGGTAATAACTTGTATTCGTGCCTGTCTAATATCTAAGAAATTGAACTACTTGGAAATTTGTTTTCACGTTTTATTTTCGAATTTGTAGTAAATGGATCAATATTTTGAGGTTTCCTCCTTTCGTTACCTCAATAATTCCCACTGTTGGTACCATTTCACCTTTGCTCGAGTTGAATTCATTTTAAGCGATATCAAAAGAGATAGAATCATCGTGCTTTTGATTGATAAAAATGTAAGTTTTGTATATTCTTAACTACATTAATCTTTATATTTTATTAGTAATTATAATTTTGTTTTTTGTTAGAGAGAAAAAATGATGGCGGTTATCCCAAGTCATCTAATGGAAATGTATCAAAACAGAATTTTGGTGGGGTTGCTATACTCGATAAAATGTTTTAAACTTTCCTGGAATCCCTTTGGCTGCCCAAAATATGGGGGGTATAAATTTCTTGACGATGAATACGTAATTGCCGTTAGCGATAATACACAATTTAATCTCGAACGACGTCCTGACCTTCATTTTCCATTGTATCCCCTGGTTCCTTCTATTCAATCTCTTGTCAAAATGCAACGCCTACGACTATTGATCGGTAACTATTTATTATTTAATTACCTTATTAATTTATTAAATATATTAAATTTAATAACTAAATATATTGGCCATTTAGATGTTGTTGGCAAAGTTATTAGTGGACGATTTCTTGGCCGTAATTGTGCATATGAGATGACTCTTCAAGATAAATCGTAAGATTTCCTAATTTTTATTATTTTTAATAATTTTATACTTATAATTAAATTTGATGCTCCATTTATAAATAGGGGGTATATAATAAACTTGATTTTAAATTACCACCAGAAACGTTACCCTTTTTATTTATTATTATTGTTAATAATTGTATACTTATAATTTTAAGTGATGTTTCATTTTTAAATAGGGGATATGTAATAAACCTGATTTTGAACGACGCACCAGAGACGTTACCCTTTATGGTTTCCCTAGCAATTAGAGACCATTGGGTTATATATGTAGCTCGTGTTATGCTTTGCGAACAAGGAGGACGTAAGTTAAAGCTAAATTACTACTTATGTTATACACTTTAACCTATTTTGTTAATATATAGCAAATAAACATTTCAGATAACTATTTGTCGTCTACGTATATTTCGAGGGTGCGTTTTCGTCCAATAATGCCAGAAGCAGAAGAAATCAGCCTTATTTATGGATGATTTGTTATTATGGAGGTGTTTTGTTTTAGCAACCAATATATGTTGTTTTTATTAATGATTGATTAATGCATTTGGTACTGGTTTAATGAATTATTATGTAGAAACTTGGATTATTTTAATTTTAATGTTGAAGTTTTTTTCTGTTTATTTTTAAACTGTAGATTTTTGTTATTTGTTTATAGTTATATGCTATCATTTGGCTGATATTCAATCTTTAAAAATTACAACCCATTTATTTATTAGTTTCAATAACATATTATTTGCTTTTTAAATCTTATAATTTTATAGGTTAATATGGTTATATAGAAACATGGATTAATTTAATTATAATGTTGATTAATTATTATATTGTATGATTATTGTTATATGCTGTCATGTGGATGATATTCAATCTTTAAAACATATCAAATATTTTTTTTATTAGTTTTAGTAACATATTATTAGGTTTTTAAATATTATATTTTTATAGGTTAATATGATTATTGGAGGCACTTCAAATGAAAATGGTGATATGACTCAAGATTGCAATGTTTCGGAAACCAGAGCAGAAAAACGGAGAAAAGTTAATCAACAATACTACGCACGAAATAAAGACAAACACCAATCAAGCAAAGAAAAGATGATATGCCAGAGTAGTGATAAACTTTCTTCAACCAAGAAAGTTTATCGAAATTCGGTCGATCCAGTGATTCTAGCTGACAGATTTCAGTTTTATGAAACCCGATCTACTCGAAACAAAATGCAGAAAGTTGTTTGTTGTGACATTTCCCAAAGTAGTGCCGAAAAGCGGAGAGTAGTTAATAAGCAATATTATGAACGAAATAAAAACCTCCCCCAATCAAACAAAGAAAATATCTTACCACATACTAATGAAAAAGTATCTTTTATCAAGAAAGATGTTAATCGAAGTTATTATGAACAAATTAAAGGAAAAAATAAAATGTTTGCAACACATCATGAAGGGAGTAACACTGAACCATTATCTACAATTACTAATACAGTTCAAGATCGCAATGTACCACGTAGTGAAGAAAACACCCAAATTTGTTCAGAGTTAATAGATGAAGCATCAACATTTGGTTAATATCAAACTTTAATTTTTCTCAATTTTGATATAACTTGAAAACTTTTATATTTGTTGTTTAAAATTAATTTCTTTGTTATTATATTGCAGTTGAAGAATGTTGCAGTTACATCCATGTCGATACAGTGATTCCAGATGACATTCTCCACGTATCGAACACAGTTCAAGATCATAATGTACCTGGTAGCGAAGAAAACACCAAAATTTGTTCGAAGATAATAGACGAAGCATCAACATTTGGTTAATATCTCACTTTATTGTTTTTCAATTTTTATATAACTTGAAAACATTTATGTTTGTTTTTAAAAAAATTTATTTGTTACTATATTGTAGATGTAGGAGGTTGCAGTTACATCCATGTCGATACTGAGATTCCACATGACATTATACACGTAGCGAATACAGTTCAAGATCGTAATTTACCACGTAGCGAATATAACTCCCAAATTTGTTCAGAGATAATAGATGAAGCATCAACATTTGGTTAATATCTAACTTTATTGTTTTTAAAATTTTATATAACTTTAAAACTTTTATATTTTGTTGGTCAAAAATAATTTTCTTTCTCACTGTATTGTAGTTGAAGAAGGTTGCAGTTACATCCATGTGGATCCAGTGATTCCAGATGACATTACCCTAAGGGATCCAGAAATTTGTATTTTCGATGGCATCGCTGAAGTACATCGTGTTTTGGGGGCTGTTAAACCATGTGTTCATTGTGGCGCAAAGCGATTCAAATATGAATTTGCTACGTTTTGTTGCATGAGTGGAAAAACAAAATTGGCATCGACACATATTCCTCCAGAATTATACTCACTTTTCACATCACCCAATGAAAAAGGAAGAAAATTTAGAAAAAACATACGTCTTTACAATACAAATTTTTCTTTCACCTCGATGGGGGTTGACTTAGACGAAGATTTAGCAAGTATGAAAGATGGAGTATATACATTTCAAGCCCATGGAGCAATATATCATAAAATAGACCAGTTAGTACCAAGGGATGGAAAACCTAGGTACTTACAATTATATTTTTATGATTCTGAAACCGACTTTACACATAGACTTCAATTGGCAAATATTGATAAAGACATCATTCATGAATTGTCGAATGCTCTTGCTACAAATCCATATGTTACAACATTTCGAAGCCTTCGTGAACTAGGACCTCTCGATAACTATAGAGTAACTTTGAATGCATCAGTGGAACTTGACCAAAGGGTGTACAATCGTCCGACCACCTCTGAGGTTTGTATTTGTTGTTTACATTTCTTAATTATAAGGCCGTATGTCAAGTTCCCTATTATATACACATCGTGCTAAAATAAATAATTGGCAGGTTGCTGGTATTTGGGTAGAAGGTAATGACAATATAAGCACATATGAAAGAAGCATTGTTGTGTATGGGAGGTCTGACTATCCAACACAAATTCAACCTTACGAAGGTTGTTATGATCCTTTATCTTATCCGTTGTTATTTCCTAATGGGGAGCCTGGTTGGCATGCAAAAATAGCAAGGGCTGGGGTATCCATCAATGAAGTTGTAGTTGCTGAAGAAGATATCGATGCTCATGTAGAAGGTACAAAAGTTTCTGACATCCCAAAATAGATTATGTATTTGTAGTGAATGTATATTTATTTGTTAATACATTACCATTATGCAGGGACTAACTCAATAAAAAATAGGAATAATGTAACGATGCGTGAGTATTACAGTTACAAATTCCAAATCCGTTCAACTGATAATTTGATATTATTGGGTGGAAGATTGCTACAACAATTTGTGGTAGATATGTACATAAAGATCGAGACATCACGGTTGCTCTTTTGTCGATTAAACCAAAAACAAATAAGATCCGACCTTTACCAAGGAATTGTGGATTGTGTCAATGCTGGTGAGGTTGAACCAAGTAGAGTCGGACAACGAGTTGTCTTACCTGCATCTTTTATCGGAGGACCTCGCGACATGCGACGAAGGTTCCTAGATGCGATGACGTTAGTCCAAGATGATGGAAAGCCTGATATATTCCTTACCCTAACATGCAATCCAAGTTGGCCTGAAATTGAAAGTGAACTTAAATATGGCCAAAGTGCACAAGATCGCCCAGACCTTGTATCAAGAGTTTTTCGTGCAAAACTAGAAGACCTTAAGGAGCAACTTCTTAAAAAACATTTATTGGGCGTAGTTCGAGCATATGTTTATGTGGTAGAGTTTCAAAAACGTGGATTGCCTCACGCACATTTCCTCCTGATAATGGCATCAGAACACAAGATGTCAAATCCAGACCAGTATGACAAGATGGTGTGCGCTGAAATTCCTGACCCGAAGATGTATCCGAAAATGCATGAAATTGTTGTGAACCACATGATGCATGGTCCTTGTGGCCACTTACGACCAAAAAGTCCTTGCATGAAGGGTGATCCAGCAGAATGTCGGTGGAGATATCCAAGACAATTTAATCAAGTGACAACACAGGGAAAGGACTCATATCCATTATATCGAAGGAGAAACAATGGAATACAGGTTGACGTAAGAGGAAATACACTCGATAATAGGTGGGTGGTCCCATACAATCCAAAGTTGCTAATGATGTTCAATTGTCATATGAATGTAGAGATTTGCTCGAGCATAAAATCTGTGAAATATGCTTTTAAGTATGTTTACAAGGGACATGACAAACAAGTTGTCCACATTGATCAAGATGGAGCAGAGCCTATTATTAATGAGATAACGAGATATCAAGATGCACGTTACGTCTCGCCTCCTGAAGCAATATGGCGTATTTTCAGCTTTGCCCTTTCTCAAATCCATCCTTCTGTCATGGCTTTGCATCTTCATCTCCCAAACCAGCACTTCGTTAGATTCTCGGATAATGATACAATGACTGATATCGTTGAGAGGGAGAAAGATAAAAGTTCAACGTTGACTGCTTTTTTCGACATGAATAAAAAACATAAGACTGCACGGCAATATCTATATAAAGAATTCCCAAAATACTTTACATGGAATCCAAAGGAACGTTGTTGGAATTTTCGAAGGAAAGGAAAAATGAGAGGCAGATTGGTTTCTGCTAACCCAGCTGAAGGAGAGCGATACTACTTACGAATACTTTTGTCACATGTTAAGGGGCCAACATGCTTTGAAGATCTTTACAAAGTGAACAACATATTACACCCGACATTTCGTAAAGCTGCCACTGAGAGAGGATTAATAGAGACCGATGATATTCTATCTCAATGTTTTACCGAAGCCTCATTATTTCAGTTTCCTGGGGCTCTTAGAAGGCTATTTGCAACTATTTTGATTTATTGCGAGCCTGGTGATGTTCGAAAGTTATGGGATGAGCACTATAGTTCACTTTCCGAAGATTATAGGCAACGATGTGAGAGTGTTGAACGAGTTCAAAGTATGGTTCTTTTGGATATTGCTTTGTTTTTGAAATCTATGGGTAAGGATCTTGGTGACTTTGATCTTCCTATAGTAAATACAACCATCAATTTAGAATCAGAAGGACATCGTGAGGTCCAAGAGGAGTATTCCGTGGTTGTTGAAGATGAACACCTTCGTGCTAAAGATTCCCTCAATGTAGACCAGAAAAATGCATATGATGAGATCATGAGACACGTAGATTATAATCTGCCAGGTGTGTTCTTTATAGATGGTCCTGGTGGAACTGGAAAAACCTTTTTGTACAAAGCATTGCTTGCTGAAGTTCGTTCACGTGGTCTTATTGCACTTGCGACTGCTACATCAGGTGCTGCGGCTAATAATATGCCCGGAGGGAGAACATCTCACTCAAGATTTAAGATTCCCATAAATCTTGATAATAACTCAATATGCAATATCAAACAACAGAGTGGGGCTGCTAAACTAATTTGTTTGGCAAAAATAATCATATGGGATGAATCAACGATGGCTCATAGGCAAGCAGTAGAGGCGGTGGATAGAACGATGCAAGACATTACAAATGTGAGCCTCCCATTTGGTGGAAAGATAATGATATTGGGGGGTGATTTTAGACAGGTGTTGCCAGTCGTCAGACGTGGAACTCGAGCACAAATTGTAGACTCCAGCTTGCGGATGTCGCCTCTTTGGCCTTTGATTATAAAGATGCGATTAACTATAAATATGAGGGCACTGGCTGATCCATGGTTTTCAGATTTTTTAATACGAGTTGGGGATGGAGATGAAGAAGCTATTGATGGAAGTTTTATTCGAATACCTGATGAGATGTCCATTCGTTACACTAATCAAGCTAAATCTAAAGACGAATTGATTAATGCAGTATTTCCTTCTTTGGAAATTAATGGAGATTCTTCAGATTACATTATTTCTCGGGCGATATTATCAACTAAAAATGAACATGTCGATGAAATAAATGATCTGTTGATAGATAGGTTCCATGGAGAGGAAAAGGTGTACTACAGTTTTGACGAAGCAGAAGATGATAAGAACAACTTCTATCCGATGGAATTCTTAAACACTCTAAATGTTAGTGGTTTGCCCCCTCACTACCTTCGACTCAAAATTGGATGCCCAATAATACTTTTACGAAATATTGATCCTTCAAATGGATTATGTAATGGCACAAGATTGATATGCAAAGGTTTTCAATTGAACGTCATCGATGCAGAAATAGCAGTTGGTATTCATGCTGGAAAAAGAGTGTTTTTGCCAAGAATACCTCTTTGTCCATCAGCAGATGACATGTTTCCATTCAAATTGAAAAGAAAACAGTTTCCAATCCGGCTTAGCTTTGCCATGACAATCAATAAAGCTCAAGGCCAGACAATTCCAAATGTGGGTGTTTTTCTACCGGAATCAGTATTCTCGCATGGACAACTTTACGTAGCACTTTCTAGAGGAATATCACGTGACAATACAAAAGTATTAGTGAAGCCTATCAAAGATTTTGAGACGCCTGGAGTTTACACATCGAACGTGGTATATCGAGAAGTTTTACGTGATATGTAAAATAAATTTGTAATGATATTGACGATACATTATGTCTTTTTTTGAATTATATACTTTTGTTGCATGACGAAAAAGTTGTGTTATTTGTTAAATAACTAATAAAAAAGTTGTCAAACGAAGATGTTAATAAGAATACAACGACGCCCCTCCCCACCCACACTCTCGGGTATTTATCGTCCCCTATATCGTTGGAAAAGTAATCAATCGCCCGAAAAGAATTTAATCATTCTCATATTCGGCAACTCCCCCTCTCATCTGCAACCTAGCACCTAAAAACTAATTGCCGAAACAAAACTATTTGCCGCCGCCGCATCGCGCGGGTACGCAGCTAGTATATATATATATATATATATATATATATATATATATATACTAGCTGCGTACCCGCGCAATTCGGCGGCGGCAAATAGTTTCGTTTCGACAATTACTTTTTAGGTTTTAAGTTGCAGATGGGAGGGGGAGTTGGCGAATATGAGAGTTATTAATTTGTTTTCGGGCGATTGATTACCTTTCCAACGATATAGGGGACGGTAAAAACCCGAGAGTGTGGGACAAAAAATGGAAAAAAACTTTTAGAAATCGGTTTGTAACTATACGGATATTTTGCAATGAAATGATAAATAGAAGTAGAATGTTATAATCTGAACAAAAGACAAAGTAAACAAAAGGGCAAGGGGCAATGTACTAAAGTTTATGTGTGTACAGCAGTATAAAGATTGTTCATCAATTTGCAATTGTTCATAAGCCAAGTATACGTCTTCAATAGTTGCAGCTTCATATAGCTTTGTCAAATCTTTGATACACGATATATCCTGGAAAATACATGTCAAAATATGGTTATAAAATAGTTTATTCAATAAAGGGTAAAATAGTCTTTTTGTAGTAGTCTAGTAGTATTACCTTCCTATGACACATGCAGCCTGCAAATGAGCTATCAACCCAAGCCAGTACGCATTCGACAATTAGTTGAGTTTTGACGATTTGTATGATTGTATCTTCCGGCGGATGACGAATATTTAATTTTGATGAATAGCTTTCTTTCAATAATTAATTTTGTTTTGAAAAAAAAAAATCAGATTCCAAATAATGCGCAATGCAGCGGACGGCGATTAGTTTCATTTACGTTAATTATTTCTCAGGCGTTCATTAGTTTCCTTTCGTCAGACATCGAATAGTGACTTTCGATCAATAGTTTTCTGTTTCCGTATAGTTTCGTTTCAGCAATTGGTATCATTTCCTAAATATATCATATTGCATATAGTTTCGTTTCAGTTATTGATATCAATAGTTTTATGTTGGCATAGAATTTCGTTTCAGCAATTAATTAGCATTTGGGGTACCCGCAAATTTGGAGGGTGTTAATTAGCTTTTTTTCTTTTGACAATTAATTTTATTCGATGGACAGCGAATAGTTTTTATTTGGTGATAAGTATCTATTAAAAACGAAAACAATTACATATTGTGGTCTTGGTTGGCAGCGAATAGTTTTCCGTTTGATGAATAATTTCTTTTAATATTTCAAAAAATATGCAATACACTGAAAAATATCATTTAATATTATAATATATCATCTTTTGATTTTTCGGTTCAACATTTGAAAGATTTTTAAGATTTTCTAATTTTTTTTTTGTATGAACGGCTTAATGTTTTCTGATAATAGACTGCAATTTATATCAAGTCAAACCCATTTACCTCTCCTATAGTATTTTGACAACTTTGTTATCCACCACTTGTTATCAATAATTGCAATAATAAATTTCTTTTGTACTTTATTTTGTAATCTACTGTACCTAAATCTTATGTTTAAATGCAAAAAAAGAAAACGTCAAAACATGTTCGTTAAAATTTCAAGTTATCAAATATTTCAAAATTTCCTACTTGAAGTAATGTATCTATGAAGTTTATTAGTCTTGATAAATACAGCATGCCTTTATTATCAGTGTTTGCATTCCTAGAGGGTATTTTTGGTATTTTAGAAAAAACTCTCTTAAGGTTAGATAACCAAAATGGGAAGCTCACTTTTGCTAAAAAAAGAAAGAAGGGGACATGAAAACGACAGCTCATGGAGCTTGGCTAGCTAGAAGTCCTAATGTCCTTGTTGCTCACAAAACACGCAAATTGCATTTCAAAACAATTAAATATAACTGATTTTATCTTCAATTTGGTGCTTTTTATTTTCTCGTTTCAAACACATAAATGACCAAAATCCAATAGTTTTTGCTGCACCTAAAATGGAGAATGAGTAGCAGAAATTAAACTGTGTTATTTTAAGATCTGAAAAAGAAAATCCTTGTATACATTCCAAGTTAACGATAAAATACCCAACACATTCTAATATAACAAATTAAGAAACCACTAAAACTTAAACACATTCATGCTTCTAGCAATCTCCAGTTGCTCCAATTATTGCATGTTGCGTCCATTCCACTACAATATATCCTGCAAAAAAAATTTAAGAAACCAATCGCATAACCTTTGGTTATTAATACTGATTGAAATCAGTGAATAACTACGATATGGATCCAACAATGAAAGCAATAAGTAAATGCAAAATTCAAAAACTAAGACCAATATCTAAAAGCATCATCCAACGAAGACCCTAAAATACAGTCACTATATCTTGAATATTAAAACAAACCACCCTCTTGCAGATAACAATCCAATTTTGAAAATCCGAAAAACTTAGGCGGAAGCTAAGTTTCAAAAATTTCAAAGTTTTCAAATTTTGAAAATCCGAAAAACTTGGACGGGAGCTAAGTTTCAAAAATTTCAAAATTTTCAAATTTTGAAAATCCGAAAAACTTGGACAGGAGCTAAGTTTCAAAAATTTCACAGTTTTCAAATTTTGAAAAACCCGAAAAAATCTTGGTCGGGAGCTAAGTTTCAAAAATTTCAAAGTTTTCAAATTTTGAAAAACCCGAAAAAAATCTTGGACGGGAGCTAAGTTTCAAAATTTTCACAGTTTTTAAATTTTGAAAAAACTAAAAATCTTGGGCGGGAGCTAAGTTTCAAAAATTTCAAAGTTTTCAAATTTTGAAAATCCAAAAAGTTCAGGCGGGAGCTAAGTTTCAAAATTTTCAAAGTTTTCAAATTTTGAAAATCCGAAAAACTTGAGCGGGAGCTAAGTTTCAAAAATTTCACAGTTTTTAAATTTTGAAAAAACCGAAAATCTTGGGCGGGAGCTAAGTTTCAAAGTTTTCAAATTTTGAAAATCCGAAAAACTTGTGCGGGAGCCAAGTTTCAAAGTTTTAAAATTTTGAAAATCCGAAAAACTTGTGCGGGAGCCAAGTTTCAAAAATTTCAAAGTTTTCAAATTTTGAAAATCCAAAAAACCTGGGCGGGAGTTAATTTTCAAAGTTTCAAAATTTTCAAAGTTTTCAAAAATTTCAAAGTAGGATGCTATAACTCACCAAATAGCAATGAACTTTCATTTTTTTAGTCTATTTTAACATACTACTTTAATTTAACCCATTCATCTATTCTTATTTAAATTACCTTGGTGACCTTATACCTTATACTAATTTTAAGCGAATCATATTTGACACAATGCAATAACCGCCTCTTCAAGGTCAGCACCACACCCACTGTTAAAGTCATGAGGTTAAAAGGAATATCTATGTTGTCACCATCTCCATCTGGTATGATACTTTCATTGATGTTAAAGAAGAACAAGAAATCTTAACACTTTGTAAAAATAAATGTTTCTCTTGGTTAGATTTTGCATCAACTGAAACAAATCCTCTATAATGAATGTCAAGGACAGGATGCTTTTTCCGAATTTGCCCATATTTATTCTCTACTTTTTTAAACATTATTATCAAAACAGCACTTTAGTCGGACAGTGTAATATAGAAGGGTATTCTGGTAAAACCATTCCGGATGAGTACTTGGCTGCCACAAACTTCTCAGGTACTGCATTTAACAGTTATGATTTAAAACACACAGTAACAGATCCATTAGAATCAGAGTTTGACTTTCAAATAGTACCGCATTTCAACATTCATAAATTTAGGTAAAAATAGAAATCTGAAAGGCGATCATGGATCAAGTTCCCGATGGCCAAAATCCAAGAGTATTGAAATCAAAGAAGAATCATGAAATAAAAATATACAAGAATCTACATGAATCGAAAGAATCGTACTCATCTTTGCAAGAGACACACTTCATCATCTCCTTGGATAATCCAAATCAAAATCCAAAAGCGAGATCTACTTGGATCATACAAGTCCAAAACATTTTTATCTTTATACATAGGTTTCTGATCTTCATGGTGTAATCCGGTTGGACCAGTTAACATCTTATTTAATTCACATCTTCTTTAATTCTCCTGTAACAAAATCGAGTTATAATTTGAAAATTCAATACAGGAAGTTTGAGAATTTTGGGGGGTGCACTAATTTTGTTTTCAGGAAAATTATTCTGAAATCTCAAATCTGTCAACATACATATGACAAACCTTTAGGTCTTTCCATGCAAGAATTTTTGACATGAACTTGGAACCAGGCACAATTATGTTCGAATCTGACTCTTCTGATTCCTAGTTCAGAAGAACATCTCTGCCTTCAGTTTTGTATTGTCTTCTTAATTGATCCTCTTCTTTCTGCTATATACACATTTGTTTCAACTTAAATCAATAAGAACAAAATAGACGTAAACTATATCATGTAATCCCTCACACTCACCTTGATTACTGAATCACTCATTCAAAGATCTTATGCCATTAACTCAAACTCGGACACAACATAATAAGGTAAACCAAAGCTTAAAACACGCAAATTTCATTTTAATTCCTCCAATTCACATACCTGAAGAGGTTCTAGATCTGCTCTCAACATCTCTGAACCAAGGCAAAATCCACAAAAAAACCCACACTTTTCTATAAGATTGATGATAGCGACGAAGACTGTAATGTTGGTTCGTTACTTCTATATCTGTTTGTGGTGGTTCATTTGTAGCCCCAGTCAGTTCACATGTTCCCAATACACAAATTTTAACACTCAAGTTTTGATTAATGTGATGTTAATTTACGCATGACCAATCAAAAAAACATAAATAGAAATATAAAATAACATAAAGAAAAGACAACGGAAGTTATGGTCTTACAAACCAGTTGCGAGAAGACTCCATTTGTCCGCTTCCACTTCTGAAAGCCAAAGACTACATTTGTGGTGGTGGGGATTTGGAGGTGAGTTTATTCAGATTTCTGGAAGAATCGAAATTATAGTTTCACCATTTCTCCTTCTGATAGTTCGATCCACATAAAAGCTGCATATCGAATAAAAACCCCCATCAATCCACAAGAAACCTGTTAAACCCAAAAACCATTTAGCGGAGATAATGGCTGAGAAAGAAAATGGGGAGAAAGAAAAAGCCGAGACATATCTAATCTGAGCAACCGTTATCACCACCACCTTCATATTTCAGTCAAAATTTGAAACTATAGATCATACACATAGAAAAATACATACATATAAAAATCAGGAGATTTCACTGAATTGTAATGAAAGGGAAATATCTTCGATCCAGATCCAGTTCATCGGATCCAAACCTAGATCCAGATTGACGAAAAAACCTAAATCAGAAAGGAGGATCGTGAGAGTGTTTGTATCTACAGATAGAAGAAAAGAGCGGCGGCTGTGATGGTGAGGGAACCGCAACGGTGTCCGTAGTAGTCGGGCGATGCTGCGATGGCAGTAGTGGAAGGGAAGGCGGAGCGGCTACGATCGGTGGCGGCTAGCGTTTCGAGAGAGAAAAGATCAGCGTTGAGGGTATGTGTGTATCGTGCTGTGAGGAAGACACTGGAGGTGGGGGATGAAGTTGACCGATTGTTGTTGAAGGCGGCACAAGGAGGAAGTAGTGGTTGCGCATTGACGCCACCGTAGAGAGAGAGAGAGAGATGAGATCGGTGGTGAGATGGAGAATGAGGAGGAAACTAAATTTTATGGAGAAATGTGTGGAGAGCAGATGGAACGTTGATCATACAAGTTATCGGATGGTTTAAAAGATAACAGCTTGGCAATCCGTGTGTTTTGTGTTTCTTCACCCGTTTCAAACATTTTGTGCAGTGAGTGATTGTACTGTCTTAAAAATTAAGACTTCATGCTTTAAAAGCTTGTAACTTATATATGGTTTATAGTATAGTATATAGTATATATATATATATATATATATATATATATATATATATATATATATATATATATATATATATATATATATATATATATATATATATATATATATATAGACTTAGGATCTTTTGAGAACCAACTTCACCCCGAGAACCCGAGAACTCCCAAACCGATATTTTTTTCAAAAAACCGACCACATAGGCCTCTAAAACGCTCAAATAGGTGCCGGGGCGCTGAAAAAAATTTCCGAAAAAACGACTTTTTTTTTTTTGAAAAAAATTTGCACATGTACAAAAAAAAAAACTTTGCACATGTGCAAAGTTTTTTATACGTACATTTTTTTTCAAGTTTTTTTTTTATGGATGTCTTTCTAATATATATTTAAAGCGTTCTGTAAAAAAATTTTCAAAAAAAGTGTACGTATAAAAAAGTTTGCACATGTGCAAATTTTTTTTTGTGTACATGTGCAAAGTTTTTAAAAAAAAAAAGTCGTTTTTTTTGGAAATTTTTTTTTTCGAAAAGTCTTAAAATGTGCGTTTTAGAGACCTATGGGGTCGGTTTTTTGAAAAAAAAAATCGGTTTGGGAGTTCTCGGGTTCTCGGGGGACTTGTGGTTCTCAAAAGATCCTAACTCATATATATATATATATATATATATATATATATATATATATATATATATATATATATATATATATATATATATATATATATATATATATATATATATATATATATATATATATATATATATATATATATATATATATCAAATGAGAACCATTTTTTTCTTACGAACCTACGAACCTTTTGAATGAAATTTTTTTTTTCAAAAAAAATGACATAATACACCTAATCGCATATATTTAAGACCTTTTGTAAAAAAAATTTTGAAAAAAAAACATGTGTACTCGAAATATGTACATATGCACGAAACTTGATCATATACACATTTGCGAAAAAACTGCATATATGCACATTTCGTGTATACATATTATTTTTCAGTTTTTTTTGACAAAAATTCTTAAATATAAGCGACTAGGTGTATTATGTCATTTTTTTGAAAAAAATATTTCAGTCAAAAAGTTCCTAGGTTCCTAAGAACCGTAGAAACTTCTTGACTGAAATTTTTTTTTCAAAAAAAATGACATAATACATCTAGTCGCTTATATTTAAGACTTTTTGTCAAAAAAAATTTGAAAAATAATATGTATACACGAAATGTGCATATATGCATTTTTTCGCACATGTGTATATGATCACGTTTCGTGCATATGTGCACATTTCGTGTATATATATTATTTTTTCAATTTTTTTACAAAAGGTCTTAAATATATGCGATTAGGTGTATTATGTCATTTTTTTTGAAAAAAAAATTTCAGTAAAAAAGTTCCTACGGTTCCTAGGAAAATATTGGTTCCCATTTGATATTTAGTCTATATATATATATATATATATATATATATATATATATATATATATATATATATATATATATATATATATATATATATATATATATAGGGTCCCGTTCCGGTGATAACTCTTTTTTCGGTGAGAACTCGTAAGGACACCTTAAAAAAATCGAAAAAATATATAAAAAAAAATACAAATCATAAAATCAAGAATAGTACTATATCATTATAAAAAAAAATTGGACAAAAAATTTGGATTATTGAGAAACAGTAATGATCCACAAAAAAATTTATTTTGTGGATCATTGTTTTATTATAAAAAAATAATGATCCAAAAGTTTTTTTTCGAATTTTTTTTCTCCAATATAGTACTATGATCCATTTTATTATTTATATTTTTTTTATTTTTTTTCAATTATTTAAGGTATCCTCACCAGTCCTCACTTTAAAAAGAGTCATCACCCGATCGCTTATATATATATATATATAAATATATATATATATATATATATATATATATATATATATATATATATATATATATATATATATATATATATATATATATATATATATATATATATATATATATATATATATATATATATATATAGGGTCCCGTTCCGGTGAGGACTCGTAAGGACACCTTAAAAAAATTGAAATAAAATACAAAAAAATACAAATCATAAAATCGAGAATAGTACTATATCATGAACCACAAAAAATTTTATTTTGTGGATAATTGTTTCATTATAAAAAAAATAATGATCCAAAAGTTTTTTTTTCAAATTTTTTTTCTCCAATATAGTACTATGATCCATTTTATTATTTATATTTTTTTATTTTTTTTCAATTTTTTTAAGGTGTCCTCACGAGTCCTCACTTTAAGAATAGTACTCCCCCGATCGCTTATATATATATATATATATATCTATATATATATATATATATATATATATATATATATATATATGTAAATATATATATATATATATATATATATATATATATATATATATATATATATATATATATATATATATATATATATATATATATAACTCTTATAATAGAGACCATTCATGAATATGGATCAAGATAACTCAAATACTTGCACCATATTGATTTGAAACCCCAAAGACTTTTCAACTTATACTATTTAATGTCTTTGATGTTTTGGCTATATAAGAACTTCAATTTTCATGCTTGGTTACTCTTAAGACATCATTTCTCATGCTTGGTTTCTCTTGATTCTTTTTTCTCTTTCCAATTTATTTTTGTAGAATGTGTGGAAGTTTAGTACAAGGTTGTAGTCATCTTATTTGTAAAACGAAAAGTTCAATGATGATCTTCATTGGGTATATCAAGTTCCAATGGTTTTAAACATGGTGATGCGCCTCTACGAATCTCCTACGGCCACTTTTGAGGAATCTGCGTTGATGAAAGAAAGCAAGTTAGTATGCTTAGAGAATTTGAGTATTTTAAACATGAATAAGAATCTTATTTTCCATGGTTAGTTAGTATCATTTTCTTTTCTTATGTTTCCAAATCTATATCTATATAACTTTTATGTAGAGTGGGCCACAATGTTGGAGTTTATAGTCATATATGATGTGTAAGAGAAAAACTTATCATGAAATACGTAATGGGATACGATCTTCAATTCTATCAAACATTTAAAGGACACAATTATATGTTTGGTGTAAACTACAGTGATGTTTTGTATTAAAACTTTGTTGATATTGTGTTTTTATAAATAGACGATAAACTAAGAAATTTTCTTCGTATTGTTTTTTAGCAATACATGATAGAACACTCTAATTTTTTGACCCACTAAATGAATTAACCGCACATTGTTGAAATGATTTTAGGCAAGATTTGCGATTGAAATTTAAGTATTTCGCATGTTATTGTAGAAGAATCAACGATTTGAAAATTTGTGGTATCTATTCCACTTTTCAATTTACTTTTTAGTTTAAAGTCAATAATTGGTTTGGAGTTTTTTTTTTTTTTCTGATTTCATTGTCATACTAAATACTAAAAGGATTATGTAATTTTCTACTAAAACCATCCAAATATTAATATATTTGAGAAAAAATATGTTAAATAAAAAAAGTAAACCAAATCTAAATATTGGACCTTCTAAGCGTTTGTGCATCTGGCATGGTTATCATGAGATTACTATTGAGAATTACTATTTTAAATTCAACCAAAGAAGATTAAATGAAACTAAATATAAGAAAAAATTAGTTAATTATTCTTAACATTCAATGTGTTTGTCCCACTTTGTTAATTTCTCACTCGAATTTGAACTTTAGAATAACAAGTAATTATTTTTAATAAAACAATAACGAAGTAAATATATTTACTATTTTTATTGAATTTTGTTTTTTGCACGATTTATATAATAATATATTTTAATGATATCAAATTTAAAATACTTAAATAAATTGTTAAACGCAACTATATGTATGAGATTTTTTTCAATCGCATTTCATATAATTTTAGAAAGTTAGAATGTATACATCTTTATTAAATTTATTTTGTAATTCTAACCTATAAAATAAATCGTTTAAAAAAGAAAGAGCGTCACAATTTAGATATTTCAATTAAAATAAATTACTTAAATATAAAACTATTGCATGGAATTTGAAGAGTTATAGTATTTAAATTAAACTTTAATGCAACTAAGTAATTTTATTACATTGAAGCTTTTCATGTCAATCATATTTAATGATTCTAATTAATATGAATTATGTGTCATAACTAAAAACACTTTTGGGTTGTAGTTGTTTAATGTTATATAACTATCACTAGGAATTTTAAGAGTTCCAATATTAATAGAAATCTAATAAACAACTAAAATAAATAGGATATTACAAATAATTAACATGATTTTGTTAATAACTTTTCACTCATATCACTAAAAAGACTTTTGGGTTGTAGTTGTTTAATGTTATATTTTGTTTCATGACTTTTGTATATATATTATAATAAGTGTTTTGTTAATAATATAACAACAAAAATGATTCTATTTCAATTTATTTGTTACAATATGTTAAAAATGTATGTTCTTATTTCAAATAAATTGAAATAGAATCATTTTATGTATGTTCTTATTTCAAATAAATTGAAATAGAATCATTTTTTTCTCTTGGATCTAAATGTATAACATAAACTTTTGTATATATTATTTTCATGGTTTGTTGTACATATTTTCTTATCATATTTTTGATAATTTCTTCCACCTTTTGGATTTTGCCGTCGGTATTCTTATTTCATAAATTAGAATAGTATATATATTCATGTAATACAAGCTGTTAGTACTGATAGTCAAATTGTTAACCAACTCGTAGTTTGATATTTTAGGATTGTATTATCAAACTTCTTATTTTGATGGAATGAATTTACTTTTGTATGAATGTTTTAAACAAATACTTATATCATGTGTATGTTGTCAACTTATATCTCGAATAAGTTGTGTTCCGATAATATTGTAACTATCCGAAATTCAGTATTGAATTTCGGACCTTCAAAGAAACTCAGAATCAGAAAGTACCACACCCAGAAGAAAGAGTTCGGAAGATCACATTCCGAACTAACTCAGAAGATCAAGACATTCACCACCATATTTCCCAAGACACTCTGATTAAACCAGCCAGGACTCCAAAATCCACTCAGGATTTCGGACTATCAATATCAACAAATCTAAGGAAACATCACACTTAAACATTCAACAAAGAAGACTGAAGACCAAAGAACATCTAGAAGATAAGGCAAGGGATAAGCACTTCAACTTATAGGATATGATTAGACTAGATCAGGCGTGACCCTTTAGAAGCATGTCTATTGTACTTTAGAGTATTATTAAATTATAGACAAGCCACCCTAGTCTGACATTGTATTATTATATTAGATTCACCCCTTCTTATCTGACTGAAGAGAGACGTGTTGTCTCCTCTTCAGTCCATAGGTTATTATCCGAAGGTCCTCCCTTAGTCTATAAAAGAGAGACCAAGTTCATCTTCAGTCCTCATGGTTTTGAGAGACTTTATGTAACACTTCTACTTATCAATACAATCTCTCATTCCATCAACTCTTGTGTTATCATCTGTATTTCTTATTGTCCTTATCCTTCTAACCCTCTTTCTAGCACTCTTAAATTGTAGTCCTTACTTTCCAAGTTATACAACTGTTAATCCATATTATTTATTGTTGAGTTATTAAGATCTATTCTAAGTATCACTTCATTATAATTCCGCAACCACATCAAGTCTTCGGACTTGTCCATCTCAAGTCTCAGGACTTGTCCCTCCAAAACTTTCAGTTTCGGACCTTTACTTTCCGCAATCTTCATTTCCGCATTTACTTAGAATAATTGGCGACAACAATTAGTATCAGAGCCTGAATAGCTATTCATAAGATTCTAAGTGCCTGTTTGCTCAAGACCCTGGCTGTAGCAACAACCTTAGAATCCTCTGTGGATCATTGCATGCTATTATAGCTCACAAAAAATCTTAATCTCTCTCTCTCGAAATTCTTTTCCATCATGCAGATGAACTACTCTCTGAATGTTGCCAATAGCGTTGGAGGCTCCAATCGAGCTCCTATACTCATTCCTACTGAGTATAATGGCTGGGCATCTCGTATGCGCAACTATCTCAAAACCAAAGGGAAAGATATTTGGCGTTTAGTCGAAGAAGGACCACATCTTCCAACATACACCCCTAGACCAGACACTGCAGAAGAAGCTCTAGGTGGTACTTCTCATCCAAGGCTAACTCCCTTGGATATAGAGAAAATGGATAACGACCAAATCGCTTTCACCGAAATCCAGTGTGGAATTCCTCCAGAACTCTTTGATCTCATACAAAACTGTACAACAGCTCAACAGATCTGGGTTCTCTTGCAAAATATGTTCTTAGGAACAGAAGAAGCAAAAGATCAAAAGCTGGTTTCAAGTCTCTCAGAATACACCCACTTCTCAGCATTTCCCGGAGAATCACTGAGACAGGCGTTCACCCGGTTCTCCATAATTGTGACAAGACTTCTAAGTTCAGGAGCAGAAAGAACCAATCAGGAAATCAACCATCGATTTCTTGAGGGACTTGGAAAAGACTGGATGCTCGTCAAAATGATACTCCAAGATTCAGGAAAGTTGAAAACTTTCAATATGTACCGACTGTACAACAATCTTATTGGACAAGAGAATGACATAAAAAGCAATCAACAACAGCAACAACTTGGTGGACCTCTGGCTTTAGTTGCTGGACATAACTATCCAACGATGGGCAACAACCCTCAGCAACTGGTACAATATCAGCAAGCATCTCAGCAACAAACCAACCAGAACATTCCTCCACCATAGCTTGCTCCGAATCAAAACTTGCCACAACCTCAGCAACCAAATCCTATACCTTCATATCACCCTTCTCAGCCTCAAATCTCCTACCCTTCAAACTATCAAAACCCATCGGTTCAATACCAATCATCTCAAATCTCGCAACCATCTATTCAATCAAAGTCTCCAACCCTTGCACTTACAGCACCAGTACAAACTACTGAATCATACTACTCAGAATACGATGAAGTAGAAGAAGCAGCTTATCAACATGAGATTGCTATGATCAGTCAGAAGTTCAACAGAATACCATCACACTTTGGCACAAAAAAGAACTACCGTCCTTCAAACCAAAATTCTGACTATCAACCCAGAAGCAATTATCAGAAAGGGCATCAACAATCTGGTCAGAATCATTACTATCAGAAACCAATAAATCAACAACAAGAAAAACCAAAGACAGCTCCAGCAGACAGCACCAATCAAGCCCCAACTTCTGAGAAGAAAGAATCAGAAGTAATCAAATGCGATAACTACGGAGGCCTATGGCACTATGCTGCTGACTGTAGAGCACCAAGGAATTATCCGAAAGCAAAAGAAGAAGAAAAAGTCAAAGCATTTGTAGCATCAGGAAACGTCGAGATCTGGTCCTCAGGAGATGATGATGAGCAGTTTGAAAACAAGCGAAAACGAGGAAAAGGATTTGGAGAATGCATGATGGTGCAGGCAAATCAAATCCTAGGGTTGGCAAGCTCCAAACATCTTGAAAACACCGCTGAATCGTCATCTTCCTACATGCCGAAGAACTACGCCTTCATGGTCAACCACAAGACAAGCAAAGGTGTAAGTATCATCGAACAGGTACGTAACATGCTTCATACACATCAAATTCAGTCTAATAATCTAGAACTTGCTCTAGAAAAAATATCTAACACCTGTGCAGATGCCTTAGCTGCATACCAGCGGGTTTTGGAAGAAAGGGATGATGGGTATGACGAGGTGTTAAAGTTGAAGAATAGGCTTGAAGATAAAAAGCTATTTTGTGATAAACCTACTGCTGATTTGAAGATCGAACAGACTTCTAGAACTTCGTTAGAAAATTCAAATCAGCTTTTGACATCACAAAGAGATTTAGCCCGAAGTGATAATGTAAGATTAAACCAATTAGTAGATCAGTTGTATCATGCAACTGAAGTTTTCAAATCTCCTGCTAATACTAACTCTTCAGAAAACTCTTTCAATTGGGGATGGGCAAGAAAAACCACAAATAAAAACTACCCTATTTACAACAGAAAAGGTCCATTCTTTCAGTACCCTTCAAATGAATATGATGATAAACACGATGAGGAAACAACCAAGAACCTTTCTAAAATTCCTACCAATGAATCAGAAAATGCCATTTCTGAGTCAAAAATAGGAGTTAACATACCCTTCTCATATTTCTCAGAAGCAGACACTGCCGAAATCAGCAAATTGTCTACAGCTTCAGTCCCATTCATGCCTAGACATATGGCCACGGTCACAAACTATCCACCGTCAAGTTCTCAGCAACACTCTTTAATAAAAAACCAACAAAGTAACTGTGTTACTGAAGAATGCATTCTAGACTCTAAGAACTTGGAAAATTCAAATAAAGAGAAGGTTGATGAGAAAATTGAAATGGAGAAGTCCCCAAGCAGCATCATCATTAAAAATGATTTCAACAAAATTATAATCAGAAATCCTAATAATGCTAATATGTCCAATACGACTTCAGAACCTTCGAGTTCTGACACAAAGTCGTATGAAGATAAATCACAACAGAGTTTTTCAAACAATCCTATTAGAATTTCGATCAAAAAACTTAAAGTCAATCATGAAGGGACAAGCTCCTTGAATGATTCTTTATCTGACTTTTCCCCAAGAGAAATGTTTTCAAAAAAGAAAAGGAAAGAATCTAACCAAACAAGGAATAAAACCAATCCTAAACAGAAAAGATCTCCGATCTCCTCGATCTCACGTAAGATTTGAACAGAAAAAATGCTTCTACACTCAGAAACAATCAGAAGCTAATTCAACTATTGTCACTCCAAGTCATACTCAGAGATCAACTTCTTCCACACCACGAAAGTATATCCACAAGGGATTACTTCCGACTCCAAATATCAAACCCATTCAGCAACTTCAAAATATCAGAAACTCCGATTACAACTCAGAATTTCCAAAATTAACGAGAAATTCGAAAATTACAAAAATAATCTCACAACCTCTAAGAAACCTGCAAATGAGTTCTCTAAGTCATTTTCAAGTATCATCAGAAGCAACAAACAAACTCCAAAAGCTATCGGAACCAAGGTTCAGAACTACAATCATTCTGAATCCACTCCGAAAATCTTAAAGCGCCAACAAAATAATACTTGTTGTCATTGTTGCAAACATCATTCTAAAACAATCAGTGTCACGGATTTAAAAAACCCTAGGTATTCAACGAAAAACTACTCTCCAAAACTCCCAAAAAGATTTGTTCAAAAATGGATCGTAAAAACACTCACTTTTGAATCAAACCTATCTCCTGAAATTGAAAATCCCATCAAATCAATTATCAAAAATAAATCTTCCATGTCCATAAAAACAAATGGGACCAAACAAGTTTGGGTACCCAAACTAACTGTCTAATCTTTCAGGCACTTAGTACTGAAGAGCAGGATGACGAATGGCTAATAGATAATGCCTGCTCAATGCACATGACCGGAAGATTGGAGTTTCTAAGAGATTACAGAGAAGTCAGCTTTGGAGGATACGTCACATTCGGAAACGACGCAAACGGCGTCATCAAAGGCTATGGTGTACTTACAAACGGAAACTTCACCATTTAAAAGGTTGCTTATGTTCTCGGACTTAAACACAATCTCATAAGTGTAGGTCAACTGGTCAGTACCAGTCTACGAGCTAGTTGAATTAGACAATGAATTCAGTTACATCATGACGTTTAACAGAGACAGATGTCTAATAAAATCTCCAAGACAACTCAACATGTTTCCATTAGACATCTCTATGTTTATCGGAAAACCAAGACTCTGCCTATTGTCAAAAGCACACTCCGAAATCAGTTGGTTATGGCATCAGAAACTAGCTCATCTTAGCTTCCAATACATGAATCAGTTGGTAACAGGAGAAATGGACAGAGGAATGCCGCTTCTGAGGTTTGACAACGAAAACTTATGTGCAACATGCGCATTAGGCAAGCAAAAGAAGAAACCTCACAAATCAATCACCGACTCAAGTATTACTCATCCATTAGAACTTCTCCACATGGATCTCTGTGGTCCATCAACTGTTGCCAGTCTGAATCACAAGAAATATTTCCTAGTTATCGTGGATGACTTCTCCCGATTCACCTGGGTATTTTTCTTAAAATTAAAATCAGACACCTTCCCAGAACTCAAGAACTTCATCACATAAATTGAACTCAAAATTCAACTACCAGTAAGAAGAATTCGAAGTGATAATGGCATTGAGTTCAACAACAAGCAAATTGAAGAATTTATAGCTTCAAAAGGAATAGAGCACAACTTCTCAGCACCATATACAGTTATACACCTCAACAAAATGGTTTCGTAAAGAGAAGAAACAGAACGTTAGTGGAAGCAGCTCGATCAATGCTGACTTTTGCAAATCTTCCTCTAACATTCTGGGCTGAATCAATCGCAACAGCATGTTATGTTCAGAATCGATCCATCATCAACAAACGATTACAGAAGACTCCCTACGAAATCTTAAAAGGGAGAAAACCCAATGTCAAATTTCTTCACATCTTTGGCTGCAGATGCTTCATTAAAAATAACAAAGATCATCTAGGAAAATTTGCACCCAAAAGTGATGAAGCAACCTTCATGGGATACTCCCCAAGATCAGTAGCCTATCGTGTTCTAAATAAGAGAACATGAGTCATTGAAGAAAGCTTCGACATAGAATACGATGATCAGTATCAATGGAGAAAGAAGAATCAAGATATTCTATATGTAATGGAGAATGATATTCCTATAGGACATCGACCCATTCATACAGTCGAAATTGAGTGTGACATGCTCTTTGACCAACCAGAAACTGCAAAAGAAGCCGAAGTTATTCACTCTCCAGATGCTATTCAGCAACTCATATCAGCATCAGGACCCTCAAATTCATCAGAACCTATTCCATCCGACATTCAGACAGACCGTCCGATCAACACTCCAACAATTGAGGGGGAGCCTCTGCTCCCTTCTCCGAATCATCAGACTCAGAAGGAACCCTCAATCCCAGCAACCTCTGAGGGGGAGTCTAGACTCCCTACACATATAGATGGAATACCTCAATCCGAGAGTGACCATCAACCCTCAGAAGATGTCATAACCCACTCCTTTGACGCTACGATTAACAATTCACCGGTCTTTATCTTTGAAGCCGATGAAAATACATCAGCTGAAGAATCACAAATTCAAAACACCTCTCCTGAAGACACCCACTTCATTCAAGATATCTCCCCTCCTATTTCTGATCTAGACCTCCTTCCACGCTTACATAAATAGACTCGGAGTCATCCTCCGAACCAAATCATCGGAGATCCCTCATCCAAGGTTCAAACAAGGTCAAAGAAATCAATTCAGGAAAAATGCCACTATGCCGCATACATCAGCAAAGTTGAACCAAAGACAGTCCTAGACGCTCTAGACGACGACGATTGGATCAAAGCCATGCAAGAAGAACTATCAGAATTCAAAAGAAACAACGTCTGGGATCTTGTTCCGAGACCCTCCAATCACAGAGTCATAGGTACTAGATGGGTCTTCCGAAACAAACTTGATGACATGGGCACTGTAGTCAGAAACAAAGCCAGATTAGTGGCAAAAGGATATAGTCAGATCGAAGGACTTGACTATGATGAAACGTATGCACCAGTAGCTAGACTAGAAGCCATTAGGATCTTTCTAGCCTACGCTGCACATAAAAATATTATTGTACATCAAATGGATGTAAAAAGTGCATTTCTTCAGGGTGATCTTCAAGAAACAGTCTACCTTCAACAACCTCCAGGTTTCGAAGATTTATCACGACCCAACCATGTGTATCGTCTGAATAAGGCAGTATACGGTCTAAAACAATCACCCCGAGCTTGGTATGAAACATTATCAACTTTTCTAGTATCATCAAGATACAGAAGAGGAGTCATCGATCCCACCTTCTGTAAGACCCGTTCCGCCGAGGCGCGGCCAGGACAGATCCGCGGCGCGGCTCGGGAGAGATCTGGATTCGCGAATGATTTTGTACGCGCGGCGCGGCTTTAAAGGTTCCGCGGCAAGGTGCGCCGCTAACGTGAAAAAAACCCTAATTCGATTTTAAACGCCTATATAAAGGGCCCCAGCCCTAGGGTTCGTGTTTTTGGGAAATTTCTAGAGTGGAGTCGACTGGTTTCAGCAGAGACTCTTTGGTTCCAAAGCTTTGGAGGTTTGAAGGAAGAGATACAACGTGGGGAAAGGCTTGTAGCCGATCGGGTACATTCCTCTGTTCTCCAGAAGCAAGGTAAGAGGATCTACCTTATGATATTTCATTTTCATCTCGTCATAGGGTGTTACCCATTGGTTTGTAGCCTTAGATGAATTATAACACTTAGGGTTTGGACCAAGGACATGCATGGACTTGCATGTCCATAAGGAAGTGATCTTAGGGTAGTTTCTGATCCGAGGAAGGGTGTAGAAAGGAACCCTAGCCGATTGATGTACTGTTAAGTGCTAATAATATTTTGGAATGTTACGAGCCGCGACGCGGACTGGCTATGTCAGCGGCGCGGACTCGGCTGAACCCCCGTAACTGTGCAATGGTAGCCGCAGCGAGCGACTGTTTGACCCTAAGGTTTAGTTTTTAACACTGGTTTGGTGGTAAACGTTGGGTCTGACTTTTAGGCAAGTCTATAGGAGTTTGGTCAGTGCTTGACATGTTGTGTATGTGGGATATAGGTGTGTAAACGAGCTAAGTGGGGATATTAAAGTATATCTGTGCGGTTTCGAATCAGGTGAGTATCATCACCTTACTATGTGATGTTGCATGTTAGGCATCTTGTGTGTTTGTACAGTTATATGATTTATTCTATATCTGTGATTATTTGTTGTTTGGCTCAGTACTGATGCGTGCCCCCTCGTATCTGTTGTATGACGAGTTGGACTATTGCCTTGTCCCATAGCTGATGTATGATGGGCTGGGCCATAACCGAGAACCCATGGCTGTTGTATGATGGGTAGAACCTCCCCGTGTCCATGGCTGTTGTATGATGGACGCCCGTAGCTGTTGTATGGCGGGTAGGGTCGGATCTTTCTCGAGGACGGGTTGTTTAATGTGTGGGCATGTATGGTAATTTGTGGACTCACTAAGCTTTAAGCTTATCCGTTGATTTTATAACATTTCAGGTAGCTCAAATGACAAAGGGAAGGGCAAGGCGTGATGGCAGCGCATCGCATTCAAGAGATTTATTTTGATGAACTATAACAGTATTTTCAAATGTTTCCGCTGTTGGTTTAAATAATATGTTGAACAGTTTTACTTTTGGAATAAATATTTTATTAGAACCTTGGTAATAAATGAATGTTTAAATTTTTGAAATTGGGGCGTTACAAATTGGTATCAGAGCCTTGGTTTGAGGGATTTGGATGAACTGTATTGGGAATCCAAACTCAAACTTAGGACTGAACGATTTTTGTCAAGAAAATGTTTTTGGAAAGTTAATTAAAGTAAAAGAAGATGCGATGCGAACCGTCAGCCGAGCTCAAGTAAGTTTTGTGATTCCCAATTACCCATGCCAAGTTTGTGTTATGTGATAAAATGTATTGTGCTAGGATGTAAAATTGCCTGTATAATATACTCTGTAGACTGTGTTGTGCCATATGTGCTGCTTTGGAATGTTATGCTACTGTCGTTAGGTTGCTTAGTGAATGCTGATAGGTTATATGCAATTAGGGTAAGATAGCCTGAGAATTTTTGGTCTGGCCTTACTGGCTGTTCCTTGTTTGGTTGTGACTCTAGGGTAGGATCAGTTATTCAAACGTCTATCTTACTACCGATTGGGTACGGCTATGCGTCTGTGAAGCGACTCGACGACATTAGCAGTACTTCGTTTAGGCACGTGTGGGAGGGAGAAATAAGTCAATGATTAGGCACCACGGTGCATGATCACAGGATTCATAGGAAGTGGTTTTAGCGTATGTGCGACAATTTAGGAGGATGGTTGATGAACTTGGAACAAGGGCGAATAGGTGTGGAAGGTAGTACCAGGCCAGTACTACCGAAAGCACAGGATTCACGCTTGAGTCAAGGGTAGTCAACCAAAGTCCTAGAAAGTCAAGTAGTTGGGTAGATAGGAGTGACCCGAGTATTGATATTAGAAACTGTTGCGCATTTCAGAATGGCAGTCACTCGAAGTAACGGTGGACCAGATGCGGGTGCCTCGAGTGGGGGAGGACCGACTGATGAAAATCTCTGCAACCTGATAGCGGAGGAGGTTTCGTGAGAAGTGTTGGCTGCGATACCTCAGTTCTTTGGCACGATTAAGGCTGAGCTATGGGCAATGCTCGAGGAGCGACTGGCTACTCAGGGCACATTACGGGCCAGGGATGCAAGTTATAACGACTTTTCGGCTTGTTCGCCTCCGATGTTCGATGGAGGCAGGGATCCGATTGTGAGTATGCGGTGGATTTCCGCGGTAGAAGGTGCCTTCCGCACCTGTTCGTGTCCTGAGAACTCCAAGGTAACATTTGCAGTAAATCTTCTAAGAGTGCAAAAGATTGGTGGGAAATACGAACGAAAGATCTCACTCCTGCTCAGTTGGATGCCATTACGTGGCCGCAGTTTAAGGAACAATTTAAACTGGAGTATGTTCCACACGTGGAAATGGAGCGCTTGGCGCAGGAATACCTGAATCTGACCCAGACCACTTAGACGGTGACGGAGATCACCAAAACTTTAATGAGCGGGCACTATTCTGTCTAGAGTTTGCGGCAACTGAGCGCATGAGGATGACACGATACTTGGCGATGCTTTGCACTGACATTCGGGAATTTATGTCTGCTGCTAGACAGCTGACACGCACAGAGGTCGTCTTGCGGTCAAAAATAAGGAAAACCTAACACACACTAGTACGGTGGTAGTCAGGGTCGATCCGCAGGAGCTTCGTGGTTAGACTAAATGACAGATTACCAACTAGTAGTGTCACGCTACAGTCGGAGGATCTAGTTTCTAAATGCTCAACTACTCAAAAGTAATAACCAAACAAAGTCCAGCCAAGCATAAGCTAAGCTCAACTCAACCTAACCTAGTCACTTTCTGAAATCAGAAGTGCATCTCTGAATCAGAAGCAAACAAAGGCATCCAAACCAAACAAGGCATAACTTAACTAATAACTAAGGTTCTGAATGAACAGCTACTAGCTAAAGTTCAATACCTAAACTAACCTAGTTGGCTACTGATTTCAGCAAAGAAAATAGTCCCAAACAAGGTCAAAATAACATTCAAACACAATTCAAACAATCCAAACATAAACAACCATCCAAATACCGAAATACTAAGATTAATTGTAACCAAATGCTTTCATTAACCAAAACTGAATTCCAAACATTCAAACAGTATCCAATGTTGCTAAAACAGAAACCTAAAGTGCTCAAAGTCAGTGGTTGTCACTCCTAAAGACTTTAGCTACGAATACTACTTGCTACTAAAAGGAAATTAAATTCAAAAACATAAAATACCAATTGAGAAGTTGCTGAAACGAAATCTTGGATCAAAGAGCTTCAAGGTCGATTTTACACCCAGTCTTTGCTAGGGTTTTCGGCTGAAATTGCATCTATTTATATTTGCAAATTTCTCGCAGCCGCGCCGTGCAGATGAAGAATCCGCGGCGCGCGTACTAATCTTTTCCCGTTTCTTCGGCATTTGAATGTGTTACACCGCCTTAAGCTCGCGTCGCACGTATCATAGATCCGCGGTGCGCGTACGTGTTTCCTTGATTTTTCATTCTTTTCCAAACTTCTTTCTTTTGCATGCTTTTAGTCCCTGTTCCCATTCTTTTTCTCCAAACAAGTCCTGGCACGAAAAGTGAGAATACCAAGATATATCTGATATAATTTCATCAAGAACAGGGCTCAACAACGCCTAAAATGCTTGATATCACTAGGCGTTGTCAAACACCCCACACTTGTGCCTTGCTTGTCCCCAAGCAAGAGAGTTTTTAACAAATTATAATAAGGAATCAAATAATTTTTGACTGTGTTTAGTTTCAAAGTTTATTGCTCTTTGAGTTAGAGTGGAATAGTTCGCGAAAACATAATTGAATTGTTCTCTGGAATTCATGACTTTCTAAAGAATCCTTGATTACAAATTTTCTGTCCACAATGAAGTGTACGTACTCATTCAGATTTTAAAGGCCATTAAGGAATTGTCCATGACTTTCGATGTTGTCCGTGTAGTGAGCTTTCAGAAATACCATCCCAGACCAGACGATCTTAGGTGGTAAGGTGCATAAGTCCCACCCATTTTAGACTTACCGGCTCGAACAACAAAGGCCACAGATTGACTTTTCCTTCCTAAATTCCAATCCTAAAACATCTCAACCTTCTAAACCCGTAAAACTCAACTTATTTGACTAACTAATAGCATGATCACAAATAAACAATATTTCTTGAAAAATACTAATGCTATCACAATCACAAACCATTCATTTCAAAATTGCAATTTATTAAAAATTTTGAAAAATATTGCTAAAAATTGAAAAATTGATCATTTCTGCAAAAATTTCAAAAAAATTCTCTTTCGACCGTCCACACCCCACACTTAAAGCCGTACAACGTCCCCGTTGTACAAAATTATTTCAAAACTAGGGAGAAAGCATTACCCCTTTTGGACGATAGACTGCTTGGTGCTCAATATCACAGGTATAATTGCGTACAGATGGATCCTCGATTTCATATGCTGGAGTTGTAGCGCTACAGTGAACACGCCGGTGGTCGAGACAAGTGGAAGGGGGCACGGTGACCCCACACTTGTCTGAGACAACTCCTTCTCAAATTGGTATATCATGCATAACTTAACAAACAAATTAAAAACAAACATGACAAATAAAATATGAACAAAATATACAGATAGAAGTGTCATAAGTTTGTACATATATCCCAAAAAATATAAAAAGGAAAGAAAGAAAGAAAAAGAAGTACATCAATCTCTGCCAGGTGGCCTGGAGGGTCCGGCCTCATGATAGTGGGCCCGGGCTGGGAATGGTCGGGGGTGTCGGCCCTGCTGTGTGGCCAAATCCAAAAGTACCTCCCCGATCCATGCCAACTGATCCTCAATCTTGGCAACCCTGGCTGCCAGGTCCTCCTGCTGTGGCTCTGTCGGGGCTGCAGGCTCTGGCCTCCTGCGTCTCCTGCCAGGCTGGGCATACGCGGGCTGAGGTGCCTGAGGAGGCTCGGTCGGGGCCCGGATGAACTGCCCCGGGCGCTGCTGCTCAATGAGCCGCATCCTCTCCAAAGTGCGTGCTGTAGTGCGCGATGGAGGCAGAGCGGTCAAGGAAGCTGCCACGGAGGCAGTAAGGACCCCATAGGAACGGGCCAGGCGGGTAATAAAATACCCCCTGGCTAGTGGGCTGCTGGTGGAGGCTCCCGTCGAGTGAGTGGAGAGGGCAACTGCGAGGGCAAAGGGGAGATGGAGGAATCAGGACGGATCGAGGAGAGCCCAAAAGAATGTCATGTCCTCCCCGGACACCTTCTCGCCCCCTCCCGCTGCATGATGGAGGTGGAGACGATACGGTGCATGAGGCGGTGAAGTAGGTTGCGGAGGTGGCTCTCCCTCGAGGTCCCTGCCTCGTATATAACGTTGGACAGTGGTGTCCAAATCTCCATGTTGCCGGACCTCTCCGGCTGCCCCTGGATGCACGCCCCGAAGAACTGCGTGAAATGGCGATGCTGGAGGTCCGCTGGAGTGTATAGCCCAACTCTCCTCCTAAACTCCCGGAGGTTGCACTCCCTCTGTGCACCTCCCAGTCGAAATCGGATGATCCTGGATCGTGGGTCCAATGCCCGAGGAGCGAAATGGATCGTGGAGAGAAACTCCAATAGTAGCTCGGTGTAGACCACGTCCTCGTCCATGGCTATGATCCTATCCCAGCCACGGCAAGTAAATGAAGCATCCTCGTGAGTCCACGTGCGATGTAAGAATGGCTCGATCGCACCTCATAGTCCCGCATCCCTCAGTATATCCCTGTCAATGACCGTCGCCTCGAGAACCCGGCGACCAGTCAACGCGTCCCTCCACGAAATGTACTCCACGGAGCTAGCCAGTCCCTCGGGGAACTGGAGGAATGCGTGCTCTAAACTGAACATCATCTGCAAAAAGATACATAGCCACAAAAGAAATTTTTTTTGCAAAATTAGTCCTCTTCTTCCCTGCCGCACCGCGGCGCGGCCCAAGAGCAAGGCGCGTCACGGCGAGCGGCTGTTTGCAAAACCCCGAATCAAACTCGCAATTTAACCTGCTAAAACTCGATCTAATCACACCCTATGAGTTAGCATTGGCGATCCTAAATTTTGAACTATTTTGGGCAAATCACTAAAATTAACCACCTAATTACTAGTTTTAACAACTAATAGATAGTTAGAATAGCGTACCTTGGTAGTAGAAACAAAATGAGCAAGAAAAAGTACGAGAGAAATTTGTCGATCAGAGCTCCGAGTCGTGTGCGGTTGAGTTGAGTCGCGGCTTACCTTAATATAGCGAAAAAACCGACTGATCAATTCCCGCGTCGCGCATTTACGCCTTGCGCGTCGCGCGTGTCACCAAATCAACCCCTGCACATCGGGTTGGTTTACGACCCCGCGTCGCGTAATTCAAAAACCCGCGGTGCGGTCTTCAAAAATTTCAAAACATCTCACACGACCCCACACTTATTTTAGACCACTAATACCTGCAAAAAGATTGATGTATTTTCATACTTAATTCAAAGAAATATAGATTCCTAACTTATGACACGATGGGTTGCCTCCCAACAAGCGCTAAGTTTAACGTCTTCAGCCAGACGTGCTATTCCTACTACAGCTACGGTGGATCGTACGCCATTTGTTTCTGCTGCATTTCTACTTCCACCGTCCGTTCGCTGACCCACTGCCCCTCAAACTTTCCTAGGTCGAATGGCTTGTTGGTCCTTCTGCTGCTGCCCGGTCGCTGTTTATTGATTAATTCCCGTGAGTGCTTGGAGGTAGCTTTGAACCTCCAAGCTCGGTCCTTCCTTCTGCATCTCTTCAAGGTCAAAGGCTTGACGTGAAACGCGCCCAGTGCCTCTCCCATTAGTTGTTTTGCACCTCGTTTGCTAATGTCCCACGTGCTATCTTCAGTTTGCAATTTTGGCTTGCAATGCCAGCAGAGATTTTCCAATCGGGTGCGATCGGAAGGCAACATATCAGGATGCTTCCATATGTCCTCATCGATAGTATTGATTACATCTAATTTTCCATTCATGAATGGATCATGAGTGGCGATAAAATCATGTTTCTTATTTTCAAAAACCAACTCGACAGCATCATCTTCTTGATCATCGTCCAACAGGTGGATCGGGACCAAGAGTGAGTGACTGGTTTGATCTGGTGGTGGTACAAAGTCACCCATCACCAGATCCTTACTTTCAAAAGACTCAAAATTTTCAAAAATTCTAGGTTCGGGGGTAGTATTGTCATCTACACCCCCTTCCCCAATAGTATTAACAATTTCGGGGATCGTTGGGCTGGTGTCTGTACTGTCACTTACAGCCTCCTCCACAACATCCTCATCAATCAAATCATCTGGTGATGGTATGGATTCACTCATCACCATCTCGATATTATCAACATTTTCAAAAACATCAAAAGTTGTGGAGTCAGAGGTAGCATTGTCACCTACAACCTCTTCCTCAACAACATTTTCGACCCTCTCAGTGGTCTCTTGACTTTCCCACTGTGTATGCTCTTCCATCACATATTCAGGTGATGCAAGTTCACACACATTATTATTGGTATGAAAATCACTCGCCTCCGGTTCTGGCGAAGGTGGCGAACATTTCCAACTTTCCTCTAACTTATCTAAAGAAGCTTGCAATCTTAAAAGAGCATCAGTCTGGTCCTTCTGTTCTTGGTGAGTGTTATACCAGAGTACCCAAAGTTGGGACCAAGTTGCAGAATTTTCAGGTTGAGATGACTCCTCGGTCCGCCATCCATTGTCATCGGGTGATCCATTGTAGCAATCATCCTCGTAATAGGTTTCGGCCGGATTTTCATAATCTTTATAATACTGATCCGGGTACATGTAATCGCCCATTATGAAGACGTACACATACCAGAATTCAAAGAACTAAAATCAAACATCAAAAATCAGAAGCTAAGTTTTACAAATCACCTACTCTAAGCGCACGCTCCCCGGCAACGGCGCCAAAATTTGACACGCGCAGAGGTCGTCGTGCGGTCAAAAATAAAGAAAACCTAACACACACTAGTACAGTGGTAGTCAGGGTCGATCCACAGGAGCTTCGTGGTTAGACTAAATGACAGATTACCAACTAGTAGTGTCACGCTACAGTCGGAGGATCTAGTTTCTAAATGCTCAACTACTCAAAAGTAATAACCAAACAAAGTCCAGCCAAGCATAAGCTAAGCTCAACTCAACCTAACCTAGTCACTTTCTGAAATCAGAAGTGCATCTCTGAATCAGAAGCAAACAAAGGCATCCAAACCAAACAAGGCATAACCTAACTAATAACTAAGGTTCTGAATGAACAGCTACTAGCTAAAGTTCAATACCTAAACTAAGCTAGTTGGCTACTGATTTCAGCAAAGAAAATAGTCCCAAAGAAGGTCAAAATAACATTCAAACACAATTCAAACAATCCAAACATAAACAACCATCCAAATACCGAAATACTAAGATTAATTGTAACCAAATGCTTTCATTAACCAAAACTGAATTCCAAACATTCAAACAGTATCCAATGTTGCTAAAACAGAAACCTAAAGTGCTCAAAGTCAGTGGTTGTCACTCCCAAAGACTTTAGCTACGAATACTACTTGCTACTAAAAGGAAATTAAATTCAAAAACATAAAATACCAATTGAGAAGTTGCTGAAACGAAATCTTGGAGTCAAAGAGCTTCAAGGTCGATTTTACACCCGGTCTTTGCTAGGGTTTTCGGCTGAAATTGCATCTATTTATATTTTCAAATTTCCCGCAGCCGCGCCGCGTAGATGAAGAATCCGCGGCATGCGTACTAATCTTTTCCCGTTTCTTCGGCATTTGAATGTGTTACACCGCCTTAAGCTCGCGCCGCGCGTATCATAGATCTGCGGTGCGCGTACGTGTTTCCTTGATTTTTCATTCTTTTCCAAACTTCTTTCTTTTGCATGCTTTTAGTCCCTGTTCCCATTCTTTTTCTCCAAACAAGTCCTGGCACGAAAAGTGAGAATACCAAGATATATCTGATATAATTTCGTCAAGAACAGGGCTCAACAACGCCTAAAATGCTTGATATCACTAGGCGTTGTCAACACCAGACTCTTACTGATATGATCGCGGCCGCTCGGGACCGATAGTTGGAACTGGAAACCCAACAAAAGCAGAAGCGTCCGGCGCCTACTCAGACTCAGCAGGTGTCGAAGAAATTTCGAGGGGCAGATCAGAGAAAGCAAGGGCAAAGGAGCCATGGTAAGTGTCGTAAATGTGGAAGGAATCATGAGGGGCGTTGCTGGGTGTTAATATGCCATAAGTGTGGGAAGGAGGGCCACTATGCGAAATATTGTCGACAAGAGGTCTAGATTTGTTTTAATTGTAATCAGGTAGGCCACTTCAAGGCCCAATGTCCCCATCCGACTCAGGGAGTGGTTCAGAATCTGGCACCCACTACACTCCGGATTACCGATGGTAGGCAGGGGAAAGGGGAAGCCCCTAAGACCAAGGATCGAGCATTCGTCATGACCGTCGAGGAGGCACAGGATGCACCCGATGTCGTCACGGGTACTCTTTCTTTACTTGCCTCGTGTTTGTGGTTTGTGTAATTAATGTGTCTATTATGCTTTGATTAGGAACATTCTTAGTCAACTCTACGCCTACCTTTGTACTATTTGATTCGGGTGCTAGTCATTATTTTGTATCTACCGTTCTGGGAAAGGGTTTCGGTATTGCTTTAGGAACTCTTCATCGTCCGTTAGAATTAGAAATTGCGGATGATAAGACCGTGCAAGCAACTAGTGTGTATCGGGGAAGTAAAGTAGTGATTCAAGGAATCAAGTTTCCGATCGATCTCATCCCTATACCGTTGAGTGACTCTCGAGTCATCATCGGTATGGATTGGTTGGGTCAGCACGAATCATGGATTGATTGTAAGAACAAGCGAGTGTGGATTCAAACCCCAAGTGGGGGAGAGCTGGTAGTACAGGGCAAAAGGAGGAATAAGGGTGGAGCTTTTTGTTCAGCTGCTAAAGCACGTAGACATTTTCAACATGGAGGTTCGGGATTTGTGGCTTATGTTATAGACGCACAAGAAAAGAAGCCATAGCAGAAAGCAGGTGATATACCAGTGGTTCGGGATTTTCCTGATGTTTTTCCCGAGGACTTGCCTGGCGTACCGCCAGAGAGACAGGTGGAATTTAAGATCGACTTAACTCCCGGTGCAGCTCCGATAGCTAAAGCACCATATCGTCTTGCGCCTCCGGAGATGCTGGAGTTGTCTATTCAACTTCGGGAATTATTAGATAAGGGATTTGTTCGACCCAGTTGCTCGCCGTAGGGAGCGCCTATTTTGTTTGTTAAGAAAAAGGATGGTTCCAATAGGATGTGCATAGATTATCGTGAGCTGAATAAGCTTACGGTGAAGAATCGATATCCATTGCCTCACATCGACGACTTGTTTGATCAACTGCAGGGCGCTTCGTGGTTCTCAAAAATTGATTTGCGGTCAGGATATCATCAAATGCGAGTACGGGAGGAAGACATCCCGAAAACGGTTTTTCGGACGAGGTACGGCCACTTCGAGTTTGTAGTGATTCCGTTTGGACTGACCAATGCCCTTGCAGCTTTTATGGATTTAATGAACCGGGTGTGTCGACCGATGTTGGATCGGTCGGTTATAGTTTTCATTGACGACATCTTAGTTTACTCTCGGAGCAGGGAGCAACATGAACAACACTTAAAGGAAGTATTAGAAACCTTAAGGAAGGAGAAGCTTTATGCAAAATTATCCAAGTGTGACTTTTGGCTTCGGGAGGTCCAGTTTTTGGGTCATATCGTTAACGAGCAAGGATTCATGGTGGACCCGGCTAAGGTGGAGGCCGTGATGCGATTGGAGGTTCCGAAGACTCCCTCGGAGATTAGAAGTTTCTTGGGTCTGGCTGGTCATTATCGTCGTTTCATTCAAGACTTCTCAAAGGTTGCGGTACCTTTAACTCGGCTAACTAAGAAAAATGCTGCTTTTCTGTGGGGTGAGGAGCAGCAGCAGGTTTTGAGACTTTGCGGCAGAAATTGTGTGAAGCTCCGGTTTTGACTTTGCATTAAGGCATGGAGGACATGGTAGCTATTGTGATGCATCTATCTCGGGTTTGGGAGCAGTTTTGATGCAACGAGGTAGGGTGATTGCTAACGCCTCGCGACAGTTGAAACCCCATGAGGCTAACTACCCTACTCATGACTTGGAATTGGGAGCGGTGGTCTTCGCTCTCAAGATTTGGAGACACAATTTGTATGGAGTGAAGTGCACCATCTACACGGACCACAAGAGTTTGAAGTATCTGATGGATCAGGCAAATCTTAACATGAGGCAGAGGAGATGGCTGGATGTATTGAAAGACTATGATTGTGAGATACACTATCACCCTAGAAAGGCCAATGTGGTAGCGGATGCGTTAAGTCGTAAGGCTTTAGGTACACCCCTCTGGGGCGTTTGTCTAAGGATGACAATTGTGACACCGCTGCTTGAGCTGATTAGGAAAGCTCAGGTGGAAGCAAGCAAGAACGAGAATCAGAAAGGTGAGAGAATTGTGGGTTAGTTGGCAGCTATGGTAAATGATAGTAGAGATTTGTTAACTTGTCATGAGAGGATTTGGGTACCGAAGCTGGGCGGGGTTCGTCAAACCCTATTGGAGGAGGCACATGAATCCAAGTTCTCTATCCACCCTGGAGCAACTAAAATGTATAGGGATCTGCGCGAATATTATTGGTGGCCAGGAATGAAGAGGGAAGTAGCTTGGTTTGTCGAAAGATGCATGACCTGTCGTAGGGTCAAGGCCGAACACCAACGGCCTCATGGTAAATTGCAGCCTATTGAGATCCCAGAATGGAAATGGGAGCATATCACAATGGATTTCATCACAAAGTTGCCAAGAACCCCTCGACATATGGACACTATTTGGGTTATCGTGGATAAGTTGACTAAAAGTGCTCATTTCCTCCCCATTCAAGAGACCTTCTCTGCAAAGGAATTGGCTATGGTCTACGTAGATGAGATTATCTCTCGGCATGGTATACCGGTCTCGGTGATATCCGATCGGGATGTCCGATTTACGTCTAGGTTTTGGAAGAAGTTTCATGAGGAATTAGGCACTCGCCTTCATTTCAGCACGGCATATCACCCTCAGACGGATGGGATTCCCAACTCCCTCTAGCTGAGTTTTCCTATAATAACAGTTATCACGCGAGCATTGGCAGGGCTCCTTTTGAGATGTTGTATGGAAGGAAATGTCGGACTCCTATTTGCTGGGGCGAGGTTGGCCAGCGGGTATTGGGTAGTACCGAGGTGGTAATCAAGACAACTGAGTTAATTCAAAAGGTTCGGGAGAGGTTGTTAACGACTCAGCGTCAACAGAAAAGTTATGCAGATCGGCGGCGGTCCGATCTCGAGTTTCAAGTTGGGGATTATGTTCTTCTTAAGGTTTCACCTTGGAAGGGAGTCATTTGTTTTAGGAAGCGAGGAAAGCTTGGCCCTAGGTACATTGGACCTTACCGAATCATCGCCCGTGTAGGTAAGGTAGCTTACCGGTTGGAGCTGCCCGAGCAGCTTTAGTCAGATTCACGACACATTCCACGTTTCGCAACTCAGGAAGTGCATTACTGAGGAATCTACAATAGTACCTTTGGAGGATATTCGATTAGATGAATGCCTAAATTATGTGGAGCGACCAATTGTCATCATTGAAAGGAAGATAAAGACTTTACGAAATAAAACAATAGGATTAGTTAAGGTTCGGTGGCAACATCGAAAAGGGTCTGAGTGGACTTGGGAACCGGAGGAGGAAATGCGGAGGCATTATCCAGAATTGTTCACCGGTACGGATTTCGGGGATGAAATCCAGCTAAGTGGGGGAGAATTGTAAGACCTGTTCCACCGAGGCGCGGCCAGGACGGATCCGCGGCGCGGCTCGGGAGAGATCTGGATTCGCGAATGATTTTGTACGTGCCGCGCGGCTTTAAAGGATCCGCAGCGCGGTGCGCCGCTAATGTGAAAAAAACCGTAATTCGATTTTAAACGCCTATATAAAGGGCCCCAGCCCTAGGGTTCATGTTTTTGGGAAATTTCTAGAGTGGAGTCGACTGGTTTCAGCAGAGACTCTTTGGTTCCAAGGCTTTGGAGGTTTGAAGGAAGAGATACAACGTGGGGAAAGGCTTGTAGCCGATCGGGTGCATTCCTCTATTCTCCAGAAGCAAGGTAAGAGGATCTACCTTCTGATATTTCATTTTCATCTCGTCATAGGGTGTTACCCATTGGTTTGTAGCCTTAGATGAATTGTAACACTTAGGGTTTGGACCAAGGACATGCATGGACTTGCATGTCCATAAGGAAGTGATCTTAGGGTAGTTTCTGATCCCAGGAAGGGTGTAGAAAGGAACCCTAGCCGATTGATGTACTGTTAAGCGCTAATAATATTTTGGAATGTTACAAGCCGCGACGCAGACTGGCTATGTTAGCGGCGCGGACTCGGCTGAACCCCCGTAACTGTGCAATGGTAGCCGTGGCGCATAGGGCGAGAAGCCACGCCGCGGCGAGCGACTGTTTGACACTAAGGTTTAGTTTTTGACCCTGGTTTGGTGGTAAACGTTGGGTCTGACTTTTAGGCAAGTCTATAAGAGTTTGGTCAGTGCTTGACATATTGTGTATGTGGGATATAGGTGTGTGAACGAGCTAAGTGGGGATATTAAAGTATATCTGTGCGGTTTCGAATCAGGTGAGTATCCTCACCTTACTATGTGATGTTGCATGTTAGGCATCTTGGGTGTTTGTACAGTTATATGATTTATTCTATATCTGTGATTATTTGTTGTTCGGCTCAGTACTGATGCGTGCCCCCTCGTAGCTATCGTATGACGAGTTGGACTATTGCCTTGTCCCATAACTGATGTATGATGGGTTGGGCCATAACCGAGAACCCATGGCTGTTGTATGATGGGTAGAACCTCCCCGTGTCCATGGCTGTTGTATGATGGACGCCCGTAGCTGTTGTATGGCGGGTAGGGTCGGATCGTTCTCGAGGACGGGTTGTTTAATGTGTGGGCATGTATGGTAATTTGTGGACTCACTAAGCTTTAAGCTTACCCGTTGATTTTATAACATTTCAGGTAGCTCAAATGAGAAAGGGAAGGGCAAGGCGTGACGGCAGCGCATCGCATTCAAGAGATTTATTTTGATGAACTATAACAGTATTTTCAAATGTTTCCCCTGTTTGCTTTAAATAATATGTTGAACAGTTTTACTTTTGGAATAAATATTTTATTAGAACCTTGGTAATAAATGAATGTTTAAATTTTTGAAATTGGGGCTTTACACCTTCTTTGTTCGATCATATCAAAATCACATCATGATTGTTCAAGTCTATGTAGACGATATCATCTTCGGATCAACAAATCAAGCAATGGTTGATGAATTTGCAAAAGTGATGATAGACAAATTCCACATGAGCATGAATAGAGAAATAAACTTCTTAGGCCTTCAAATCAAACAAACCAAAAGAGGAATCTTCATACATCAAGAGAAATATACAAATGAACTTCTAAAGAAATTTTCTCTTGAAAATTGTTCTACTGTCAAGGTTCCGATATCCACCAACCACAAAACCTTTGCAGACCCCGAAGGCGAGCCAGTAGATCATAAGTTGTATCGAGGGATGATAGGCTCACTATTGTACTTAACCACAAGTGGACCCGATATCTTGTTTTCAACCTGCCTGTGTGCCAGATATCAAGCTGCTCCGAAAACGTCACATCTGACAGCAGTGAAGAAAATATTCAAATATCTCAAAGGGACTGGCAATGGGACTATGGTATCCAATCGGGGACAACTTTAAACTCCAAGTATTCACGGATTCGGACCATGCCGGATGCAAATTGGATCGGAAAAGCACATTCGGAGACTGTCAATTCGTTGGTGGAAGATTAGTCAGCTGGTCCTCTAAGAAACAAAACTGTGTCGCATTGTCATCAGTAGAAGCAGGATATGTGGCTGCATCCACCTGCTGTTCACAAGTTCTCTGGATGAAAACTCAGCTAATGGATTATGGTTACCGATTCCTTCAAGTTCCTATCTATTGTGACTCCAAGAGTGCCATAGCTATTTCTCACAATCCTATTCAGCACTCTATGACCAAACACATCGATCTGAGATATCACTTCATCAAGGATCAAATCTTAGAAGGTAACATCGAACTCTACATCATTCCTACCGATGAACAAGTGGCTGATGTCTTCACAAAAGCCTTAGATTCCACTAAATTTAACAATTTTCTGGAAAAATTGGGTATGCTAAATCCTGACTCTGACTTCTTCAGAGAATGATAGTCAGTTTCTGATCATCACACACTCAGCAAGTTAGTCAGCACTGAACAATTTCTGACTACACTCTCAGTAATTAAGTCTTCCCACGTCTCTCATTATTGTCTCAGAAAATATACCTCTCAACATTCTCACCAATAAGGGCTGTTCACAAACACACAAAAGACAAACATACTTTCATTTATATAAAAGGAAGTTACATTCACTGAATCCATTAAGTCATACACCAAAAACATCTTAAAAACTATGACTTAAGATTCTATTACAAGAAGACAATTAGAAAACATCAAAAAAAAAAGCAAAAGATGATTACTTCTTCTCCCCTTCTCCTTAGTGCTTGTTGTATTGCCATTTGGGAGGACTGCCATACGCAAAGGTCTGTGTGATTCGCACAGACGAATCACACAGTCGCACAGTCTTACCATCCAGCAGCACAACATCATACACATCGTCGTCGATCACGTCATCGACGACACCGCTCCACCACCCCTGTCGATCCCATGCATCGACATAGTCTCCGACTTTGTATTCCACTATCACGGTCGGTGGAATAGGACGAAGAAGATCGTATTTGACCCTCACGATCATCATCTTTCTGGTGGTATTGTCTGGTAAACACCTCAGCTGCACCTCACACTGTCGTTTCCAAGTTTTTGTGATCACCCCCTCGTAAAATCCTCCAGCAAAATCTCTTTGAGTCAGTTTCACTTCAACCTCATAAAAACAATTGAAGAAAAATCGAGCCATGTTGAAAGCAAACTAAGTTTAGTTAATTTCGTTCTTGATACGAGTGGTTAAACATTCAGTCGAAACCCCCTTTTTATAACCAACCAGCATGCCCATTCATCTTCTCTAATCCATTTACATAGAGGTCATAATGACCCTAGTGGGCAGTTAATGCACCCGTCACATCAACATCATGGCCTAAACGGTTGATAAGACGGTTCGACAACTTAGCCGGCGTAATGGATAAACCACTCTCGATTCCATGTAGATTTTCTTCGTTTTTCGAGATCTGACACACACTTACCTAACCGTCTCTCCCCTTCTATCTCTATCCTTCTCTCTTCGATAAACGACAAAACTCATCCCCTCTCTGAATCCTCTCTGACTGCATTCTAAAAGCAATAGTTCTGAAGTTTGAGTCACATACAAGATAACCATAAAAACGCCAAAACGTGCCTTCATTCATAACAACCAGAAGATTACAACATTCAATGAAAGCAACTTTTACACAAACTTAGACACACAAGACAACATAATATCCGATAATACATCATAAACATCGGGAGATCAACAGTCTTCTCCAATCACCAGAGCTTATAGTATTGCCACATCGGAGTCTCTCCAAGATGATACCTCTGATGAATTCTCAGTTCCGACTCATCAACAAACAGACGAGTCCCAGCCACTAACACCACATGGAACTGATTGAATGGTGTCTTTCTAGAAATGGCAGCTGGCCACCATCCTCGCCGATACCACACCTCCACAAAATCAAACTTCTTAAACTCCACCAAAACCTTAGGAGGAACAGGTTGCATATATGCAAAGTCCACATGCACGTTCATATGACCACCAGTGGATCCATCAGTCAACGTTGTCATCTTTACCTCATAACGGTGATTCCATACAGACTTGATCACACCACCATAAACTGCACCCGCAAACTCACCATCTTGCATTCTAACTTCCACCTTCTCATCACGATTAAACGGACGTCTTGAAGCCATGTTAACTCTTAAAATCTTCACTTGTGTGATTTCTAAGTGTCATAAACAACCCCTTTTATTACCACTTCCCCCTTACCACTTCTTGACACCTCATAACTTCGAGATCAGTAATTTAGAGATACGCTACATGATTTGACTGCTTATTTTAGACAGTCTGCACCATAGTTTATCTCTACAAAAATGACATGACAACTCCTAAAGTTATCCATTGCACAGCTGCACTCAGAAGCCAAGTTCTGAATTTTTCTCTCCGAACCACGATCCGAACTTTCACACATGTCTTGCGTCTGATCAATAGTTCTCCGAAATACTACCTTACTCTCCGAACCTTCAAATTCAGAACCTAACCCTCAGAATATATAGTTCTGACTCCTTCCCATATCTCAGAACTCTCATATTACTATCCTCTCTCAGAACATTTCCTCTCCGAACCTACCTCCTTACAGTGTCAAGTTTTCTCACCATCTCAGAACGCACAACTCTACTGATCTATGACTTCACTCAGAATACCTTCTTTCTGAACAAGTCAGAACTATCACAGTCATACCAGTCCGTACCCTAGACACCTCACCTCGACATATTTAATACGGGAAAGAAAATTAAATACGAAATACATTTAATACCCAATAATTAAAATCCATATGATCCATTTTTTCTCCAACGGATATTCTCTCTGCAACACATGTCCGTCCTTTAATGGACCATCTCTTTTCATCATTTCTTCGCATTTAATGCCAAGCATACGCTTTTCTGACACAACTGTTCACACGTCCCTTCATTCTCGCAACCCGGCAGTTTCTTACACTTTTTCAAATTGTTATAACCGTTTCCTCTTATTTCAATCTCTCACACTTTTTCGTCTTCCCCAACACTCCCTCTCTATTCTCATATCCCTCTCTCGCCGCCGTCTCCAACCTCTCAACCCTAAATATCTAAAACCTTCCATCACTTCTCATCTCTTACATACAAACTCTTCAATGGCCTCCCAATCTAAGAGCGACAATGACACTGTCACTGTTGCCCTCTCCAACCTCTACCTTTCAGAAGATCTCAAAGTTTACAAACCACACCTATGCGTTCTCCTTCACATACTCTCAAGACACACACTGGCTAGAGCTTTCTTCTATCCACCTCCTTCTATTCCAGTCTCCTTACTACAAGATATCGTCTCCTCCGCCACCAAGTGTCCCTCCGGTTACGCCGTGACACTACACAACGATCAACGTATCGTCATCGACAAGAAAGTCTTTGCAGCAGCACTACATCTTCCCTACTACGAATCCACTTTTGACTAACCAACCGATGGCGATCTCAAATCCATGATCTACAATATGGGGTATATGTACGATTTGCCAAAATTATTTCACATGTCTAAAGGACACATCTCTCCCATATGGCAATGCCTCATACATTATATCATTAAGTGCTTAACTGACAAAATGGGCGGTACAGACCAGTTAAACAGACGTCTCATGGGACTCCTTTGGAGCCTCTACTCCGATCGCAAGGTTGATTATGCAGCAATTCTGTTTGATGATTTCCTCACCTACATACCCTCCTCCCTGAAACCAACTGGTCAAATTCACTCAGCACGTTTTTGGGCTATGTGCATCGAGAACATCTATCAGAATCTTCAAATCACCATTCCCACACCCAGATCAGACGACGACAAATTGGTCATGCCTAAAGCCAAACCCTACACTGCCAAAACAGACTCTATAAATGGGAAAATCCGCAGACATGCTGAACTACTGAAATTGGCTGATCCAACAGACCCTGCTATCATTTCTCACATCTCCTCTACTGAAGGAATATCTGATTATCCACCTCACTCTCTCAAACAATGTGAGGCCCCCAAGAAACTCAAAAAGAAAGCTTCTGAGTCCTCTCTATCCAAGCAACCACCCAAAAAGAAGCAACGAAAAGTCAAAACGGTACCTCTTTCATTAACTCTTTCTATTTGTCAGAAGTCTCATACTTCTGCATTCCCCCTTTCTACGTATCAGCAGTTTCTTACTTCTGATACCCCCACTTCTACTTGTCAGGAGTTTCTTACTTCTGATATTCCCCCCTTCTATTTGTCAGACGTCTCTTACTTCTGAATTCCCCTCTTTCTATTTGTCAGAAGTATCTCACTTCTGAATTTCCTTTTCCCTTTGTCAGAAGATTCTTATTTCGCTTGCCTCTGAATCATCTATTCACCTCTTGAAAAAAATCCTCTATCTTCAAAGATCTTTTGATCTGAGATCACCATATTTTAAAATCTCTAGATTCCATCAGTCTCACCTTCTCTCTATGCTCAATTAAAAGAAAATAAAAACAACAATTGGTTACTTTGTCCTAATTTCACAGTTTCAAAGAAATACGCAATTCATCTATCTATAATACTGTGCATTCAAACCAATTTTGATTCTCTCAGGTATGTATTACATCGTGTATACATAATCGTTATCTAACTTGTGTTCTTTCTTGTTAGACATCTGAACCATCTTCAAAGGATTCCGAGTCAGAACATTTGGAGGAAAGACAGAACTCTCCAGGCTCGGAAGACACTCAGGAAGATATCTTACTGCAGGAAAAACAGAACTTACCTCCACCACCTAAAAAGAAATCACCAATCACCAAAGGGAATCCCAAAATTGATCTCCTACCAGATCTCACTCAACCTCCACCTGATGCATCCGAATTTGCCAAATGGAAGTTCAAGACCGCAGTTCAAGAACAACAGGCATTGCTTGAACGTCTCTAAAATCAATTCGAACACAAACAAAAAGAGCTTCAAACCCTCTTCATCTTTGGTCCCCCATCTGATAAGGACTCAGACCATGTCAAGTCTGAAAGAAAACGAATCAATGCACTCACTCTCCAGCTTGATTCCCTCTTACACTCCTCTCTTGGAAAACTGGTAGACTCCTCCTTCTACCTGTTCGACACTACTGAAACCGACTGGTCAAAGATTGCTTCAGCAATCATCCCCCTCACCTGGGACAGATTTTGTGCTCAAGAACTTCAGAAACAGACACTACAGCAGCACAAAGTCGAACAACCTACTGAATCTAACTCCCGAGTACTCATCTCCGAGACTCAATCGATCCCAGTTAGCACCTCCCTCTTTGGTGTTGATCAAGAGGTAGATAAACCATCATCATCTCAAATGCATTTGGTCGATCTCAGCGACACCAATTCATCCTCCGATAAAGCTGCCAAAGATAATTCGCCTCCATCCGTCAACTCCTTACTCAAGGATGACTCTCTTCATCAGAAAGTTGACACCTTGACCACCCTCCTGACTGACTTAAAATCATAACAAAATCAGGAGGCTATGATCAAAGAACTAGCAGCAGTTAAAGATCGAGTAGCTGCACTAGAGAAGAAAAACAAAGACATTCTTCTACGTTGCGACGATCAAGCGGAAAAGATCATCCACGATGGGCTCGCAACCCTTGATGCTCAACGAGAATCCGACGCAGCCAACATGATGAAGACTGCACAAAAGATGCTCACTGAAGTTGAAAAATGTCAACAACAAGTTTCTGAGCTCCTGACCAATGTGCAAACCAAGCTCAAAGACTCCATGGACCATATATCCAACTACCTGAATGGAGTTCTTGCCGAAAACTTCTCCCTCAGAAGAACCAATGCTCTCCTCCTTCAGATGGTTACCCAAACCCTGCAAAACATTACCGGCACCATGTCTGGTCCTATTGAACAGATCAAACTTTGCACTATATTGAATATCGAAGCCATGGAAGCCCTCCAAACCATGTATGATATGCCACTTCCTAATTGTATCAAAAAGGAAGTGACCGTTGTCTTTGACAAACTTGATTCCATTCTGGCCTGCCTGCCTGTGACCCCTTCCGTTCCTACAGGTGCCCCAGGAGGGGGAAAGGCGGATGACAAATTAGAACTTGGCCAAACGACAGACATGATAATAGACTCTACTGCTGGCCCAAGTGGAACAAAAGATCAAGGAGACACTCAGCAAGACGACATAAATGCTGATAAAGGAGGAACCTGAGAAGGCACAAACAATGATGAGGATGAACCTCATAATAACGAATCAGAAAACAACACTCCTACCAATCCTCCTCCGAAATCTCCTACTCCGATTTCACCTCCTCCAAAATCACCTCCTCCCAAAACCCCTCACACTTCTCCGAAACCACCTTCACCCCACACTTCTACGAAATCACTTCCATCAGAAGACGACGAGATTTTTGTATACTCGTCGATCAAGGAATCTGACGCCCCAGAGGTCAAGGAAAAGAAATCAAAGTTCTTCGACTCTCAAGCTAATGAACATGCTGAAAATTTCAGCACTGAGTCAGAACCTGATCAAAACCAAGCTGATCCAACCGGTCCCAGCAGACCTATCTTTTCAAATATCTCCAGTTACCGACCACTGACCGATTTGGATTACCAACCCTTCAAATCATACAATCCTCCCCCCACGTCCCGACACAACTGGGACATACCTCTGACCCCCAATGGAGAAAAATACCGATATACTCTGAACTTCTCTGCAGTATCAGGAGCTGACAAGGAGCTAGCTGCTTACTACAGGAATCAGCAATTCTTCAAGAAATGGACCAAACCTCAAGTTGATACATGGTCAAATGTATTCGTAACAGCCGTTCGAAGTGTTAAAAGAAGAAAGTTTCAGAAATCAGACTTCTTTGAATACGAGCTAGTCAGAAACGATGACTACAACAACACGACTCTGGTTACAGAAGCCGACTTCCGAAACATGAATCCAGCCGACATCTTCTCAATAACTGTAAAGTTATCCCAGAAAGAAAGTCAAGATGCCAGAGAAGCTTATGTCGCAGCAAAAAGATTTCTACACCGCCTAGTAGAGGAATTCTGCGACAATGATGTAGAAATGTATAAAATCCTCAAAGATCACCCTGAACCGCAGATCATTCCCAAACCTGACTTATCTCTGCCAGACAATCGAGACAACTGGAAGAGAGGTGCCACATTCGACCTAGAACTCAGATTGGTATACAGAAATCCTGCAGAAAAAGGATCTTTTCTTTTTCTTCATGCTGATCAGATCAGAAGAGTCTCCAATGGGATGATAAAAGAATACATCAAGGCTGTGCAGAAATCAACCTCATCAGATACAAAAGCCAAGCAAGAAATACTTCTCAGAATGCAGTGGCTACTGGCAGTCAGAAAGTTCTCGGAGTATGCTGCAAAATAAGGTGTACTGGATCAACGTTAAAAATGACTCAAACCCCTCGATTGGTCATCGAAGGGGGAATTGTTAGTACTGATAGTCAAATCATTGACCAACTCATAGTTTGATATTTTAGGATTGTATTATCAAACTTCTTATTTTGATGGAATGAATTTACTTTTGTATGAATGTTTTAAGAAAATACTTATATCTTGTGTATGTTGTCAACTTATATCTCGAATAAGTTGTGTTCCGATAATATTGTACCGCACCCAGAAGAAAGAGTTCGGAAGATCACATTCCGAACTAACTCAGAAGATCAAGACATTCACAACCATATTTCCCAAGACACTCTGATTAAACCAGCCAGGACTCCGAAACACACTCAGGATTTCGGACTATCAATATCAACAAATCTAAGGAAACATCACAATTAAACATTCAACAAAGAAGACTGAAGACCAAAGAACATCTAGAAGATAAGGCAAGGGATAAGCACTTCAACTTATAGGATGTGATTAGACTAGATCAGGCGTGACCCTCTAGAAGCATGTCTATTGTACTTTAGAGTATTATTAAATTATAGACAAGCCACCCGAGTCTGACATTGTATTATTATATTAGATTCACCCCTTCTTATCTGACTGAAGAGAGACGTGTTGTCTCCTCTTCAGTCCATAGGTTATTATCCGAAGGTCCTCCCTTAGTCTATAAAAGGGAGACCAAGTTCATCTTCAGTCCTCATGGTTTTGAGAGACTTTATGTAACACTTCTACTTATCAATACAATCTCTCATTGCATCAACTATTGTGTTATCATCTGCATTTCTTACTTTCCTTATCCTTCTAACCCTCTTTCTACGACTCTTAAATTGTAGTCCTTACTTTCCAAGTTATACAACTGTTAATCCATATTATTTATTGTTGAACTATTAAGATCTATTCTAAGTATTACATCATTATAATTTCGCAACCACATCAAGTCTTTGGACTTGTCTATCTCAAGTCTCAGGACCTGTCCCTCCGAAACTTTCAGTTTCGGACCTTTACTTTTCGCAATCTTCATTTCTGCATTTACTTAGAATAATTGGCGACAACACAAACTTTGACATTTTATTATCATGTGTTATGTTTGTGATTTTTAAAATAAAATCTTATTTATATATTTGGGTGTTTCGTATTTTGAAAGAACTTTATACATAATTAGTTAAATAGATATTATATTTTAGAATTTCTATTTAAACGGACATACTCTCATTAATTTGATAGTCATATTCTAGAAAACACAGAGACCACATAGTTTGAAAATTTGCTTTCAAAGAAATATACAAAAATAAGTTATAACACCAAAATTCAAAAAGATAGAAATAACATATTATTAAATATTCATAATTGGTTCATTATTGTAATATAATTGCAAACAAAATAAATCTTTCTACCTAGACGTTAATATTTTATAGCTCCTTCATAATAATAATAAGTGGTTTTTAAAAGTCTTAAAAATGTAGATAATAAAATTAGCAAAAGTGAAACTTGATTATTATTTAATAATATATTTTTTCTAAAAATAATATAAAACACTGAAAGCAAGCAATCGTTACTTTTTTAATCAAAAGAAACTAAAAGTTGTGATAATATTTAATTTTTATATAAATTCACATCATATTCCAAATTTCAAATTCATATTATTTTTATTTAGCTGCTTAGTCTTTAAATGATTTTCTTATTTTTATTTTGTTGAGAAAAATAGCTAAATCCATGTTAATTTATCTTATATTATTTGTCTAAATATTTAAGGTTTCAAAGTTTTTATGGACAAATTTTACTAGAGGAAGATATAGAAAAATAAAATTTTCTAATAGACGTAACTTTTTCAAAAATGAAATTGAATAAGGGATTCAAAGTAATTGGAAAGTTTTTTTTTGATAATAAGTTTATTAGAAAATATTCATCTATTTATATTAAATATTTGTTAGTTAAAAGATTTTTATTTAAAAAATACAATATTATTTTTGTTAATATTATTAAAGTATTATTTGCACATACGAGTCTAATGGAAAATGATCCTCAACAATACGTTTCTTAAAGAATATCTTTATGTTATTATTAATATTTTTCTTTTATATTTATTTTAAATTTTGAGATGATTTATGCAAATATATTTCCACATATTTTTAACGTGGGACCATCTATATTAATTGACTCCAAAAAGGTGATTATGTTGTTTTACTCGATGTTTAGATGAAAAATTATTGTTATATGTCATATGATAGATTTATTTTTAGATTTGTGTATTTTGGTTAGATCTAAGTGTTTATGTTTATATTTGATCGTTCAATATATTTTTACTATATTAATTTTACTCCTGCGCAACGCGCGGGAATACGCCTAGTATGTATATAATTATAATAGAGGCCGACCATCCAAAATCATGTGGTTAGAGATAAGTTGATATCTCAAACCATATTGATTTGAAACCTACAAACTTTTCATATCCACTAAATTAATGACAACTACTAATTTTATTTCATTCACTATAAATTCCTTCAAAAAGTCATTTTATAGTTTATAAAACATATGGTTATTCAAGTTTCAAGACCGCTCATAATCCAATGTCATTTGATCCTAAAGTCGCCGAAGATTCCGTACGAGTTCCATGTCAATACAAATGTAAGTATTTAGTTAACTTAATCAATTTTTACTCTCAATATTCTCTTGGTAACAATACGCATTTTATTCTCGCTTTTTAGATTTTTATTTTCGAGATTAAAATAATGATGAATTGTATATCTTATTTGTTTGATTATCAATATGATGGAAAATATGTATTATTATATTTCATTTCTCTTGATTCTTAATGTGATTGAGTTGGATTTTTTAGTTTTTGAAATATTGCAACGTATTGGTTTATTTGTACTAAGAATGACATTAATACCTATTTTATTCTCACTTTTTTAGATTTTTATTTTCGAGATTGAAATAATGATGGATTGTATTTCTTATTAGTTTGAAAATCAATATGATGAGAAATGTATTATATCTATTTCATTTCTCTTGATTCTTAATATGATTTAGTTGAATTTTTAAGTTTTTGAAATATTACAACGTGTTGTTTTTTTTGAATGAAGAATGATGTTATTATCAATAGATTATCTATTGACTTGATTTGCGAACATGCTGGTTAAATAATTATTAGCTTTGTTTGATCGTTCTTCAGTTATGAATTTATTTTTTTCATTGTGATCATTGTTACATTTTTAACATTAATCTTATATTTATTTTTATGATGTTTGATTGATGTTTTTAGATTAAATGATGTAGCATGGATAACATTGTTGAGCACCAAAACTACTAATTTAAAACACAGTAATAATATAATAAAAAAACTACTAATCTAAAACTTAATAAAATATAATAGAAAAATAATAGAACTTTATAAAACATTATATAAATATAATTATAGTTATTTTATGCACAAAATTCATTATAAAATGTTATCTAAAATAAATGACCAAAATCAATAATCATTTATCATCATTATCATTATCATTACCATCACTATCATTATATCATTATCTTATCATTATCATTGTCATTATCATTATCATTATCTTCATTATAAATCATATAATAGAGGTGTTCAAATGTATACGGTTGAAGATATGTATCATACTTGCACCATATTCATTTGAAACTTCTAAAACTCTTCAACTTGCAACTAATTAATTACAATCATTCAAGAGTTTTTGGCTTGCATAAGAATAATATTAAGTAGTCTATTTAAGATGTTATACTTTATGGGTATAAATGATGGTAGTTGAATAGGTTTTATGTTTTTTTAAATTAATCAATTAAGCACTTAAAGAAATGTTTTTAATTGAAATATATTATATTGATTAAACTTTTTGACTTTTAAGTAGTATATAGAAATAAAAGCATATAGTTTGATAAAAATAATTATCTCTTATATATTAATTTCAAAACTTTTATTTAATTAAATTAATTATAATTGATTAAATCGTTATCTTTCTTTATTTTTATATTTATCTTTATAATCTTTATAATTATTATAATAAATACCTTATAATTCAACGTGGTTCAAGTCTTCAAGATATTTCATCTATCTTGAACCATGTTCTTTTGAAACTATCAAACTCTTCAACTTAATCTAATTAATTGGTTAGTAATTTATATTGGTTAATCATAAATAAAAACCTTTCAATTCTTAACTAATTAGATACTACAACTTAAGAGTTTTTCAAACTTATGATATTTAATCGATGATTATGGTTAATATAGATGTATATAGAGTTTATTGAGATAAATGAATTTGCTTGGCTTAAAGAATGAGATGAAGGAAAATAAGACTTGAAACACATTTATATATTTTGCTAACATCCCTTGAGATTTTGTGCATTAGTTGATAGGAAATAGGCAAACAAATAGGCAAACAAATAACTAACATCCCTTGAGATTTTGTGCATTTTGTGCATTTTGCTAACATCTCTTAAGTTCATATGCAACCTAAAGGATCTATATTTTCACTATTTGAATCTATAACTAAAACCCTATAGGTATTTCGATTTTTACTAAAAGGATAAATCAAGAATTACTAACCTTTGTTGATCTTTTGGAAGCGAGCACCACAAGCGTCGTGCCTCAAATGGTTCACACTCAAAACTAGCAACAAGAAAAACCAGAGAGAGAGAGAGAGAGAGAGAGAGAGAGAGAGAGAGAGGAGCAGAGGTAAAATGGTGCAAGAATTGTGGAGCCAGAAGGCTCTATTTATAGCCTTAAAAGGATTAACAAATAAGCCTTAGAGATAAACATTATTTGAATTCAAATGAGATAAATCCTTTATCTTTAATTCAAATCCCTATTTATCTCTTATATATATTTCGAAATTCAAGGATAATTATACCCTTAATTTCGCCAACTTTAATCCTCATTCCATATATGTTTACTACTCAACTATTGAATAATTATAAATCAGCCATGCACTTTTAATTAATCCAATTAATCCCAAAATTAATTCTAATTAATTTCTGATTAATTATTAATTAAATAATATTATTTCTAATTGATATATTATCCTCATAATATATTAACAAATTATTTATATTGATTTATTAATCACATAATAAATCAATCTCTCTCTCTAAAAGTTATTTTGTCAAATTGCCAGCTATGAGGGCAACCCAAAAGGACTTTGCTACTATCAATCAAGTATATACCAATTATAGTCATGGCTTAGATACTTAATCCAACAGTCTCCCACTTGGATAAGTCTATGACTATAACTGCCAGTATAACTGCCACTATATGGTCCTCCGTTCTACCATATATCGTTCGGACTAGAGACATGGATTAAGATCAATCACAGTCCGATGCTTTGTTTTCCAATTTCTGATTTGCAATTAAATAAGACTTCTAATTGAACACATCGATTCAGTCCTAGCTGGCCAGCACTTTAGTCAACACCAAATCACCGAGGGGCCCAAATATATCGCTTTTCCGGTTAGGGCAAAAGTAACGAATAAACTTTGACTCATATTCTTGTATCCTTTAATCATCAAATCGCGCACAACAACACGTTTTATAACATCGAGTTACCGATGCGTTTACACACTATCAATGAACAATTGACTTGTAAATTACAACTCATATGTCTCCGTTTCAAGACCACAATATATTATCATCTCAGAATTACTCGTGATATAATCCATGAAGTAATTCTCTGAGTGTGGGTTTATCCAATACTCAAATCCCGATTTCTAACTACTCATGAATATTGTAGCAATTCTATTGCTATGTCTAACTCCTTAGACAATATGCAATCAAATTCATCTCAGAATTACTCGTGATATAATCCATGAAGTAATTCGGGAAGTAAAACATGAAAATTGAAACACAATAATAAACAATTGACAATCAGTAATAAACAATACTCATCAATAATTCTCCATTATTAAATCACCAAAATGTCAATACAATTACATTGTTACAAATTTCTAACAACTATCTAACTGCTAAAACTAATATCATCTCTCAGACCAATGCCCCTAGCATGCTGATTGTGCCTGACCGTACTCAGAGCCTTCGTCAAAGGATCTGTAGGATTCTCTTCAGATGATACCCTTTTCATAATGAGGTGACCTTCTTCTACTATATGCATGATGTAATGGTACTTTCTATCGATGTGTCTAGACTTTCCATGATCTCTCGGTTCCTTAGTTAAGGCAACCGCTCCTACATTATCGCAGAATAGTTCCATTGCCTCCTGAATAGTCGGGACGACTCCGAGGTCACCGATGAAGTTCTTCAGCCAAGCCGCTTCTTTTGATGCTTCACTTGCAGCTATGTACTCTGATTCACAAGTTGAATCAGCCACCGTCTCTTGCTTGGAACTCTTCCAAGTAACCGCTCCACCATTAAGAAGAAACACCCAGCCCGATCGAGACCGAAAGTTGTCTCTATCTGTCTGAAAGCTGGCGTCACTATATGACATGCCTAGGTCGTTATGCGGTCAAAAATAGAAAATAAACACTTGAGATGGCTTATGAAAGATATAGCAATCAAGTGTTGTACAAGAAGTTCTTCACGATTTTAGTAACTTCAAACAACAATAAAATGAAACTCTGGAGATGGCTTATGAAAGATAGAGCAAAATGGTGTATGAACTGGAAAAGTATGGTGAAACTCGAAGCCAACAAGAGGTCAATATCAAGTTTCTCTACAGCTTAAGGCCTGAATGGAGACCCATTATGTTAATGATTAAATCTTATGAGAACATCAACACATACTCACTAGCTGCTCCCTACAATCTCATCAAATCCCACGAGCCAGACATCTGTGGAAGAAGAAGTGAGAAGGTAGCTGCTGGTTCTGGTTCATTGGCACTCTTGTGAAATGTTGAGGAAGAAGAAGACAAGGATGAACCAGATGGCTAAATGGAAGGAGAGAATGGAGAATCGATTGCTTTGTATGCTGCAAACAATCACAGGTTCAGAAAACCTTTTGTGAGCAAGTCAAATCCAGCAAAACTGTTTGTGAAAAGCTTCAACAAAAACTCTTTCACTCCGAAGCCAAAACCTGAGATTTATACTCCCGAAGACGAAACAACTAAATTCACTCCGAAGCCTGTTGAATCTAACACTTTGGAGTCCCAAAAGGCCAAATATGATGATAAGAAAGTAGCTGGTGACTCAGGTTTTGATTGCAATTACTGTCATGGTAATAATCACTTTGCAAAAGACTGCATGCTTCGTAAACGCAATGAGAAACAAACTCAGGTGAAAGATGAAGCTTACTATGCAAGAAAGATGGAGGAAGTAAGAGAAAATATCAAGGACTTAGCCCTGATGGCTACTGAGGATTACCCAGGAACATATCAACTTTGGTCATCTGACTCCGAATATGAAGAAGTAAGAAAGCCAACTCATAGTGCTTTCATGGCCTATGATGATTGTAAGTGCTTTCTGAAGATCAACTTTGAGGAGATTGAAAATGAAGAGGAGTGGGAATTTGAAGACTCTACAGGTCTGGGTTATGTTAGTTCGGAGCAGAAGATTTCAACTGATGTTGTGATTCTGCAGTGTTGGTTTGATGACTCTTCGGATGAAGATGAAGAGGTTTGTATGATGGCTAAAGATACTCGCATGACTATTCCCGAACAGGTATCAAAACTACTCTTATCTTTTAAAATTCCTGTTTCTAAATCTACTCCTATCATTGATGAAATAATTCGTGATTGTTCTGTGATGCATAAACTACTTGTTGATGCAAAAAATAAGGAGAAAATCAATGAGCAGGAGATCCTCAACTTGAGGGGGAGAGTAGAAAGTATGAAGTATATTGTTCCAAAAGTTAGACTAAAAATGAATTTAATAAAAAATGACCAGAATACCCTTTGGAATTCATGACTTTCTAAAGAACCATTGATTAAAATTTTCAGTATACACAGGCAAACGTACTCATTCAGATTATAAAGGCCGCTAAAGAAATGTCCATGACTTTCGATGTTGTCCGTGTAACGAGCTTTCAGAAATACTATACCAGACCAGACGATCTTAGGTAGTAAGGTGCATAAATACCCTTTTCAGGGCCACCCATTTCAGACCTACCAGCTCAAACAACAAAGGCCACTGATTGACATTTCCTTCCTAAATTCCAATCCTAAAATATTCAAAATCTAAAATTTTTCTAACTCTTAAAAACTCAACTTATTTGACTAAACAATAGCATGCTTACTACTAAACAGTATCTCTTGAAAAATACCAATGCTATAACATTCAAAAGCTATTCGTTTCAAAATTACAATCTCTTAAAAATTTTGAAAAATTGCTAAAAATTTTGAAAATTACTCGTTTTCTGCAAAAATTTCAAAAATAAAAACTCTTTCGACCGTCTACACCCCACACTTAAAACCGTACAACGTCCCTGTTGTACATAAAAATATTGAGGAAGAAGAAGACAAGGATGAACCAGATGGCTACATGGAAGGAGAGAATGGAGAATCGATTGCTTTGTATGCTGTAAACAATCGCAGGTTCAGAAAACCTTTTGTGAACAAGTCAAATCCAGCAAAACTGTTTGTGAAAAGCTTCAACAAAAACTCTTTCACTCCAAAGCCAAAACCTTAGATTTATACTCCAAAGACGAAACAGCTAAATTCACTCTGAAGCCTGTTGAATCTAACACTTCAGAGTCCCAAAAGGCCAAATCTGAAGATAAGAAAGTAGCTGGTGACTCAGGTTTTGATTGCAATTGGTGTCATGGTAAGAATCACTTTGTAAAAGACTGCATTCTTCGTAAACGCAATGAGAAACAAACTCAGGTGAAAGATGAAGCTTACTATGCAAGAAAGATGGAGGAAGTAAGAGAAAAGACCAAGGACTTAGACCTGATGGCTGCTGAGGATTACCCAGGAACATATCAACTTTGGTCATCTAACTCCAAAGATGAAGAAGTAAGAAAGCCAACTCAAAGTGCTTTCATGGCCTATGATGATGGCAAGTGCTTTCTGAAGATCAACTTTGAGGAGATTGAAAATGAAGAGGAGTGGGAATTTGAAGACTCCGCAGGTCTGGGTTATGTTAGTTTGGAGCAGAAGATTTCAAATGATGTTGTGACTCCGCAGTGTTGGTCTGATGACTCTTCGGATGAAGATGAAGAGGTTTTTCTGATGGTTAAAGATACTCGCATGACTATTCCCGAACAGGTATGAAAACTACTCTTATCTTTAAAAATTCCTGTTTCTAAATCTACTCCTATCATTGATGAAATAATTCGTGATTGTTCTGTGATGCATAAACTACTTGTTGATGCGAAAAATAAGGAGAAAATCAATGAGCAGGAGATTCTCAACTTGAGGGGGAGAGTAGAAAGTATGAAGTTCTCACTAGAAAATGCCAATTTAAGAATCACACTACTAGAGGAGAATAGGGAGAAACAGTTGATTAATCATGATGTAATTTTGAGACAACACACTATTTTCTATGAAACTGCAAAATGTTTATGTGCTCATATTACTCGCATCTATCATTCTACTGACGTGTGTAATGTTCAACATAGACAACTGTTACCTTTTATTGAGTTTAAGCTTAAGGAAGTTGATAGTATATCTTATGAATGTGAATCGATAGTCTCTGGCTCCAAAGTAACCAACCCTTAATATAAACATGGTTTAATCTCTGTAGAAAAACATTTAACTGCTGATAATTTGTTGAAGTTATTGCCAAAAGAAATTCCAATATTGAAAAAGAATGTTCCTCAAATTGAAAATCAAGATGTAGTCGCTGTTGAAACGGAATCTGAAAATGATTCTGAATGTGATTCGGATATGGAGGAAGTTGATTGTTCTTCTTTAACCATATTAAAATCATCCTCCACATCCGCATCACCCCTCCGAAGACACATCTTAATTGTCTTCGGTTGACAAAGGAAAAGCAAAAGTTGATTATGAAAATGAAACCTCTAAACACAAACAAATTGTGAAATCTAAAATACAAATTTATGATGAATGTGTCTCCTATGATCAATATCTCAAAGACAATTCAAAAAGACTATTTCATGTTGCTTGTATCTATCCGAATATCTCTTATTTCAAAAACACCATTTTTGTGAAGCCTGATGGCATGCTTCTAATTGACAATGATTTGAAAAAGATTTGTGAGCAGGATAATTCCATTATTACTGAGGAAGGATTCTTTTCATCTTCAAAAATAGTTGAAAATGAAATGAATGAAAGAATGGAAGTAAAAATCAATGTGAGAAAACAAGATTTGTATGGACATAACATTTACAATCGACTTTGTTATGAAAAAGAGAAGATTCCCAAAAACATGTCTCATCTTTTAAATCTCAAAAATGACAATCACATTTACACTAACAGAAATTACAAACAAATTCAAGTTATGGAGAAACCCATAGCTCCGAAGATGGATGTTTTTCAGTTAATGGAATCTTGTGAGAGTGTACCGATTTCACAATCTTTTGAAAAAGCCATTACAAAACCAAAAATTGTTGTTCCAAGCCTTCGATACAAAAACCTCAGATTTTGAAAAGGCCTCAAAATCTCAAAAGGCCACAAGTTCACAACCTTGCTTCAACTTCCAAAACAAAACCAGCAATTGTAATTACAAAACCAATTCAGAAACCAATTGCTGCGAATTTGAAAACAAAACAAACTCAAAATCTCGTTAAAAGACAAACACCCTTCGGAGTTTCAAAACAAACCATTACAATAGCCTCAACTTCAGGTACAAAGAAATGGAAACAAATATTCAAATGTTAAAAACCAATTTTCAAAACCATCTTTTGAACCTTCGAAACCAAACTTTCCAAATCCCAAATTTTCACTAAATGATTTCAAATTGGCATACGAAGAGTACCTTTGTACATCTACGTTGTGTAGCTCAATATCAAGGAAATAGACAATTGAAAATTCTAAACAAAATTGGAAAAGAAATGATTTGAAAGAAAATCTCATTGTAAAAACTAAATCTTCAAAGTCATCGGATTGTTCAAAACACTTAAGTTCTAAGAAAAAGTCAAAAACCTCAAAATCCAACTCATCCAAATAAATATGGGTTCCGAAGAATACCATTGTTTCAGTCACTTCGGACTCATCAATCTTAACTATTAGCTCTTCGAAATCATGCTCTGACTCATCGTGCTCTTCACATGAGACTTCGGAGAATATGATTAATTTAAATGCTAATGAAATATCCGAAGAGGCTGTGGAAAAGTGGATTCAAGAATCCTTCGCTTACCCTGAGGACCCAAGATTGATTGGGTACCAACTCCTTCTTGATTAATTGCAGGTCATGCCAAATGAGCGGTACAATGCAAAATGGTACATGGATAGTGGCTGCTCAAGACACATGACAGGGAAAAAGGAGTATCTCAAAGATTATAGAACTTTGGATGATGCAGGAAATGTTTGCTTCGGTAACAATGAAACATGTCCGATTCGGGGTTATGGCAAAATAACAAATGGCCAATTTACAATCAATAGGGTGGAATTTGTTGAAGGATTAAAGCACAATCTTGTGATTATATCTCAACTGGTAGTTGGAACAGGAAATGCTATTACATTCAACAACCAAGGAAGTGTCATCACAAAAGAGGCAACGAACGAAGTCCTTTTGAAATCTGAAAGAAAGGGGCCAATGTTTCCCTTGAATCTGAAGCCAGTGACTGGTGGGCACTCTTTATGTCTTCTCTCCAAAGCCAATTCAGATGTCAGCAGGGTATGGCACCGAAAAATTGCTCATTTAAACTTCAAAGACTTAAACAAGTTAGTGGCTATGGATTTGGTTCGTGGAATGCCTGCTCTCAAATTCGATAATGACTCACTTTGTTCAGCTTGTGAACATGGCAAGCAAACAAAACAAAGGCATCCAATAGTGATCAACCCAAAAATCACCGAACCACTTTCACTTCTCTACATGGATCTTTGTGGTCCATCCGTAGTAGAGTCAATTGGAAAGAAGAAATACATTCTAGTGATAATTGATGACTATTCAAGGTTCACTTGGGTCTTATTCTTAAGAAACAAGTCTGATGCAGCTGAAAAAATCATTAATTTCATAAAGAAAATGGAGGTGATGCTAAACAAGAAAGTCTGAACTGTGCACAGTGACAACGATTCGGAGTTCAAAAACCAAACTCTTGATGGATTTCTGAAGGCAAAGGGGATTAGTCATAACTTCTCAGCACCATATACAGCTCAACAAAATGGTGTCGTAGTTAGAAGAAATCGCTCTTTGTGTGAAGCAGCTAGAAAATGCTTAACTTTGCAAATTTGCCCATGTACATCTGGGCCGAAGCCATCTCTACAGCTTGGTTTTCTCAAAACAGATCATACATTCATAAGAGGTTTCATATTACACCTTATGAAGTACTCAACCGAAGAAAACCCAATGTCAAGTTTCTTCATATATTCGGTTGTAGGTGTTTTATTTTGAACTTGAAGGATTATTTGACAAAATTCAATGCAAATCAGAAGAAGGGATTTTCCTTGGGTATTCACAAGACTCAAAAGCTTATAGGGTTATGAACAAGAGGACTCGCAAAATTGAAGAAACTTTCAATTTCACGTTTGATGACTACTATATCAAGAAGTCTTTGCATCCATTCCTAATGTCATCTATCTTTCCAAAGCCTGCTGTTAATGTCATCTATCTTTCCAAAGCTTGCTGTTGAGGCATTACCAATCACTACCTTTGATACAGACTTCACTCTTCTTTTTGATCCACCTGTGAGGGCTGTAGATTCCAAAGCCAGGGCACCAGATAACAATGTGTCCGAACTGTCAAAGCTCACAGATGGCACTGATAACTATTCAACAAGCAGTGTATAAAGATCATATTCGATTGAGGGGGAGCCATCCAATAGAAGTGAAGGGAATGCTAGTTTTGAGGGGGAGCAAAACATCAGAAGTCCAACATTACCCCCACATGAAATATCTTATATCATGTCCCTGTACCCCATCAGTCCAGGGGGAGCCAGAGGTTTCAACTCCGAATTCAACAACTCCAGTCACTTCTGACAAAGGCAGCACATCCTCTACACCAATTGTTGTCGAGAGGGAGAACACTCTAAACTCTTCTTCACAATTACACACACCACAAACAAATGTCACAAACTCAAACAATAATTTAATAATGGATGATTTTCCCTCCACTTCAGGATATCCTTCAGATATTGAGGAAATTGATTCTGAAGGACCACCTGAATTTGATCCAAACTATCCTCCTCTGGATAAATGGATGAAAAATCATCCCCCATCACTTGTCATCGATAATTTTCATGATAAAGTCTTGACTCGTGCATAACTATACCAAAAACAACTTGATTTAAACAAAACTTCGGAGTTGTGTATGTTCAATGTTTTTATCTCAAAGGTAGAACCTAAGAACCTTAAGGATGCATTTGATCACCCTGATTGGATTGAAGCTATGCAATTGGAATTAGAAGAATTTGAAAGAAACAAAGTTTGGAGGCAAATTCCAAAAGCGGCAAACGCTTCAATTCTTGGTCTCAAATGGGTGTACAAAATTAAATTAGACACCGAAGGCAATGTGGTTCGGAACAAATTAAGGCTGGTTGTCAAAGGTTATTGTCAACAAGAGGGGATTGACTACGAAGAGACATTTGCCCCTGTTGCTAGAATCGAATCAGTTCGGATATTTTTGGCTTATGCTTCACACAAAAACTTTGATGTCTATCAAATGGATGTCAAATGTGCTTTCTGAATGGTGATCTCGAGAAAACCGTGTTTGTTGAACAATCACCTGGCTTCGTAGACAAAGACCATCCCAACCATTGCTATGTGCTAGACAAAGCCGTCTATGGTTTAAAACAAGCACCAAGGGCTTGGTATGAGACCTTGACAAAGTTTTTAAAAGAATCAAACTTTAAGGGCTCAGTGGATCCAACACTTTTTAGAAAGAAAGTTGGGTCTCACTTGATGTTAGTCCAAATCTATGTGGATGAGATTATCTTCGGATCCACTGATCCTAAACTCACAAAAGATTTTGAAAAACTAATGAAAAGCAAATTTCAGATGAGTATGATGGGAAAGATTAACTTCTTTCTTGGATTACAAATAAAAAAAATCTATGGAGGGGATCTTTATTCATCAACAAAAGTACACGAAGAGTTTGCTAGAACGCCTCGGAATGACTAACTGTTCCAAAGCAAAAATTCATTTGCCTGCAGGTACAAGGTTAAATCCTTTGTTGGACGAACCGAAGACTGACATACAGACATACCGAAGTATGATTGGATCATTACTTTATCTCATAGCAAGTCGACCAGATATCATGTTTGCAGTTTGCAATTGTGCAAGATATCAAGCTGACCCTCGCGAACCTCATTTGGCTACAGTTAAAACAATTTTTCGTTATCTTCACAACACTCATGCTTATAGCTTATGGTACCCAGCAAACTCAGGCTTCTATATACAAGCTTATTCAGACTCAGATCTAGGTGGTTGCTCTATTGATCGTAAGAGCACTTCGGGGGGTTGCCAATTTATCGATGGAATGCTAATCAGCTGGCAATATAAGAAGCAAACTTGTGTCTCTATCTCCACAACTGAAGCAGAGTATGTAGCAGCTGCAGCCTGCACTTCGCAGATCATTTGGATTCAAAGCCAACTAAAGGATTATGCCATTAACATGAGGAAAATACCTTTGTTCTGTGATTCACAAAGTGCCATTCACATATGCCACAATCCTGTTCAACATTCCAAGACGAAGCATATAGCTCTTCGCTATCACTTCATCAAAAGTCAGGTTGAGGAGGGGAATATTGAGGTGCACTTCGTTCACACAACTGAACAGTTGGCAGACATCTTCACAAAGGCTTTGAATGCAGAAGCATTTATAAGAATTGTTAGAGGACATGGAATGATTGATGGATCCACTCTACAATAAATCTCATATTTGCTCTTTCTTTCCTTAGTCTTTTCAATTACAAAATAAAAGTTCATGGTATTCCGTAGCACTCCGAAGACCTCCAACGCTTCGGAGCCCATTGGAATGAAACAAACTTAATGCTGCTCCGTAGCACTCCGAAGCATTTTGACACTTTGGAGCACCTCAGAACAGACTTTTTGGATTAATAAAATTTCATAAATGTCAAAATCCATTGAAACTTCCTTTTCCTCTGCATCACAAGAATAAACTTTCTCATAATAAAAGGTTGTTTCGTAGAATAATAAAAAACAAACATCATTTGTAAAACCTCGAAAGCTCAAATCACAATCTTTAATGCATAGATGACCAAGTTTAACCTTCTTTTCATGAATTAACTGATTAAAGGACAAAACTTTGATTTTAGATTCTGATAATCATACCTTATTGCACTAAAAGGTATTTGGGAATCGATTTGAAAAATTGGTAAGAAAACAGACTTTGGAGTGAGGTTAAGGCTGTTTTACAGACCAAAGTCTTGTCTGATTCTAATATCCTTAAAATAGTGTCTATCCCTAACCTCCCTATTGAACTTGACTCGCTTCAATACCAAACTAATCAAGTAGTCTAAGAACTACTCAGGATAATTCAACTGTTCCGAAGTTTTCTTTAAAAATAATACCGACATTGTCTGATAAGCAAATTTAAAAATCTTTTCATTATTGTTTCAAAATTGAACTAAATGAAACTTTTCAAACACAAAGGATTGTACACACAAAACAAAAGCACCAAACAAAGAAGTCACATGGTGAAATTTTGACTCTTCGGATATGAAACTCCAAAAGGATAAGGATAAATTTCAAAAATGAAAATTCAAAAAACCCAAAAGAAAAAAAAATTCAAAATGTCAAAAGAATCAAAGACAACAAATAAGTAAAAAGATAATCAAGGGAGTGCAAAACAAAGATAAATCAACACTCAAAGGCTTATTCTTCTGTTTTAAATGACAATACAAGGAACTCCTATAACATAGTCGAGTACCATGAAGAGAATATGAACATTTCAAGTAATCTATCTTAAATGGTAATGTTGGGGTGGTGTATGAAGCTTAAAGGCTTGTCATCAAAGTATAGTATCCAAACACCTCAACTGATGAAATGGAATAACTTTTTCAAAAGGTTCTTCAAAGTCAATCCAAATTCTAAAACTCTTCTGATGTTCAATTCAAAAGTGAAACCTTTCCAAATTTCAATGCAGAGAATGTCACCATGATTTGGTATGAAAATTTTGAAACACAAAAGAATATTCAAACCTTATTTCTAAATGCGAAATTAAGTTCATATTGGGGTAGTTAGACTTATGCATTCATGACTGATGTTGAATCAAACAAACTTCGGAATGAAAAACAGACTTCCAACATGATCCGAATGATTCTGAACATTAACTTGTTAAATCTTCATTTCACAATATTCAGGAAAGTCAAGGTTAATAGTCATAATGCATCTCTAAAAGTAAAACAAACTTATCAATAACAACAAAAGAATAATGTTAAAGGAAAAGCAATGGACTTCGGTGTGCTAATAAACACTTCTCAACAAAAATTTTCATCCAAAGTGCTATCAATACCCTTCGAAGTGGTTCTTGACACTTGTTCAATTTTTATACTCCGAAGGATATGCATAACAGATATCCTTGCTGATCCGAAGTCAATTAAATGTTCAAATGATTTTTACATTTATGATAACTACAGAGACAAACATTCCTTCAAAATAAATGAACGTTAGTTAACAGCTGTCATGTAGAAAATCATGGAGAATCTTAACAAAATGATCATGTGAAATGGCGGTTCAATTTTAAATAATGATGACTGACAGACGAACGGTTCCGCTTTTGCAGAGATAGTGGAACGGATAAATGTTGAGGTGTCATATTCTTAGTGGACCATTTCAAATGCGCATTAAATGGCCTTGGGACCACGAATACTATATATACCTCACGCCACTTCAGTTCATCTCTTTACGCGATCAGATCACTCGAATTTCATCTGCAAAATTTCTCTCAAGAACCCTAATTTCTCTTCATCTTCTTCTTCAAATCAACAATGGCGACTGAAGGATCTTCACAGACCACAGAGACGATTTTCATTCCAATGCTCAAGAATCAGTCTGCGAATCTGATTCTTCGCACTGATCTCAACCTCTACCCACAACCAATCGTTGCTCTCATCGAATGTCTGAAATAGTCAGTTCTTGGTCATGCTCTAACCCTACACTCCTGTTATCCCTGCTACTTTGGTTCACAGAGCCTACTACACATCCAATGCTCTATTTGATACCAACAACAATGTCAAATCGGTGTTCTATGAGGCTATCGATTCAAAAGGGAAAACCAAGAAGGTTCAATTGAAAAAAGAGAAGTTTGTTGAAGCCCTTCACCTTCCAATCTACAACTCCAAAGAAATGGTTATTCCAACGGCTCAACAGTTGGTGGACATGTTCAACGCCATGGGCTATGAACCACAGCTCAAAAGCATTAGTACCTTCAAGAAGAGGCATCTTCTTGATTTATGGAGGTATTTCTTTAGCATTTTCCTTAGATGCCTTTCAGGAAGGACTTTAGGTCTGGATTCAGCCAGTCAAACATTCCAAAGTCTCTTATATGGAATCTACCATGATGTCAAAGTTGACTTTGCATCAATTCTTTGGACTGATTTTTGTTCACACATCAACCACACTTTGAAAGGAACTGAAATCTCCAATGCAAGGTTTTGGGCAATAGTTGTTCATGCCCACTACCAATAGGCAGGTTATATTTCTGATCCAAATCTTCCTGAAATGAAATATACATACATAACTGTTCCATCCTTGGATGAAGTACCTGCTGATTTCTGTGCACAAATACCTGAAGTGATGCTTTCAAAAAGTATCAATGCAATGCAATGAGGTCAACATGTATCACAATACCCTTGTTATACCTTACCCTGTTCGTGAGGTCACCCAAGCTGCACCTGCCAAACCTTCAGTTCAAACCAAAGGGAAAAAGAAGGCAACAGGAGGACCAAGTGGTCCGAAGAAAATGGTTAGGAAGAGGAAGGCCACCGAACAAACTACACCCAAACGTAAACAACCTAAGCGTACCAGGAAATTTCTTGTTGTTGATGAGCCTTCGGAGTCTAGAAAATCGCACTCCGAAGACACCCAAAAAAGAACATGAAGAAGAACACCAGTCATCCCCAATTCATGAAACAAGACCACCAACTCCACCACATACCACTATTCCACCTCCTCCACCTCCTACAACTGCACCCTTCACCTCCACCATTACATCCCAACAAACCTCTACAATACATATATCCACTTCGGAAGTACCACTAACCAATGCTCGAATCACCTCTACCATCCATACAACAGAAACTCCTCCTATCTCAATCACTCATACCTCCGAACCCATTACTTCAAACATAGAAAATCCCACTTTTTCAGCAACTTAAACATCTCAACTAATCATCACCTCGTCAGAACCATTGTTAAATATCCCATCCTCTGGTGTGGATACATCGCTTCCTGATTATCCATTCCAAGATGACCTTGACTTTGAAACCACCATATTTTCCAAACCCCCATAAATAGAAGAAACCCTGGCTGCCTTTTACATGACACCAATCACGATAAAAGATAATGATGATAACAGTCTCGATGACTCTGACTTCATCCTTGGCAAACAATACAAGACTCTCAATCGAAAATTGGATGCTCTTTTCCAGTCAAACACAGGTTGTGATCCCTTGAGGAAACCTGAAGGAAATTTTGGTGAACAAATGACTGAAACCCAAAAATCCTTGACATAAAAGATGAGTGAATTAGTCAAGGCTTCTGAAAAACGAATTCTTGATTAACAAATCGACATTCAATGGATCTTGGAAGGAAAGCTCAACACTGCCGTTGAACAAGTAGAAGAAAGACACCGACTCCTTAAGGAGAAAACTGAAAAGAAAATAAATGATTTGGTGGAGAAAATGGAGTCATCGAACTCCGAAGTGATGAAGGCCCTGAATGACCTTCGAGACGAAACCAAATCCTTGAATTCGCAGTACCAGACGGGCTTTGCAAAGCACTTATCTGATGCCCAGAAGCGAATTGAAGAGCTGACTGCGGAACAGTCGCATTCCGCAGTTACCGTCTTTGCAAACGAACTAAAGAAAACCAATGCTGCAACACTTCGGATATTGTCAAAAAAATAAAGAGAACGCTTCAGCCCATGAACAATGTGTCACTAAAAATGGAACGATCTCAAGCTAGCACGCCAAATCCTCAGGTAATTGCTCAGGCTGAACCGCTGGCTCAACCTTCACAAAGGGGAGAATCCGCAACCTCAGGATCTCAAGCCATGGTTACTCAAGTTTTGGTTACCGCAGCCTTAGGATCTCAAGCTTTGATTACTACAACCTCCGAACCGCAAACCACTTATCAACCCACCATCCTGGGAAGACCAACTTTCACACCAATCATCTCCACCGCTAGTCTTGACTTCGAAACCACAACAACAAGTCAAGCAAGTGGTTTTGGGTCAAAATCACAAGGCAAAGAGCTAAGGATTGCTGCCCACATGGAGCAAGTCCATAAAGAACGTGAGGAAGACTACCAGAAGATGCTTATGATCAACACCATTGCAAACGAAAACCAAACATGGACTGAGGAATTGATCAGAGCCATCGGCTTCAATGACTTCACAGTCCTCAATAGGCTTCCTTTCAAGAGCCTTGATACAAAATCAGGGATCAACCGTCAACTTGATCTTCCATACAATCCGAAGACCTTTGCCTTTCTACAATTCGAAAGGCAAGTGCCAAAAGATAAGTTGACCGAATTCAAGAAAATGAAAATAGCATTCCATGCAAAGTTCATTCAGGCTCTGAACAATGTATGGAGTGAGAAGAAGATAATGAAAATCATATCCATCAAAGAAGGAGAGTCGTACGTTGGATTTCAAAACCTTGAATTTTTCGTACTTCGGGGTGTCAATGAAGAAGACTCAAGATTTACAATAGCAAACTTCCCAATCATAAATCCATCTGATTTTATTGTACTTCTTGACATCCTAAAGTTCTCTGCTGGAAACGAGGCCGAGTCAATGACGGTCTTCACCGCAGCGAAGGATCACATTTCCTCCTTTTTTCGAAATTATCTTCTAAGATTTGCCAGGTTTGATATTGTTGTGACAAAACTCTTCGGACAGGCTCTTGCACCCCCACCAACTACAATTGACAACTTCGATCATCTTAAAGTCGGGCAGATTGTGGACAAGCCCTGGGGTGTTGTTTTCAAAGGGTTGTCAAGTGACAATGAAACTATAGTCACCAAGTTTTTCGAGATTGATTACTTGGGCCTATACCCTTCGGAATCTATTTCCCAAGTGGTGGGATTGGTAAACAACTGCTTCGTCAATAATTGGCAAGAGAAGAAGAATGTGAAAGAATACCTTAACTGGTGGTTGACCGTGCGACATACCTTGAAACAAGCTTTCAAGAGACATTACAAGAAATAAGCTTCAGATGCACTTCACACAAAGGGGGAGATTGTTGAAGAATATTTGTGATGAAGTGCCACTCTATCCGAAGACATGTACCTGTCCACCGAAGTCATGCTTTTGATAAGAAGACCACGAAGTCTTAGGACTCCGAAGGGTACATCCTGAAGGATCCGAAGACTTGTCCTTGTAAACAACTTTTGGTGCACGCGTGTCTGCTACTACGTGGTGCATGAATCTTCTATTCTATTGGCTAGTACACTGATAGGATGTTCTCTGTAACATTATGTACTATGCGTATCACTGATCACGTATAAATATCAGTGATACCATTCCGTGTCATGTGTGAGATTGTATCTTCCCAATTGTAAAACCCTAATCAATCAATCAAAGCATTCGACACAAGTTATCCAATTCCATTGTGTTCCTTACTGTTCTTACTTGCATTTTACTGTGTGAATTACTTAGTACATTATATATCAATAGAATATTAGTCATATCTTATTGTTTGACCTATTTCAACACCCTACAGTACTGCAGGTTAAGGAACCTGTCGGGGTCATAGAGGACCCACATGTAATAGATGTCATCACGGGACACCTTCTCGCATCCCTTCCTCTACATGATAGAGGTGGATACGATCTGGTGCATCAATCGGTGGAGAGGGGCGCGGAGTTGGCTCTCCTTGGCTGAACCAGCCTCGAACATCTCATTGGACATCGCTACCCAAATAACTGCATTATCCTCCCTCTGAGGCTGATCCCTGAAACAGGCAGTGAATAATGGTGGAAAGTGAATACTATCGGTCTCTGTCTCGGTGTAGACCCCATGCGTCTGCCAAAGTCTCGGAGTGTGCACTCCCTACTCTGGCCTCCCAGTCTGAATCAGATCAGCTGGGCTTGTGGCTCCCTCGATACTGGAGTGTATTTGCAAGTGGAAAGGAACTCGAGCACGAGCTCCTTGAACACTACATCCTTCTAGGTGGCCATCAATCTATCACAGCCCTGGCAAGTGAAAGTATATGCTCCATCAGGATGGGTCCAGGTGCGGTGGATGAGTGGCAAAAGCTGGTCCCATAACCCTACCTGGGCCAACAAAGCTCGGTCAAATCTGATCGCACTGAGGACTGGTCGGGAACGGAGCTCCCCAAGTCGAGTACGGTTGCGCAGGGTCTCCTCAAGCATATTCGGTAATTGTAGGAACGGGTGTCCTGGTGTTTAATCAGCCATCTCCACATAAATCACAACAGAGAAATGTTTTCAAAATTAGTCCTTGCACGCCGCAGATTCCTGCACGTCGCCCCAATAGGCACGACGCGACTTATGAACATGGCCCGTCGCGTCATATGACTCTTGCGAAAAATTCTCCAAAATCACTTGTTTAATCTAAACCCAAGCAATCACAAGGCACCCTAACTATCGACTAGCCCCTCTAGAGTAAGAATTTTGCAAATGCAACACCCTACAAGTCGGCATTGCCGATTTTTCTAAGTTTTCTACTTTCGACTAATTCAATCAATTTCGCACGTCAAACTGATGTAATAACTTGCAAGAAAGAGTTCTAAGTGACATACCTCTATAGTAGATACCAAAAAACACAAAAAATTCAAGAAAATTATGTGGTTGATCGGTGCTCTGTTTTTGCGTGTCGTATGTGTTTGTGTATGGTGCGACGAGGGTTACGTACCTTAATGGCAGTTTCTGACCGATCATAATCCGCGTCGTGCATAAAGGTGATGTGCGTCGCGCGTGTCCCAAATCAATCCCTGCGCATCGGGTTATCTTGCGAACGCGCGGTGCGCTTCTATCCATGCCGCGTCGCGTCCTTCAATCTTTGTAATTCTTCTCAATTGACCACACACTTGCTTCTTGCTATAAATTCCTGCAATGATGATGATTGATTTTTCCTAATTACTTTAAAAAACAAAGAACCTAAACTATTTACAGATGGGTTGCCTTCCAATAAGCGCTAAGTTTAACGTCTTCAGCCAGACGTGCTCCATTTCATTCCTCCTTTGGTACGAGCTTTTTCAATTCGGGGGCAAAATCATAAACCAATGTTGCCAGCAGTGTCGTGAGTTGCGTCATCCTGTCACTTACCTGACTTATCTATTGCTGCTGAGCATCCAGAATCTGAAAAACTTTTGCTTCCCTGCATCTTGTGTCCTTTTCGTACCGGTGGTGCTTCAATTCCATCATCTCTATCATGTCTAACAGTTGCATTTTATCGACTGAGGCCAGCGGATGCCCTTTTGCTCTCCGAAGAATCTCTTCATCCTCGCTTTCATTTTCTTGCACTTGATTTTTACCCTTACCTTTCACTTTTGGTACCATTAATGGTTTGTTGTTTAAATATTAATTATCATACCTCGGTGGTAACGTCATTGGACACCCGAACAAATTCAACCTTCTTTTTCGTGTTCCAAAGGTGATGTCCATATCACCAGTTTTACAGTCCATCACAGCACCAGCTATTACAAAAATGGCCGTCCTAAAATCAGTGCTGGCGTGTCCTCTTGACTCTCATATTCCATGACTAGAAAATCAATAGGATAGAAAAATTCACCAACTTTGACGATCACGTTGGTCAACTTGCCCTGAGAGACCTTTTTCGATTGGTCTGCCAGTTGCAGCACTGTTTTTGCCGGCTCCAATTCTTCATTTTTGTATTTGTCGTAAAGATACCCGGACAGAACATTTACACTTGCTCCCAAATCCAGTAACGTATTCTAAATTATCACATCACCCACAGTGACGGTAATTAATGGTGAACCGGGATCTTTTTCCTTTTTGGGCAATGTTCCCAACAAAGCGTCACTCGACTTGACAGTAAGTCGCACCGTTTCCGACGTTGGCCTCTTGATTTGTTCGTTTCTTTTTCGCACATTTCTCTGAGAATTCTCGTATCCTCCGGTGCATTCCTTAATTCATCCTATAGCGGTTGATTAATAGATGACCCACCCGACACATCTTGCTTTCTTTTCATCTTTTTGACTTTCTTTTTCTTCTTTTTCTACTTTATGCCAGCTACGGTTGATTGTTCTTCCTTCTGGTCACCTTCTTCCTCCTTATTTTCATTCTCCTTTCCTACCAAGTCTTACATTGTAACATTACTCCACTCTGTCTCTACTGCATTGACATGTTCCTTACCCGCTCTTTGAGTATGGTTCGGATTCACTTCCGTGTTGCTTGGCAGCTTCCGATTATCTCTCCTTCGTTGATCTTCAGCCATCTGTGCAATCTGCCTCTCCATGTTGGCAATGGCCTTAGCATTCGCTTGGGTCTGCTGTTGACTCGTGTTCACAATTTTATACATCTTTGCTATCATTTTACTGGAGTTTATGTATTGGAACAGTTGTTGTTAACAGTTGTTGACCCACTGCTGTTGTTACTAGCATTGGAACCTTGGTTGTTGGCAACCTGAAATTGTCTCTACTGATTAGAGGATGGTCCTTGATAGTTTTTTTGCCGGTTGTTGTTGTAATTCTGGTTTCATTGATTATAAGGTCGGTATGGTCGTCCATTATTATTGTTATATTGTCCTTGACTATAGACCTGGTTGACCTCCTGGGTCCTCTGCCCTTGTTAGTTACCATGTTGTTGATTCTGCGGTCCATTTTGAAGAGTTGCCATCAACCTATCAAACTTCCTATTCAACTCTCATATCTCTTTCTTGACCTCTTTTATCCACTCATTATCGGTCCCCACTGCAGCTGCGGTGCTAACCGGCTTCCTTGCAGAATAATTTGCCTTAGACCCATTACTTAATTGCTCTAAAAACCTCTATGCATCATCCGGTTCCTGCATCATAATCGTCCCACTAGATGAAGCGTTGATCATAGCTTGGTTTGTCGTATCCACCCCATCATAGAAGAACTTCACGAGCTGCCACCATGGAATGTCATGGTGCGGACAGGATCGCATCAACTCCTTCAATCGTTCGAATGCATCATGGAACGCTTCTCCTGGCTTCTGCTGAAAAATCTTGGATTGCTCGCCTGATTTCTGTAGTCTTACTAGCTGGATAAAACACTTGGAGAAACTTTGCCTTAAGTTGTTCCCAGGTTGTAATGCTATTAGGTTGTAAGGATGTAAACGAATACTTTTCCTTATCTTTTAAAGTAAAAGGAAATAGCCTTAATCTAAAAATGCTCGTATTAGTGTTCCTAGGAGTATTAGCATTAGCTATGGCCAAAAACTCATAAAGATGATTGTTAGGGTCATCTTGCTTATATCCTCTGAATTCAGGTAAAACGCCTAACAATTGTGGTCTAATCTCTACTTGGCTATCATCATTTTCAGGAAAATAAATAGGCGATGCGTCATCATACTCCCGAGGTTGGAAGTGTGATGTAACCGACTACCCGATCGGTTAAGCAAAGTATAGAGGTGGAACGAAATTACCATCATATAACTCGTTGTTATAAAGTCACTGCCCTTGTTGTTGATGATGTTGTTGCTGTTGCTGTTGGTATCGTCTCGGAGGTCCCCGACCTCTGTTCCACTGTTGATTCTACTACACAAGATGGTTTGGCATCCATCCTTCATCTTCCTCATCATAGATTGGATCTCTGTCCTGGTATTGGTATTGTTGCGGTGGTTGTTGTGGTTGTACTTGAGGTTGTTGTGGTATGGGTTGAAAAGGTGGTTGCGGTTTATAGATGGGTGGTTGTTGTTGTAATAGTTGCGGTTGAGAAACTGGTACCGGCTGTCGCAAACATGTGGTGCCATCACGGGTCGGCGCTCCCCAAGTAATTGCAGCGGATACGAGATTTCCCAAAGGGTTGACAATCGGTTGACTCAAAGGTTGAACCATAGGCTGAGTGCATGATGGTATAGGTGCAGGGGCTGAAACTGCACCACCACTAGCACTAGTTAACCCTATATGAAACTCTGAAACTGGGGGTATAAATGATGCTTCCCCCGATACCTCGCCCGTGGGCTCATTGGTAATATCCTCTACTACTACACTATCGGGACTCATGTTGATTAAGCGCCCATGCAGACGGTTTCTGCGTGAAGTTTTTTCAATCTCAGAATCAAATAACAAAGGTGATGTTTGTTCACCCCGACGGGTAAGCATGCACTAGTGCAAACGACCGCCAAAAATCAAAAACCAAATTACTAAATCAACTCAATAACCAAAAACTAAAATAAAAATCAGAAACAACCCACTGACAATCTATCTTAAAGCGCACAACTCCCCGACAACGGCGCCAAAATTTGACACCCCTAGGTCGTTATGCGGTCAAAAATAGAAAATAAAACCTCACCCGTAAACTAGTATAGTAGCAGCAAGGTTCGATCCGTGGAAGTTTCTTGGTCAAGATATAGTGTCAGAATGACCAACTACAGTGTCACGCTATAGTCGGCGAATGTCCTTCACTTTCCAAAAACCAATAAAATCGAATACCGAAAACTAAACCAAGCATTAACTAAACTAAACTAGTTCAAACTTAAAACCAAACTTACTTACTGATTCCAGAAGTTTATTCCGGAAAAATCAGAAGCAATAAACAAGCCAAACACTCCAAATAACATCCATCCATTTTAGTCCCTATTTTTATCTTTTTCTTGCATACAAGTACTAGCAAAAAAGTGAGTAATACCAATATATATCTGATATAATTTAACTAAGAATAGGGCCTAACAACGACTAAAATACTTGATATTGATAGGCGTTGTTACAATACCCACTTACTCTCAACGTATCATTGCCACCAAGGAACTGAAGCATGTCCTTCTTCCTTCGCAAATACTTGAGAATGTTTTAACTGCTGTCCAATGAGCTCTACCAGGATTTCCCTGATAAAAACTGACCCTGCTCAAAGCAAAGGACACGTCAAGGCGAGTACATGTCATAGCGTACATGATCAACCCCACAGCCGAAGTGTAAGGTACCCGACTCATATCAGGTTTCTCTTCATCCGTACTAGGAATTTGAGCCTTGCTCAATTTGGCATTGCTTTGGATAGGCAGCTCTCCTTTCTTGGAATTTTCCATACTAAACCTCTTTAGTACCTTATCCATGTATGTGCTTTGACTAAGTCCAATTAGTCTCTTCTTTCTATCTCTCAATATCCTTATCCCGAGAATATAGGCTGCTTTTCCAAGGTCTTTCATGGCGAAACACTTTCTAAGCCAAGATTTAACTTCTTGCAAGGTTGGAATGTCATTTCCCATGAGCAATATGTCATAAACAGATAGCACAAGAAAAGTCACTATATTCCCACTAGCCTTGATATACACGTAGGACTCATCTTCGCTCCTAGAGAAACCAAACTCTTTGACTTTCTCATGAAAGCAGAGATTCCAGCTGCAACAAGCTTGTTTCAATTCGTAGATTGATTTCTCAAGCTTACACACTCTATTGAGATACTTTGCATCTACAAAACCCTATGGCTGATTCATGTAAACATCCTTAGCCAACTTCCTGTTAAGGACAGCGGTCTTGACATCCATGTAAACATCCTCAGCCAACTTCCTGATTCATGTAAACATCCTCAGCTTACACACTCTATTGAGATACTTTTCATAATCATGAAAAGCAGTTATGGCGAGCATTATCCTAATAGAATTTATCTTAGCCACTGGTGAGAAGGTGTCATCATAGTCCAACCCAGGGGTTTGAGTGAAACCCTTCGCAACCAGTCGAGCCTTGAAGGTGTGTACCTTTCCATCCATGTCGGTCTTCTTCTTGAAGATCCATTTGCACCCAACTGTCTTTCGACCTGGTACATTATCAACCAAATTCCAAACTTGGTTTTCATACATGGACTTGATCTCGCTATCCATTGCCTCTTTCCATTTAGCAGCCTTAGGGCCTGCCACTGCTTCCTTGTAGCTTGCTGGCTCATCCAAATTACCAGTGTCCTATCACTGACAAACGTCTCACATCCGTAGTTATATGGAAACTATAAAACTCGGGCGGCATTCTAACTCTATTGGAACGTCTAAGAGGTAACAAATTGTCTATCGGCTCAACAGGAACTTTTTCCTCAGGTTGAGTGCTAGTATCTTCTAAGGTTCCTTCATTGGTTGACTCCTGAATTTCTTCAAGGTCAATGGTACTCCCACTATCCTCTTTGAATATGAGCTCACTCTCACGAAAGACTCCTCGTCGTGCTACAAAGATCACGTCCTCGCTCGGTCTGTAGAACAAATATCCAAAAGACTGTTTTGGGTAACCAATGAAAATACACCTCTCAATTCTAGATGGTAGTTTGTCGTGAGTCTCTCGTCTTACAAAACTTCACAACCCCAGAATTTGATATGTGCTAACGAGGGAACTTTCCCTGTCCATATTTCGTGAGGTGTTTTGGCAACCTTTTTAGTAGGGACAAGATTGAGGATGTGGGCGGCAGTCTCTAAGGCATAACCCCAGAAGTGAATAGGAAGAGAAGCTCGACTCATCATGGAATGGACCATGTATAATAAGGTCCGGTTACGTCTCTCAGCCACACCATTCAATTGTGGTGTCCTGGGAGGAGTCAACTATGAAACTATTCCACATTCCTTAAGATAGTCGTGGAACTTGATACTAAGATACTCACCGCCTTTATCGGATCTAACCATCTTTATCTTCCTGCCTAATTGATACTCGACTTCATTCTTAAACTCTTTGAACTTTTCAAAGGTTTTTGACTTATGCTTGATTAAGTAGATATAGCCATATCTGTTATAATCATCCGTAAAAGTCACATAGAATCGATTAGCATCCCTTGTGGATGATCTGAATGGTCCACACACATCTGTGTGTATGAGATTCAAAAGACCTTCACCTCTTTCACAAGATCCCATGAAAGGTCATTTTGTCATCTTTCCCAACAGACAAGATTCGCATACATCATCCGACCTAAGGTCAAATGATTCCAACACTCCATCATTTTAGAGTTGGGCGATGTGTTTCTTGTTGATGTGTCCAAGACGACAATGTCACAAGCATGCCTTTTCTATACCATTAGATGAATCTATTTGAAATACACTATTACGTAAATTGTCTACACATGTTACAGTTTCATACACACCATTACAAGGTAAAGCTTCAAAAATAAAAACACCATTTTTATAAGGAGATATAGATCCATTCAAATTATCAAAAGAATATTTATAACCTTGTTTGAACAATGCATGAAAAGAAATAATATTCCGAGCCATTTCTGACGAGTAACAACAATTCAAGAAGTCTAAACTAACATCACTACTAAGCACTAGACTATAAACTCCAATCTTGGTAACAGGTGACGATCGCCTATTTCCCATGATCAGGTTCATCCTTCCGTGCTCCACCTTCTCACTTTCTTTTAAGCCCTGCAAATTAGACCAAATGTGAAAACCACATCCTGTATCAAGGACCCAAGGACGAGAAGATGATAAGTTATTAGAGATAGTGTACATACCTGCTGACGATGGCTTCACTTTGCCATCCTTGATGTCCTGCGGGTACTTTGGGCAGCTTCATTTCCAATGCCCCTTCTCGTTGCAGTAAAAACAGTCGGCCTCTTTGGGGTTCAGGACGTGGGGAATGTCAGAACTGGGCCTGGTCCTTGGGCCATTACTAGATGACCCGAGATGGGCCTTGCCCTTCCAATTCTGCTTAGGAGGACATTTCCTCTTTTTCCATTTTCCCTGACCAATGGCTATAACTGGAGAACTAGCGGAGGGTATACCTTTACCCTTCATTCCGGTCTGCAACATGTTGTGCAATTCAGCCAAAGTGGTCTGATTGTTGTTCAGATGATAAGCCAAGATAAACTGATCATAACAACTAGGTAAGGAGTTAAGGACTATATCAATAGCCAGCTCCTCAAAATTCACATGGAGCTTCGGAAGTCGTTCCATGTATCTTTGCATTCTTTACACGTGGGTGCAGACGGACTCTCCCTCCTTCAGTTTACAAGCCATGCGATTTTTGACTTCCTCATACTTTTACTGATGAGCTCGCTTATAGAACTTTTCCATAAGGCCCTTGTTCATCTCGTATGACCAGTAGTCCTCATAAAATTTCTACAATTCCAGGACCATCGTAGCGACCATGATGCAGGCCACTTTGGTTGCATCGTCGTAATGTTTCTTATATGAGGCATATTCCTCAAGAGTAGCGGTTTCTTGATCTATCTCGATGAGCTCCTTTTCGAGAATATACTCTCTGTCCTCAAATCTCAAAGCCATCTTGATGTTACACATCCAGTCGTTCTAATTGGTGCCATCCAATGTCACCTTAGAGCACAACGAGAGGATCAAAGAGAAGTTGTTATTGTGGGATGCGGGTTGGGGAGCAGAAGCATCAGCAGAGGAAGACATCTATAAAAGAATATGTAGTTTTAATTAGATATATAATCCTTAATACATTAAACCAAAATGAATATTAAGGCTAGGACCCAACTATATAATTCACAACTAAGAAGAGGGATGTCGTAATCTAATTGTAAATTTTATAAAGGTAGGTAAATGACAATTTACCAATTCCACCGTGGAAGATAATCATATTAAGTGAAATTCCTATGTCTTTTGATATTCATTGAACTATTCAATGGCATGTTTAATATCGAATTATGTTCTTCCATTTGTAACTGGGATGCTAAGGATCACAAATAAGATGTGAATAACCATGCAAATATGCTTGGTAACCTCAATATCGTTTATCATCTCAGTTTGACGTACCGGTAAACCACACGCGTTCCATCAACAATGATAATTTATGAGATACCCATTACAACTCTTTATTGGTCCCTATTATTGTGCTGGTAAACTACATATGCTCCACTAATAACTAATAAAGTGTAATGTGTAATTTCATGGGTTAGCATACCTTTCACATTTTTCCTAAAGTAACTAGATTTGGGATTTTATAAAATGGTTCTAGTACTTCCTTTAATAGCATTATACTTTTAATGAGATTAAATTGTCCTATCAAATCCGTTTAGCTAACGACCCTCCAATAATCAAGGAAGCGGTGGGTGAGAGTGGACACCCATTCAACCGCCGTCTTATAGACAATTTCCTTATATCCTCCTTATAGATCAGCTTCGTGAATGAGGCATACTAGAGATTTGATTGACCAGTTCTTATACATATAAATATTAAGTTTTAATAATATATATAAGATGTATCTTAAACCTTTTAAATTTTTTGGTTTATCTATTTAAATTTTCGAATTAAACTGTTGGGGTACAAAGCCCTACATGGATTGATGTTTGGTGGGCTTAGATGGCCCATTATGATGGGCCTTGCCCTAGTTGTGGCTCCTACCTATATATAGTGTTGTTTATGTCATTTGTTAGGTAGAGCTCACAATGTGAGGTGTAGGTGCTTTATGCAATAACCTTGTACACTCTCACATGTTTGATTATATTTGAATATTAATCATTCAACACTTTGGATATTTGTTTCGATCTTCATGTTATTATTATTCCGCATACGTCAAATCCGATTTAACAATTGGTATCAGAGCCGTACCTTGAAGATGTAGCGATTATTTCAAGGGAACGATCTTGATTTGATAACTTTTAAAGATTATTTCAAGTTTCAAGGATTGTTGGTGAGTCTCTCATAAATCTTTGGATTTATTTATCTTTTTGAGATATTGTTCATCTTATTTGTTCTTGATGTTCATCATAGTGTTCATAATCAAGATTCTACTACATAAAAGAGTTGGCTCATCCTTTCTTTTATTGTTCATCTTGATAGTTGAATATTCAAGTTTAAATCAGATCTGTTCATTATCTTATTTTCTTTTTAAGCCCTAAATTTCCATATCTAAATCTGAAGTTCACTGTTCATAAGCTCAATCCTTGACCAAATGGTTACTGTTCGTTTTAGCCCAAAACCTTTAATCCCAGATTTAGGCATTTCTTGTTCATATCGTTGTTTGGCCTTGGTTCGTAAAGACGCAAAACCACAAAATCATATCCAGATCTAAGCTTCTAATTCCCGTCTTTGGATTCAATGAAAATCGATTTCACACCTGTTTTGATTAATAGCTCTTCAAAGTTTTTGATTGTTCATCAATATCACGGTTTCTCTGTTCAATCGTTTGGGCGTATACTTTATTCCAATCATTGAAAAAAAACAAGAACAATCACAATAGCGTTTATCAGATCCATCAGTACAGAAATAGATCTACGATGAAACAATGTTATCGATGATAAAAGTACTCCAATGATACATGTTACAACATTCCCAATCGACAAGAGCAAACAAAATGGTACTTATACGAGAATTTATCGGAACAAAAACCAAATCTGATTTGAACCTTGTCGATTCACGATGTCACGATTTTAGATCTATACCTGGTTGATTTCTGATACGATAGTCAATTGAAGGTTGAAAGATACCAATGGATTCTGCATAAGTTCTCACTGTTGTTCTTGGCTGGTGTTCTTCTTGACGGTAAAACTTTGACGAAAAGCCCTTTTCATCCAAAATCTTCACACATCTTTTACAAATTGGTGTTTGTGCTTCGGAATGGGTGCTTTGGAGTCTGTAAACACTGACGTTGTATCGATTGAATCTGGAAATTGGGATGATGATGGAAATCAACTTCGCTGGCTTTGTATCAATGGAGTAAACGATGTGTGAATCAAGTTTTGGGTGAAAATCAGAACTGTGAAGCAAACAAATCGGAGATAATGGAAGGTGAACTGAATCGTGATTGATGGCGAAATTTGAGTGAATCGGAAGAGAACATGGGCCAGTCGATTGGAACAGGATTAGAAGCAGAAGGTGAATTTGGTGAATGAATCAGATCAGATGGTGATGAAGAAGGCTATTACCTACAACGGTAAAGATGGAGACGTCGACAGCCTTCGATACGAAGGGTTGAGATGCAATCGTAGAAGTGAAAAGATATCCGATGGGGCTGCTACCTTCGGAACTGGTTTTGGTAGTGAAATCCGAATGCCTTCGGATGAAACAGAATCGGAGACGAACTGAAGAAAAGGAAATGGTCTGTGATGGGAACGAAACTGATGAAGACGATGATGTATACGGATGCATTGTTGACTTTATAAGTCAACATATCACACTTCTTCATATGGACCCAACACAAACAGATTCGGATCCTAGCCCATCCATGAATCGGACTACAGCCCATCTCATTCAAATCCATCCGAACCCAACACATTTAAAACCCATTTAACCCAATTTGAAAACAAATTCAGCCCAACACATAGAAAACCAAAGTAGAAAACCAAAGTAGAAAACCAACAAAAATTTTCAAACAACCCGATGCATTTTTCGAGAGGGAGTATTTGATTGATTTTTGCGGATCGAGCGCATCTCTTGACCACACAGTTTTATGATCTCATTGATCATAAAAAGGGGGAGATTGTTATTGGTCATTCGGGAAAATTGCCAAAGAATATTATTCACGCCATTACTTGATTCGCTTCCTATGCCACGTCATCCATTCCGATCTTTGAGAGGGAGATTGTTGGGGTACAAAGCCCTACATGGATTGATGTTTGGTGGGCTTAGATGGCCCATTATGATGGGCCTTGCCCTAGTTGTGGCTCCTACCTATATATAGTGTTGTTTATGTCATTTGTTAGGTAGAGCTCACAATGTGAGGTGTAGGTGCTTTATGTAATAACCTTGTACACTCTCACATGTTTGATTATATTTGAATATTAATCATTCAACACTTTGGATATTTGTTTCGATCTTCATGTTATTATTATTTCGCATACGTCAAATCCGATTTAACATAAACATTTTAATTTTAATTCAAATTTAAACCTGAATTGATTTAATGTTTATCTTTTAATTAACAATTAATTAAATTAACTAAATTAGATAAGGATCAACAAATTAATCAAATTAATTTTATCCTATCCTTTACCCACTAATTTCGAAAAACACAAAAGGGTATAGTGTTAGGACATAATTTATATGGTTTAATCTTTGCATTTAAAGGACTTTTTCAAGCTTAAAAATGGGCAGATTTGCGTTTTCGGTCAGGGACCGAAAACTCTCTAGTTCCCGGTGAAGTGGACCGAAATCTCAAGGATTTTGGATGGGCCTTGATGGATTATCGGTGGGCTCTTGTGTTCATATGGGCTTAGGTCATCATTAGGTATAAATTGTCATTTGTGAGTCATTTGTTGTGGGGTCGATCATAGTGTGTGCAACATTAGAGAGATTCATTGCTGTCGATCAAGAAACCTTATGTACTAGTCGATTCTTAATAGTATCGAGTGCATTGAAGGTTTTTCACCGTGTTCTTGATTATTTCCTTACTATTGCTTGATTGGATTCCGCACAATCAAGCGATTTATTGATACCATTGATAGATCTAGAAGTTTTGGGACATACAAGTGGTATCAGAGCCTCAAAACTTGTGTTTTTGGGTGTTGTGGTATCAATTTTTCAAAACCTTTGCTTGGATCTTGAAGATTTTTGGCATTGTGGACTGTTTTTTATGTTTTGGGTATTTGGTGCTCTTCGTGTTCATTAATTTTCTGGGTAAAATCAGTGTTTTTGATCTTCAAAATTCAAATTTTCGCAAAAAACGGCGTTTTTCAGATCTGAGTTTGGCAATTTCGGTGGCGGCGGTGGTTCTCAGTTAGGGTTTACGAGATTTCGGTCAGCCTATTTGAGATTTCGGTAAGCCGATTTGAGTTTTTGGTGGCAGGTTCTAGGGTTTAGAGTTTTCGGTGGCGGCTAAGCGTATTCGGTTAGGGTTTGAAGATCTTGACTTGGTTTTCGGTCAAGTTGGGTTTTCGGTTCAGGTTTTCGGTCAGTACTCGTGTTTTCAGTCTTAGGATTTTGGTCAAGTAAGAATTGATTTTATGCTGCTCAGTCAAGATTTACATTGTTTTCGGTTCAGAACCTTGAAACTTTTCCTTGTTTTCTGTAATCAATGGAGTTGTCTAAAACCATGCATTCGGACTTGGATTCTATCATGGGACGGCCACTCGTATTCCACGTCTGTTATCTGCTGAAGGGTTTCCCGAGTGGAAATTTAGATTCGAAAAATATGTCAAGATGAAAGATTTTAAAGTGTGGAGAAGCTTTTTACGAGGTCTTGTTAAAATCACAATTACTTTGGAAGATAATGTGTCCGTGATAGATAAACCTATTGAAACCTACACAGATGAAGATTTTGAAAAAGTGGAGCAAGATGAGAAAGCGCTCGCTATTCTCACCATGGCACTGTCTCCTGACATCGCACAGGGTTTCAGAGTGTACAAATCTGCTAAGGACATGTGGGAGGTACTAATTGAACTGTACGCAGGAAATGATGATATGAAGCAGAGTAGGCAAGACTTGCTTCGCTAGAAATTCAACATGTTCAATCATGTGCTCGGGGAGGCGCTTGAGGTTCAGTTGCAGCGCTTTATCACTCTAAATACTGAAATGACTACTGCTGGTATAGTGTTGTCAAAGTCTGAAATCAACAAGAAACTGCTGAACTCTCTTCCAAGGAACTGGGATATGAACGTGTCTTTGATTAAGAAGACAAAGGACCTAAGCAAACTTTCTCTTGCTTAAGTTATGGCTATCATCAAAGCTTGTGATATGGATGTTAAGAAACGAGAAATTAATCACGTCAACTCTTACTCATCTGCCAATCTGGGTGTATCAACCAAGAGTGCATTTTCTGCCCTTCCTGCACAACATGTTCCTTCAACCTCCAGTCTACCGATGGCATCTCCAGCCCCTTCTGCTCCAAGCCCTGCTACCAAATCAACCTCTCCAGCTCTAGCTATTGCCAAGGGAGCTGAAGAAAACATGGCTTTGATGGCTGCTTTCATGAATTGTTACAACGCCTTTATTGCTGGTGAACTAGTTCAGCCAGTCATGATTGAAGATCTTGATCAGATTCACCCTGAAGATGTTGAGGAACTGGACATCTCCTGGAAAATTGCTATGGCGATATTCAAGGTGAAAAAGATCACTCAAAGACCTGGAAGAAACAACTGAGGAGAAAATGTGGACAAGAAGGTGGGCTTCAACAAAAGCAAGCTGAGGTGCTTCAATTGTCATGAGCAAGGGCACTTTGCTCGTGAGTGTCCCAAGCCAAGGGTGGAAAATGCAAATGCTGAAATGAGCCTTGTACCAGCCAGAAACAACTGTAAAGCTCCTCAAAACACCAAGAGGGCTATGGTGGCACAGTAGTTCTCATGGGAGGACCAGATGCAGGCCCGGAACCTTACTGAAGATGGAGGAACTCACTTAGCCCAGATTGAAGTTGACGAGGATGCTGATCTTGCTGAAGAACAGATGATGGAGCTGCATTTTGCTTTCATGGTCTCTACCACTCGTGTCACCAATGAGGTTAGTGAAGTTTCTTGCTCTAACTCTTGTGTAAATATAATTGCTAAATATCGTGAACACAATGATAATCTAGTTAGAGAAGTTTTCGACCTGAAAAATGACATTTATAATCTCAAAAAGAGACAGAAACCCTTGATAGAAAAGGTAGAAGCTCAAACAAAGGACTTAAAGCAAATTAAACAAGAATACAGTGAAAAATGCTGTCATCATCTGTTTTCTAAAGAGAAAATTGTCAGTTTAACTGCCGAACTTGATGCATTGAAGGCCAAATATAATGATGTTGATTTCAATATTAAAAAATTTGATGCATCAAGTACAATTGTTGAATATATGATTGAACATTAGTTAAAATGGCAAAGCAAACATGGTGAGGGTTTTGGGTACAAAAATGTTCGACCACCTTTTAATGATAACTACACCCCTTCCATTGAAAATCAAGAAACAGAGCAGCCTATTGTATCCATTTCCGTTCAGAATGATCGATCCGGCACCACTGAGAGTTCAAAAGTGAAAAATATTGATGCTTCTACCTCATGTGGAGATAAAGCGAAAGTGGAGGATGAGGACAAGGAGGACAAGCATGATCTTAATTTTGATAAAAACTGTTTAAAGACTAATATTTCTATTTCTACTGTTTTGAATGATTGTGTGCAACAAGACATTAAAAATGTTAATTTTTCAAAAATTTGTGGTGATGTTATTGTTAAGAATTTTAAACCACAAAAATTTGTTAAAAAATATGTTGCTTGTGTGTGTGCTTGTGGTAATGCTTTGAAACAATCTGGACCAGGACCAAGTCCTATTCAGGCCCCCTTGAAAAGACAAACATGTTTTAAGTGTGTGACTCCATGTCATATTTCCAGAATCTGTTCTCAATACTTGTATGCTCCTCACCATGAACAAAACTGGCAGAACGTGCCATGAGGGAGATCTAATAAAAGAAAACCGTTGAGGTCACGTTCACGAAAAGGAAATTGGAATGTTTCAAAGGCTAAGACTCAGACTGTCAAGGACAAAGGACTGATTTGAGAGATGATTCTGCCAAACCAAAATTGGTTAAGACAAAGCCATCTCAAGGATCATCCTGTAGTACAAATTTGCTATATAGACCTAAATCAAATGGTAGTCCCGATTCAAAATCCAATGTTAATATTCCTATCTGGTCAAAAGACAAAAGATTTAAATCTAATTACAGGTGGGTTCCTAAAGGAAGTATTCCAAAGAATTCTGTAATTTCATCGTTATTTGACAAGCAAGACATGACTTTAGAATCCAGGGTAAATTGCATAAAAGTCACTAACTTTTTTAATTTTTTCGATTTTGACACTGCATTTTTAGTTTTTGCAATTAAGTCATTATGTTTTTAGAAAAATTGCAATTAAGTCATTATGTTTTCCAAAAAGCAGCGAAATGACCATATGACAGGATGGCAACAGGTTACGAGGTCATATGGTCAGATTTGCAATTTTTTAGAAAACTTAATGACTTCATAGCAAAAATAAAAAACATAGTGTCAAAATCTAGAAATCAAGAAAAGTTAGCGACTTTTATGCAATTTACCTTATGTAATTTATACAACTTAATAATTTGGCAGACCTCATACGTGTCCAAAAAAGTAATTTTCTTGTTACATTGTATAGTTTACCCTAACAGCCCAAAAAAGAACAAAAAAAAATCAAAGTTCAATGCTAATTTGGACAAAATTGTTTTTTGTCACAAGGAGCATTGGACTTAATTTTTTTCTTATGTTTTTTTTTGGGCTGTTAGGATAAACTATCCAAGGTAAGAACAAATTTACTTTTTTGGATATGTATGAATTGGGGTGAGCGTTATTTGAATTAAACTGCAAAACCGCCCGAACAGAACCTTATTCGGTTTAGGGGTTCAGGTTAAACGGTTAACGGTTTGAATGATCGGTTTAAGCGGTTTACGGGCTCGGTTTGCAGTTTGAAAAAAGTTAAACGGGGACCGTCCGAAAACCGATGAAGAGATATTATATTAAATATTTATTAAATATATTAATGATTAAATTACCCATATATCCTTTTGCTTTTTGCTGTACGTTTTAGGTTTAGATTTAGTCACGCTTTATCCCTTTAAATTTTTTAATTTATCTATTTGTGTTCCTGTTTCCTTACGGTCAAGAAAAACTTCATTAATAAACTCCACCTTACTCTGTTTTTCTCCACCCTTTTATGGTGAAGATGATGTTTGAATGGTACAAAACACTATTTCAAAACCCTTTCCTAATCTGATGAAAAATTGGCAAATATTAAAAAATAAAATATTGTAGAATCAAAGAAGCTTATTCCCTAAAATGATACAATTGGAGGTTAGCATCGAGTCGGTCAATTATATCAATCACCAATTAATAATCTTTTAGATGTGTTAGGAGTCGAAATATGAACTCTTTATTTTGAATTCCACACCTCAAGTATTGTTAATATTGCTTTAATATTTTTATTATGAATGGTTCTTACTTAGAGTTAGGTTTTGCTTAAATGGTTTAAACCATCCGTATCTACCAAAACCGCAAACAGAATAACCCACAAACCGAATAACCCAAAAACATATTACCCGCGAAACCGAAAAACCACCCGATGCTCACCCCTATATGAAGCATATAAAGTGATTAAGTTGTATAAATTGCATAAAAGTCGCTAACTTTTTCAGATTTCTAGATTTTGACACTATGTTTTTCTATTTTTGCTATTAAGTCATTAGGTTTTCTGAAAAATTGTAAATCTGACCATATGACCTGGTAACCTGTTGCCATCCTGTCATATGGTCATTTTCACAACTTTTTGGAAAACATAATGACTTAATTACAACTTTTCTGAAACCATAATGACTTAATTGCAAAAACTAAAAATGCAGTGTCAAAATCGAGAAAATTGAAAAAGTTAATGACTTTTATGGAATTTACCCGAGAATCTATTTCATGTGTTGATAGTAAGGGTCAACCACAGTTTCCGAATGCACTGGGTTCCCAAATCTAATTAATCTCGCATCCTGTGCAGGAGTAGCTATGGAGGAATATCATCAGACCATGGTATGTTGACAGTGGCTGTTCCAGCACGCACATGACAGGAGACATATCCCAGTTGTACGATATTCAAAACATTAACGGAGGGTATGTTTCCATTACGGGAGGAGATAAAGGGAAGATCACACAGATGGGGACCGTTACAAACGGTGTGTTGAGATTCGAAAATGTTAACTTTGTTCCAGAGCTAAAGCACAGTCTGCTGAGCATTTCTCAAATCTGCGACAGAGGTTCTTCAACTCATTTCACTAAGAAAGAATGTCTGATTCTGAAGCCTGGTGTTGTCATACCAGAAGAATGGATTCTAGTGTGATCAGAACGCAGAAGCAACGCTACATCATTGATATGAATCATAACACTCCCGAGAACGTTATTTTCTTATTCTCCAAAGTCTCTAAACAGAATGCCATGTTATGGCATTGTCGTCTCGGTCACGCCAATGCAAATAATCTAAATCATCTTGCCAAAAACGATCTCGTCCTGGGGCTACCAATTAAATAATTCATTACATTCGAGAAGTGTGTGGCCTGTGCTCATGGAAAGCATCATCGAAAGCCGCACAAGCCCAAACTGGTCACCTCCATTGACTCGCTCCTTCAACTTCTTCACATGGATCTCTTTGCCTTGTCAATGTTCTGAGTATTAACAAAAGCTCTTATTGTTTGGTTATAATTGATGATTACTCACGTTTTACTTGGATTTTTTTTGAAGAATAAGAGTGAGACTGCAGAACTGGTCAAGAGATTCATCACCTTGATTGAAAATCAGACTAATCATAAGGTGAAGGGAATCAGATGCGACAATGGGACCGAGTTCAAGAACGGCGTGCTAGATCAATTTTGTTCAGATAAGGGAGTGCAGCGGCAATACAGTGCTGCTCGGACTCCACAACAAAACGGTGTTGCTGAGTGCATGAATCGAACATTAATTGATGTTGCTCGTACCATGCTATGTGTCTCCAAACTGTCGGTGTTCTTCTGGGCTGAAGTAATTAATACAGTCTGTTATGTTCAGAATCGGGTTTGAATCAACAAGCGTCACATGAAGACTCCATATGAAATCCTCTATAGCCACAAAGCGACTGTTGCACATTTCTGCACATTTGGAGGTCCATGCACACTCCTTCATCTGGAAGCCACTCCAAAGTTCAATTCTAAGGCTGATGATTGTTACTTTGTTGGGTATGCGGGACGCATTGCTTATCGGGTGTACAACAAGGTCACCAAGCAGATAGTGGAATCCTTTAATGTGCGTTGGCTGGAGGAAAATGACATGGATGCTCGAGTCGGTCCTGACTAGTTGTTTAATTATGTTGAATTATTTAAACCGTTTTATTTGCTTTCTGATGATGTCTAAAGTACACAACCAGGCCCGATTTGAATCAATAGAAATGAAGATGAGGAAGTTATTGCTTATCCTATCAAACCATCCATGATAATTGATGTATCTACAACTTTGAACGACGATGCATCTCCTGATTCCTGACGACGCCTAGTAATATCAAGTATTCTAGACGTTGTTTAGCCATGTTTTAGTTAATTTATCCTTATTAATTGGCTAATATCACTTACTTTTGTGCCAAGGTGCTTGGAAATCTTTTTAGTGTAAACGCAGGGGTTTTAGTGCAATTCCGGAGAAATTACGGAGCAAAGCGAACGAGAAAAAGAAGTCAGGACACATTAGTGCCGCTAACATTAATCTTAGCATCGCTAATGTTCGCCTGGAGGGAAATCTGCAGATTCAAATTTTGAACATGCGCCTGGAATATTCTAGATCCAATATTAGCGACGCTAATGTCCAAAAAAGATAAAATCTTTGTTTTTGAATTTCAAACTCCGAAATATCAGGCTCGGGACGAGGCGCGCGTCGCGGAATGACCTTGATCGCGGAGCGGAAACCATGTTTTCAGACAACTATAAATACCGGAGTCCCGTCTGACTTTTAGAGCATCCCGGGACGCGAAGGAGGGATCCAAAGGCACAATTTCGTAAGTTTTTTAGTGGTAATCAGTAGTTTGGTTAGTTATTTAGTTTTTCTATTGTTTTATCAACTCGGTATCGAGGTATTCTACAATCGGGATTTCCATCGATTACTCGATGTTTGTTTGGATTCATAGTTTATGATTTATGTAGAATAGTTGATAGTTTAGATTTGATATTTGAGTGTTTGGATATTGGTTTTATTTTTGGTTTTTGAATTATAAAGTAATCATTCGGTTTATTGTTCGTTTATTTATCGTTTCTCGATCTGCAATCAGATCTGAGCTTTGTTTGGTTTTTGTTTGAGTTTTTGTGTGATTCCCACATGTTATTGATCCGCCGTCTATAGAGTGACATTATAAATCGATTTATCGACACAGAGCGCGAACCACTTGACTCCCACAAATCGACCCTTGCTGCTACTATACTTGTTTGCGGGTAAGGTTTTATTTTTTATTTTTGACCGCATAACGACCTAGGTGTGTCAATTCCCCTATTGTGATTGGTGATACTCCTATTGATTCTCCAAGGATTGTTGACAAACCACCAGCTTTTGAAGAAACTGCCACACTAGAAGGAGTCATCAACTCAGAACCTATAGAACTGTTCAATTCAACTTTCATGGATTTTCTCTTTCCTGAAAGAATTCCCGATAAGTATATGGCAAGCACCTCGTACGATTTCAGAATATCTGATAGAGCTGATTCAGCCGCAGGTAGAGTTGAGAACATAAAGAATCTTCCATTTTCTTCTGAAGCACTCGAGCAAGCTATCCCTTCTAGAATTCAGTGTGATCACCCAATTGGTAACGTAATTGGTTCTCTGATGGATCGGGTTCAAACCAAAATTCAGAGTGGTCATGGCAACGAGTGTCTCTACTCATGCTTTATTTCGAAAATCGAGCTGAAGAATGTGGAGATGGCACTAACTGAACCAAGCTGGGTTGACGCAATGCATGAAGAGCTGAATCAATTCGAAAAACTAAAAGTTTGGCAGCTGGTGGAATTACCCGAATGGAAAAAGTCTCTAGACACAAGGTAGGTCTTTCGCAACAAACAAGACGCCAGTGGAGTGATAGTACGAAATAAGGCATGTCTGGTCGTTCGAGGTTTCTGACAGATTGAAGGGCTCGATTACACTGAAGTATATCCACACGTGACTCGATTAGAGGCAATTCAAATCTTCTTAGCATATGTGTCTTATATGGGATTTACCGTATATCATATGGATGTCAAGACAGCCTTCCTATATGGGACGTCAAAGACGAAATTTATGTTGATCAACCTCCGGGCTTTGTCGACTCAAAGTTTCCCAACCATGTTTACAAGTTCGGCTCCTCGAGCTTCGTACGCTCCACTGACCGAACATCTGTTACAACATGGGTATACTAGAGGGAATATTGACCAGACACTGTTCATTACACGTGAGAAGACAGATCTAATTGTCGTTCAGATCTATGTGGACGATATTATCTTTGGATCTACAAGCGAGGCTTTGTGCAAAGACTTCAAGCAAGTGATGAAAAAGAGATTTGAAATGAGTTCTCTGGTGGAGATGACGATGTTCTTAGGGTTGCAAGTATGTCAAAGCTCAACAGGTATATTGCTGCATCAAGGAAAGTATGTCGATGACATTGTGGAGAAGTTCAGTTTCAAAGATGCCAAAGTTGCTGCTACTACGATGGCTGAGCGACCTCTGCTGTCCTCAGATCCAGATGGGGAATCTGTCGATCAAACATTGTATCGTTCAATGATTAGTTCTCTGATGTATCTGACGGCTAGCTGACCGGATATCGTCTTCGCAGTTTGCCAATGTGCATGACATCAGGCTAATCCTAAACTTTCTCACTTAACTGTTGTTAAATGGATCTTTCGATACCTTAAAGGGAGACCGAAATTGGGTCTCTGGTATCCTAAGAACGTGAATTTGACTTATATGACTTTTATGACATTGCTGTATCAAGGAAAGTATATCGATGACATTGTGGAGAAGTTCGGTTTAAAAGATGCGAAAGTTGCTGCTACTCCGATGGCTGAGCGACCTCTGCTGTCCTTAGATCCAGATGGTGAATCTGTCGATCAAACATTGTATGGTTCAATGATTGGTTCTCTGATGTATCTGACAGCTAGCAGACCGGATATCGTCTTCGCAGTTTGCCAATGTGCATGACATCAGGCTAATCCTAAACTTTCTCACTTAACTGTTGTTAAACGGATCTTTCGATACCTTAAAGTGAGACTGAAATTGGGTATCTGGTATCCTAAGACCGTGAATTTGACTTATATGCCTTTTCTGACAGCAATTATAGAGGATGTCATATTGACAGGAAATCCACCAGTACGGGATGTCAATTTTTGGGAGATAGGCTGATTTCATGGCAGTGCAAGAAACAGCAAACCGTGTCAATTTTCACAGCCGAAGCTGAATACATGGCGGCATTGGCTTGTTGTTCTCAAGTCATCTGGATGCAACATCAACTTCTCGATTATGGTTTGAACTTTCTCGACACTCCCGTATTTTGTGACAAGGATGCAGCTATCCAAATTGTCAAAAACCCTATTCAGCATTCTAAAACCAAGCACATCGACATCAAAGTTCACTTTATTCGAGATTTCTACGAGCGAAAACTTATTCACTTGGAACAGATCCACACAGATAATAATGTGGCATATTTGTTTACAAAACCTTTTGCAAAAGTTTGGTTTGATGTGCTTGTTGATTTTCTTAAAATGATTCGTTTCGATGACCGACAAATTAGCTCCTGTATATTTTGTAAATTTCTTTTTAGTTAAATTTGATCATTTTCGGTTATTCTCTCTCCTTTATGCACAAATTTAAGGGGAGAATTAAAAACTACAAAAAAAATTACAAAATTCAAAAATCCATTAATTACACAATTTGCACGATCGTCAATGTTCCTGATCAATACCAATCAGAAATACAGATCCAAATCTCCCATGTCAATGACGTGCTTCACTTTAACCGTGATTCACTAAGACATTCATTACCCTTCGACGACGCACTGAGCTATACCACTCACTGCTGAGACAAAATATCATGTGCTGATGATTCTCATTGGTAAACCACAATGAGTATGAAGCACTAACAACTTTTCTCTCAAACCAACCTCAAGTTATTCTAAATCTCAACTTCTAGACACTTTGAGTTAAGCCACTCAGAGTAGAGAGTTACAAATTCTGTGCCGATGGTTAGGTTGCATACCGTAGTCTATCACACGCACCAATCCATCTTTACCCACTCTATTTTCTGATACAAGAAATAGACGATTCATCATTCAAAACCAAATGGTGATGATATTTCGAAATTTTATGCCTGTGATCTTTGCTACAACACCAGTAGTAAATGTGAGGCATCTACAACCATTCTTACCTACAAATCTTCTAATTTAAGAGTTGGATGATTTAGTGTAATAAAGAAAAGCATAGTAAAGAAAAGCGTACCTCTGAGGATTTCTTCTATTTCTTCTTTTTCGGTTGATTTGTTGGGGAGGGTTCTGATCCTTTCTTCTTTGTTTTCTTTAGGGCAATAAAGTCACGAAGTAGATGAGGAGTTTAAGGAGATATGTCCTTGGTTTCAGCGACATGTGAGAGCAATGTCGGTTCTTTGTGGTCAACCAGATTCAAAAGAGAGTCTGGCAGCTTTCTGAGTTTACCAAAAACCGTATCTGTCTTTGGTGCATAAGGTTTGGCTTTTGGTATCTCCAATTTGACATCAGGGGGAGTCGGTGATGGAATTGGAATTTTATACGTTTGGTAGACATACTCGATGCACATAGCCCAAAATCGTGCTGAGTGGATATTTCCTTTAGATTTATGAGAAGTGGGTATGTAAGACAGAAAGTCCTAAAATAGTACCTCAGTATAATCGATTTCGTGGCCAGTGTATAGACTCCAAAGAAGTTCAACAAGGCGTTTGTTCAGCTGGTCTGTACCACCTGTCTTACCAGTTAAGCATTTTATGATGTAGTGAATCAGACACTGTCAGAGAGGCGAAATGTATCCTTTGGACAGTTTATAAAGCTTTGGTAACTTGTAGGTGTATCCCATTTTGTAGATCATGCATTCGAGTTAGTGAGGGGGAGGGAGATCAAAAGTAGCTTCGTGATATGGGAGGTGTAGGGCAGCAACAAGTATTTCCTTATCTAAGCTAATTTTGCTGTCGTCAAGGAGGGTGAGGGTGTAGGAATTTTGGCCCTTTTTAGCGGTGGTAACTGTGTGGTGTAATAAGGAGACGGGAATCGCTGGTGCCGGATCAAAGAATGCCCTAGACAGCTTATGTCTAGAAAGTATGTGAATCAACACTTGTAAGTGTTCCTTATACGATGTGAGATTTCTTGATATGTGAACATTAGAGATGGCGACCAGAACAGTCTTGGTATCGGATCCGCCGCTTGCAGCCATTGATGGAGTACTAAAACCAACAAGTGCAATGTATACTTGATAGTCAGGGAAACAATTAAGAACAAATTATGAATCTTCGAAGAATATTAGAGAAAAGGTTTTGATTAAAAACAATTATGAGATATGGTTACCTGATTAAAGATATCGAAAGAAGATGAGAGGATTAATAGTTACGTTACCTTGAGATGAAGACTTGAAACTAGGGTTTGTGTAGAGTGGTATGGTGCGTCAAACGTAGATGAGAGTTTGAAAGATGTTTGAGAGCAGGAGGAATGAGTGAAATTATAGAAAGAGAATTTGAAGAAGTGAGGAAGAAGAAACGTTGGAGAAGAGGAAGAAGAAGGGGGGAACGATTAAAGTGAATTTTGAAAAACGTGAAGAACCGCCGGATAAGGAATGAAGAGACGTTGATTAGACATTTCTGAAAAAGTGTTCCTTTGGCATTTAATGCTAAGTGATGATTAAACAGTATGGTTCACTTAGGGAGGGACACGTCTGACACATCAGTTGGTTGATTTATGCTGAATTAAATACTAATAATTGAAAATTCCATGTAATGTTAGTTATTGCAAATTCCTTCATTAAATTGGTCGTTTTTAGTTTCGGATGGTACAGATAGATTAATTAAGTGAAGAATGCGTACCTTGAATAAGAGAGAGTGTGTGTTCCGATTTTGTTCAGAAGATGAGATAAGAATCAGAAACCATAAGTTTGGAGGGTAAGGATGCTGACTTAGAATAGTCAGTGAAGGTGACTATCAGAGACTTGAGTGGTTCCGAAAACATGAGTCAGGAGTTTAAAATGATACGAGGTTGAAAGTGCAGAAATTCAGAAGAGTAAAGGAGTCAGAAGTTAAAGAAAAATCGGAATTAGAAGAATGATTCAGAAGTCTAAAATTAAACGAGGTTACTCAGAAAGATAAAGTTCCGAGTGATGAGTGGAACTAATCAGAAGTGGAGATTATCAGAGGTGAGGAGTTCTGAAGTCATGATTCGGAACGTACGCAGTTCTGAATAGGTGATCAGAGGTCCATGGCAAAGAGAATTTTTCTTGGAGGTTCAGAAGTGGAAGGGTATGTTTTCGAAGTGTATGTTGTCTGAAAGAGGGGTCAAGAGAGGAGAGTTTAGGGGAAGATGATAACCATGCATGTCAACTCAAGAAATGATGAAAGTCTAGTCATTTGTTATTATGAGTATTAAGTGTTGCTGCAGGGGTTATTAATGACGCTGTCAGTTTGTGGAAGACCGTCTAATCAATCATCTTGACATGATTCAGCATTGATGGGTGCATTAACTTTCTGTAAGACAGATGATTACATCTATTGGCGCCAAAAAAGGAAGGCTGATTGCTCATTTGCTTGCCTATAAAAGGAGGTTACTCCTAAGCAAAAAGAGGTCACACAAAACATAGTTTTAAACACGATGGCAGCTAGACGTCCTTTTAACCGTGATGAAAAGGTGGAGCGGAAGATGTAAGATGGGGAGTTTGCTAGAGCTGTGTATGGTGGAGTTATCAAGGGAGTATGGAATCACCGATATGAGGTGAAAATGACTACCCTAACAGATGGTGCAACTGGTGGTCCGCTGAATGTCCATGTGGAGTTTCCATTTCTGCAACCGGTCCCTCCAAAGGTCATGGTGGAGTTCAAGCAATTTGACTTTGTGGAGGTCTGGTACCGCCGAGGATGGTGGCCAGCGCCAATAGCTAGGAAAACTCCGTTCAATCAGTTCCACGTGATTCTGGTTGATGGAACGCGATTGTTCGTGGATGAGTCTGAGCTGCGTATCCATCAGAGGTATCATCTTGGGGATCCTCCGATGTGGCAGTATTACAAGCTTTAGGGAATGTGGTGTGTGATTTTATGTATGTTTGTAGCTGATGTGATAGGGCTTTCGTTTAGTTTTTTTTTTGAAACGTTTTGGGTGTTTGTTAATGAAAGCTCGTTTTCGTTGTTATCTATAATGTGAAATAGTTTGTGATGTTTTGATGAAATTTTCGTAGATTTTAAGTTGACTTTTAGAAGAGGGAAAGGGAAAACGTTCAGAAATGGATTCAGAAACTCGTTAGTCGGATATGAGCTTTCTGAGATAAAGAATTCAGAGATTGTGAATCTCTGAGATGAAACTTAGGATTTGTCGTTTTTTGGAATAGAGAGAGAAAGAGAGAGAAGATTACACGTGTTAACGTGGCAGGTCTAGAAGGAGGTAAAATCTGCGTTGGTTCTACAAAAGTTATTGATTACGCCGTCGGAGGCGAAGAGTTGTCTAATCACCTGCCTTGAATGGGATTTTGATTTGATGGTGGCAATAAATGTCTACTAGAGTCATTATTACCTCTAAAGCATAGGTTAAAGACGTGGAAGGAAGACCGATGGACCAACAGTTAGCTAATAAAAGGATCGGTTGGCTTAAGTGACAGTCTTGTACCAAGAGTAAGAATCACTCACCAAAAAAAATGGCTCGACATTTCTTTAAGTGTAATGATGAAGTTGAAGTGAAATTCTCGAAGGGAGATTTTGCTGGGGGGTTTTATGGAGGAGTGATCACTAAGACTTGGACACGACGATGTGAAGTCAAGCTCTACAGTCTTCCAGATCCGGCTACTGGAGAACCAATGGTGGTGATTGTGAAGTTTGGAGTTCTTCGTCCTGTTCCACCAACGTTGTTGGTGGAATATAAGGAATATGATTATGTGGACGTTTGGTATCGTTATGGTTGGTGGAAGGGCGTAGTTTGGGGACTGGTTGCCCATGACTTGTACCACGTGATGTAGGAGGATGGAACATCATTGCGTGTTTATGATTCAAGTCTGCTAATCAATCAAACTTTCTTCCATGGGGATCCTCCAAAATGGCAATACAACAAACGCTAGGAAAGAGTTGTTGTTGTCTTTTGAATGGTTTTTAGATTAAGTCATAGTGTTTTTGGGGTTTGTGTGTAATTACTATGACTTAATGACAAGTGATTATGTTTGTTTTTGAATTTTAGCAATTTGTTTGATTATAACGAACACACAACTAGTGATTATTGACTATAAATTAACTTAATTAACAAGAATAATATTAATCACTTTCAAATTATAAGTTCAGAAAATTATTGTTGGAAACCATTTTCGAAAGATTGATCAGAAAGAATTTACGAAAGATATTCCGAGAAAGAATTCCGAGAGAGGGTTCTGAGAGATGTTTCCAAAAAGGTGTTTTCGGAGAGACCTTTCTAAATGTGTTTTTGGATTATAATAATTGAGAGAGAGATGCTTGGGAATAGACATTGAGAGAAAGGTAGGTGAAATCATTCTCTGAAGAACTCTGAGTCAGGATTTAACATTCCCAGTATTTCCAGAAAATTGTGAAACTTATTAGAGTCTAATGCCTTGGTAAAGATATCAGCTACCTGTTCCTCAGTAGGGATGAAATAGAGTTTGATGTTATGATTTTAGGGAACTCATCAACCATTGTTTGATCAGTAGATCTGAAAATGATATCGTCTACATAGACTTGTACGATCATGATATGTTTTTGATGTGATCGAACAAAGAATGTAGGATCAATGACTCCTCTTCTGTATCCTGATGTCACCAGGAAATTTGATAGAGTTTCGTACCATGCTCTCGGTGATTGTTTTAATCCATATACTGCCTTATTCAGGCGATACACATGGTTTGGTCGAGATAAATCTTCAAAGCCAGGAGGTTGCTGAAGGTAGACCACTTCTTGAAGGTTGCCTTGTAGGAATGCACTTTTTACAGCCATTTGATATACTATAATATTCTTGTGTGCAGCATAGGCAAGAAAGATCTGAATGGCTTCTAACCTTGCTACGGGTGCATATGTTTCGTCGTAGTCAAGTCCTTCGATTTGACTATAGCCTTTTGCCACGAGTCTGGCTTTGTTTCAGACCATAGTACCCATATCGTCTAGTTTGTTCCTGAAGACCCATCTTGTGCCAATAATCGTGTGATTTGCTGGTCTTGGCATAAGATCCCATACCTTATTTCTCTTAAATTCTTCTAGCTCTTCTTGCATGGCTTTTATCCAGTCATCATCATCCAGTGCATCAAAGATGGTTTTTGGTACGAATTTGCTGATGTAAGCAGCAAACTGACATTCATCTTGGATTGACTTCTTTGATCTGGTCTGGGTTCCTGATGAAGGATCTCCGATGATTTGATTCGGAGGATGGTTTCGAGTCCATTTGTGGAGTCTCGGAATCATTGCTGGGTCAGATTCCGAAGGGGCAATTTCTTGTATGACGTTTGGGTTCTCAGGACGTACATCTTAAATGTGTGATTCTTTAGCGAATGTGTTTTCATCAGCATCGAATGTGAAGATTGGTGCATCATTGGATGCATCTATTGAAGAGTTGCTTGTATCATCTCCAGAGTGTTGATGAGCTCCCTCGGATTGTGGGATTCCATCAACATGAGTTGGGAGCGGGAGCTCCCCCTCGACTGGTACTGGGAGCGAAGCCTCCCCCTGAACCTGTTGGACCTGTGATGGGAGCGAAGGCTCCCCCTAAAATGTAGCATTGTTAGTTGGAGGTATAACCTGGTTAGCCAGAATGACGATTTCGGAAGTTGTGGAACTTGAAGGTCCGTTATCTGAGATGATCTGCCGAATGGCTTTGGGAGAACGAATGACTTCGGAATGAGTTGTTGTTTCCCGAGGACCAAAGAGAAGATCATAATCTATCTCAATTGTTTGGATTGGCTGATGTCCGACTGGAATGTCAGCTTCCATAACATATAATATTCTCTGAGCTTGCTTTCTTCATAAGTATTAATCATCAAATTCAATGTCAAAATTTTCTTCAACAACCCTTGTTCTTCTGTTTAGTACACGATAAGCAACTGATTTAGATGAATAACCTAGGAAGATTGCTTCATCACTTTTGGGAACAAATTTTCCCAAGTGATCTTTGTCATTTTTTATGAAGCAACGACAACCAAAAACATGGAAAAATTTAACATTGGGTTTTCTCCCATTCAGAATTTCATAGGGAGTCATCTGATGTCGTTTGTTGACGATTGAACGATTCTGAACGAAGCAAGTTGTTGCGATAGCTTCTGCCCAAAAGGTTAGAGGAAGGTTTGCAAAATTAAGCATGGATCGAGCTGCTTCAACTAGAGTTCGTTTTCTCCGCTCTACTACACCATTTTGCTAAGGTGTATAGGGTGTTGAGAAGTTGTGCTTGATTCCATTTGTTGCTAGAAATTCTTCTATTTGACGATTGTTGAATTCAGTTCCGTTATCACTTCGGATTCGCCTAACCAGGAATTTTACTTTGAGCTCAATGGACACAATGAAGTTTCGGAGTTCAAGGAAGGTGTCTGACTGTAATCTTACGAAAAATACCCAAGTAAAGCAAGTGAAATCATGCACAATAACTAGGATATATTTCTTGTGATTGAGACTTTCAAAAGTTGATGGCCCACATAGATCCATGTGGAGAAGTTCTAGTGGGTGGGTGATGTTTGAGTTAGAGATTGACTTATGTCGTTTCTTCTTCTGTTTGCCTAATGCATAAGCGGCACACAAATTTTCGTTGTCGAATTTCAGAAGAGGCATTCCTCTGACCATTTATCCAGCTACTAGTTGGTTCATGTATCGGAAATTCAAGTGAGCTAACTTCCGATGCCATAACCAGCTAATTTCGGAGTGTGCCTTTCACAATAGACATAGTCTGGGTTTTCCCAGAAACATGGAGATGTCCAATGGAAACATGTTGACATGTCTTGGAGACTTCACTAGGCATCTGTCTCGAGTGCCGGACATGATATAACTAAACTCTTTGTCAAATTCAACTCGAAGACCGGTGCTGACAGGTTGTCCTACGCTGACTAGATTATGCTTGAGTCCGAGGACGTAGGAAACTTTCTGAATGGTGAAGTTTTCGTTGGTCAGGACTCCGTAACCCTTGATGATTCCATTTGCATCATTTCCAAATGTAACATATCCACCATGATTGACTTCTCGGTAGTCCCTCAGAAACTCCAATCTTCCGGTCATGTGCATTGAGCAGGCACTGTCAATGAGCCATTCATCATCCTGCTCTTCCACACTAAATGCCTAAAAAAATTAGCTAGTTAGTTTGGGAACCCAAACTTGTTTGGACCCATTTATTTTTCCAGACATTGAAGATTTGTTTTTGATTGTTTTGTTCAGAAAAGTTTCAACTTCTAAGACATGGGTGACTGGGTCAGAGAGTTTGGCTTCCGAAATTGATGATTTTATGACCAATTTTTGGATAAATCTTTTTGGAGGTTTCTGAAAGACAATTTTTGTTTGATGATTGATAGTTTTTGGTTTGGAAGCAAAAGATGTTTTTGAAATATGATTGCAACAATGACAGCAGGTATTACTTTGTTGTCGTTTCAAGATTTTCGGAATTGTTTGAAAATTATTAGAGATTCCCTTTTTCGGAAGATTCAAAATGGGTTTTTCTTTTTGAGAGTTGTCATTTTTGATTCCGATGGGGTTAGGATTTTGCTTGTTGCTTTTCATAATTTCAGAAAATGTGATTTTTAGTTTCAAGGACTCGATATCAGGCCTTTTTAAGATCACTCGAACAGTCTTTGCTGTTTTCGTATTACATGCAATTTTTGGAAATTATTTAGATGATAATGAACAGGTTTGATATTCGGAGTCGGAAGTAATCCCTTGTGGATGTACTTCCAAGAGATCGGAGGAGCGGGTTTCCGAGTATGACTTGGAGTTATGAAAGTTGAATTTGCTGTTGGTTTTTTCTGAGAGTAGAAACAATTTTTCTGTTCAAATCTTGCATGAGATCGAGGCGATCAGACATCTTTTCGGTTTAACGTTGGCTTTACCCAATTTTTAGTTAGATTTTGTCCTTTTACTTTTTGAAAAATCTCTCTTGGAGAAGACTCAGATAAAGAATCATTTAAAGAGTCTGACTCTTCATGATTAATTTTAAGTGTTTCGAGCGAAATTTTTTCCGGATTTGAATCGTTTGAAATATTATGTTGTAATACATCTACGTATGATTTGGTGCCAGAACAGGATGGTTCAGAAGTCATTTTAGATGTGTTAACAACATTGGGATTTTTTATTGTGATTTTGTTGAAATCGTTTCTGATGATGATATTACTTGGACGTTTTTCCATTTCAATTTCTTCATCAACACTTCCTTCTTTTGAATTTTTTGAGTCGTTATGACATGGATTGAATTCTTTAGTAACATAGTTACTTTGTAGATTTTTTAAGAATGAGTGTTGTTGAGAGATTGACGACGGATTGTTTGGGACCGAAGTCATGTGTCTGGGCATGAATGGGAACGAAGTTATGGACAATTTGCTGCTTTCCGCAGTGTCCGCTTCTGAAAAATATGAGAAAGGAATTCTAACTCCTTCATTTGATTCAAAAATGGCATTTTCTGATTCATTGATGGGAGTTTTTGAGAAGTTTTTAGTTAAGTCCTCATTGTGTTTATCATCATATTCATTTGACGGATATTGAAAGAAAGTACTTTGTTTGCTGTATATGGGATAACTTTTATTTGTGACTTTTCTTGCTGACAACGCCTAGTAATATCAAGTATTATAGTCGTTGTTGAGCCCTATTCTTGGTGAATTTATATCATATATGCTGTGGTATTCTCACTTTTTGTGTCAGTGCTTGTTTGGAAAGAAATGATGTAAATAGGGGCCAAATGCGTATAAAATGGAAGAAGTTTGAAGATAAAGAAAAAACAATCGAGTTTGCACGCGCGCCGCGGAGATGTACAAGGGCGCGACGCGCTGAGTCGTGATTGAGGCGGTGGAGAAGATTCAAATGTCAAAGAAACGAGGATAAACTCGTATGCGCGTCGCGGATTCTAAGTGCGCGCGGCGCGGTCTTTTATTTTTGAAAACTATAAATAGAGTGTTCTAGGTCGAAATCAGTAGCAAAGACCTGGCATAGGAACGACCCCAAGGCTTCTTTGACTCTGAGTTTCAGTTTTCAGTCGACCATAATTGGTATTTATTGTTTTCTCTTTTAATTTCCAAGTAGTTTAGTAGTTTTGGTAGCTTTAGCTAGTGTTATTGGGTGTGACAACCATTGGCATTAGTTTTTAGTTTCTGAAAGTTTATGTTTCTGTTTTGGAACAACTTTGGATCTGACTTTTTAATAGTTTATCATTCAGTTATTGTTAATTACTCTTTTTTCAGTTTTTATGCTTTGGATGAATTTGGATGTTTAATTGTGTTGGATTGTTCTTGTGTTTTTGAATTTATATTATACTTTTTGATTGCAGTAACCTATTATAGTTTAGAAATTGAATTGGATTTGTTAATGTTAGAGTTAGTTTTTGGATTTGTTGGATTTTGTGATTTCGGGACTGTTTTCGGTAAAAGTTAGAAACTAGATCCTCTGGTTGTAGAGTGACACTACAATTGGTAATCTGTTGCCTACCTTTACCACGTAACTCCTGTGGATCGACCTTGACTACCGCTATAATAGTGTACATGTGTTTGGTTATTTTACTATTTTTGACCGCACGACGACCTAGGGGTGTCATATTTTGGCGCCATTGCCGGGGAGTTGTGAGCTTGAGAGTAGGCGATCTGTAGGACTTTTAGTTTCTGATTTTTGGTTTTAATTTTTATATTTTCAGTTAGTTAGTATTTTTCTTTTTAGTTTTGACAGGCGTGTTGCACTAGTGCATGCGTACCCGTCGGGGTGGGCAGTTATCACCCTTGCGTTTTGACTCAGAGATCGAACGAACCATGTGCAAGAACCGTGCACGTAGGCATTTAGATACAATGAGTTTTAGTCATGTTAGTAGTAGTATTGAGGATGTTACCCATGAGCCTTCGGGTGAGGTAACGGGGGCAGTTCCATTTATACCCCCACTTTCAGAATTTCAGTTTGGGAGCACGAGTGCTACTGGTGGTGCGGTTTCAGCCCCCGCATCAATACCATCATGCACTCCGCCTTCTGTTCCGCCATTTCAACCACAATCTAAAAACCCTTTCAGATCTGCTATGTCTGGCACCCCAATGCCTAGGCAGCACACGCCCATTTCTCAACCACAATCACAACCATTACAACCACCATTAATCTTTAAACCACAAACCACTTTTCAAACCATACCATATCAACCACAACCTCCTCAGCAGCAGTACTAGTACCAGTACCAGGAGGCTGAGCAGAGATATGAAGATGAGGATGAAGGATGGGTTCCACAAGCACCACAACAACCATGGAACCGAGGTCGTGGACCTCTACGAAGAGCACCACAGCAACAACAACCACAAGCTCAGCAGGGGTACAACAATGATCATCACTATAATGGTAATCCTGCTTAACCCTTATACTTTGCACAATCGAGAGGGCAGTCAGTTGCATCACACATCCAACCGCGGGAGTACGATGATTCATTGCCCATTTATATTCCAGATGATATAGATGCTCAAGTAGAAATTCGACCACAGCTTTTAGGAATATTGCCTGAATTTAGGAGATATAAACAGGATGATCCATACAATCATTTGTATGAGTTCATAGCGATAACAAACGCCAATACCCCTAGGAATACGAATAAGAATATTTTTAGGTTAAGGTTGTTCCCGTTTACTTTGAAAGACAAGGCCAAGTATTGGTTCACGTCTCTTCAGTCCAATAGTATCACTACATGGGACCAGCTTAAAGGTAAATTCTTGCAAGAGTTCTATCCGGCAAGTAAGATGACGGAGATTAGGAGAGCCATCTAGGATTTTCAGCAGAATCCTGGAGAAGCCTTTCACGAACTTGGGATAGTCTGAAGGAGTTGATGAGGTCGTGCCCTCATCACGAAATTCCGAAATGGCAATTGGTTAAACTTTTCTTCGAAGGAGCAAGTGAAACGAATCAGGAGATGATCAACGCATCGTCCAGTGGCACTATCATGATGTGGCTCCTGATGAGGCTTGGCAATTTTTGGAGCAGTTGAGTAACGGATCTAAGGCGAATTTCTCTACTAGGAAGACTGTAGGCACAGCTGCAGCAGTGGGAGCTGATGCAGATTGGAGGAAAGAGGTCAAGAAGGAAATAAGTGAACTCAACAAGAAGTTTGATAGACTGATGTCTACTCTTCAGAACGGACCTCAGAATCAACAAGGAGGCCAAGGAGGGCAAAGAATTCAGGAAGCAAATCAGGTTTATGTTCAGGGTCAAGGTCAATACAATAATGGACGACCTTATAGACCATACAACCAGGGTCAGCAAAATTTCAACAACCAAAGGCAGAACAATTATCAGGGCCAGTAATCTAATCAGCCCAAGCAATTTCAACCAGCAAACAACAATGGCAATGCAAGTGGGAGCGGTAATAACAACAACAGGGGGCCGAATAATGCTAGAAATAACAATGCCCCAGGAGTCCAGGAAGATTTGACCGCAAAGATGTACGAGATGTTCAACACCACGCAGCAGCAGTCTCAGGCCAATGCCAAGGCCATTGCCAACATGGAGAGGTAGATCGCTCAGATGGATGAGTATCAAAGAAAGAGAGATAATGGAAAGCTACCCAGTACCACGAAAATCAACCCGAACCATACTCAGCGAGCAGGAAAGGAGCATGTCAATGTTGTTGAGTCAGAGTGGAGGAAGGTGACCATGGAAGATTTGCTAGGTTATGAAAGTAAAATTAAGAGTCAGAATAAAGAGAAGGAAGTTAAGGATGAGAGTGAAAGCATGGAAGATGTTAAGGTTGAAGTCGAAAAAGTTGAAGTTAAAAAGGAAGCTAAAGAGGAAAAAGAAATTAAGGTTGAGAAGGAACCCCAACTAAAGGAGGACAAGGATGTCCAAGAGGAGGAGCAGCCAATGGTGGTTGGCATTAAACAAAGGAAGAAGGGTAAGAAGGAAAAGAAAAAGCAGGAAGTGCCAAACAAATCAACTAGGCCATCAACGAACCAACCTTTGTGGGATGAGCTTAAGAACGCTCCTGAGGATACAAGAACTCTTCAGGAGATGTGTGAGAAAAATGGAAAGAGCAAGACTCCCACACCTGATACTGTGAGATTGACAATTAAAGCTAGTGAGGCATTGTTGCGAACACTGCCCAAGAAGGAGAGGGATCCTGGATCGCCATTGATTACTGCCACGGTAGGAGATGTGGTCATTAGGAATACCTTGCTAGATTTGGGGGCAAGTGTTAACGTACTACCCGGATACTTGTACGACAAATACAAGAATGAGGAGTTGGAGCCGGAAAAGACAGTATTGCAGTTAGTCGATCAGTCAACTAAGGTCTCACGGGGCAAGTTAACAAATGTGATAGTGAAAGTTGGTGATTTCTTCTATCCCATGGATTTCTTAGTTATGGAATACGAAAGTCAGGAGGACGCGTCTGTGCTGATCCTGGGACGTCCGTTTTTGGCTACAGCCGCTGCTATTATCGATTGCAAGACGGGAGACTTGGATATCTTCTTTGGGTCAAGGAAACGAAGGTTAAATATGTTTGGGAATCTCATATCTCTACCTCAAGGGTATGATGATAAGTATTGGAGCAGCAGTCCGCTGATGGAACCATGGATCAGAGATGAAGGAAAAATATGGACCCGAACAGGAGAAGGCGGAAAAGAAGAGATCTTGAAGACAACAAAAGAGCATCCGTTGTCAACCATTGACAAGGTACAGCTGCTGGACATGATGGAAATAATGGAGACAAGGCATCAGCAATATGAGACGGATGCAAGGGATAGGGAAGCGAAGGTCTTCCAACTTCTGGAAGCACAACAGCAATGGATTAGCCAGGTTAGTGATAGGATGACACAGTTGACATCATTGCTGGCAACGATGGTCCATAATTTTGCACCAGACTATAAGATGATGCCACAAGAGGATCGAGAAGAGTAGGAGTAGGAATAATCTGTCTGGCTGAAGAAGTTAAACTTACCGCTTGTTGGGAGGCAACCCATCTTTATAGGTTAGGTACTGTATTTCTTAGGAGTAATTAGGAAGATATTATCATCGTCATTGCAGGTGTTATTGGTTCGAGGCAAGTGTGGGGTCATTATGAAGGAAATTTGAAAAATTTCATACCGCGCCGCGGTTAGGTGTTTTGCGCGCCGTGGGGTCGCAGACCAACCCGATGCGTAGGGGTTGTTTTGGGAACACGCGCGCCGCAGTCACTACTTATCCACACCGCGGGAATCGATCGGTCAGATTCTTCCTTTATAAGGTACGTCGCATTCACTATTCACACACACATCACCACGCCGCGCCTCAGAGATCCAATCAACCGACGTTTTTCTCACGTTTTTCTCGTCCATTTTATTCCTACTATTGAGGTATGTCATTCAAACTAGTTTTTACTCGTTAGAACTAGCGATTAGGCCGTAGAATTGGTCGATTTCTCCAAAAACTGAAAAACTTAGAAAGTAGCAATGCTGGCTCGTAGGGTGTTCTGTTTGCCAAATGATCACCCTACAAGGGCTAGCCGGTGCTTAGGCTACCTTGTAGTGTGTTTAGATCGAGTTAATAGGTGAAAATCAGTGGTTTTAGGGTTGGATTTCGCAACAAACGCTCGTCGTGCTGCGCCATGGTTCTTGGGCCGCGTCGCGGGTCGGTGGGGAGGACAAGGACTTATTTTGCAAAATTTTTGTTTTGTGTGGCTGTTTTTGTGAAGTTGGCTTTCAGGCGCTATCATCCTTTTCTCTAGTTCCCTGCTGATCTGGAGAGTTCGATCGAGTATATTTAGAGGAGGGACGCACTTATGGGTCGCCGGGTTTTGGAGGCGACTATTCTGGACCGGGATATTCTGAGGGATGCCGGGCTCTAGGCTGACATCGAGCCGTTTCTTCATCGCACGTGTTCCCATGGGGAGGCTACATTCACATGTCGTGGTTGGGACAGGCTTATGGCCAACCAGGACGATGCAGTTTACACTGAGCTTCTCTTGGAGTTTCTCTCCACGGTCACCTACGCACCAGCTTCGTCGGAGGCCCGATCCAGGCTGGTCAGATTTTGATTGGGGGGAGTACCCAGGGAGTGCAATCTCAGGGAGTTCGGGAGACGCATGGGCATATACACGGAGGAGGATCTCCAGAGTCGTCACTTCATGCCTTTCCTTCACCCGTGTATTCAGGGGCAGCGCACGAGGGAGGCCAATGCAGTTATTTGTTCCACGTTGTCCAACGTTTTCTTTGAGGCAGGGTCAGCCAGGGAGAGCCAGCTCTGCAACCCGCTTCTCCGGCTCATGCATCGCATCATCTCCCCTTCTCTCATGTAGAAGGAGGGGGTGAGAAGATATCCGGTGAGGACATGACATATATGCGGGTGCTCCTTGACCCCACCTGGTTCCTCCACCTCCCGTACGCGTTAGCGATCTCCCTATCCACCCAGGCAGTGGTGCGTCAGCCAACAATCCTTTGACCGGCGGGCATTACATTACCCGCATGGCCCACTCTTTCAGATTACTCACTGCTACAACCATGGCTTCCCTGACGGCTATGCCTCCAGTTCGCACATCGGTGCGAGCTTTGGAGAACATGCATCTGATCCAGCAGATACAGCCTGGGCGATATATAAGAGTGGCAACGGAGGCCACTAGGGCACCACGACCAGCCCATGAGGAGGGACCAGCGAGGCGACGCAGGAGAGTTGATGCACCAGCAGAGCCACAGCCACATCAGGAGGAGACGCAGGCCATCCGCCGATTGGAGGATCGGGTGACTCGAATTGAGGATCAGTTAGAGTGGATCGGGGAGGTACTTTTAGAGATTGCTTCAGCACATAGACAGCACCCCCGACCATTTTCGGCCCGAGCTCATGATCACGAGGCAGGTCCCTCCAAGCCACCTAGAGACGATTGATGTATTTTTCTTCTTCCTTTTTTGGGATATATGTACTGTACTTATGATACTACTTTATTTTGGCTTGCTTGTTTATATTTCATTTGTTTGTTCTGTTTACATTTAATGTTTTTGTGAGTTATGGATGTAATACCAAATGGAGGAGTTGTTTCAGGCAAGTGTGGGGTCACCATGACCCTCCACTTGCCTTGATCATTGGCGTGTTTCACTTTTGCACTACAACTCCTGAATTCTGAATCGAGGAATTGTCCGTGTTTTTGTACCTGTGACAACCAAGTACCATCAAGCAATCTACCTTCTAAAGGGGTAACTCTTTCTCCCTTGGTCTAAAATTATTTTATGTACAACAGGGGCGTTGTACGGTTTTAAGTGTTCGGTGTGGATGGTCGAAAGAGTGTTTTTGAACTTTTTGCGGGAAATGAGTCAATTTTCAATATTTTTAGCAATTTTTCAAAATTTTTAATAGGTTGTAATTTTGAAACGAATGGTTTCTGAATGTTTTAGCATTGGTATTTTTCAAGAAATACTGTTTAGTTGTTATCATGCTATTAGTTTAGTCAAATAAGTTGAGTTTTAGGAGTTAGAAGATTAGAGTGTTTTAGGATTAGAATTTAGGAAGGAATTGTCAATCAGTGGCCTTTGTTGTTCGAGCTGGTAAGTCTAAAATGGGTAGGACTTATGCACCTTGCCACCTAAGATCGTCTGGTCTGGGATGGTATTTTTGAAAGCTCGTTACACGGACAGCATCGAAAGTCATGGATAGTTCTTTAATGGCCTTTAATATCTGAATGAGTACGTACACTTCATTGTGGACATAAAATTTGTAATCAAGGGTTCTTTAGAAAGTCATGAATTCCAAAGAACATTCCGGTTATGTTTTCACAAACTAATTCACTTTAACTCTTAGGGCAATAAGCTTTGAAGTTGAACGCATTCAAAAATTGTTCGAGTGTTAGTTAGAATCTGTTAAAAACTCTCTTGCTTGGGGACAAACTAGGCACAAGTGTGGGGTGTTTGACAACGCCTAGTAATATCAAGTATTTTAGTCGTTGTTGAGCCCTATTCTTGGTGAAATTTATATCATATATGCTGTGGTATTCTCACTTTTTGTGTCAGTGCTTGTTTGGAAAAAAATGATGTAATCAGGGGTCAAATGTGTACGAAATGGAAGAAGTTTGAAGATAAAGACAAAACAGTCGAGTTTGCATGCACGCCGCGGAGATGTACAAGGGCACGATGCGCTGAGTCATGATTGAGGCGGTGGAGAAGATTCAAATGCCGAAGAAACGGGGATAAACTCGTACACGTGCCGCGGATTCTAAGTGCGCGCGCCGCAGTCTTTTATTTTTCAAAACTATAAATAGATTGTTCTAGGTCGAAATCAGTAACAAAGACCTGGCATAGGAACGACCCCAAGGCTTCTTTGACTCTGAGTTTCAGTTTTCAGTCGACCATAATTGGTATTTATTGTTTTCTCTTTTAATTTCCAAGTAGTTTAGTAGGTTTGGTAGCTTTAGCTAGTATTATTGGGTGTGACAACCATTCACATTAGTTTTTAGTTTCTGAAAGTGTATGTTACTATTTTGGAACAAGTTTGGATCTAAGTTTTTAATAGCTAATCATTCGATTATTGTTAATTTTTTTTCGGTTTTTATTCTTTGGAATGCTTTGGATGAATTTGGATGTTTGATTGTTTTGGATTGTTCTTGTGTTTCTGAATTTAGATTATACTTTCTGATTTTAGTAACCTCTTTTAGTTTAAAAATTGAATTGGATTGGTTAATGTTAGAGTTAGTTTTTGGATTTGTTGGATTTTGTGATTTCGGGACTGTTTTCGGTAAAAGTAAGAAACTAGATCCTCTGGTTGTAGACTGACACTACAATTGGTAATCTGTTGCCTACCTTGACCACGTAACTCCTGTGGATCGACCCTGACTACTGCTATACTAGTGTGTGTTAGGTTATTTTACGATTTTTGACCGTACGATGACTTAGCCGTGTCACTTGCCTATCCCCAGTTGAACGTATTATCAGAAGAATTAGTATTAGCAGGTGATTTGAAAACTTCAGTTGCATGATACAACTGATCTACTAATTTGTTAAGCCTTACATTATCACTTCAGACTAAATCCGTTTGCGATGTCAAAAGCTGATTTGAATTTTCTAACAAAGTCCTAGAAGTCTGTTCGATCTTCAAATCAGCGATAAGTTTATCACAAAATAGTTTCTTATCCTCTAATCTATTCTTCAATTTTATCACTTCATCATACCCATCATCCCTTTCCTCCAGAACCCGCTGATATGCAGCTAAGGCATCTGCACATGTGTTAGATATTGTTTCTAGAGCAGGTTCGAAGTCATTAGAGTAAATATGGTGAGAGTGAAGCATGTTATGTACCTGTTCTATGATGCTCACTCTTTTGCCAAATTTGGGGTTGACCATGAAAGCATAGTGCTTTGTCATGTAGGAGGACGTGGATTCAGCAGCGTCTTGAATATGCTTGATGCCTCCTAATCTTGGGATTGGAGTTTCTGGGGTTGCATGCACGATCATGCATTCGCCAAATCCTTTTCCTCTCTTTCGCTTATTTTCAAAGTGTTCGTCTACATCACCAGAAGACCAGATTTCAACGTTTCCAGATGCAACGAATGCTTTGACCTTTTCTTCTTCTTTCTCCTTTGGATAATTTCTCGGAGCTTTACAGTCTGTGGCATAATGCCAGAGTCCTCCGCAATTGTGACATTTGATTACTTCAATTTCATTCTTCTCTGGAGCTCGAACTTGATTCGTGCTGGCAGCTGGAGCCGTTTTTGGTTTTTCTTGATTCTGTTCTTCAGTTTTCTGATAGTATCGGTTCTGATTTTGGCCAGATTGATGATGTCCTCTCTGATAATTGTTATTGTTTCTTGGTGGGTAGCTTCCATTTTGGTTGGATCTGAAGTTCTTCTTAGGGCTTGTATATGACAGGATTCTGTTGAACTTTTGACTTATTAAAGCTATTTCATGTTGATATGCAGCCTCCTCTGCCTCATCAAATTCAGAGTAACAAGACTCCGAAGGTTGAGCTAGTGCTGGGAGAGCGAGAGTTGGGGTTGTTGATTGAACTATTGGTTGTGGGGTTGGTGTACCCTGGTTTTGAATGGTCAGAGATTGGTAGTAAGAAGGATAGGAGATCTGTGGTTGAGAAGGATGGTAAGAAAGGACAGGAGATGGTTGAGGAGCTAGAGAGTTCTGACTAGGAACAAGTTGAGGAGTCGGAAGGTTCTGATAACTGGAAGGTAAAATGTAGTTGGGTCACTATGTGACCTTTTGATACTGCATGGGATGTTGACGACTGTTTCCTAACATCTGAGAGCTGTGCTTAGCAACAAGTGCCAGTGGTCCTCCGAGTTGCTGATTTTTGCCCTTTACGTCTTGTTCCTGTCCAACAAGGTTGTTATAGAGTCTATACATGTTGCAAGTTTTTAGTTTTCCAGAGTCCTTAAGTATCATTTTTATAAGCATCCAATCCCTTTCGAGTCCTTCAAGAAATCTTAGATTGATTTCCTGATTGGATCTCTCAGCTCCTGAGCTTAGGAGTCTGGTGACGATGATGGAAAAACGGGTGAATGCTTGTCGTAGAGATTCTCCAGGAAAGGTTGCAAATTGATTATATTCAGAAAGACTTGACACAAGTTTTTGATCTTTGGTTTCCTCCGTTCCTAGAAACATGTTCTGCAGGAGACCCCAAATTTGTTGGGCTGTCATGCAGTTCTGTATAAGATCGAACAGATCCGGAAGAATACAACATTGAATCTCAGTGAATGCTACCTGATCGTTTTCTAATTTTTCAATTTCCAGGGCAGTCAATCTGGGCTGAGGAGCACCACCTAAAGCCTCTTCAGCAATGTCAGCTCTAGGAGTGTAGTTTGGGACATGAGGTCCCTCCTCAATAGATCGCCTGATATCTTTTCCCTGTCTCCTAAGATAGTTTCGCATTCTAGAGGCCCAGCCATTATACTCGGTAGGAACGAGTATAGGAGCTCTGTTAGAACTTCCGACACTATTTGCAACAGTCAAAGAGTAGTTCATCTGCATTTTAGAAAGATTTTTGAACTGTTTGACACACTAGAAGAGATTTTAAAGATTTTGAGCTACAACAGCATGGAAGGTCCATAGAGGATTCTAAGGTTGTTGCTGTAGCCAGGGCTTAGAGCAAACTAGGCACTTAGAACCTTATAGACAGCTATTCAGGCTCTGATATCAATAGTTGTTGCCAAATATTCGAAGTAAGTTGCGGAATAAGAAAGATTGCGGAAAGATAAGTTCCGAAACTGGGAGGTTTCGGTAGTGGACAAGTTCGAAGACTTGAGATGGATGCGGAATAATAGTAAAGATATGAAACTTAGAATAGATCTTAATAGCTCAACAATAAATAGAGTGAATAAAAAGTTAGATAATAAGAAATATAAAGATAAGAAGATTAAGATGCTAGAATTGTAAAGACATGAAGAAATGCATAGATGAACTTGAAGAGTTGATGGAATGAGAGATTATATTGATAATTGTCAAGAGGTTACACAAAATCTCTCAAACTCATGAGGACTGAAGATGGACATGGTCTCCCTTTTATAGGATAATGGAAGACCTTCGGATAAAGACCGATGGACTGAAGAGCAGACAACACGTCTCTCTTCAGTCAGACAGAAAAGTTAAAACTAATATAATAATACAATGTCAGACTAGGGTGGCTTATCTAGAATAAAATAATACATTAAGTACAACAGACATGCTCCTAAAAGGCCACGCCTGATGTAGTCTAATCATCTCCTATAAGTTGAACTGCTTATCCTTTGTCTTCTCTGTAAGTTAGTCTTCAGATCTTCAGTCTTCTAGATTGAATGTTTAAGTATGTAAATTCCCAGAAGTTGTTTGCATTGGTGATCCGAAATCCTGAATGGATTTTGGAGCCCTAGTGTTTCGGAATCAGAGTAACTTCTGAACTTGGTCTTCATGGTTTTGATAAATCTTCTAACTCAGTTTGGAGCATAGTCTTTCGAATTATGTCTTCTGAGAAGTGTATCTTCTGATCTCGATCTACTGGATGGATGTTGACTTAATCGGAGTTCCGAAATCCAAGACTGGATTTCAGACATGTACATAAACAGATCATTATACAAGTTATCCGAAATCATAAGAATATTCATTAAACATATTCGGAACATACAATCATAATACTTCAAAACGTAACCATTGTTTATCACTTAAAACATTCAAACAAACACTTGCTCAATTACACATTCCATCAAATAACTAAAGTCAAATACCACAAAAAGTAACAATCTCAAACACTGAGTTGGTCAACGACTCATCATTAGCACTAACACAAGCTCCTAGAGCTTGGTATGAAACCTTGACAAAGTTCTTATAAGAATCAAACTTCAAACAAGGCTCAGTGGATCCAACACTTTTTCGAAAGAGAGTGGGTTCTCACTTGATGTTAGTCTAAATTTATGTGGATAACATAATCTTCGGATCCACTGATCCAAAACTCACAAAAGACTTTGAAAATTAATGAAAACCAAATTTCAAATGAATATGATGGGGAAGATCAATATCTTCCTTGGATTACAGATCAAACAATCAAAAGAAGGGATGTTCATCAATCAACGAAAATACACAAAAAGTTTACTTGAACACTTTGGAATGACTAACTGCTCAAATGCAAAGGTTCCATTACCCGCAGGTACAAGATTGAATCCTTTGTTGGATAAACCGAAGACTGATCTTCAAACATACCGAAGCATGATAGGATCGTTGCTTTACCTCACAGCCAGTCGACCTGACATTATGTTCGTAGTATGCAATTGTGCAAGATATCAAGCTGGTCCACGTGAACCACACTAGGCTGCAGTGAAAACAATCTTTCGTTATCTTCACAATACACCTGTGTATGGTCTATGGTATCCAGCAAACTCAGGGTTCTACATACAAGCTTATTCAGATTCAGACCTGGGTGGATGCTCAATTGATCACAAAAGCACTTCTGGTGGTTGCCAATTTCTTGATGGAAAGCTCATTAGCTGGCTGCCAAAGAAGCAAACTTGTGTATCAATATACACAGTTGAAGCAGAGTATGTAGCAGCTGCTGCTTGCAATTTGCAGATCATTTGGATTCAAGGCCAATTAAGAGATTATGCCATCAACATGATAAAGATTCCTTTGTTTTGTGACTCACAAAGTGCTATTCTGATATGTCACAATCCTGTTCAACACTCCAAGACGAAACATATAGCTCTTCGCTATCATTTCATCAAAAGTCATGTTGAGGAGGGGAATATAGAAGTGCACTTTGTTCACACAACAGAACAACTGGAAGATATCTTCACAAAAGCTTTAAATGAAGAGTCATTCACACGAATTGTTCGAGGACTTGGCATGATTGATGGATCCACTCTGACATAAATCTCGAATTTGCTTTTTCTTACCTTACTCCTTTAAATAACAAAATAAGAAATTATGTTGTCCCGAAGCATTCCGAACCTTCAGAGTCCATCGGAACAGACATTTCCGTCAATAAAATTCCATAAGTGTTAAAAATCATTGAAACAACAATTTTATTCGTATCAAAAGGATGAAAATTCCTACTAAAAAACGTTGCTTTATGAAAAAGATGAATACAAGATAGACAAAGATAAATTACACAGTTTGATAAGTTCAATTCCTAATTTTTGATGCATAAATGACAAAATTTGACCTTCTTTCATGAATAATCTGGTTAAAGGACAAAACTTTGATTTTAGATTCTGATAATCATACCTCATTGCACTAAAAGGTATTTGGGAATCGACTTGAAACAAAGGTAAGAAAACATACTTCGGAGTGAGGTTAAGGCTGTTTTACTATACAAAGTCTTGTGTGCTTTAGGTATCGTTAACATCATGTTTATCTCTAAGCTCCCTGTTGAGCTTAACTCGCTTCATTGTCAAAATTAATCAAGTAGTTCCTATACTAATCAGGACAAATCTCATGCTCCGAAGTTTTCTTCATAAGTGATACTGGCATTGACTGATAAATAAATTTAAAACTTTCTTCACTCTTGTTTCAAAATTGAACTATATGAAGCATTTCAAACACAAAGGATTGAACAAACATGTCAAGAACACCATCAAAAAGCCTCACATGGTGATATTTTCAAACTCTTCGGATATGAAACTCCAAAATTGACAACATGTTTCAAAGATGAAATCTGTTCAAAATTCAAAAGAAAACAACAAAATCAAATTGTCAAAAGAAACAAAGACAACAATACAAGTAAAAAGATAAATGAAAGAGTGAAAAAAACAAAGAAAATACGCACTCAAACAATTACTTCTCTATCTTAAATGATAATACAAGGAGCTCCTATAACATAGTCGAGTACCTTCTAGAGAGTATGAACATCTCAAGTAATCTGTCTTGAATGGCACAGTTGAGGTGGTGTATGAATCTCAAAGGCTTGACATCAGAGAAACATATCCAAACACCTTAACTGATGAAATGGGATAGATTTTTCAAAACACCTTCAAGTCAATCTCAAATTTTCATTTTATCTTTTGATGCTCAATTCAAAAGTAAATGGTTTTGAATTTCAACGCTGTGAATGCCAACATCACCTCGCATGAAAATTTTGAAGCATAAACGAAATATCAAACATCTTTTCAAAATGCGAAATTAAATTCAACTTAGGGTGGTTAGACTTAGACATTCCTTAATTGATGAAAAATCACACAGACTTCGGAGTGAAAAATGGACTTCCAACATGATCTGAATGATTTTGAATGCTAAATTGTTAAATCATGATTTCATTAACATCAAGGAAGCTATGGTCAAAAGTCAAAATGCATCTTGATAAGGAAAACCCCATTTTTCAACAAAGGAAAAAGATATTCGGAGTGTTTATGTATTCCTTCATAAATATCTTTATCGGAAGGATTCTAATAACACTTCGGAATGATTGTTAGTACTCATCACATTTCGGTTTAACAAAAGATCAAACCATTCTCATGGGTCCGAAGTCAATTAAATGTTCAATGATTTGGGCATTTATGAGCATTACAAAGACAAACATTCCATGGTATAATGCACAAGGGAATAATCGTGTGTGTCACAGAAAATCTCGCAATATCATAACCAAAAAGATATGACGGTTGTATTCTCTCCTTTTTCAAATTCATGATGACTGACACTTAGGCGGTTCTGTTTTTGCAGGGTTAGTGGAACGTTAGAAAGGTGATGTGGCATACTCTCATTCGACCATTCAAACATGTGTATTAAATGGCCTTGGGACCACAATCAGTATAAATACCGCTCATATCGTCTGTTCAAATCTTTAGGCGTACAAACGATTCACCTCTTCTCTGCAAATCCTCACAAAGAACCCTAACTGTTCATCGTCTTCCCCAAATCTTCATTCTTCACAATGACGACTGCTGCACCTGAAGGTTCTTCCCAAAGCCTAGAGGGAATCTCAATTCCAGTCCTCAAGAACCAATCCGCTAATCTATTCCTTCATCCTGATCTCAAATTCTACCCCAAACCAATAGACGCTCTAGTCGAATGTCTAAAACAATCAATTCCTGGTCATGCTCTGACCTATACCCCCTGTGTACCTGCTACTCTGGTCCACAGAGCTCACTATACTTCTCTTGCCATCTTCGACGGTGACAACAATGTTCAATCTGTTGACTTCGAAGTAATCAATGCTGATGGTACCACCAAGAGAATTCAACTTACAAGTCTCGATTCGCCAAAGCTCTATAACTTCCGATCCTAGATACAAAAGAGATTGTTGTTCCGACAGTTGAACAACTCGTTGATATGTTCAACGAAATGGGGTATGAACCAAGACTCAGTGGAATTGGGAGCTTCATGAAGAAACGTCTTCCCGACTTGTGGAGGTATTTCTTTTGTATCTTCTTACGTTTGCTATCTGGAAGAACTTTAGGGCAAGACTCTACAAGCCAGACTTTCCTCACTCTCTTGTATGGGATCTACTATGATGTCAAGGTCAATTTTCTTTCGATCTTGTGGACTGATTTCTACTCCCACATCAACCACCCAGCAAAGGGGATTGAAATCTCAAATGCGAGATTTTGGGCTATGGTAGTTCATGAACACTACCAAAGAACAAAATTCATCTATGATCCTTCCCTTCCAGGAATGAGGTACTCTTACATCACAGTCTGACTGTTGATGCACACTCTACTCAATTTTCTGCCCAAATTCCCCATGTTATGCTTGCTAAGGTGTCCCCTGATAATGATACTGTCAACATGTATGGTTACACCCTCACGATGCCATATCCCACACGTCCATCCACACAAGGTATCATCACAAAAGCCCCATCAAAAACCAAAGGATAGAAGAAGGTTGTTGGAGGACCTAGTAGTCCAAAGGTTGTTAAGAAAAGGAAGGCAGCGGATCAGCCACCTGCTAAAAGAACCCATCCAAAACAAACCAGGAAACAAGTAATAGTGGAATCTTCGGATACCGAAAGAACTCAATTCGAAGATATATATGGAGAAGAAGAAGAACACCTCTTCGAAGCCATGTCGGACATCAGACCACCCTCTCCACCACCAACCACTGCTCCACAAACCTCCACAATTTCCAGTGTACCAATATCCATAACCCTTCCTATTTCCACCACCATATACACCACTTCTTCAGATACACCTCCCATCTCTTCATCTGCAAAAATTACAACACCATCCGAACCCATGACAACCACAATAGAAACTCTAATAACCTCCACTTCCCAAACATTCGAACCCATCATCACCTCATCTTACCCAATGCTTAACATTCTTTCCTCTTGTTTGGATACATCATTACCTGATTATCCGTACCAAGAAGGTTTTGATTTTGAATCTGTTTTCCCTCCATAACCCTTCCTATTTCCACCACCATATACACCACTTCTTCGGATACACCTCCCATCTCTTCATCTGCAGAAATTACAACACCATCTGAACCCATGACAACCACAATAGAAACTCTAATAACCTCCACTTCCCAAACATTCGAACCCATCATCACCTCATCTTACCCAATGCTTAACATTCTTTCCTCTGGTTTGGATACATCATTACCTGATTATCCGTACCAAGAAGGTTTTGATTTTGAATCTGTTTTCCCTTCAAAGCCACCATCTGCAAAAGAAACCATGGCTGCCTATCACATGGCTCCAATAACAATAGAAGAAATCGATGATGAAAACTTGGACGATGGAGGCTTTGTTTTCATCAAACAATACAAAAAACTCAACCGCAAGCTTGATGGTATTCTCCAAACACAAACTGGTTTTGATCCTTTGAAGAAGCCTGAGGGTAGCATTGGTGAACAAATTGTTGAAGTGAAGAAAGCATTGACAGAAAAAGTTGATGAAATCGTCAAGGGGTCTGAGAATAGAATTCTGGATCAGCAGGTTCGGATCCAGAGCATCCTTAAAGGGAAGTTTAATACTGCTATTGAGCAGGTTGAGGAAAGACACAGGCTCCTCAAGGAGCAAACTGAGAAGAAAATTGCAGATCTTGTTGGAAGGATTGAGTCTTCCAACTCCAAAATGTCCAAGGCCTTAAATGACCTTCCGACTGAGACCAAGGCCTTTCAAACTCAGTACAACACCAATTTTGAAAAACAACTCGAGGAGGCCCAAAAGAAAGTTGAAGAGTTGACTTTTGCACAGTCAGTGTCTGCTGTGATCAGCTTTGCTGAAGAGCTGAAAAAGACAAACTCCGCAATCACAACTGAGCTAGTGGAAAAGCTCAAAGTCACTCTTCAACCGTTGATCAACATGGCCATCCGAATGGAAAGGACTTAAAATGCCCTATCGAGACTAAGTATTTGCTCAGGATGAGCCTTCGGTTCAACCCTCACAAGGGGGAGAATCAAGTGCTTCTGCGTCTCGTGCCAAGGCTGGTCCTACCTTTGGCACTTCCACATCAACAGAAGCAGGCGGTTCCGGTACGAATCCTGAAGACAAAGAGATGAGGATTGCTCCTCAAATAGAGCAAGTCCATAAAGAGAGAGAGGAAGAATACAAAAAAATGATTATGATCAATAACATTGTTACAGAAAACCAAGTCTAGACAGCTGAGATGATAGAAGCTATTGGTTTTATTGAATTTAGAGTATTCAACAGACTTCCTCTCTGAAGCTTTGAGGTAAAAACTTCTGTTGATCAACAATTGGAGTTGCCATACAATACAAAAACTTTTGCCTTCCTTCAATTTGTAAGAAACCTACCAAATGAGGAATTGACGGCATTCAAGGCCAAGAATATTGCCTTCCATGCAAAATACTTTAAGGCACCGAAGGAAGTATGGAGTGAGAAGCATATTGTAAAAATCATATCCATCAAGGAGGGAGAAGAGTACGAAGGATTTCTGAACTACGAATTCTTCGTACTTCGGGCTCTAAAGACGAAGAATCAAGATTTACAATAGCGGACTTCCCAATCATGAATCCAAATGATTTTATAGTACTTCTTGATCTGATGAATGACTCTGATGGTCACAAAGCCGAAACAATGATGACATTCAGAGCTGCAAAGGCCCACATCTCCTCCTTCCTTCGAAACTATCTTCTCAGATTCGCCAAGTTTGATATGGAAGTAGCAGATCTCTTCGGACAGTCCCTTGCACGCCCAGCATGCACTGTTGAAAACCTTGATCAACTCAAACAAAGGCAGATTGTGGAAAAGCCCTGGAGTGTTGTTTTCAAGGGACTTTCAAAAGATAATGAAATGGTGATTGCCAAGTTCTTTGAAGTTGATTATAAGGGTCTTTACCTTTCGACTATGATCACCAACATTTTGTCCGCATTGAATTCATGCTTCATGAATCACTGGCAAGAGAAGAAGAAGAAGATAAGAGAGCACCTTAACCGGTGGATTGCAGTTAGGTATGCCTTGAGACAGGCATTCCAAAGAAATTTTGCTAGATCGGCTTCGGATGCACTTCACACAAAGGGGGAGATTGTTGGGAATATTTGTGATGAAGTGCTTGCCTAACCGAAGACCTGAAGTGTAAGAAGTGAAGACCCCAAAGCTTGAAGACTCCGAAGGATTTCTCCTAAGGATCCAAAGGCTTATCTATAACAACTTTTGTAAGCACCCGTATGCAGCAGGCTACGTGTTGCACAAAACTCTATTCATATTGGCTAGTACACTTTAGGAATATTCAGCACTATCTATTGTACTAACTGTATCACTGATTAAGTATAAATATCAGTGATATCGGTCTGTGTCGAGTGTTCATTTTGATCCACTCTCAATTGTAAAACCCTAATTGTGAAATACAAGCATTCGGCACCTGTTATCCATTTCTTACTGTGCTCTTCATTGCTTTCATTCATACTTGTAGGTGTTGATTGTTTAGCGTAATTCATCTCGTAAGAATACTTGTCATTATACAATATTTGATTGAATTCAACACCTAAAAAGCTAGACCCAAGGACAATGTCACAGGGTCTGACCTCAAGTCAAAATCATTCTCCAATAACAAATGAGAAATCCCCAAACTTGACTGATTAGATAAGTCCACCCCTTGGACCATCCCTCAAAGATGTAACCAAATCACATAATGAACAAGGGGTTAGGTTCTGGTTTTTGGGATGAACAAACTAGACAAATAACCCAAACTTTTCTGTTAGGAATTATTTTAGTTTGGTTTAATCTTTCATTTATTAGGACTAAAATTGTAAAATATTATAGTCTTGGGTTTTATTTGTAAAATCGGTGGGGACCGAAGAACACTAGGTTGTTCGGTTTTGGTCCTTATGGTCCACGCCTATTTTGGGCTTATGGATCGGTCCGTGGGCTAAGTCATTAGGGTTTTTAGGCATAGGGTATTTAAGGAAAAATGTGCCTCATTAGTTTGGGTTGATTGCCTTGGAAAGTGTGCTAAGCTAGAGAGAGAATTATTGAGTGTTCTTGGCAATCACAAACTTGGTAATCAAAGAGTGCATTGAAGTTAAATATCCTTGTGTTCTTATTGTTTTGATTGATATCATTGTGTTTTAAAGAGATCATTGGACCTACAATTGGTATCAGAGCTTGTTTTGCCATCAATCATCTTTTGTTCTTGGAGATTTGGAGAGTTTGATCCGTTTTTGGCTATTTTTGGACTGTTTTTGAGCTCTTGTTCTTGGTGTTCTTCGAAGATATTCATCCTAGAGTCATTAAAAATCCCGTTTTGATCCAAAAAGTGGTTTTACCGAACTGTTTTGCGTAACTTTGGTTGCTCGGTTGATCCTTGGAGGGTTGTTTGATGGCGGAAGGAAGACTAGGGTTTCTTTGGGGTTAATCGGTTGGCGGCTAGGTTTGCTAGGTGTTGTTCGGCGACAGCATTAATTCTCTAGGGTTTTAGTTGGTTGCTCGGTCCGCTTGTGATTGGTCGGTTGGCCCAAAGTGATTTTTCGGTGCTCTAGGGTTTCCCTTACTTGGAGGTTAGTCGATGTGTGACTACTCGGTTTGACCTTTTGTTGCTCGGTGCTTATAGTTGCTCGGTGGTTTTTATTGATCGGTTCTTGTCTCGCAAATTATTCAGTCTGTTTGAGTTGCTCGGTCCATATTGTTGCTCGGTTACTTGGTTGATCGGTTTAGTTAATTGATCGGGGTGCCCTGTTGCTCGATTGTTTAGTTAATCGGTCCAATCACTTTTACATTTCGTGATTGTTCGGTGTTCGATTTCGTGGCTGTTCGGTCCCGTGGCTTTTATTTTTTGGCGATTTTAAATTTTTGACTTAATTTCTCGAAACTTAAACTTTAAAATTTACTGATGGATCCCACAATGTCAACCGTTAACAGTGACCTCGATTCCGTTATGGGTACCATTACCCGTATTCCCTGTTTGATTAAAGCTGAAGGTTTTACCGAATGGAAGTATCGTTTTGAACAGTACATTAAAATGAAAGATGTGAAGCTGCGAAAATGTTTTCTTCTTCCACCAGTTAGAATTACCATGATGAGTGGTGAAGTTTTGGTGGTCAAACCGTTTGAAGATTACACTGACTTGGATTTTGAAAAAGTGGAACCTCATCAAAGAGCACTTGCTACTCTGTCTATGGCACTTTTCTCCAGAAATTGCTCAGGGTTTCCGTAAATATACAACTGCTAAATCTTTGTGGGATGCATTGATTGACGTGTATGAGGGAAATGAAGACATGAAACAAAGTATGCAAGATATGCTTCGCCAAAGGTTCAACATGTTTAATCACGTCCTTGGAGAATCTTTGGAAGCACAACTTTCCACTGCTGGGATTTCATTTCCCAAGATTGATGTTAACAAGAAGCTTCTCAATTCACTTCCTAGAAGCTGGGATACGAATGTGGCTGTCATCATGAAGACCAAAGACTTAGCTAGACTCTCACTTTCAGAGATAATGTCTATCATTAAATCTTGTGACATGGATGACAAGCAGAGAGAAATGAATCATGTTAGCTCTTACCAGTCTGCTAACATCAGTACTTCAACTAACAATGCTTTCTCTGTCCAAGCTACCAGTCATGCCAATTCTAAAGCACCAAATCAATTTCAACCTAGTTGATCCTCTGTGGCACCTCAAGCTCCACCAGTTGCTGCTTCTTCTAGCAAGACCCCAACTGTTGCTCAATCTCTTCCTCAAGGTGCTAAAGAGAATCTTGGTTTGATGGCTGGTCTTCTAAACTGTTACAATCCCTTAGTTGCTGGTGAACTGTTTCACCCTATGACTGCTGGAGACCTTGATCAAATCAATCCATATGATTTGGAAGAGATGGACATTTATTGGCACATTGCTATGGCGGTGCACAGGGCCAAGAAATTCACCCAAAGGACTGGAAGGAATACTTGGAGAAATAACACTGGTGAGAGAAAGATGAGTCTCAGCAAAGAAAATCTGAGGTGTTTCAACTGCAATGAGCTCGGTCATTTTGCTCGTGAGTGTACCAAACCAAGAATGGAGAATCTAGACAGAACCATGGTACCGGTTGGAACAAATCGTGATGGTGCTCATCCTCAGAATGCTGAAAGGGCGATGGTGGCTCAGCAATTTATCGAGGAAGATCAGTGGCAGGACATGAACCTGAATAGAGAAGGCAGAGCTCACCTGGCCCAGATTGAAGGAGAGATGGATGTGGATGCTGCTGAAGGAGAGATGATGGACTTGCAGTTTGCTTTCATGGTATCTACCACTCTGGCCGGTTATGAGGTTAGTAAAACTTCTTGTTCCTCTCAGTCTTGTATTGATATAATTGCTAGATATCATGAACTGAATGAAAATTTAGTTAGAGAAGTTTTAGAAACCGAAAGCCTTGTCTATAAACATAAAAAGAAATTAAGACCCCTTCAAGAAGCCTTAGATGCCAAAATCTCAGACTATCACGAAAATCTCAGACTATCACGAAATGCAAGATGAACTTAGCACACCTAGATGTCACCATAGGTTTGCCAATGAAGATATTGCTAGTTTGACTGCTGAACTAAATGCATTAAAATCAAAGTTTGAAATTGTTGAATCAACCTTTAAAAAGGTATATGTATCTAGTGAAGTAGTTGAAACTATTCTTGAAAAATAAACTGTTTGGTCAAACATACACGGTGAAGGTCTTGGGTATAGTGTTGGTCCCCCTCCATACAATAATAATTTGACTCCATCACCAAACACTGAAGAATCTGAAGATTGTTTTTTATCAAATTACATTCAACCAAGTACATCTGGCACCGCTAAGAGTTTTGAAATGAAAAATATTGATGTTTCTATCTCATGTGGAGATAAATTAAAAGTGAAGATTGAGGAAGTTAAAGACTCGCCCGCTTTTAATTCTATTAAAACCTATTTGAAGACCAATTCTGATGATTTTTGTGTTGATGTTAAATTTGACTCTAAGACTCCTGTTATTTCTAAAACTTGGTGTGGTGTTGATTCAAAAACTGCATGGAAGAAGAATTTGTCTGATAAGTCTTTTGTTTGCATGTGTGTGTGTATGTGGAAATAAGTTGATTAAATCTGGACCTGGACAAAATTCCAATATTCCTTTAAAAAGACAAACTTGATTTAACTGTGGAATTGCCAGTCATATTGCCAGAAATTGTCCTCGACACATGTATGGATCTGAAAATGAACAGTTTTTGCAGAATGTACCAAAAGGGAAATCTTATAAGAGAAAACCCTCAAGGTCACGTTCAAGAAAGAGAAATCAAAATAACATGAATGCCTGGAATAGAACTGCTTCTAGAAGTAACTATGGCTTACCAACTTTTGTAAGACCCAAGTCTTCTCAAGAATCAGCTTCTAGTAGTTCTAATTCTTCTTCAAACTCAAATGTTCCCATTTGGTCAAAAGATAAGAGTTTTAAACCAAATATGAAATGGGTTCCCAAAGGCAGTGTTAAAACATTTTCAAATGTCTCACCAATACTTGATCAACATGACATGAGCTTTGAATCTGTTAAATGTGTTGATAGTGAAGGTAAACCCAGTTTCCGTATGGACTGGGTTCCTAAATCTAATTGATCCCGCGACTTGTGCAGGAACAGTTACAGAGGAATATCAGTAGACCTTGGTATGTTGATAGTGGCTGTTCTAGGCACATGACAGGCGACATGTCCTAACTACACGACATTGAGAAACTCAACGGGGGGTGTGTTTGCTTCGCAGGAGGTGAAAAAGGGATGATCATGCAAAGAGGGACGGTGTTTAATGGTGTGTTGAAGTTTGAGAACGTGAATTTTGTACCTGAGCTCAAGCACAGTCTGTTGATCATTTCTCAAATATGCGACAAAGGTTTTTCAATGCACTTCACAAAGAAAGAATGTCTGATTCTCAAGCCCGGTGTAGTCATTCCGGAGGAGTGGATTCTTGTTCGATCGGAACGAAAGATCTGAAAGCCATTAGATGCGACAATGGAACGGAATTCAAGAATGCAGTTCTAAACAAGTTTTGTACAGACAAGGGTATCCTACGTCAGTATAGTGCTGCTCGTACTCCGCAACAGAATGGTGTTGCTAAGCGACGAAACATAACTCTTATTGATGATGCGCGTACCATGTTGTGCGATTCTACACTGCCGGTGATTTTCTGGGCTGAAGCCATCAACACAGCCTGTTATGTTCAAAATCGGGTCATCATCAACAAACCTCAAATGAAGTCACCTTACGAGATTCTTTATGGTCTCAAGCCAAATGTTTCACATTTCCGTACCTTTGGCTGCCCTTGCACTCTTCTTCATCTTGAAGCTACTCCAAAGTTCAACTCCAAGGCGGATGACTGTTACTTCGTTGGATATGCTAATAAAACTGCGTATCGAGTGTACAACAAGGCGAAAAAGCAAATCGTGGAATCATTTGATGTTCGCTGGCTAGAAGAGAGTCCAACTGATGCCTGTGTTGGACTTGACTGGATGTTTGATTATGCTGAACTGTTTAAACCTTTCTATGTGCTTTTTGATGTTGTTTCAGGTGACAAACCAGGCCCCAGTGGAACCAACAGTAATGATGCTAAAGAGATTGTTCCTGATCTTATCACTCCGTCAGTCATTATTGATAATCTTGTTCATGATGGCGGTGCATCTCCTGTGTCTGCTTCCATTACTGAGGATGCTCCTGATGTCTCATCCCAAGTTGTTGGCGATACTCCAGTTGTTGAACAATCAACTACCCCTAAAGATGTTATTCAACCTGAACCTGCTGATCTTTTCGATTCTACTCTCATGGATTCTCTCTTTCCAGAAAGGATTCCTGACGAGTACATTGCAAGTACCTCTCACGACTTCAAAGATTCTGATAGAGGTGCTTTGGGCGCAGAAAGGGTTGAGAATATAACCAATCTTCCGGTCTCTACTGCTTCGCTCCAATATGAAATTCCCTCAAGAATTCAAAGGGACCACCCAATTAACAATGTTGTTAGCCCTCCGGATGATGGTGTCTTAACCAGAAGCCAAATTGGTCAAGTCAACCAGTGTCTCTATTTGTGCTTCATTTCTCAAATTGAGCCGAAGAACGTAGAGATGGCACTCAATGAACCTAGTTGGGTGGATGCAATGCATGTAGCGCTGAACCAGTTTAAGAAGTTGAATGTCTGGCAATTGGTGGAACTACCCGAAGGCAAAAAGGCTTCAGATACAAGATGGGTGTTTCGCAACAAGCAAGATGACTCGAGAGTGATCGTGGGTAATAAGGCATGTCTGGTGGTTCGAGGTTTTAGACAGATAGAAGGACTTGACAACACTGAAGTATATGCTCCTGTGGCACGTCTTGAAGCGATTCGGATCTTCCTTGCCTACACTTCTTTCATGAATTTTACCGTCTATCAAATGGACGTCAAGACAGCTTTCTTGTACGGAGAGGTGAAAGAAGAAATTTATGTTGATCAACCTCCTGGTTTCGTCAACTCAAAGTTTCCAAATCATGTCTACAAGCTTGATAAAGCCCTTTATGGTCTGCATCAAGCTCCTCGTGCTTGGTATGCTACCCTGACGGAACATTTGCTTCAGCACGGTTACACTCATGGAAGTATTTATCAGACTTTGTTCATCAAGTGCCAAGATGATGATCAAATTGTTGTCCAGATCTATGTGGATGACATCATCTTTGGTTCAACAAGCGATGTTCTGTGCAAGGAATTTGAGACAGTGATGAAGAAAAAATTAGAGATGAGTTCGTTGGGAGAGATGACGATGTTTCTCGAGTAGCAAGTGAAGCAAAGTTCAACGGGTATCCTGCTTCATCAAGCGAAGTATGCGGAGGATATTCTTGCAAGGTTCGGTTTCAAGGATGCGAAAGAGGCTAACACTCCAATGGCTGAGCAACCTATGCTATCTTCAGACTCAGATGACCAATCAGTTGATCAAACTTGCTATCGTTCGATGATCGGTTCGCTAATGTACCTGACTGCTAGCAGACCGGATATCGTTTTTGCAGTCTTCCAGTGTGCTCGCTATCAGGCTAATCCTAACCCTTCTCATCTTGATGCTGTCAAGCTGATCTTTCGATACCTTAAAGGGAGACCAAAATTTGGTCTCTGGTATCCAAAGAACCGTGAATTTGATATTTATGCTTTTTCAGATAGCAACTATGGAGGGTGTGAAATTAACAGAAAGTCTACCAGTGCTTGATGTCAGTTTCTAGGAGACAGGCTGATCTCATGGCAATGCAGAAAGCAACAGACCGTGTCAACGTCTACAGCAGAAGCTGAGTATGTTGCTGCCTCGGCCTGCTGTTCTCAAGTCATTTGGATGCAGCATCAGCTCCTTGATTACGGTATGAACTTTCTTGACACTCCTATCTTCTGTGACAATGAAGCTGCTATCCAAATTGTGAAAAACCCTGTCTAGCATTATAAGACCAATCACATTGGTATTAAAATTCATTTTATCAATGATTGTTTCGAGCGTAATTTGATCCATTTGGAAGAAGTCCACACTGATAATAATGTGGCGGACTTATTCACAAAACCTGTTGCAAAAGCTCGTTTCAATGTGCTAGTCGAGATGCTAAAAATGATAAGTTTCACAGATTATTAAATCAGTTCTATAAATATTTTGACTTTATTTTTGTTTAGGTAAATTTGTTCATGTTTATTTCCGCTATTCTTCCCATGTAGAAATTTAGGGGGAGAAGAAAAACAAAAATTTGACCCAGTCCAAGGTGTCTTCGGTACCTTTCGATAACAAAACAAAAATCAGAAAATTTAAAAATACAAAAAATTAATTAAATTTTTTTATAATTTTCATATCTTTCCTTTCAGAAAAAAAAAATATGTTCTACCTTTATGTTCTTTCTTTAACAAGTGGTATCAGAAATTTATTAGTAATTACAATTGGTATCAAGAAAAACAAACAAAAATTACAAAACTTAAAAAGACAAAAAAGATTTTTATCTTATAATTTTCATATCTTTCCTTAAAAAATTAAAATTTCAAAAACACTTTTATCTACCGACGACGCACCGAGTTAATACCACTCACTGCTGAGGTAATTTTTAAGTGTTTGTGATCTTCATTGGTACACCCCAATGAATGTGAAGCACTGACAACCGCTTCTTAATCAATCTAAAGTTTTTCTTGTGTAACACCAACTTCTAGACACTTTGAGAGAAACCACTCGAAGTCAAGAGTTAAAAAGTCTGTGTCGATGGTTAGGCTGCATACCGTAGTCTATCACACGCACCAATCCATTCTTAACCATATCACAATTTCTGATGCAAGAAATAGACGATTCATTACTTTAAACCAAGTAATGATGATATTTCTGAAGGGTTTTTATACAAACTATGAACTAGACAATACCTAAGTTCACATGCAACCCTAAAAGAGATCTATGTTTTTCTACTATGAACATATAATAAAAAACCTAAAGGCCAACAATAATTTATAAAGAAGAAATCAGAAGAACCAACCTTTGATTCTTGATCCAGAAGCCAGCAGCACAAGTGTCTTGCCTCAAATGGAGTCACACCCAAGCAATGGAGGAGAGAAGACAACAGAATTCCTTTAGAGAGATATGGTTGGTGCAGGTTTAGGTTCCCAGGGGTTCCCTATCTATAGTACCAGGTGGCACAGCTTAAAACCCTAGAACCCAACTTTGGCAAGCCTTTTACCAATTGGACAAGGCTTTATTAAACCCTAATTAGGTTTTCGAGATTTATGGTGTCACCACCAAATCTTTCCACCTTCCACTCCTGTCCACTGGCCAGTCAATATTCAACTATTAAATAATTACAGAACCAGTCCCTACACTTTTAATTAATTAAATTAATCTCCAAATTAAATCCAATTAATTCTAGATTCATTTCTAATTAATTATTATAGTTTCTAATTAATATATTAACACTTAAATATATTAATAAACTATTTATTTATTTCTATTGATTTATTAAACAATTAATAAATCAACCTTTCTCTCTACTGACTTCTACATCAATCCTCCTGCTATGAGGGCAACCCAAATAGACTTTGCTTCAATTAACAAGATAAATACAAATATAAAGTCATGGCTTAGACACCTAATCCAACGGTCTCCCACTTGGATAAGTCTATGACTTTAATTTATCTTCTGATTAATAAACAACCTACAGCTTCCTAGAAACTGCTGCCGAACTCTGACCTAGTCAGTTCTGTCCATAGATAAGTGATCATATGATCCTTCGTCCAACAAGATATTTTTAGACACAAGACATAGATTGAGATCAATCTCTGTCTGATACTCTGTTTCCCGAACTTCAAATTGAACACATCAATTTAGTCTAGGCTGGCCAGCACTTTAGTCAACTTCAAAATCATCGAGAGGCCTACAGATACATGTTACCCATCAGGGTCATGGAACGAAGAAGCTTCAACTCATATGCTTGTGTCTTTTACTTATCAAAATTGCACACAACAATACGTTTTATAACATTGAGTTACCGATGCGTTTACGCATTATCAATGCACAACCGACTTGCAAATTTCAACTCATATGTCTCCGCTTTAAGATCATAGGATATTATCGTCTCAATATTGCTTGTGATGTAATCCATGAAGCAATCTATTGAGCGCGGGTTTATCCAATACTTAAATCTCTATTTCTAAGTACTCATGAACGTTGTAGCAGTCTTACTGCAATGTCTAACTCCTTAGACAATCTACAACCAATTCACGACAGTCTTCGTTCATACTTACGTCCTAAAAGTATGAGCGACTGTGGACCTTTGAATAATCAAATTACTTAGGATTACATATAATCCTTGTGTCACGACTTTTAATAACTATTTCCTTTTAGAGACTTCTTTCTCATGCATCTTGAATCTAACCAAGATCATGCTTACAATGGCTAGGTCAATACTGATGATAACATCTATCTGATAGATGTCTATGGATTATGTGAGTATGTTGCAACTTCTTTATATCTCTCATGCCAAATCATTACCCTTTGCAATGGTAGGAAACTCCTTTCCTGGGGCTATTTATCTTGAATCTCATCAAGATCATATTGGCAGAATTTCGATCTAACTCATAGATGTTTACAACCACCTGAGTATATCGTATCTCTATTAAGTCTTTCATAGCGATCCGTCTCTTAACACCAAGTCATTACACTTTGTAATGAAAGGAGACGTTTCCTAGAAACATTATCTAACCCACATATGGAGATAGTAGATAACAGCGACCCTCCTATTGGCTTTGACACGGTTATGGGCTATTCACAAAATCCAGAACTTTTGGTACATTTTGAGAATCCAAACCTTTCTGACATCTTAATGGAAATCTTTCAGCCCTTTCTCAAAATCCAATCCTTTGGCATATTTTGAGACTCTGAATATCGTTTCTTGCGAGATGCCCGTGGGGAAATCCCGGGCCCATGTACCTTTGTGTTGGCACACTCTTTGCGAGTCCCTATTAGTGTACTGGTGATCCACACACGCTCCACTAACGACTCACAATGTCCCACGCAGTATCCTTTCGGATTTCATTTGTTATTGAGAGTGCTTCTCCCGGAATCAATTACTTGATTATGAGTATCGTCTCACTTAACTAGATGTTCTGAAGGTACACTTCTATCCATGTTGCTTCCATTTGATGATTCAACTACTCCCATTGGTTTTTTGACCAGGTGTAAAATCAATCAAACTGTTACATAGACTGTGTCTCGCCCCAAGGTTCTCTTGTTTGGCAGCAACCGGGCTCACCAATGCTTCGAAGTAGTCGGATTGTTAATCCGTACCAACTATAGTGTTTTATCACCAATCGATATGTCACCCCGATCATAACTACTTATGATGATGATCAGTACTACTGGTTAAGAGAAGATTATGTCAGTTTTAAAATAGAAATCTGATTTCTGCTCTAAGCCTAGTGATGACTAAAGGTTCTTTCACTTGGCTAATCCTGAACTCATTCAGGACTGTCCTAACTCCCACTGTTTCCTTAGAACATGAGTTCTTTCTAAAAGAGCTCTTCTTTTACAAGTACAGTGGGATAGCCAATGAAAACGACATTGCTGATCAGGTTCAGGCTAGTCATGAGGTTCGGACGAACACTACAAGACCCTGGACTTTCTATGTATAAATGGGACGATCCCAACTTTACATTTCAGACAGTGTCTGAAAAACCTACTTAATATAGGATGTGGTCGGAATATGGTTTCTATGGTCTGACTGGTTTAGTATTTAATTCATCAGAAACTAATTGACGATGTATCTCATGCATCGAGGATCGAACTATTTCGATTAAAGCTCCATTATCTTCCCTAAGACACATTATAACCATTAATGTTCTTGGAAGAGAATAAAGTGTGAAACATTTTCTCAGTTTATGATGTCACTTAGGTTCTGTGGATCTTATACTTTCTTTGAAGTCCTTGAACTGTTCAAGGTTTCAATTCAATCGCTTATTCTGATAAGCGAAGCCATATTCGTCATACTGATTGACAAATATTGTGAAGTATAAACAATTGTGTTCTATTTGAAGATTCGAGTAACACACATGGATGTGTCCGTTGCTCATGCGCTTGACGTCTTTTACATCTCTATGTAAATTTATGACTTTGTTAATTCTGTTCAAGAATTGCAATCATCACTTGACTCTAAGTCAACTGATTCCAAAATCCTATTCTCTAGATCTTTGGGTGATTCATTTCTTGCCACATGTGCTGTATAAAGAACTTAATCATTATCTGACTCTAAGTCAAATGATTCCAAAGTCCTGTCCAACTGGATCTTTGGGTGATTCATTTCTTGACACATTAAGAACTCAATTCATCAGGTGACTCTAAGTCAAATGATTCCAAAGTCCTGTCCAACTGGGCCTTTGGTTGAATTGATCCTTATAACATTCACTTTAACATTCATAAAGGACACAATTCTTGAATCCAAACACTTTGGATGCATCAACATTCAAGTTATTACTAATCATACATTACACACAATCATACAACATTCCAAGCATAATTCAAACTACCATGTGTTAAAAGAAAATAAACAATTTTATTAAACAAAAATCCTTGAACAATGTATTATATAATGTCACAAGTATCTAATAAGCTAATAACAATGTTTTAATATCTAACTAAACTTCAAAATTGCATGAGCTGGAAATCCAATCCAAATGTGCTCCTATACGCCAGAGTCCCGTACCTTACTGATTCCTTGCATACAAACCAAAATGTGACTATCACATTATGCATCAAGGAATTATGGAACAGAAGTTTTGAGGTTTTTATATATACCTGAGTTTTCAAGAGATTCTGATTTTGGAGCGTCTTCCAATCTTTCCGTGACTGTATCCGATTCTGTGGATTCCCAGACTGAGACATGTCCAGACGATCTGGATCGTTTCTTGTTACGTCTCTTTACTGGACTCAATCCAGAAGTAGCTGAACCATTGGAGCTATGCCTATCCAAGAGTGACTCATATAAAGTCAACAGTGGACGCATTTCCATAAAAGCCTTTTTCTGGTCTTCCTTTCTATACGTCTGAATGAACAGATCGTACTTAGTAGTCAGCGAAGCAAGCAGGATGTTAACACTCATCTCCTAACTCATGGAATAACCAAGTTTGTACAATTCGCCTATGTATGCTTCAATCTGGAGAACATGCGAATCGATGTTACTTCCTTCTTTTAGCTTGCACTCTGCAAGTCTTTTGAAAATCCTAGCTCGTTCCTCTTCAACTGGTTTTTGGAACTTTTCCTTAACCAATTGCATTAACTCATATGGCCCCAAGGATTCAAAATCCCTACGGAACCCGGGGTCAATGGTCAATAGCATGAGGTCACGAATCTTTTCGGATTCATCAACTAAGAAGTCATGCTTATCATAAAGATTCTTTATGATGACTTGTTCCGGTGGAACCGGGATCGGATACTCGGTGAGATGTAGCTTGCCAGCAATAACGAGAACCAGTCTCCAATTGCGAAGGCATTCCTTACAGTTAAGGCCAGTCAGCCTTTCCATATTTGGCAGGTGCATTCTGATGCTCTCAGAAATGGGTGAAAGAGGAGAGGGAGGAGAATAGACACTTGATTTAGACATCTACAATAAACAGAATTAATTAATTTAATCAATCCTTTTAAATAATTACCCAATTTATTACTTATTAAGGACAGGACCCAAAATACCCCAACTATGGTGTGAAGAGGGATGCCGTAATCACAACATAATGGTCATTAAGGTAGATAATACACTTATCAATTTCATCTTATGAAATTCCTAGATCTGTTGAGATTCATTGAACTGTTCAATGGCATGTTTAATCTCGGATGTGCCCCACTGTTTGTGACTGGGATGCCGAGGATCACAAACCGGAAGTGAATAACCATGCAAATTAGCTCGGTACTCTCGAATTCAATTACCATCACTAATTGACATGCCGGTTAACCACACACGCTCCATCAATAACGGTAAGATCGAGAAACCCATTGCAACTCTTTATGGACCCCAGTTGGCGTGCCGGTTAACCACACGCGCTCCACCAACGTTCCACAAAGTGCAATGTGTAATTTCATGGATTAGCAACTCATTCACATTTTTGACCTAAAGTCACTAGATTGGGATTTTGTTAAGGGTTCTAGTACTTTCAATTATAGCATTATACTTTTAAGAGGCTTAGCGGTTCTATCAAACCCGTTCGGCTAACGACACTTGACTGACCAGGAGAGCGGTGGGTGAGAGTGGAAACCCATTAGACTACCATTTTATAGGTAGTCGCCTTATACCCTCTTTATAGGACAGCTTTGTGAATGAGGCCTACTAACGGTAAGACTAACCAATTTATCTTACATATAAATATTAACTTTTAATCATAAATATATAAGATATATTTTAAACTCTTTAAAATATTTTAGATTTAATTTTATCATAATTTTCGCAAATTATTACTCATTTTTCGAAAATTTTAAATTAAATCTTTCAGTGATTTAATTGGTCTTTTAATTAAACAATTTAATTAAACTAATTAAATCAAGGAGAGGCATCACAAAATTAATCAAATTAATTTCCTAACCTTATCCCTAGATCTCGAAAATTGCAAATAATGGATAAGGGTTCCAGTTATTTAATTATCCAACAATTTCCCAAAATAACAACCAACTATCCAAGGCAAGCAATCAATTCGCAGATAAAGGGAAGGAGGCGAGGGTTTTCGAAACCCTAGCCACCAAAATCGATAGGGGCCTTGTGAGGGTCATGATTTCGAAAATCACCCATCACCATGCAAGCAAATATATCAAATTCACAAGAAAACAAGCCAAGCTCTGATACCACTGAAGGGTTTTTATACAAACTATGAACTAGAAAATACCTAAGTTCACATGAAACCCTAAAAGAGATCTATGTTTTAATACAATGAACATATAATAAAAAACCTAAAGGCAACAATAATTTCTAAAGAAGAAATCAGAAGAAACAACCTTTGATTCTTGATCCAGAAGCCAGCAGCACAAGTGTCCTGTCTCAAATGGAGTCACACCCAAGCAATGGAGGAGAGAAGACAGCAGAATTCCTTCAGAGAGATATGGTTGGCGTAGGTTTAGGGTTCCCCAGGGGTTCCCTATTTATAGTATCAGGTGACACAGCTTAAAACCCTAGAGCCCAACTTTGGCAAGCCTTTTACCAATTGGACAAGGCTTTATTAAACCCTAATTAGGGTTTCGAGATTTGTGGTGTCACCACCAAATCTCGCCACCTTCCACTCCTGTCCACTGGCCAGTCAATATTCAACTATTGAATAATTACAGAACCAGTCCCTGCACTTTTAATTAATTAAATTAATCTCCAAATTAAATCCAATTAACTCTAGATTAATTTCTAATTAATTATTATAGTTTCTAATTAATATATTAACACTTAAATATATTAATAAACTATTTATTTATTTCTATTGATTTATTAAACAATTAATAAATCAACCTTTCTCTCTACTGACTTCTACATCAATCCTCCTGCTATGAGGGCAACCCAAATGGACTTTGCTTCAATTAACAAGATAAATAAAAATATAAAGTCATGGCTTAGACACCTAATTCAACAATTTTGACACTCTATGCTAATGATCTCTGCTACAACACCAGTAGTAGATGTGAGGCATCAGCAACCTTTCTTACATACAAAGCTTCTAATTTCAAGAGTTGGACGATTCAGTGTAATAAACCATACATTGTTGACAATTCGAAAGTCTAGCCGATGGGTATGTTTAATAAACAATACATATTACACGCTCATACCACTCTTGAACCCTTAACTTCTTCTAAACAAATGTTCGTGATTCAATGTGATATTACCTCACATTGGTGAAACATTGAAACTCTAGGTCAGTGATCGTTGTTGTTTACCACAATAGCTGTGAGACCCTGACTCGCCTAGGTCGTCGTGCGGTCAAAAATAATAAAATACCACTGATCGTCTATCCTAACCGCATTGTGAGGACGTACACATACAAAAAAATTAAAAACTAAAAATCAAACATCAAAAGAAAGAAAAAAAATACCACTGATCGTCTATCCTAAGCGCACAACTCCCCAGCAACGGCGCCAAAATTTGACTCGCCTAGGTCGTCGTGCGGTCAAAAATAATAAAATAAACCTCACTCACACTAGTATAGCGGTAGCAAGGGTCGATCCGCAGGAGTTTGGTGGTCAAGATAGAACGACAGATTACCAACTGTAGTGTCATGCTACAGCCAGCGGTATTGTTTCTACTTTTCCAAAAACTAACTAAAAACATAATTCCAAGACCAAATGCCAAAACCTAACTCAAGCATGAACTAAACTAACCCAAATCAAATCCTAGACTAAAGTTCCTTACTGAAATCAGAAACTAAATTCAGAATTCATAAGCAAACAATCAATCCAATACAATCAAAACACATCCAAACATCAATAATGCCAAATAACATCAAACCAAATGATTACTTTTATAAATCCAAATCAAACATCAAACCAATATCCAAACAATCAAATCAGATCTAAACTACCAACTATTTACTACTGAAATCAGAAACTACAAATCTAAACGAACATCGAGTAATCTATGGAAATCCGAATTGCGGAATACCTCGATACCGAGTTGATAAAACAAGAGAAAAACTAGATTACTAACCAAAATACTGATTCCCACTGAAAAACTGACGAAATTATGCCTTCGGATCCCTCCTTCGCGTCCCGGGATGAGTGAAAAGTCGGACGCGACTCCGGTATTTATAATGGTGCGAAATTAGGGTTTCCGCATCGCGGCATAGCCTTTTCCGCGGCACGCGTGTTGCCTTATCCTGCAATCTCGGAATTTGAAATTCAAAAACGAAGATTTTATCCGGTTGCGAGATAGCGGCGCTATCTCAAGAAGTAGCGGCACTATTGACGATAGCGGCGCTATCTAGGATGGATAGCGCCTCTATTTCTGCCAGATTCGATTTTTTGCCTTTTTTGCTCCACAACTTCTCCAGAATTGCACTAAAACCCCTGCATTTACACTAAAAACATTTCCAAGCTCTTTGGCACAAAAGTAAGTGATATTAGCCAATTAATAATGATAAATTAACTAAGACACGGCTAAACAACGCCTAAAATACTTGATATTACTAGGCGTTGTCAAACATCCCACACTTGTGCCTTGCTTGTCCCCAAGCAAGAGTGTTTTTAACAAATTCTAATTAAGACTCAAACAATTTTTGAATGCGTTTAATTTCAAAGCTTATTGTCCTAAGAGTTAGATTGAAATAGTTTGTGAAAACATAACCAGAATATCTTTTGGAATTCATGACTTTCTAAAGAACCCTTGATTACAAATTTTCTGTCCACAACGAAGTGTACGTACTCATTCAGATTCTAAAGGCCATTAAAAAATTGTCAATGACTTTCGATGTTGTCCGTGTAGCGAGCTTTCAGAAATATCATCCCAGACCAGACGATCTTAGGTGGTAAGGTGCATAAATGCCGTTTTCGAGGCCACCCTTTTCGGACCTACCGGCTCGAACAACAAAGGCCACTGATTGACAGTCCTTTCCTAAATTCCAATCCTAAAACACTCCAATCTTCTAACTTCTAGAACTCAACTTATTTAACTAAACAAATAGCATGCTAACCACTAAATAGTATTTCTCGAAAAATACTAATTGCTATAACATTCACAAATTATTCGTTTCAAAATTACAATCTAATAAAAATTTTGAAAAATTGCTAAAAATTTGAAAATTGACTCATTTTCTGCAAAAATTTCAAAAACACACTCTTTCGACCGTCCACACCCCACACTTAAAACAGTACAACGTCCCCGTTGTACATAAAATGATTTCAAAACTAGGGAGAAAGAGTTACCCCTTAGGTACGGCGAATTGCTTGATTGTCGGGACCATACTGTAGCAGGGTTGACTGTTTACGTCATTCACGATGAAATCCGGGAGTCAGGGCGCAGCAGTAAACACGCCGGCATAACACGAGTGTAGGGGTACGGCGACCCCACACTTGCGTTATGCAACTCCATCAGTTGGTGCAGCAGTCACAATTTGGCAAGATACTATTCACACTAACAAAAACACATAAAAAAAATAAAAGTTGCAAAACACAAAAGAAGATTACACATTGCGAGTTGATGTCCTTGCTGATTCCCCATTTCCACGACGCCGAAGTGTCAAGGCCGCGACGCGTAGACGTTATGAGATCCAGTTTTCATCGATCAAGGTTGAAGGTCCGCGGCGCCAAATCAAGATGTCCGCGTCGCGACTTTCAAATTTTATTTGTTTTCCTTTCTACTTACTCATCCTCACCCCTCATTTAGGACATACCGCACTCAATAATTACCTTCAATGATATTTTGACCAAAAATAAAAATGAAAATAAAAATACTTATCGAAAATCGGGTTGCCTCCCGAAAGCGCTTCTTTGTTCGGTCTTTTAGCTGGACCGTCCTTCTGCGGCTACGGTGGATCGTACGCCATTTGACTCCGCTGATTTCCAATCACCACCGTCCCTTCGTTGATTCCATACTTCAATTTCCCCGGGTCAAATGGTTTGCCGGTTCCTCTGTTGCTGCCCGATTGTCGTTTTCTGATTATTTCGCGTGAATGCTTAGAAGTAACTTTAAATCTCCAAGCTCGGTCTTTCCTTCGGTATCTCTTCAATATTTCCGGCTTGATGTGAAGCGTGCCCAGTGCTGCTCCTAGTAAGTGTTCCCCAAGTTGTTTGTTGCTCGCATCTCGCATGGTGTCTTTATTGCTTTATTTTACAATTTTGGCTTGCAGTGCCAATAGAAATTTTCCAATCGAATGGGAGCGAAGGGCATAATATTAGTATGCTCCCGAATATCCTCATCGATGGTATTGATCACATCTAACTTTTCACTCATTAATGGATCATGAGTGGTGAAAAAACTATGTTTCTCGTTTTCAAAAACCACATCGTCGTTATCATCATTTTGGTCATCGTCCAATAGGTGGATCAGTACCAAGAGTGAGCGACTAGTTTTATCTGGTGATGGGATAGATGATCCCATCACCAGAGCTTGACTCTTAAAATGTTCAAAATTTTCAAAAATTGATGGGTCGGGGATGGTATTGTCATCTACGCCCCCTTCCTCGACAACCGTTTCGATCACGTTGTCTGGTGATGGTATGGATTCACTCATCACCAGATCTTGAATTTCAAAAGCATCAACAATTTCAACAATTTCAGGAGTTGTCGGGTGGGGGTTAGTATTGTCAATTACAGCCCCCTCCTCAATGTCCTTTTCGACCAAGTTGTCTGGTGATGGTATATATTCACTCATCAACATATCAACATTATTAACATTCTCAAAAACATCAACAGTTGTTGAGTCAGGGGTAGTATTGTCACCTACAACCTCTTCCTTAACAACCGTTTTGACCATCTTAGTGGTCTCTTGACTTTCCCAAGGTGCATGTCCTTCCATCACATGTTCAGGTGATGCAGGTTCACACACATTATCATTGGTCTTAAAATTACTCATCTCGGCTTCTGGCGAGATTGGCGGAAATCCCAAATTCTGATCGTTCATAGAACACGACTCATCAGAATTACCTTGACGGTTGCTGTTGTATTGATGGTTGTAGTTACCATTGTAATTCTGCTCTCCCTGATTATTCAGCATATATGGTCGTCTGTTGTTGTTGCTGTGGTATTGCTCTTGACCATACACTTGACGAACCTCTTGTGGTATTTGTTCTTGTTGACCGTGCTGCTGTTGATTTGGCGGTCCTTGCTACACGGTGGCCAATACTGTATCAAGCTTCCTGCTAAGGGCACCGATCTGATTATTCACCTCCTTCTTCCAGTTGTTATCGATATCTACTGTTGCCACCGATGAGGTGCTGTTTGTCTTCCTTGCTGAATGATTAAACTTGGATCCATTGCTGAGTTGCTCCAAGAACCTCCATGCCGTCTCACTATCTTGCAACATAATTGTCCCTCCAAAGGATGAATCAATCATGCCCTGGCTCATACTGTCGACACCGTTGTAGAATATCGTGTCCAACTGCCATCGTAGAAACACGTGGTGCGGACATGAGCGTAATAGCTCCTTCAATCTCTTGAAAGCATCATGGAATGCTTCCCTGGGCTTTTGCTGAAATTCCTGTATATCTCTTCTTACTTCCATTGTCTTGCTTGGGGGATAGAACTCCTGCAAGAACATTGTCCTCAACTGCTCCCATGTAGAGCTGATACCGTTGTCCTCGCCACTGATTGTTATGTTGTTGCTGTCGTGGAGGTCCTTGACCTTGGTTCCACTGGTTGTTATTGTAATAAATCGGGCCAGCATAACACGTGTATTGACCCGGGTACATGTAATCGCCCATTGTGAGGACGTACATGTAACACCCCTTTCTCAAACCATAATTTAATATAGTTTATTTTACAAAACGTGACTAATAAAAAGTCACCAAATATTTTTTTTTTTACAAACTTTCTTCTAAAGGGTATTACAGACTCAATACAGAAAACCATAATTTAAACTTACTGTATTTACACTAGTCCCAACGTCAACTTCCGCTCCTTTCACCTAAGTACATAGCATTTTAAAAAAAAAACAATATACGTGAGACATAAAGCCTCGTGAGTAATATGGGTTTTCGACCCAAAATATTTCTGCTCAATACTTGAATTAATAAAAAGTAAAACTGATAAACTGCTGAAAACTTATTTTTCAAAATAAGTCTCAAATCTTTTTGCTTTTCTGTAATCAAAACTTAAAACATTTTCTTTCTCAAAAACGGCTTCTTACTTTAAAACTGTTTTAATTCTTTGAAACTGCTTTCTTTCTTTAAAACTGCTTTCTTTCTCATGTACTTGTGACCAACTGAAAACTTACGAATTATTTTTATTTAATTCATTCAACTAGCTCCCCTCGCGGGACAGAACAGATCCGTCTGCTCGGTTATGCTCATTCTGTCTCCCCTTTGTGACTTGGAACAGATTCAAGCACAAGGGTATACTAAAGACAACTACTTCGCGACGGGAGGTACCATCCCAGTAGTGTCTTCTGATCCCCCGATTATGTGGGTGATCCTAGTCCGGACAACTGGCTCTTGCTTCTTATCTCATTACTTTCTTTACATTGCTTCTTAAATTGGTCAAAGTGGAACACAATCTATATTAAACTCAGACTCATAAACTCTTTTAACTTATAATCAAAAATACTTCCAAACTAGCTTCAACCTCTTTATATCGCTTGTGAAGCTTCTTTCAAAATAACTTTATAAACTAAACTTCTTTAAAATCTGTTTAAAACACTTAGCTCATATATATAAAGAGCTACTTTCAAAACTGTTTCCAAACTTTAACATTTTAAATAAACTGAAAACCTTATTTTCTGAATATCATAAATTTGCTATGTACTATAGAAATCCTCATATACTCACCTTGGTTTAGCTATAAACCACTATGCCTCTTATACGCCTTCTCCCTTTCCGTGCTCACTAGTATTTGAAGCACCTCCTACACATATATCACATATATATACTTAATAAATACATAATACAACTGACTTTATAGTTATAAGGTCTCATACGACTCAACTTCAGGTTATACTACACAGATAACCATTAATGAACTCATTTTATAATTTTCTTCGAAATACGCGTATATTGCTACAGTACCCCCGAGGGGTCGTATTTCAGTTCCGACACTTTTCCATGAAGTCTTATGCTATATTAGACTTGTGTTTCAAATTTGAAGTTCATTGGACAAGTCTAGCTCAAATTCCAAAAATCAAGTTTTGGCATAAACTTGAAGTTTAGCCACTGGCGCTACAGTGACTTTTCCGCAAGGTCGGATTACGGATTTGACAATTCCCGACATGTTCTCATACCATTTTAGGGTTATGGCTAAAATTTCAGACCAAACGGACATGTCTAGCTATGGTTTCTAGGGTTTGAAATTTCTAACATTTTTGGTCCCTGTCTGGAGGCGCACTGCGCCTGGGCGCACCCCGCCCTGATCCTGGGCGCACTGCGCCTAGCGCCTGGGCAGGCTCCTGATCAGTCGCGATTTGTGCACTGTAGCACGCAGTTTTGACATTTTAAGTCCTTCATCTAGTTCTTAATCATATGGGGTTTGTTCTAGGACCAAAACCCTTTACTAATAACAAGTTTTAAGCCATTAAAAACACCTTAATCACACCAATTCATGATTTAGGGTTCTTGAGCAAACTTGAAAATTCTCAAGAATAGCAATCTACTTCCATGTTTTTGAGTTAAGTTCTTAACTAATGACTTATTGGAAGCATTAGCTACTTAACTCACATGATTAATAACTGAAATTGCAGTTTCAATTCCTTCCAAAGACTAAATCAAGAACACACCCAAGAACTAGGTTAGAACTAAGGAAACCTTACCTTGGAATCACCAATTCCAACCTTGTTTCTTTGCCAATTCGTTGATCTTCCCTTGTTCTACCTCTCGTTCTCTCTAGCTCTCTCTCTCTCGTAACTTCTAAAATATTCCACTGGTTTCTTGAAATAATGGAGATAGTTATCATATATAATATATATTTAATGTTTATAAAAACTTTACATTTAGGTCCCTAGCTTTCAAACTTTTCTTCAAAAATGGTTCAAGAGTCATAATTTTACCATTTATGCTTCATTAACTTCCAACTTAACATTTTTCTTGACATTTCGATCATTTCCATGTCGAATGACCATTTTGCCCTTTTCGGCCATATTCCACTATTCATGCGGTAAAACTCCAAATTTCAAATAAACTCTTATTTCTTATATTATTATTTTACATAATACATATTATTTTACACAATAGTCTTATAACGTTTCAAAAGACCGTTTTACCCTTTTACAACTTTTTCGCGGGTTCTTACAGTCACCCCTCCTTAAGCGGATTCCGTCCTCGGAATCAGTTCGTAATCTGTGAAATTCGAGTATCTTCTCTTCATTTCTTCTAGCATCTTCCAAGTTAGGTTTGACCCTAACGAGTGCTTCCACTTGACTAGTACAAGGTCAATCTCCTTGTTCCTTAGCTTCTTAATCTACATTTCTAGGATGGCTTCGGGTTCCTCAATCAGTTTGCTAGGAGTCTCCACCCTCAGGTAGGTATACGGTATTACTAACTCTTCTTTACCAAAATACTTTTTCAAGTAGCATACATGAAAGGTATCATGTATTCCACTATGTTCGGGTGGTAACTCTAGCTTGAACGCTTGTAACCCAACTCTCTTCAGAATTCTAAAAGGTCCAATGTATCTTGGACTCAGCTTTCCTCTTTTGCCAAATCTGACCACTCCTTTCCATGGCGACACTTTTATCATCACCAAATCTCCTTCTTGCAAGTCATACAGTCTCCTCTTTCGATTCAAGAAACTCTTTTGCCGATCTTGTGCTGCTTTCATGTTGGCTTGAATTACTTCGATCTTCTCATTAGTCATTCTAACAATCTCTGGCCCTGTAAGCTTCGTCTCACCCGCCTCTAACCAGCATAAAGAAGTTCTACACTTTCTACCATACAATGCCTCAAAAGGTGGCATTTTAATGCTAGAATGGTAGCTGTTATTGTATGCAAACTCCACTAATGGCAGGTGTTCATCCCAACTTCCTCAAAAATCCATCACACATGATCTCAACATGTCTTCTAATGTCTGGATTGTTCGTTCACTCTGACCATCCGTTTGTGGATGATACGCTGTATTTAGCTGAATTCTCGTCCCCATTTTATCTTGTAAAGCTCTCCAAAAGTTAGAGGTAAATCTGGGGTCTCTGTCTGACACGATGGACAACGGTGCACCATATCTTCTTTACATTTCATCTGTATACAACTGGGCTAACTGCTCCAAGGGAGTAGTTTCTTTTATGGCTAGAAATAGTGCACTCTTGGTCAACCGGTCCACTATGACCCACATACTATCATAACCTCTTCTCGTTCTCGGTAACCCAACAATAAAGTCCATGGTTACATCTTTCCACTTTTCGGCTGGAATATGCAATGACTGAACGTTCCCATGCGGGACTTGATGTTCCGCCTTGACTTGTGCACAAATGACACACTTGAAGATGTACTTTCCTCAACTTTACACTTAGACTTATATGACTCTTCTAAAATCACATTTCTCAAATCTCCTACTTTCGGCACCCAAGAACGGGTTCTAGAAGTCTTTAACTCTTGTCTACTTATCTCAAACTGTATGTCTTCCTCGTTTCTCATCTTTCAAGTCTATGCTTTTTCCAACATTTTTGTTGGACTGCTTTAATCTGTTCTATAATATTGGACACTAGTTCTATACGTATAAATCTTGCATTGATTCTTTTCTCTGGAACTTTTCTACTCAATGCATCTGCTACTACACTTGCTTGCCTGAATGGTATACAATCTCGCAAACATAATCACTGATCGGCTCTAACTATCTTTTCTGTCTTATGTTCAACTCTATTTGAGTGAACACATACGACAAACTCTTATGATCAGTGAGTAGCTTGCGCGTTGTTCCATACAGGTAGTGCCTCCAAATTGTCAAGGCAAATACTATCGCTACTAGCTCTATATCATAGATAATATATTTTGTTTCTAGGGCTTTCAACTATCTGGGAACATATACTATACTCTTATTCCTCTGCATCTACACACAGCTAAGCCCTCTAGGTGAGGCATTGTTGTATACTTCAAATTCTTCTGTCCCATCTGGTAATAAAAGGACAGACGCATTACTCGACTTCTCTTTTAATGTAATAAAAGCTTTTACTTATTCTTCTTATTTAAGTAAATTTCATATTTTAAATTTACTTTCTCTCTCTTATTTTGGAAGTTCTATCACTTCATATCTTATTATAGAAAATTGACTTTCCAACAGTCAATCTACATTTCTAATTACTTTTTTTTTGTCATTAGACTTAAATCTCTTATTATCTTTATACGATTCTTTTAGAAGTTTTACAACTTCTTATGTCTTTATATACTAGAAGAATTGACTCTTCAAGGGTTAACTGTTGTTCTTGCTGCTTTTATCTTATCTTTCATCTCTAATTCTCAAAGAATTTTCTATTTTTTTAAGCAAAAATTACTACTAAAACTTTTCTTTGTCTTTACTACTAATTTCATACATTCTCTTATCATCTTGTTACTTGCATGTATTACTTTTATAAATACATGTCTTGTATCATTCTTTACTTATATCATTTTCACCTTTCGACATATTAACAATCTAAATACTTCTTTTCTTTTTCTTTATAATTTATGAGATTTCAACTTCTTTTACTCATTATACTTTCTAATATAGTCATGTCATTTTTATTTCTCAGCTTTCTTACTGTACTCTTATGAGTACTCTTCTTGTCTTCTTAGGTACCCCATGTACCATTCTCATCTTATTACTTATGTTTTAGTATTTTCTTGTAGTTCTTATTGCTCACACTGATGCTTAGTTTAGCACTCTATCTCTTGCTTTCTCTTTACTTGCTATGGCTAATGCCAGAATAACTTTTATTTCTCTTTTTATCTTGACTGCACTATAATCATATTTCAATAAAAATTTGCATTTCTGTCTCAACAATTTCTTGTTTTATCTCATTATATATATTAAACATACACTACTTTCATAATCATATAGATTACCTCCATTTTCCATAAATAATTAGTCTTTATATCTCATACATTTTACTTATAAACTTTCTAGGTTTAATACCCAAGATTTCTTTTATTATTCTTTTTACCATTTTGTTGAGAAATTTTGTGATGAAGTGTTGACATATCCGAAGTCCAACTCATGAAGAAAACCCCGAAGTGAACCCCGCAGTGAATAAACAGGTGAAGACACCTAAGTCTAAAGACTCCGAAGTGCAATGCATAGAGGACCCGAAGACTTGACAGTCTGTCATTTTGTCTTTTGTGTGCACGCGTATAGTACAATACGTGTTGCATGAATCTTGTATCCTATTGGCTAGTACACTGATAGGATATTCTCTGTAATAGGTGTACTATTGGTATCTCTGATTCAGTATAAATATCAGTGATACCATACCGTGTCGAGCGTGAGAGATTACGAGATTAACTTACGAGAATCGTATATCTTCAACATAGAAAACCCAATTGTAAAACCAAGTTCAAATCAAATAATTCGGCACATGTTATTCATATCTTATTGTTCAATTAACTTAGTTGCATTAACATTGTGTGATTAATTGTGTTATTGATTCAATATCTATATCTGCTCATCTATTTTCTTATTTCAACACCCAACAAGTGGTATCAGAGCGGGTTAGCTTAAAAACCTGTTGATAGAGTTCAAATTCGTTTGCTTCAGTTCTAAATCTGAATCGATTCTCAGATTTAGTCTTCCGCATCTGTTGCAAATCTCTACCACTCGTTTTACTGAAAAGATCCCGTTGAAATACTTCAAGATGACTGATTCAACTGCAACTTATTCTAATATGCTTAACTATGCCAACCTCATCGGTTCAGCAACAAAAGCCCCTGTTCTAGTAACTTCTTACTACGATTATTGGGCTGGTCGAATGAAGGATTACCTTATAGGACTGGACAAAGATCTATGGAGGTCTGTGACTGATGGTCCTCACACAGACATTGCTGGTCGATTTGTTGTTCCTGACGGTGAAGAAGCTGTTGTTCTTAATGCCGCAGATATGAAAAAGCTTGAAAACGACGAGAGAGCCATGCGCGAACTGAGAAGTGGCTTAGGTCCTGATGTCAGTCACCACATTGCCGATGCAAAATCCGCCAAAGAGATGTGGGATAATCTCGAACTTCGTTTCGGAGGAGATAAAATTCTTCATACCAGCAAAGTTCAAGAAATCCTTGCAGACTTCGGGAACTTTAAGCAAGAAGAAAATGAGTCCTTGGAAGCCTGTTATGAACGTTTGAGCAACATGATTTACACACTCGATAAGTATGGGGAAACAAGAAGCCAACAAGAGATAAATATCAAATTTCTCTACAGCCTTCGTAAGGAATGGAGACCAATCATGCTTATGGTCAAATCCTATGAGAATATTGAGAAATACAAGTTGGCTGTTCTCTACAATCTATTAAAATCACATGAACCCGATGTGGTAGGACGAAGGAGTGAAATGGCTAGTTCTGGACCACTAGCTCTCATGTCAAAAGAAGAAGATGAATCAAGTGATGAAGATGTTGCTGCCTACATGGTAGATGATAATGGAGACACTGTTGCTCTCTATGCCGCCAACAATCGAAGATTCAAGAAACCATTCTTCAAAAATAACTCTGGAAAACCATTTGTGAAAAACTTTAACAAATCAAACTTCAACTCTAAGCCCAAACCTGAAATACTCACTTCAAATGAAGATAACTTGAAACTGTCAACCCCGAAGCCATCTGAAAAATTTGCTTCGGAGTCATCCAAAGAAAAGTCCGAAGAGAAGAAAATCTCAGGAGATTCTGGCTATGATTGTAATTATTGTCGTGGCAAGAATCATTTCGCAAAAGACTGCATGCTTCGAAAGCAAAATGAAAAGAAACCACAAGTGAAGGATGAAGCCTATTACGCAAGAAAAATGGAGGAAGCTAGAGTAAGGACCAAAGACCTAGCCTTAATGGCCGCTGATGAACGACAAGGATCATATCAAGTTTGGTCTTCGGATTCAGATGATGATGAAGTGAGAAAGCCATCTCATAGTGCTTTCATGGCCTATGATGACGATAAGAGCTTTCTACAAGACACTTCGGAGATGTCGAATGAAGAGAAATGGTTGATGATTGAAGCAACTGCGGGTCTTGGGTTTGTGACTTCGGAGGATCTGGATATAACTGCTATTGATACTCCGAAGACTCGTGATGAAGATTCCTCTGATGATGATGAGGAAGTGTGCTTGATGGCCAATGACAATCGGTTAACAATCCCAGAACAGGTATCAAAACTTCTTTCATCTTTTAAAATTCCTACTTCTCAATCTGCTCCTATTATAAATGAAATAACTCGTGATTGTTCTATCATGCATAAATTACTCATTGATTCCAAAAATAAGGAAATACTCAGTGAACAGGAGCTTCTAAGCTTAAGGGGGAGGGTAGAGAACCTGAAGCTAGCATTAGAGAAATCTAATCTTAGAATCTCCTTGTTAGAAGAAAATAGAGAAAAAATTTTAAACAATCATGATGTAATCTTAAGACAGAGAAACATATTTTGTGAAACAGCCAAACGACTATATGCTCATATTACAAGAATTTATCATTCAGCCGATGTTTGTAATGTCCAGCATAGACAACTATTGCCTTTTATTGAGTTTAAATTAAAAGAAGTCGATAGTATATCTTATGAATGCGAATCCATAGTATCAGGCTCCGAAGTTACTAATCCATCATACAAACATGGCCTGATATCTGTGGAAAAACATCTAACTGCTGATAAATTGTTGAAAATATTGCCTCAAGAAATTCCAATCCTGAATAAGCCTGTACCTCAAATTGAAACAAATGAAAAAGGAATTGTCAATGACTTGTCTGAAAAGGATTCTGAAAGCGACTCGGACATGGAGGAGATTGATTGTTCCTCCTTGATTTTGTTAAAATCATCCTCCATATCCGAATCAACCTCCGAAGACATCTCACAAATGTCTTCGATGGACAAAGGAAAAGCAAAATTGAGTTGTGAATAAAAAATTCTTGAAATCAAAGAAACTTCAAATTTTAAACTTCAAGTCACTGATGAATCTGTCTCTTACGATCAATATCTCAAGGATAATTCAAAAAGGCTAGTCCATTTGGCATGTATCTATCCCAAGGTTTCTTATTTCAAAAACTCAATCTTTGTAAAACCCGGAGGATTATCCTTAATTGATAATGAATTGCAAAAACTTCTTGAAAAGGATAACTCCACAGTTACAAATGAAGGATTTTACTCATCATCCAAAATGGTTGAGAATGAAATAAATGAGAAAATGGAAGTAAAAGTAAATATAAGAAAACAAGAACTATACGGCCACAACGTATATAATCGTCTTTGTTTTGAAAAGGAGAAAGTGCCTGAAAATTTGTCACACTTGCTAAACCTCAAAAATGACGATCACATTTACGTTAATCGAAACTACAAACAAATTCAAGTTGTGGAAAAACCCACAGTTCCGAAGATGGATGTATTGGAATTAATGGAATCTTGTGAAAGTGTTCCTTTTTCACTTAATCCTGAAAATGAAATTTCAAAATCAGAAGTTTCATATTTCAAAACTTTGACACAAAAACCCCAAATTTTGAAAAGACCACAAGTTATACAAAAACCAAAATCAGCAGTAGTGATTTCCAAACCAACTCAAAAACCCACTGTTGAAGATTCGAAATCCAAGCAAACCCTAAATCTTGTGAAAAGAAAAACTTCTCTTAGAAACTTAAAACAAAATGAAGCAATTGCTTCCACTTCTGGTACAAAACCTGTTTGCACAAAAATATCAGAAGTTAAAAGTCAAAATGAAAAACCGTCTTTTACACCAACAAAACCTAACTTTCCAAATCCTAAATTTCAAAAACCAACGAAGAAAACATTTTCAAAAGGAAACAATCTTATAGATACATTCCACAAATGGCTGGAAAACAATTTGGAAATGTTCAAGGATAAGGATCTCTCATTAAATGACTTCAAATTGGCATACGAAGAGTATCTTTGTACCTCTACGTCGTGCAGTTCAATTTCAACAAAGTCAAAAATAGATAAACCAAAACGACATTGGAAAAGAAATGATCTCAAAGAAAACCTGACTGCTAAAACAAAGACCTCAAAATCTTCAAACTCCTCAAAATCAAAAATTTCCATTCAAAAATGGAATCCGAAGTCTGTCACTCTGTCAGTCACTTCGGACTCATTGATTTCTAACACAAATTCCTCTGAATCCTGCTCAAACATTTCAGAATCATGTTCACTGCATGATGCTTGTGAGAATTTGATTAATTTAAATGCAAACAAAATATCTGAAGAGGCCGTAGAAAAATGGATTCAAGAATCCTTTGCTTACCCTGAGGACCCAAGATTGATTGGGTACCAACTCCTTCTTGACTGATTGCAGGTTATGTCTGATGAGCGGTATGATTCAAAATGGTACATGGACAGTGGCTGCTCTAGACATATGACGGGGAGAAAGGAATATCTCAGGGATTACAGGAACTTGGATGATGCTGGAAACGTACGCTTTGGTAATAATGAAACATGTCTAATTCGGGGATATGGAAAAATAACAAATGGTAAATTCACTATCAACCGAGTAGCATTTGTTGAAGGATTAAAACACAATCTTGTGAGTATATCTCAATTGGTGGTTGGAACGGGAAATGTTGTAACTTTCAACAACCAAGGGAGTGTAATCACCAAAGAAGCAACAAACGAAGTCTTACTGAAATCAGAAAGGAAGGGATCTATGTTTCCCTTAAATCTAAAGCCAGTGACCGGTGGGCAATCTTTATGTCTTCTCTCCAATGCCAACTCAGATGTCAGCTGGTTATGGCACCGAAGACTTGCCCACCTGAACTTCAAATATCTGAACAAATTGGTGGCCATGGATTTGGTTCGAGGAATGCCTGCTCTAAAATTTGACAATGATTCTCTCTGCGCTGCATGTGAACACGGCAAACAGACAAAACAAAGACATCCTACAGTGATCAACCCCAAAATCACCGAACCACTTTCCGTTCTATACATAGATTTGTGTGGACCGTCTGCTATAGAGTCAATTGGAAAGAAGAAGTACATTCTGGTTATTGTTGATGATTATTCAAGGTTTACTTGGGTGATATTTCTCAGAAACAAATCCGATGCAGCTGAAGAAATCATTAACTTTATAAAGAAAATGGAATTAATGCTAAACAAGAAAGTCCGAACTGTGCACAGTGACAACGGTTCGGAGTTCAAAAATCAGACTCTTGATGGATTCTTGACGTTGAAGGGAATTAATCACAACTTCTCAGCACCTTACACTCCTCAACAAAACGGTGTTGTAGAAAGAAGAAATCGCTCCCTGTGTGAAGCTGCAAGAACAATGCTCAACTTTGCAAATTTGCCCATGTACTTCTGGGCCGAAGCAATCTCTACTGCATGCTTTACACAAAACAGATCCTATATTCACAAAAGATTCCATATTACACCTTACGAAGTACTCAACCGAAGAAAGCCAAATGTCAAATTCCTTCACATTTTTGGTTGTAGGTGTTTTATCTTAAACATGAAGGATCATTTAACCAAGTTCGATAACAAATCAGAAGAAGGCATCTTTCTTGGTTACTCTCATGACTCAAAAGCCTACAGAGTTATGAATAAGAAAACTCGCAAAATCGAAGAAACCTTTAATCTAAGGTTTGATGACTACTACATCAAGAAGTCTCTGCATCCTTTTCCTATGTCTTCAATATTTCCAAACCCTGCAGTAGAAGCTACTCAAATCACAACATTTGACACAGACTTCTCTCTTTTATTTGATCAACCTGAGAGAGCTGTGGACTCCGAAGTAAGAGCACCAGACAACCATGAGTCCGAACTCTCCAAACTCACAGACGGACCCGATGACTCTTCTACAAGCAGCATACAAAGACCATCTTCTGTTGAGGGAGAGCCATCCAACCAGAGTATGGAAAATGCAAGTGTCTCCACTCCCCAGTCAATTTCAAATATCATATCCATGCATCCAACAATCCAGGGGGAGCCAGAGATTGCAACTCCGAATTCAGTCACAACAATCGCTTCGGATAAAGCTACCTCTTCTTCAACTCCAACAAACATCCAGGGGGAACACATATCAAACTCAACCTCACAAATACATACACAACAAAACAACACAAACTCGAATAATCACTTGCTAATGGATGATTTTCCCTCCACTTCGGGATATCCCTCAGACATTGAGGACATCGATGCTGAAGGACCTCCTGATTTTGATCCAAACTATCCTCCTTTGGACAAATGGACGAAAAATCATCCTCCATCACTTGTCATTGGTGATGTTCGAGATAAAGTACTGACTCGTGCACAACTTCACCAAAAGCAATTAAATCTCAACAAAAATTCAGAGTTGTGCATGTTCAATGTCTTTATCTCTAAGATAGAACCTAAGAACGTCAAAGATGCATTTGATCACTCAGACTGGATTGAAGCAATGCAATTGGAATTAGAAGAATTTGAAAGAAACAAAGTCTGGAGGCTAATTCCAAAACCTGCAAATGCCTCAATTGTCGGTCTCAAATGGGTGTATCGTAACAAGCTAGACACCGAAGGCAACGTAGTTCGGAATAAAGCTAGGTTGGTTGTCAAAGGTTACTGTCAACAGGAGGAGATTGATTATGAAGAAACCTTCGCTCCTGTTGCCAGACTCGAATTAGTTCGGATATTTTTAGCTTATGCTGCACACAAAAATTTTGATGTCTATCAAATGGACGTTAAATGTGCTTTTCTGAATGGTGATCTCGAGGAAACCGTTTTTGTTGAACAACCACCTGGTTTTGAAAGTAAAACTCATCCGAATTATTGTTATGTGCTAGACAAAGCAGTCTATGGTTTAAAACAAGCTCCAAGAGCTTGGTATGAAACCTTGACAAAATTTTTAAAAGAATCAAACTTCAAACAGGGATCAGTAGATCCAACACTTTTTAGAAAGAAAGTTGGATCTCACTTGATGTTAGTCCAAATTTATGTGGATGACATAATCTTTGGATCTACTGACCCCAATTTGTCAAAAGACTTTGAAAAACTGATGAAAAGAAAATTTCAAATGAGTATGATGGGAAAAATAAACTTCTTTCTTGGTTTACAAATCAAACAATCTAAGGAGGGGATATTCATCAATCAACAAAAATATACGAAGTGCTTGCTTGAACGATTCGGAATGACTAACTGCTCCAAAGCAAAAGTTCCTCTGCCTGCAGGTACAAGGTTAAATCCATCATTGGACAAACCAAAGACCGACATACAACAATACCGAAGCATGATTGGATCACTACTCTATCTTACAGCCAGTCGTCCTGACATCATGTTTGCAGTCTGCAATTGTGCAAGATATCAGGCTGATCCAAGGGAACCTCACCTGGCTGCTGTTAAGACAATATTCCGATATCTTCATGGAACTACTGCTTATGGTCTATGGTATCCAGCAAACTCTGGTTTCTACATTCAAGCATACTCAGACTCTGATCTTGGTGGATGCTCTATTGATCGCAAGAGCACCTCAGGGGGTTGTCAATTCTTAGATGGAAAACTGATCAGCTGGCAATCCAAGAAACAAACTTGCGTCTCTATTTCCACAGCAGAGGCTGAATATGTAGCAGCTGCAGCATGCACTTCGCAGATCATTTGGATTCAAAGCCAATTGAAAGACTATGCCATTAATATGAGAAAAATTCCTTTGTTCTGTGACTCTCAAAGTGCAATTCGTATATGCCACAATCCAGTTCAACATTCCAAGACGAAGCATATAGCACTTCGCTATCACTTCATCAAAAGTCATGTTGAGGAGGGGAATATTGAGGTACATTTTGTTCACACTACAGAACAATTGGCAGATATCTTCACAAAGGCTCTAAATGAAGAAGCATTAACAAGAATCGTTCGAGGACTTGGAATGATAGATGGATCAACTCTTCAATAAATTCCAGATTTGTTCACTCTTACTTTGTTCACAAAGTTTATAAAAAGAATAATCTCCGCAGACCCCCGAAGTCAATTTTGACTTCGGAGCTCATCGGAGAAAAATAAGCAAAAACACAAATCTCCGTAGACCCCCGAAGTGGATTTTGACTTCGGAGATCATTGGAGAAAAATAAGCAAAAACACAATTCTCCGCAGACCCCCGAAGACGATTTTGTCTTCGGAGCTCATCGGAGAAAAACACTTGGAACTGCACCGCAGCACTCCGAAGTAAAATATCACTTCGGAGGTCTGCGGAACAAACTTTTCTTCAGAATAAATTTTTAAATTTGAAAACTATTTGAACAAATGTTGACTTCATCCTTTAAGGATAAATATTAAGATTTGTTTAAGTCAAAGGAAACTCAAAAACAAGAAAACTCATATCAAACAAAAGGAAAAGTCTGATGCACAATGACAAAGTTTAACTCTTCTCTCATGAATTAACCAATTAAAGGACAAAACTTTGATTTTAGATTCTGAAAATCATACCTTATTGCACTAAAAGGTATTTGGGAATCGACTTGAAACATCGGTAAGAAAACAGACTTCGAAGTGAGGTCAAGGCTATTTTACGAATTGAAGTCTTGTTTGATTTCAATAACCTTTAACATATTGTCTATTTCTAACCACCCTTCGAAACTTGACTCGCTTCAACTTCAAACGGATTATGTAGCCTCAAAACTACACAGGATAATTCAAGTGCTCCGAAGTTTTCCTCAAAAATAGAACCAACATTGTTTGATAAGTAAATTTACATCTCTTTTCATTAAATGATACAAAATTGAACTATATGAAGTTTTTCACTTATAAGGATTGTTTAATGCAAAAACAAAAGGCACCAAAGAAAGAAACCAAATGGTGATGTTTTATATCTTCGGATAAGGAAATTCATAACAGAAAACAAAAGCAAATATCAAAATAGAAAACAAGAAAGAAAAACAGAAAACATTTGTCAAAAGAAACAAAGACAAACAAAAATCGAAAAAAAAAAAACCAAAGGAATGCAAAAGAAAAATCAGCATTCAAAGGCTTATTCTTCTGTTTTAAATAACAATACAAGGAGCTCCTATAACATAGTCGAGTACTTTGTAGAAGAATATGAACATTTCAAGTAATCTGTCTTAAATGACAAAGTTGGAGTGGTGTACAAAGTTCAAAGGCTTGTCATCTGAGCTAAGTATCCAAACACTTCAACCGATGAAAAGGAATAAATTTTTCAAATGAACCATCAATACAATCAAATTCAACTTCATAAACACTTCTGATGTTCAAATCACTAATGAAAACTTCATTAAGTTTCAAATGCAAAGGATGTTATCTTTATTATATTTGAAAATTTTGAAGCACATAAGCACAACTGAAAACATGTTTCCAAATGCGAAATCAAGTTAGTGATGGGGTGATTAGACTTATACACTCATGATCGATATTGAATCAAACAGACTTCCAAATGAAAAATGGACTTCCAACATGATTCGAATGATTCTGAACATTAACTCGTGAAATCATTCTTTCATAATATTCATGGAAGTTAAGGTTAAACGACATGTTGCATCAGTCAAAAGTAAAATCAAAAACGAATAGAAAAACAAAGAGAAAAACATGGACTTCGGTGCATTGATGAACACTTTGCAATCTTTTGTCAATCACCGAAGTGACAGAATACTCTTCGGAGTCAATAGTAAAATCACCGAAGTGATGAACTTTATGCTCCGAAGTGTAACCTCAACGGTCATAATTTTTCATAACTACGAAGTCAATTAAATGTTCAAATGATTTCCACATTTATGATAAACAACAGAGACAAACATTCCCTGAGACTTAACTGTTTGCATACAGCTGTCAATAAAAATTAAATGAAAACCATTAATCATAATGACGTCTCAAAAAGGTAACGGTTCAAATTTTGAATCATTATAACTGACAGCCGTGTATTTCTCCTTTTTGCAGAGTGAGTGGGACGAGCAGCTGCTGAGGTGTCCTGTTTCTACTGGACCACTTCAAACGTGCATTTAATAACCTAGGGACCACAAATACTATATAAACTTCTCACCCCTTCCATTACATTCTTTACGCGAACACAAAGCTCATCTCTCACTGCAAAATTACTCTCAAAGAAATTCACAAACTTCTCATCTTCTTCATCTTTTCCATCTGACCAACAATGGCCGCCGAAGGATCCTCTCAAACCACTGAAGCTATTTCAGTTCCTGTTCTTAAAAGCCAATCAGCAAATCTAGTACTACGCACCAACCTTCAACTCTACCCTAAGCCCTTCGATGCTCTTGTTGAATGCCTGAAGAGATCGGTTGTTGGCTATGCCCTAACCTGCACACCATCGATTCCAGCAGCACTTGTTCACAGGGCACATTACACCTCTAATACCCTGTTCGACACGAACAATCATGTAAAAGCTGTGTTCTTCGAAACCATAGATGCAAAGGGAAAAACTAAGAAAGTGCAACTGACCAAAGAAAAATTTGCTGAGGCTCTTCATCTTCCCATCTACGATCCTAAGGAGATTGTGACTCCTTCTGCTGAGCAACTCGTCGATATGTTCAATGAAATGGGTTACTTTCCGCGACTCGAGAAGATCAGCCTATTTAAAAAGAATCAACTGCCTGATCTGTGGAGATACTTCTTTAGTATCTTCCTCAGATGTCTGTTTGGAAGAACTTCAGGATTAGATTCTGCAAGTGTGGCGTTTCAGAGCCTGCTCTTCGGAATCTACTATGATGTCAAAATTGATTACGCCTCTATTCTGTGGGCCGACTTCTGTTCACACATCAATCACAGTCTGAAGGGGACTGAAATTTCAAGTGCGAGGTTCTGGGCAGTTGTTGTTAATGCCCATTATCAAAAGGTTGGATATGTGGCAGATCCCCATCTCCCCGAAATGAGGTATACTCCAATCACTGTATCGCCATTAGATGATGAACCCGCAGTTTACTGTGCGCAAATTCCTATTGCCATGCTCTCCAAGGTTCCCATGGAATGTATTGAAGTGACCTCTTACCGCAACACCTTGGTGATTCCTTATCCCACACGTGATCTAAGCAAGGAGACATCTATGAAAGAAATCCCTAAAGGAAAAGGGAAGAGAAAAATGGTGGGTGGACCCAGTGGTCCTAAAAAGGAAGAGAAGAAAAGAAAAACTTCGGTGAAAACTACACCGAAGAGGAAACAGCCGAAGAGGCAAAGGAAGATCATGGTTGTGGATGAGTCTTCGGACTCAGAAAGGACTCCATCCACAGTCCATGAAGAAGAACAAGAAGAAGAAATGCTTGATGATCAACCTTCTTCTCCTACATCACCATCGAGAACAACTAAACCACCTACACCACCACGAACAACTGTTCCTACTTCACCACCAAAAGCAACCAGACCTGAAACACCCCCACATACAATTCCTCCTCCACCTCCACCAACAACTTCTCCTCCAACTTCTGAAGTACCCATCTCTGGTATTGATTTTTCATTACCTGAGTTTGAATTACCCAGTTCACCACCAAGACAAAATCCCACTTCAGCAGCACTCTTCGAAGCTTTTCACATGGCTCCGTTGAATGTTGAAGGAGCATCAAAAGAAGACCTACCAGATGAAGGCTTTGTACTAATGAAACAGTACAAAGTCCTCAATTCCAAGCTTGACACGCTCATCCAAGCTCAAACAGGATTCGACCCCACAAAGCCAACCATTGGTGATATCTCCGATGATATAGAATCAATGGAATTTACTCTATCCAAAGGAATAAAGGAGTCTGTCAATAGTCTTGAGAAGAAGCTCTTGGATGAACAAAATAAGATCCAATCTTCCTTCGAAAAGAAGCTGGAATCAGCTGTTACCTCCATCAACAAGAAGGTTGATGCTTTCATAGAGAAAACCGATAAAGCTAACTCCGAAGTCATGAAAACCTTGCAAGGACTTCGGAGTGAAATCCAGCAAAGTACCAAGCTTGAAAAACAGCTTGATGAGGCCAGAGCAAAAATTGACGAGCTCACTGTCGCCCAAACCTCTTCGGATGTCAACAGATTTACGGAGGAATTACAACGAACAAATGCAGCTCTCACACAAGATTTGATTACAAAACTGAGAGTTGCACTTCAGCCTCTGATAAATTTCTCTGACAGATTGTCTAGGCCACAGGGCGTGCCTAGACAGATCCCTGCAGCCACTGCAGGTCCAACAACCTCAACTATCACAACCACTGGCATGGTTGCTAGTGGATCAGCTGGTGCTGGAAGTTCAACAGACCGTTCACTAGAAAACATCATTGCTCCACACATGGAAGAGATATACAAGGCCAGAAGAGCAAACTACGAATTGATGATCAAAATAAATGAATTTGCTCAAAATGATGGTGAATGGACTGTTGAAGCAATCAAGCTGTTTGGATTTCAAAATCCAAATGTACTTAATAGACTCCCTCTTCGGAGTTTTGCAATTGTTGACTCCGAAGACATCCAGCTCGATATTCCATTCAATCCAAAGACTTTTGCTTTCCTTCAATTTGTTACTTCGGTGCCAGAGGATCAGAAGGCAAGTTTTTGGACAAATAAAATAAACTTTCATGCCAAATACATTCAAAGGCAAAACTATGTTTGGAGCCTAAACAATATCAAGAAAATCATTTCAATAAAAGAAGCTGAAAATTATTTGGGCTTCAGAAATTATGAGTTTCTTGTGCTTAGGGGGGTAGACGAAGTTGAATCCAGGTTTTCAATAGCAGACTTTCCCGTCATGAATCCTATGGACTTCATCCAGATTCTTGATCTTCTGCGAACCGGCGGTCCTGCTCATGCTGAAATGTCTACCTTTGCTATCAAAAATCACCTTCTGGCTTCCTCAACAATTATCTTCACCATTTTGCAAAGCATGACCTGGAGCTATGTTCCTACTACAAACATCCCTTGAATACTCCACCTGTTGTAGTTCGGAATATTGCTAGATTCAAAAATGGAGAGATCTTAGACGAACCTTATGGCGTAGTTTTCAAAGGACTTCGAAATGAAACCGAAGTCACAATCAAGTTCTTTGATATTGACTACATAGGCCTCCATCCCTCCTCCTTCATTTCAGGAATGATTTCTCACGTGAACGCCTGCCATGCAAATTCAACTGAGAAGAAGAAGAAGTTCATTGACCATATGAACTGGTATCTTACTGTGAGAAAGACTCTGAAGCGAGCTTACAAAAGAAACTTTCAAGTATAGACTTCGGATACACTTCACACAAAGGGGGAGATTGTTGAGAAATTTTGTGATGAAGTGTTGACATATCCGAAGTCCAACTCATGAAGAAAACCCCGAAGTGAACCCCGCAGTGAATAAACAGGTGAAGACACCGAAGTCTAAAGACTCCGAAGTGCAATGCATAGAGGACCCGAAGACTTGACAATCTGTCATTTTGTCTTTTGTGTGCACGCGTATAGTACAATACGTGTTGCATGAATCTTGTATCCTATTGGCTAGTACACTGATAGGATATTCTCTATAATAGGTGTACTATTGGTATCTCTGATTCAGTATAAATATCAGTGATACCATACCGTGTCGAGCGTGAGAGATTACGAGATTAACTTACGAGAATCGTATATCTTCAACATAGAAAACCCAATTGTAAAACCAAGTTCAAATCAAATCATTCGGCACATGTTATTCATATCTCATTGTTCAATTAACTTAGTTGCATTAACATTGTGTGATTAATTGTGTTATTGATTCAATATCTATATCTGCTCATCTATTTTCTTATTTCAACACCCAACACATTTATCTCTATGTGTCATAAGGCTATATGCCCAACACATTGCATTGTTCTTTTATTTATGTTTCATTTCTTTACTCTCTTTACTTTTATGTATCTTAAAGCGATACACACTATACATTTTTGTTATAGTTACTAGTCATATACTGACCATTTCTCTATTCTTTGGCTACTTTTACCCGTCTCTTCCTCTTAGAAGTTGTCTCTTTATTTTAACTCTTATTTCATATTTGACTCTTTGTCTAATACTTATCTAGATATTTTCTTTTATTCTTTATCTCCTATTGTTTGTGACTCTCAGTCATTTTCTCACATTCTTTCGGTTATACTTTTATCATTCTCAATTCTTCTTATTTCATATTTATATGGTCACTAAATCTGATTTCAAATGACCATTTCTTTAATAACTGTCTTTATATTCTTCTCATTGTCATCATTATCTGTATTATCTTTAACTGTTCATCTAACATTTGATTAGGCATTCAATCTCTATTTCTCAACTCATTCTCTTGCATTATAAAAATGCAACATACTCATAGTCTTTAACAAATTTTTATTACTTTCCCATTCAAATAACTTACTTTGTTATATTGCTCACTATAATACATTTCAAACTTAGTTATTTGATTCAACTATTAGATATCTTTATTTGTCATATTGCTTTCAAGTTTGGAAGTCACAACTTCCCATTTCTTATATTTTCATTTCTGTCTTGGATTCCTCTTCTACTACTTGGTTAAGTATTTTGCTTTCATTTTATACTATCTTATTTACTCACAACTTTTATATACACACTTTCATTTCTTGGTTGTCCATGAACAACACATCATACTACTTCATAATATTTATACTTCAATTGAGTTTATCCAACTCACTTCTTTTTACTCTTTTTGCTTAAATGTTTTCATTCTTCTTTCTTATATGAATTTAATTCATATATCTGTACTCACATTCTTCTCCAATCTTTCTTTCTTTGGTCACCGTAGTGACATTTTCTTATTTTTATTCCATAATCATAGTTCATTTCCGTTAGACAACTGAAATTTTCAGTTATACTCTTTATTTTATAGCTGTACTATATACTTCATTACTTCTATTAACAGTTTCCATACATTTATACATTCTGGCCATGTCTCTTTTACTGATCCCTGTCTTACTTTACGTTATTTCTCATATTATAAGGTGGTTATCATAACCACAAATTTGCATTTTTCTTCATAATTACCTTTTATTCTTGTCATTTTATTTTCAGTACTCTTTACTCATTCTTCCTTATGTTTTATTACATATACTTTATACTGATTCATATAAGGTATGGGGTTTTCCCCACTAGTTATTTCATATTTGTTACTTCATCTTTAACACTTTTCCTTTATACTTTAGTATTTTCATTCATACTTAATTTTCTTCCATAGGTATACTGAATCTATACCACTCAAACCTTCCATACTTATCTCTTACAGCTTCACATGATTCTTGTGTGGTTCTACCAAATTCAAATATATATCTTGTGATTATGATAGTACGGGCCCATATTATTGTAACCACCTATACATATTTGCTTCCAGTTTTACCACCAAGACTCATGTTCCGCTGTTGTAGATTTACTCTCAGTTCTACTTATTCTCAACATTATACTCAAGTATGTACTTTACTTAACTCCTACATAGTTTAAGTCTAGGTTCAAGTACTGACACCTAGTTCGCTTAAACTATGGCTCTGATACCAAAACTGTAACACCCCTTTATCAAACCATAATTTAATATAGTTTATTTTACAAAACGTGACTAATAAAAAGTCACCAAATATTTTTTTTTTTTACAAACTTTCTTCTAAAAGGGTATTACAGACTCAATACAGAAAACCATAATTTAAACTTACTGTATTTACACTGGTCCCAACGTCAACTTCAGCTCCTTTCACCTAAGTACATAGCATTTAAAAAAAACAATATATGTGAGACATAAAGCCTCGTGAGTAATATGGGTTTTAGACCCAAAATATTTCTGCTCAATACTTGAATTAATAACAAGCAAAACTGATAAACTGCTGAAAACTTATTTTTCAAAATAAGTCTCAAATCTTTTTGCTTTTCTGTAATCAAAACTTAAAACATCTTCTTTCTCAAAAACGGCTTCTTACTTTAAAACTATTTTAATTCTTTGAAACTGCTTTCTTTCTTTAAAACTGCTTTCTTTCTCATGTACTTGTGACCAACTGAAAACTTACGAATTATTTTAATTTAATTCATTCAACTAGATCCCCTCGCGGGACAGAACAGATCCGTCCGCTCGGTTATGCTCATTCTGTCTCCCCTTTGTGACTTGGAACGGATTCAAGCACAAGGGTATACTAAGCTAGACAACTACTTCGCGACGGGAGGTACCATCCCAGTAGTGTCTTCTGATCCCCCGATTATGTGGGTGATCCTAGTCCGGACAACTGGCTCTTGCTTCTTATCTCATTACTTTCTTTACTTTGCTTCTTAAATTGGTCAAAGTGGAACACAATTTATATTAAACTCAGACTCATAAACTCTTTTAACTTATAATCAAAAATACTTCCAAACTAGCTTCAACATCTTTATATCGCTTGTGAAGCTTCTTTCAAAATAACTTTATAAACTAAACTTCTTTAAAATCTGTTTAAAACACTTAGCTCATATATATAAAGAGCTACTTTCAAAACTGTTTCCAAACTTTAACATTTTAAATAAACTGAAAACCTTATTTTCTGAATATCATAAATTTGCTATGTACTATAGAAATCCTCATATACTCACCTTGGTTTAGCTATAAACCACTATGCCTCTTATACGCCTTCTCCCTTTCCGTGCTCACTAGTATTTGAAGCACCTCCTACACATATATCACATATATATACTTAATAAATACATAATACAACTGACTTTATAGTTCTAAGGTCTCATACGACTCAACTTCAGGTTATACTACACAGATAACCATTGATGAACTCATTTTATAATTTTCTTCGAAATACGCGTATATTGCTACAGTACCCCCGAGGGGTCGTATTTCAGTTCCGACACTTTTCCATGAAGTCTTATGCTATATTAGACTTGTGTTTCAAATTTGAAGTTCATTGGACAAGTCTAGCTCAAATTCCAAAAATCAAGTTTTGGCATAAACTTGAAGTTTAGCCACTGGCGCTACAGTGACTTTTCCGCAAGGTCGGATTACGGATTTGACAATTCCCGACATGTTCTCATACCATTTTAGGGTTATGGCTAAAATTTCAGACCAAACGGACATGTCTAGCTATGGTTTCTAGCGTTTGAAATTTCTAACATTTTTGGTCCCTGTCTGGAGGCGCACTGCGCCTGGGCGCACCCCGCCCTGATCCTGGGCGCACTGCGCCTAGCGCCTCGGCAGGCTCCTGATCAGTCGCGATTTGTGCACTGTAGCACGCAGTTTTGACATTTTAAGTCCTTCATCTAGTTCTTAATCATATGGGGTTTGTTCTAGGACCAAAACCCTTGACTAATAACAAGTTTTAAGCCATTAAAAACACCTTAATCACACCAATTCATGATTTAGGGTTATTGAGCAAACTTGAAAATTCTCAAGAATAGCAATCTACTTCCATGTTTTTGAGTTAAGTTCTTAACTAATGACTTATTGGAAGCATTAGCTACTTAACTCACATGATTAATAACTGAAATTGCAGTTTCAATTCCCTCCAAAGACTAAATCAAGAACACACCCAAGAACTAGGTTAGAACTAAGGAAACCTTACCTTGGAATCACCAATTCCAACCTTGTTTCTTTGCCAATTCCTTGACCTTCCCTTGTTCTACCTCTCGTTCTCTCTAGCTCTCTCTCTCGTAACTTCTGAAATATTCCACTGGTTTCTTGAAATAGTGGAGATAGTTATCATATATAATATATATTTAATGTTTATAAAAACTTTACATTTAGGTCCCTAGCTTTCAAACTTTTCTTCAAAAATGGTTCAAGAGTCATAATTTTACCATTTATGCTTCATTAACTTCCAACTTAACATTTTTCTTGACATTTCGGTCATTTCCATGTCGATTGACCATTTTGCCCTTTTCGGCCATATTCCACTATTCATGCGGTAAAACTCCAAATTTCAAATAAACTCTTATTTCTTATATTATTATTTTACATAATACATATTATTTTACACAATAGTCTTATAACGTGTCAAAAGACCGTTTTACCATTTTACAACTTTTTCGCGGGTTCTTACAGTACACATACAAAAAAAATTAAAAACTAAAAATCAAACATCAAAAGAAAGAAAAAAAAATACCACTGATCGTCTATCTTAAGCGCACAACTCCCTGGCAACGGCGCCAAAATTTGACTCGCCTAGGTCGTCGTGCGGTCAAAAATAATAAAATAAACCTCACTCACACTAGTATAGCGGTAGCAAGGGTCGATCCGCAGGAGTTTGGTGGTCAAGATAGAACGACAGATTACCAACTGTAGTGTCACGCTACAGCCAGCGGTATTGTTTCTACTTTTCCAAAAACTAACTAAAAACACAATTCCAAGACCAAATGCCAAAACCTAACTCAAGCATGAACTAAACTAACCCAAATCAAATCCTAGACTAAAGTTCCTAACTGAAATCAGAAACTAAATTCAGAATTCACAAGCAAACAATCAATCCAATATAATCAAAACACATCCAAACATCAATAATGCAAAATAACATCAAACCGAATGATTACTTTTATAAATCCAAATCAAACATCAAACCAATATCCAAACAATCAAATCAGATCTAAACTACCAACTATTTACTACTGAAATCAGAAACTACAAATCTAAACGAACATCGAGTAATCGATGGAAATCCCAATTGCAGAATACCTTGATACCGAGTTGATAAAACAAGAGAAAAACTAAATTACTAACCAAAAACTGATTCCCACTGAAAAACTGACGAAATTATGCCTTCGGATCCCTCCTTCGCGTCCCGGGATGAGTGAAAAGTCGGACGGGACTCCGGTATTTATAATAGTGCGAAATTAGGGTTTCCGCGTCGCGGCATAGCCTTTTCCGCGGCGCGCGTGTTGCCTTATCCCGCAATCTCGGAATTTGAAATTCAAAAACGAAACTTTTATTCGGTCGCGAGATAGCGTCGCTATCTCAAGAAATTGCGGCACTATTGACGATAGCAGCGCTATCTAGGATGGATAGCGCCTCTATTTCTGCCAGATTCGATTTTTTGCCTTTTTTGCTCCACAACTTCTCCAGAATTGCACTAAAACCCCTGCATTTACACTAAAAACATTTCCAAGCACTTTGGCACAAAAGTAAGTGATATTAGCCAATTAATAATCATAAATTAACAAAGACACGGCTAAACAATGCCTAAAATACTTGATATTACTAGGCATTGTCAGACCCCAACAACTTCACTGATTCAAAATTGGCACTAGGATGGTACACTCCGTAGAGTTTGGATACCATTGAACGTCTTGCCAAGAGCCAAGTTGACTTATCAACTTGTCAACTGCATTGAGATCTCTGATCAAGGATATGCATGGGCCTAAATCAAAATGGCCACGAGTAGTTTACCGATACTCAAACAATCGTAGTGTGTTCCCCCGAGTTCACACAGATACTGCGAGAAGTCTCATTTTGAGCCAAGGATGAATCCTTGAACAACTGTAGTGAGAGTTTCTAACTCCGTGACCCATAGGATTTGCTGACTAGTGATCGTATCGAGAAGCGTCAGTAAAATACAACGTTCAAGAATTTCGACACGAAATTGTGTTCCCGAAGAAGGTGAAGCTGAATTCCATATGAGAAGTTGCTTGAATTCCTCCTCAGTCAACTTGTTACTACATCAACACCTGAAGTGATCAAATGAAGAGAAGAAGACTCAGACTCCAGTCAAAGTCAAAGTCAAAGTCAAATCAAAAAGCTGGATGTGCTTATTCTAGACATGCTCTAATGCCTAAGGAGCTTACCAATTCAAATCTGATAACAACCTGCATTGAAGATAAAGTTGTCACTGCAGCTGTGCTGAACTTTTATCAACATCTATACCTGTCACATGCTAAGAGGAAGGTTTTCCTGCTAAGGAGGAGATTGTCTATTTGAGGGGGAGATTATTGGAAATTTTCTGTAGTTTTCAACTGAAGACCAAGTGAAGCCTCTGGATAAATGAAAGCATTAAACGAAGGGGAGATTGTTAGGAATTATTTTAGTTTGGTTTAATCTTTTATTTATTAGGATTAAAATTGTAAAATATTATAGTCTTATGTTTTATTTGTAAAATCGGTGGGGACCGAACAACACTAGGTTGTTCGGTTTTGGTCCTTGTGGTCCACGCCTATTTTGGGCCTGTGGATCGGTCCATGGGCTAAGTCATTAGGGTTTTTAGGCATAGTGTATTTAAGGCAAAATGTGCCTCCTTAGTTTGGGTTGATTGCCTTGGATAGTGTGCTGAGCTAGAGAGAGAATTATTGAGTGTTCTTGGCAATCACAAACTTATGTACTAGTCTTTGTTAATCAAAGAGTGCATTGAAGTTAAATCTCCTTGTGTTCTTATTGTTTTGATTGATATCATTGTGTTTTAAAGAGATCATTGGACCTACATTTTCCTATTGGTCGTGCCCCCAAAACATGTTTGTACAATATATAATGAATTTATCAACACAAAATTCCCTGAACAACAGCAACCTGGACTAGTCAGTGAATATTACACTATTCACTTAACCTAGGACTCGAATTAGGCTATGAACTTCTAACTAGACACAATGGAAATTCCAAGGATATAAGATTCAACCAAAAAGGACACACACACACGATTTACTAGGAATTTAGTAAACCGACCCAAAATCAGAAACTTTTAGGTTTGTATAAAATGATAACTAGAGTTAGGATTTTCACCCCTAAACCCCTTAAGGCATTCAATAAGACCTTTTAAGGTCTGAAAGGACTCAAAAGAATTCAGAAAACTATAAGATCTCAAGCACTTCAATGACCAAGCATCAAGCAACATGACCCCAACACAAACCTACCCATACACACCACAAACCCACGGTGGGGTTGTGATGGTGGTGGTTCACGACATAAAGTGACAGAAAAGAAAGAAAGAAAAAGGTCTTACTTGCTGCAACCAACAATGTCTTGCTACCCTCCATCATCTCAGCCTCCCTCTTCTCTCTCGACTCTCACACACCCCATCATAGCAACAGGAAAAGGCAAAGAAATAGGAAAGAAGATGTGTAATTTACGGCTTGGAAAGGAAGGATGCATAATGGCTTGTGTAAGACAATCACGAGGGGGGTATGGGTCTAACGGCCTCCCTCTTCTCTCTCAACTCTGAGACACCCTATCACAGCAACAGGAAAAGGTAAAGAAATAGGAAAGAAGATGTGTAATTCACGGCTTGGAAAGGAAGGATGCACAATGGCTTGCGTAAGACAACCATGGGGGTATGGGTCTAATTTGTGATGCATGCTTCAGGAAGAAAGGATCGTGAGAGTAGCAACAACAGAACAATTATTGATCGTGACCCCCAAGCCGCTGCACGTAGCTCCCTACTCACTCTCTTCGGTTCTTTCCCACTTCACGGCTTCCAAACATCTCGACTAGGGCTAGGAATTTGTCACAAGTGAAGTACGAGACCAATGCAAGTGAACCATGGGCTGGAGGAGTTAGGCCGAAGGCCATCGGCCCTGCATTCCCTTCAACGCGACAAGCATCTGCCCAAAACAGGAAACTAATCCATGCAACTTTGGCCTAATTACATCCTAGGTCCCTAAAGTTTGCACCTTGATTTTTATTTAACCCAAAGCTTCATAATTTCACAATTAAAGTCTCTATTAATGACAATTAGCCCCCCTCCATGTCTAAAATATATTTTAGAAAGATTAAAATTAATTTCTTTTGTATAATTATTATATTTATTATTTAAAAATAATAATCGCGAATAAATTACGACGTACCAGAAAACGGGGCGTTACACTTGTGGAGGGAGGGGAGACTCCAACATATATACACACTTATAAGACCGTGTCGCACCAATGTGGGATACACTAATAGTGAGATGGCGACATGGTGGTGGTTGGTGACAGCTGGTGATAGAGTTTATATGTTCTTGAAGTTTAGTGGAAGAGTTTGAGACTTTGAGACATCCAATCTGATGAGTTTTGCATATTTACTTATATATTAAAAACCCGTATGTTTTTGGGTTTTTGTGCCGGTCGGATCTTTTTGGATATGCATTCTACGCAATTCAGGTATGCTATTATTTTCTTCGGATCTTTATAATTTCTTTTTCGTACATTTACTTCTTTGATTCTTAGAACACACACTTTCACATACTCGATCAAACACATCAAACCCTCCCTACGAAATAAGATTTGTAACTAACGATTGGTCATCCGATAAATGATAGCACCGGCAACAATAGTAACAATCGCCGGTACCCTCCAGGTATCGGGAATGGCCGCAGCGGCGGCGGAGGATGGTATGGCGGTGGTGGAGGCGGTAATTTTCAAACAAACCCTAATTATCACCATCACTATTTTGATATACAATATTTAGAGGACCGATGTTGTACAACCAGGTATCTTCTTCTTCATATTGCATCTGTTCTTGTCACTTCGGACAAGCAGTTCCTCATATTTATTAAAAAAATGTAATTAATCTTTTTGATTTTGTAGTATTTGGACAATGGATCTTGCATATTTATTGCAAAAGCTTTCAATTAGATTCTCGTACTTCACTGTAATTTTAGATGCCAATCCAGATTTTTCAATGGAAACATTTTACAAGGTAATTGGTATTCAAATTCCATTTGAGACATTTCAATCATATAATTTAGTTGCTAAAATCCCCTTTCTTTGTAGGAGCAATTGGCTAATGCTATTGAGAGAGTAAATATGTTGTTTCAAAGATCAGTAGAAGAGGGAATTAAGATAGAGGTACAAGAACATATGAACATCTTGATGTTCAATTGATGAACCTTAAAGTTTCTCCTTTTTAACAGTGCAGGTCAATTAAGGGAGAAGAAATCATCTTTTTGATCCTATCAGGAAAATATGGTGTCATTGCGTTAGTTGACTAGTGTATTTTGAGGTACATTACTTTAAATTCAAATTATAAATGAATAATTTATCTTTAGATCTAGAAGCTCATAAGTTATAAGAAATACTAATTTTGCAGTCAATCTTGGAAAGAGGATGTTCATATGCCACAATTTTATAATGGCACTGCAGCATATACCAGTGAGAATGAGAAATGACCTTTCTACCACTCACAGGTACTTTTGAAAAATAGAGAAATTTATTAACAGGTATGATTACTTTTATAGGTCATTATGTTGTCATATGTGGCTATGATGCTCTTACTGACGAATTTGAGATACGAGATCCAGCCAGCTCTAGGTATAAATAATAATTACCATTTAGTTTTTATTTTATAAAATTGTGTAAATGGTTTAATTAATTGTTAATTGTTATTGTGCATTTGGATTTCATCGAAATGCTTGGAAGAAGCTCGCAAATCTTATATCACAGATGAAGATATTCTTCTGGTGATGCATTTTAAACCAAAAAGGCAAAAAAAAATTCATTTTTAAATTCAACCATAAATTCTATATTCTAATGTGCAGGTATCGCTGGTAGATATAGGCAATTAAAACTAGAATTTCATGACCATTGTTTATCTACCACGTAACATAGTACAATTATTGAGGTCTATTTGGTTTCTTGAATATTGGTTATGTACCCAATTGATCATGTATAGGGAACTACATTTGTACATTGTGAAATAAGTGCGAGTGTTTGTTTATGATTCTTTGTAGGAGGATTTAGTCGAGCTTCTTATAGGAGCTACCTTCCCTACTCCTACATCTTGTGTCAAGGTAACCGCTTTTTGGGACAATGTAATTTTCTTTCTGGCTAAATGCAAGAAATAGCAACCTACTTTCATTTGTTTGTGTATTATAGCATCCTACTTTCATTTATTTCTATTACAAAATTGTATTTTCATTTTCTTGTCCTATTAAGGTTTAAGACATTGCAAATTCAAAAATCTATCCAATTATAGCATTATACTTTTAATAATTTTTCTTTTAGGACAAATTTGAAAATTTTACGCGGTTATAATGGATGACATTGTTGTACTTGTGTAGATTTTCAAATTACAATGTTGTAATAAGAAGAAACAAAAGTAGGGTGCTATAATAAGGAAATCGATTAAAGTACAATGCTATTTCTTTCATATAACCCTTTTCATTTGGGCTAATTGGAAAATTTAGCAATGTACTTGAGGGCATTATATGGTAACAATCCCATTATACATCTTACATTCATTTCTTTCTATTATAGCATCGTAGTTTTATTTTCTTATTAAGGTATTCTACTTTGAAAAACTATCCAATTATAGCATTGTACTTTCGGTTTTCCTTTAAAAGTTTACTCAATTGTAGCATTGACATTGATTTTTATCTGGATTTTGGGTGGTGGCATTGCTATAACCGGGAAGATTTTCAAAATATAATGCTGTAATAGGAACTATAATAAATGAAACAATGAAAGTACGTTGTTATTTCTTGCAGTTTATTTTACTAATGGAATTTTATTATGATTGAGACAATAATGTATTTTAATTAGCAAATGCTTTATATAGATTTATCTTTGACAGTATTGCATCATCTAGAAAGTGGCTTCAAGATCCGCAAAAAGAAAACGTCCGGACACATCCCGACCCACTCAACGAGCTGGGCCACCCACTAAGCTGACCGAACCCGTGCCTAGCACGGGACCCCACTAGTTATATTAAGATTATATCTTGACAAAACTAGCCTTAATGAGAATAGTTCGTAGGTGGTTTTTATTCTTTAGGAGTTCTCATTTGATCTTTTCATTTCAAATGTGACACTGAGTTATTGAAGTATGTCTTTCGAACCATATATGTGTCGGCTTTGCTTTATAAATGTTTTTCTATTTAAGTGTGCAACTATTTGGCTAATCCCGGAATATTTCATATTTGAGTGTTGCATATTACCAACGAATAAATTAACTTGTTACCATGCACAACTTAGATGGTTGCTAATTATATCTAAACAACAATGTTTTAACAACCTTGCTACTTTGTTGCAATACCAACCATGGTATATTACCAACATCTATAATATCTTTGGTGTATAAGTTTAGCGACGGCCGGGCATATTATTAACAATCATTATTTGTTTTTAACATCAGTTCTAATAAAGTTTTCTGTTTTAAATTAGCAATGCCTTTATTTTCTTGGTAATGGACAATTTTCTACTCGTGTTTAATACAAAATATGCAGGTATTTTAATTATAAAAACTGAAGATGTATCGTAATTCGTATGATTGTATGTATGTTTGCGTATTCACGCAAAAGCGGAAAAAGAAATGAAACCGAACACCAACAGACGTATCTTGGAATGTTTGACTCGACTACTTTAAAGGAGTAAATGACCCAAACATGGAAGGTGACTTATTAACGACTCTCTGATTTTAAAAGTTAATTTCGGTCATACGGCATCATCTATCATTTTTATAAGAGTTATTCTTGATAAATTACACATTCTTGGTAATCAATAGCGAATACTATAAATAAATTAAGATCGGTTAGCTGAAAGGTGTCTTCGGTCAAATTTAGTCTATCGTTGATCTTTCAAATTACCCTTTCTGTTTGTCTCAAGCAACTGTCCTCATCTGGTAGTTTGTTGTACCTTGTGAGAAAATTGTCCGAATCCATCACCGTCAATAGAGATATTCTCATTTATTAACTATGTAAAATTCTCAATCTGGTCAATTCCTTCTAGATATTATTACGAACGTATTATTTTTATACCGATTAATATTTAAATCTAGAGATACAAAATATTTACTAGAGGTTCAAGAGTACATGATATTTCATTTGGATATAGGAAATTATTCCCATTAACTCAAATATATATATATATATATATATATATATATATATATATATATATATATATATATATATATATATATATATATATATATATATATATATATATATATATATATATATATATATATATATATAAGCGATCGGGTGATGACACTTCTTAAAGTGAGGACTCGTGAGTACACCTTAAAAAAATTGAAAAAAATTAAACAAAAAATATAAATAATAAAATGGATCATAGTACTATATTGGAGAAAAAAAATTCGAAAAAAAACTTTTTGATCATTATTTTTTTTATAATGAAATAATGATACACAAATAAATTTTTTTTTGATCATTCCTGTTTTTCAATGATCCAATTTTTTTTTTGATAATGATATAGTACTATTCTCGATTTTATGATTTGTATTTTTTTATATTTTTTTCAATTTTTTTAAGGTTTCCTTACGAATCCTTACCGAAAAAATTGTCATCACCGGAACGGGACCATATATATATATATATATATATATATATATATATATATATATATATATATATATATATATATATATATATATATATATATATATATATATATATATATAGGAGAGGATCAACATAGAACCCCTAATTACACATAGAACCATAGAACCACCCTTTAAGCCATTAGATTAGATGATCAATGGCTGTGATTAAAGATGATAATTAAAACCAAAATTAATTAATAATAACACAAAAGTGAACACGGAGGGGTAATTCTGTAACTTTTACAATTGGGTTTAACAGAAATTCAGTTCGTATCCTACCGTGATTTCAGTTCCATCCTCGATCGCAATCGATTTCATTCAATCGATTCCATATCCACCTGCAGCAATCCGATTTCAAAAATATCGTGAGTTTGTTTATCGAATCCTCAAGTATAAGAAACATAATCAGTTGCTGATCGATAATACTTTATAGTCTTGTTCATTGAAGATCAGATTACCTATACGAGCTAGGGTTTTTGTTAATCATCGTTTCTGATTTTTTTGATATTCAATCGGATTTTCAATTCAGTCTACAGTGATATCGACCTACATGTAAGTCATTAATTCTAATTGCTTACTGGAATTAGTTTATAGTAGTATTATCGATCATCAAATATACTTCGGTTTGTTTGATTTTGTTGGAAAAATTGAAATACGAGACGTCATTGTTTGAATGCTCACTAAAGAATCATCAAAAATGTTCATTAATAAACATTATAGGAAGAGTGTACAGTAATAAAGTAATAAACAGAATGTTCACTAATGAACATTGAAGAATGTTCCCTAATGAACATTGAAGAATGTTCATTAACGATTAATAGGAGTAATGAACTATAAGGTGAATAGATTGTGTTGTGTGTTTTTCTTATGTACAGTATTGAACATCGACATCTTTTTCCTATGTGTTTCAAATGGCTAGTAATTATTCTCAATATATTTTATCTACTTGTAGTTTGATACAATTCAAGTATTTTGAGCTTTACAACACGTAACTCTAACATCCAGCCACGACATGTAGACATGCATTTACGGAATGATGATTTTTTAAAATTAAGTTTCTGATTGATAGGATCGGACGAATCCTCACTAGAAAACTCAATCTAGAACTTTTTTTCATAAGAATACTAGGATATACAATCAGATATAATATAGTTTCAGGAAACTACAAAATCTAATATACAATGTTACATGGTCCAGGAAGTGTTTTGATGTGCGATATCAAGCAATTATTCTGATTTCTGACTTCAAGAATCAGAATAATAGACATTCTGTGTCTTAATTAATGGACTGGTTTGTTTCTCCAACGAATGTTCAGTAATGAACATCCCATGTTCAGTAATGAACATCCCATGTTCAGTAATGAACATTCATGAATATAACGTTAGTTGTTGCTGTAATACTTCTGGTAATTGTTGAATATATGTTCATCTATGAACACACGTTCATGAATGAACATACATTTGGCTCTGTTTCTAATTATATGTTTGGTGTTGTTTCTCTAACGAATGTTCAGTAATGAACATCCCCATGTTCATTAATGAACATTCATGAATATAATGTTAATTGTTGCTGTAATACTTCTCGTAATTGTTGAATATATGTTCATTTATGAACACATGTTCATGAATGAACATACATTTGGCGCTGTTTCTAATTCTATGTTTTCCGAAAAATGCAGCAAGCGAGAAGGAAGAGAAAAAGAATAAAAGATGAAACATACGAAGAGAGCTCGTTACAGATAGACAGAAAAAAATGAAAATACATCAGGCAAGAAAGAGAGAGAGATAGAGAGAAAGAGATCGAGGCAGTAGGTCGGAGAAAAAGGAAACGGTTGATGTGTGTGTTCATATTTCATTAGTGTTTGTCAATGTTCATTTATGAACATGTGTATGTATGTTTGTATATTTATCAATATTCGTTAATATTCATTGATGAACATCTGTGTATGTTTGTATATTTCATCAATGTTCATTTCTAAACATGTTTGTATGTTCATATATTTCATCAATGTTATGGATGTTCATTGCTGAACAAATTCTGGGATTTTAAAAACAATGTTCATCAATGAACATACGTATATGTTCATCAATGAACACATAAGTGTAATTTACCCATCATACCCTTATCATCCTAATTTGATCTAACGGTCAAGAGGGTGGTTCTATGGTTATATGCATAATAAATGTTCTATGTTGAACCCACCCATATATATATATATATATATATATATATATATATATATATATATATATATATATATATATATATATATATATATATATATATATATATATATATATATATATATGATTGATTTCATGTGAGACCATTAAAAATATGAGATATGGGGACAAAATCTGTACCGTCCAATTGAATTATCCAACGGCTTAGATTTTTTGTCCAATTTTGATTAAAAACGATGTGACATATTTGTAATAGTTTCAAACTTGAGGATTATTGGAAAAGCGGAAGGGCCAATCTGTAATTTTCATTTCTTATTTCCCTGATCATCGACTTCCGCTGTTCTTCCTTCGAAATTCTTTGACGTTAAACCCTCAAATTTCTAGTTCATCAACGATCGAAGCTAGTGTTAAATTCTGGAAGGAAAACGATCGAAGCTACATATTAGCATTCTATTATAGAAGAAAATGGGCAATACATCAACGATCATTAAGTTATTGATTCACATTCTATTTCCATAAAACCCTATAGATTAGCATTCTACTATGACAATTTTTATCCATTAATACCTGAAAATCTCATTGAAGATTACATTTTTATCGACCTTATGATTCTATAGTTCTAATTAAAACCTAATCTAAAGGTAATCCAATTCATATATAACCGTAAGCTATGAATTGAAATTCTAGTTCAATAAATCACTTTCTTTCTCTACTATAACAATTTTCCCAAAAACTCTATAATGTCATTAAAGGTTACATTTTTTTCTCGACCTTTTGATTTATGTGTAAAAGGTAATCCACATATGTATCTAGCAAAAAAGGGTTAAATTTTGAACGCTTTTGTAGGTCCAAATTAATCATAGATTTCGGTCCCCATCCGGAAAACCTCAATCAGCCCCTTAAACTTGATATTTTCTGTTTTAGACATTTTAAATGAAAAGATTAAACCAAATAAATTAATCCTAACAATCTCCCCCTTGGTTTAATGCTTTCATTTAGTCTTCAGGATTCTCTTGGGTTAGACTTCAGTTGAACACTGCAGAACACTTCAACAATCTCCCCTTGACATGAAAATCTCCCCCTTAGTCTTCGGTACTGGTTGTCTTCAGATTTGAGTTGGTAAGTTCCTTAGGCTTTAGTAAATGTCTTGAATCAGCACATCCAGCTTTTGATTTGATTTTGACTTTTACTGGAGTCTGACTCTTCATCTCTTCACTCGATCACTTTAGGTGTTGATGTAGTAACAAACTAGCTGAGGAGGAATTCAAACAAGTTGTCACATAGAATGTTAGCTTCACGTTCTTCGGGAACAGACTTCGTGTCGAAACTTTTAAACGTTTCTTTTGACTGGTGCTTCTCGATACGTACAGTGACCGCAAATCTTGTACGTCACGGAGTTATAAACTCTCACCACAGTTGTTCAAGGATTCATCCTTGGCTCAGAATGTGACTTCTCACAGTATCTGTATGAACCTGGGGGAACGCACTGCGATTGTTTGAGTATCGGTGAACTACTCGTGGCCGTTTTGATTTTGGCCCCTGCATATCCTTATCAGAGATCTCAATGTAGTTGACAAGTCAACAAGTTGACTTGGCTCTTGGCGAGACGTTCAATGGTATCCAAACTCTACGGAGTGTACCATCCTACTGCCAATTTGAATCCGGTGAAGTTGTTGGGTTCTCACAGCTATTGTGGTAAACAACAACGATCACTGACCCAGAGTTTCGATGATTCATCAATGTGAGGTAATATCACAGTGAGTCACGAACATCCTATTTAGAAGTCGTTTAGGTCAAGAGTGGTATGAGCGTGTAATATGTCTTGGTTACTAGACATACCTATCGGCTAGACTTTATAATTGTCATCAGTGCATGGTTTATTAAACTGAGTCATCCAACTCTTGAATTAGAAGCTTTGTTGGTAAGAATGGTTGTTGATGCCTCACATCTACTACTGGTGTTGTAGCAGAGATCACTGACATAGAGTGTCGAAATATCATCACCACATGGTTTAAAATGGTGAGTCGTCTATTTCTTGCAACAAAAAGTTAGAGGTGGTTGAGAATGGATTGGTGCGTGTGATAGATTACGGTATGCAATCTAACCATCGGAAAAGACTTTTTAAATCTCGACTCTGAGTGGTTTTACTCAAAGTGTCTAGAAGTTTGTCAGTGCTTTAAAATGATTGTAGTGAAACAGTAAGAATCATCAGCACTTAAGTGGTACCTCAGTAGTGAGTGGTATTACTCTGTGCGTCTTCTGTAGGTAAGGGATGTCTTAGCGAGTCACGGTAATAGTGAGTCACATCTTTGACATGAAGTTTTGATCTGTATTTCTGATTGGTATTTATCAGGAACATTGACGATCATGCAAATATGTAAAAGAACAATATTTTTTAGTTTTGTAATTTTCTAAAAAGAAAGATATGAAAATTATAAAAATATTTTTGTATTTGTAAAGTTTTGTAATTTTTTTTGATTTTCCTTTCCCCCTAAATTTGTGGATGGAGGAAATTTAGTGAAAATAATGATCGAAGTTACATTTTCAAATTTCAAAACGAATCAAATCCAGTTTAGACCGAAGTTACATTTTCAAATTTCAACACACCGTTTGTCACGAACCCCACGTGATCCTTTCTTTCTCCCCTCCCGCAATGGACACATACTCTCCATTAATGATTTGAATGTTGTGCGGTAGAGAGATGTCTCCAATCATGTGCCTGGAACAGCTATTATCAGCAAACCAAGGTCTCACGATATTCCTCCATAGCTACTCCTGCAGAAGATGCGAGATTAATTAGCTTTGGAACCCAATCCATCTTGAAACTGGGTCGACCGTCACTATCCAAACACTTCACGCTTTCCCATGACATATCCTGCTTATCAAATAAAGAACATGAAGAGTTAGCAGGACAGTTAGGTGAATTGGAAACGAGGCCTTTTGGTACCCATCGATAGTTTGGTTTGGGTCTTTTATTGTTTGACCGGATGGGTGTATCAACACTTGATGTTGAAGCATAACCCCCCCTTGATTTGTGCTTACGTTCCCAGTGAGGACTCGAGGACGATCCTTGAGAAGAGCTCAACTTTACCGACTTTGATTTGGTAGAGTCATCTTTCAAGTCAGTCCTTTTGTCCTTAGGGGCCTGCTTCTTGGCCTTGGCTTCATTCAAGTCGCCATCTCTTGATCGTGATCTTGAGGGCTTTCTTTTGGAAGTACTCCCTCTTGGCACATTCTGCCAGTGTTGTGCATAGAAGAGAATGTGTGGGCGATAAGGACAGTTCCTGGCGATGTGACCTGCAATCCTACAGTTGAAGCACGTTTGTCTTTTCAAGTAAATGAGATTGTGACTTGGTCCTTGTGCTTTTGAATTCTTCAAGTAGTTGCCACAAGTGCAAGCACACTCACATTTAGTGGAACTCGATCTTTGTCCAATAGGAATTTCCCCTTCTTTCACAAACTTTCGTGGTTTGAATTTTCCAGAAGCACGATCATTTGAACATAATGCAGCATTAGTCTTTGAACAAATAGCAGCTTCAGTTCCCTGACCCATACGAGCATTAGAAGTGTTTGCAGATGAGATGTTAGAAGAACTCTTTTTAGAATTTGACTTGTTATCATCTTCCTTAATTTCATCTGCACGCTGAACAGAAACATTAGTAATTTTCTCTTCAACCTTCTCAGCATGGCTAGATTTCTCAGCGACAAATATGTCGTTTAAATGGGGTGGGGTACAATTATAATTAAATGGAGGAGGAACACTTTTGTACCCGAGATCCTTGGTTTCATCCCATATAAGTTGAGTTTTGATCATCGACTCAACTATCGCGCTTGACCCTTCGAATTTTTAAAAAATGAAATCCTTTTCTTGAAGTTTATCTTTCAAAGAGTCATGCTCGGCAGTCAAGTTGACGATATCCTCTTTAGCAAACCTGAGATGACAACTCTTTATGTTGTATTCGTCCTGTAATTGTTTAAAGTCGCTTATTTTAGCTTCCAGTTTTTCTTGTAGAGGTTTCAGATTCTTTTTATGTTTATAAACAAGGTTTTCAAGGTCAAATATCTCTCTAACTAAATTATCATTGTCTTCGCGAAGTTTGGCAATTATATCAACACACGATTGAGAAGAACAAACAATTTCGCCGAAAAACCAAAATTTGACACAGTCAGAATTTTTTACCCCCCAAAAACCTTGAATCACACCGAAAAACCTACACCGAAAAACTGATAGAACCGAAAAAAATAAACGAAAACCTGAGGCAAAAAACTTTCACACCAAAAAACCACACCGAAAAACAATTAACTGGAAATCTGGGACGAAAAACCCTCACACCGAAAAACCTTCAGCACTGAAATCCACAAAACCCTAAGTGACACCGAAAAGCTTTACTGGGCTCACCGAAAAACACTTTAACGAACAGAAAAACCTTAAACCCTAACCGAGAAACTTCAAAACCCTAGCCGAAAAACTCTGAATTCAGCGCCGCCACCGAGAAACAATGGAGCGTGACCGAGAAACCCTCACCAGATCTAGATCTCGCACAAACAAGGGTTAAAACGGCGTTTAGGATCAAAAACATGATTTTTTATGATTTTGCTTGAAGATTTGCCAAGAACACGAAGAACACCAAGCACAAAAACACCCAAAAACTCGATCAAACAGTCCAAAAATGTCTGAAATCCTTTAAAACTCCAAGATCCAAGCAAAGGAAAGATGAGATTGATACCAAAACACTAAAAAAAACACAATGTTTTCAAGCTATGATACCAATTGTAGGTCCCAATTAATCCTAGATCTTCATACGGTATCAATCAAATTAAACACGAATTATCACAATCTTCAATGCACTCTATTAATCCTCAATAGACTAGTACATAAGATCACTAAGATTGCCTAAGCTTTACAGAATTTCACTATGATCACCTAGAGCTCCAAAACAACTAACTTACAAATGAAGGCACAAGACATCTATTTATACCTACGCCTAACCAGACCGAAAAACTAGGCCCATGGACCAAAAAACTAAGCTGGGCCAGACCGAAAAGCAAGGGGATTTCGGTCCCCAACCGAAAAATCTCAATCTGCCCCTTAAACTTGATATTTTCTGTTTTAGACCTTCTAAATGAAAAGATTAAACCAAATAAATTAATCCTAACAACTTTACACACTCGATTTTTTTATTTATTCAATGCCATGGTATAAGTTGCGTTTAAGTATTCTAACATTTTTGTTTAAAGTCCAAAAACAATGGTTTATATGTTAAATTTATATGTAATATTCTGAACAGAATATTATACAAACATTCCTAACCTAGAATGTGGGCAACATGGGCGACTGACTAGACTAATCTAACATAATATTGTACAATCATATAGTCTATATACTCTGCATATAACTCTTATAGGATTTAAAGTTGTTGATTTACTTGAAGCTTTAATGCAAGTGTATTGAATAGGATGACCAAATCAAAATCTAGAAGATCTATCGAAACCAATATCAAAGGTATATCATTAAAAGAATATTGTATTATTATTTTTCTTGTAATTTTAGAATATTGCAGTAATGAAGCGTTAATAAAATATCAAAACGTTTGCTTGAATGTGCAGAAATTAACAATCAAGAAAAAGAGCTTGTTCCAATTGTAGAACTTAAAACCAAAAAGAATGATGTTGGTAATTTGAACTTTAATATATATTCTATTGATATTCTATTTTTTCCATCTTGTCCTTAAGTTCCTTTCATCAATTTTTTAAAATCTTCATCATTTCACAAAAATATAATTCCACCTTCTTTGACAAATGAAAGTTTATTAATTTAGGAAGTTACACTATAGAACCAATAACAACTAATTTAAGTCTTTGATTTTTTTAAACTTTGATCAAATGGCTGAAAACAACCAATGACATAGATGGTAAATATTGAAAAAAGAGAACCCACTTTCATATTTATAACACTAAAATCAGGATTTAGATTTGATTCTCCTCAACCATACTAATCTTCAAGAACTCACACCAAATCCTCTCTTTTCTGAACAAGTTCCAACACCGCCACCACTTCCGACAACCGCCACCACCGCGGGCGACCACCACCCCCGCCGACGTCCGACGAACCAAGCTCCATCATTGCTCTGATGAATCAGTGTCAGATCACCTCCATCTCTTTCTATCTAATCTCTGATGGAATACCTCTAGATTTGCTGCCTAGATCCGCCGCCTCGCCTCCGTTACTGCTCCTGTGAAACTCCACCAGCTCACCTTCGTCTATTTCTCTCAGATCTCCGGTAAGAGACCATCATATCTATTTTCTCATCCCCATGGTTCCTGCAGTGAAACACCATCATATTTGTAGTTGTGTTCCACCGATATGTCCTCTATCTACGGTTGCATCCTCCTTTCCATGTAGATGTTTGAAACCACAAAAATATAATCACATCAGATCTATTTCGGCACTGTACACAAAGTGTTCGATGAAATGTCTCAATGAGTTTTTACAATGTGAATGCTTATTAAACTATGAATTTGTATCTTAAAGTATGAATATTTAGTTATATTAATTTATGAATGTGTGCATTAAACCATCTCAGATCTGTTCCAACACTATAGACAAGGTGTTCGATGAAATGTCTCTATGAGTTTTGTAAAATATGAATGTGTATTAAATTGTGAATCCGTATGTTAAACTATGAATATTTCATTATATTAAGTTGTGAATGTGTGCGTTAAACTGTGAATGTGTGTAATAAGCTGCGAATGAAACCGTGAAAATGACAATTTTGCCCTTCCTTACAACAAAAAGCAAAAAAACAGGATTTTAACATTTAAATCAGATCTCTCCATTTTTTTAAGTGAAAGGCTAATATTAGTTCCTTTGATTCTCAACCTTATAGTGGTTCTCATTTGAACCCTTCACACACACACACACACACACACACACATATATATATATATATATATATATATATATATATATATATATATATATATATATATATATATATATATATATATATATATATATAGAACTAGGATATATTAAAAACTATACATATTGTGTGGACGTAAGACTCAATCACAACTTAGAATTAACCTAGGTACTTTGGTAAATTAGTTTATAATTTAATTAATTAAATTTAAATTAAAACCTACAATTAAGGTAAATTTACCTATATTTATGGTAAATTGACCTAGAATTATGGTAACTGAATTCATTCCCTCCTTATTAGAAATTGATGTTGATTCTTATCATACACCACGATCACCCTAGCCTGCCACCGCCGATCACCATACAACCACCGCCAATCACCACTAACCAGTCCGTGCCACCATCAACTTCTTATCACCACTGTCACAAAACATCCATCACAGCCTCAAACCACCGTCGATTCACCAATACAATCGACCATCGAAATTATCATCATACCCGACTTCAAGCAGGAGCCGTAAACTCGTCTTCTGTAATTAATTAAGTATCATGCTTCGATTACGAGTTATGATTCCAGTTTCAAGTTCCGTTGATTCTCGATTGAAATTATTGCAGGTCGCGATTCTAATTTTGATTAGCAATTGTCGATTTCTTCTTTGCGACTGGCAGAAAGCAATTTGGGATCCAGGTTCGTATTGTAGATTTTTCTAGGAGTTGCAGGTAACGATTGCAGTTTGTTCTGGTTCGTATTGCAGGTTCGTGTGAACTAATTTCATATTGTTGTAACCTAAAAGGAATCGACTACAATATTGTAGGTTCATATTACAGGTCACGATTCTAGTTTGTTTATGTGTCACTAACCTGAAAGCAATCAATTGTAAGCTCTTTAACATGAACTAATTCAGATTGTTGGTATAGAATATCATGTTGTAAGCTCTTTACCATGATTATCTGCTACATCCAATAGCACCACTAGTTCAACATCAACTGCCTGCACCACCACCGATTCACCATCAAGCCAAGATCTCGAACGCCTTCTTCGATTTCTTCTAGGGTTGAAATATCTATCATTCTAATAGAATGTTTTTGTAATTCTAGGATCAATTTTATGGTTCATTCTAACCGGTGAAAAGATTATTCTGATGTTGCAGGATCATTCGTTGTGCATTCAAAACGTACAAGAAATAGAGAAAAACCCTAAAGTTTGATATCAAGGAAGTCATTCTGACAGATTGTCATTATCCCATAATGTAATTCCTCATAGAATGTCATGCTGTTTTATAGATTAGTTTCTAGTATATTATTCTAGTCATTTTATGTTACACAATACAATGTAAATCTGATTTTGTAATTCATATAAGTATGATGCTGTAATTCATTCTACCAGATTGTTTAACTTATTTTCAAAATATACAGTAACATTCTTTAAGAATATTACTCATTCTGATGTATGTGTTTTGTAGTTCATTCTAATAGAATGTACACGATTAATAACTTAAAATAAGAACTGAAATTAAATATACAATTTTACTAGAATTGTAACACATCCAAATTATGAATTTAAAAATAAAATTGAATTCAAATATGAAATTAAAATTAAAATATGAAATTTGATACCATAAAAATCTCACATTCCATATCTGAAAAAATATAAAAAGTCGATAATACCCTTTAGAATGATATAATTAGAAACTTGATATTTTTTTAATTAAAAAAAATCAATATTCTATTATTAATTACAGCCATTGATGATATAATTCTACGCACCAGATTTGTCCTTACGACCACACAATAATTGTGGATGTTAATATAACCTAGCCATATATATATATATATATATATATATATATATATATATATATATATATATATATATATATATATATATATATATATATATATATATATATATATATATATATAAAGATTGTATTTTATTCAACTTTTATCTTTTTGAGCACTCATAATAAATATTTTAATAAAATAGTTGGACAAAATTGAATGACATAATAAATATTCTAATGAAATGGTTCGACGAAATCGAATGACTAGTTGGTAGTTAATGGATAACAAAACAATAGTTGCCTTCGATATGAATTTCATTAGATGAAATGATATTTGTACTTGAAAATTTGATTAATTCACATTATGTATAATACACTTGCAGATATCATACAAATCAATAAAACATATCTTTAGTGTGGATGAATCAATTTTTAAGTGGAAATATCACTTGCATTTCAATAATGCAACTCGTTGATGCTCAATGAATTTAAAATTTAATAGACATTTAATGGTTTCATGTGACCATTTATTTGTATTATACATTTTGAATGTCGTAAGAATTCACAGAGTCATCAACGGTTCAACGGGTTTTATGGCGGTGGGCGCTTTGCTCGGTTGAGGATGCGGGTTCAGTAACCGATATGGGTTGAACACAAGAAAAGAAAAGAGAGGCAATGGGTTGGACAGGGTTCGGATTCGACGGGAACTACTCCATCCGTCCTTAATCGACAAGTTCGGCTGGAACTACTTCATCCGTCCTTAGAGCTTAATTATTTGGAGTAAATCTCATAACATTTTTTTAACCGTTAGAGAATGTATTTTTTTGGATCAATATTATTAACTTTATTGCATGAATTGCTTATTTTGAGTTTTGTGTTTTGTATAGTTAACTCATTTGATTCAAAAATGTTCTCTTTCACTTTTTTAACTGTATTTAATTGTATTTAACCTTTTACTTAATGTTATATCAAAGGGCTTGTAGCCCAGCGGTACCAGGTGTTGCCGTTCCTCTTTGAGGTTGAGGGTTCAAGCCTCGTCATAGGCATAGATGGAATTTAATGTGTAGTTTAGGAGTATGTCAAAATAAGATTAGATTTGCCGTTCCAAAAATAATAATAAATAAATAATATTAAAAAAAAGAATTATCTATAAATGTTATATTCGTTTTAATAAATAATAAATTAGATAAAATCCCTTTATAAAGCAATCCACCAAAACACGAATAAATTAGTAAACTCAACAAAAGTTTTTAAAAATGGTCAAGTATTGAATAAAGTTTAAGTCAAAACTTTGTTTAATAAAACCAATAAATACTAATGTGAAAAACGTACAAATAAAATAATTCTTATTTGATAAAACTAATATGAAAAAAGAAAAAAAAAAGAAAAGAAAAATACTATAAATAAAATGGATATATTTTGTTTCTTTACTAGTTAAAATTCCCCGCCATCTAGAAGGTTATTTGTTTTTTTAGAGGGAAATAGACTACGCAACTCTCCTTTTCTATTGAGCGACAAAACCAAAGAAGTTTTTATTATACGCATATTTAATATCAAAATATCATTGTTGATAGTTTCTTGCATGATTGACGTTTCTCATTATATCACTATGCTAGATATTCGAGAATTATACAAAATAAGCTTCATTATTACTTCTTATTTGACAAAAATATATTAGAATAGAATATGACAATAACGTGATAATACTTATTTCAGAACCCAATGAGAATATAATTTATGCATCTTTTTAAAGTTATGTTGTTTATTCAAAATAAAATGACATTGATGTTTTGGTTTTAAAAATATAAGTATGTTTTGATAAAGTTTGTGTACTACATTTTTTTAACGGCTAGACTCACACTCACTAAATCCTGCTTCTAAAGTACACTAATGTCCATTACGGGACTAGAACCGTCAACTCCTTGGAAGAGGAACACATTCTCACACACCTAGAAGGAACCCCTTGTGTGATGCATAACATAGCATGTTGAATGTGTACTCTGATTGCATTTAGGAAAAGTGCTTGTAGTATGCTTGTACATAGCTTATGGATGATCTTTGTGTATTAAGTTGTAAACCCCAAGGAATTGTGGACTTATCTTTTAATAAAAAGTTTTATTCTGGGTCAAATTTCAACTATTATGAAATATTTTTAGGAAACAAATAAAAAGAAATATTATTTTAAAATGATAAGAAAGTGAAGTGTTATAATACATCTCCTATGTATTTCTGCAGATTTGTCTGTTCATGCATGCTTTGCGAGCTACTCACTATAATGCAATAAAACAAATTATATGATATTTAAAGGTGTTGGAGATATGTTCATTGACACAAGAAACTGATATCATTACTAATGATACACGAGTCTATAAGGTTGCACACAAAGTACCACTTAAGTTTCAAAAGAGCAAAAAGAATCTTATACCGGTTTTATGAATTTAGTGTTATATAATAATTATATATATATATATATATATATATATATATATATATATATATATATATATATATATATATATATATATATATATATATATATATATATCATTACTATATAAAGAAACGCCATTTTTCTTGTTCGCGTATTATGCATCTTATAAGGTTTTACAAAGGCCACGTATTCATCTTCCAACCGATGCCATGCCTTCGATTTGGATCACATCGTTTCCAAGTAGAGTATAAACACAGTCTCCACAACCCTTCGGATTGGAACATATCTTTTCTACTTACATCCACCATCTTCAAATACGGCCCGTGTCCAACGCCCAACAAACAAAAAAACCTTACCCTCATCCACTGATTCTCTATAACCAACGGCCACTCCCGGTTTTTCATCATCAACACCACCGAAAACATTTTCCAGAATGAAACTCCAATCGATTTCACCCGTAATACTCTACGGCTTTGGCGCATTGTCGTCAATATTAAAATTAGGGTTCAGCGTACACCCATTTGGATGCAATAAGTTCGACGTCGAAGATGGATATAACACGCATTTTTTTCCTGCCGTGTTTTTTTTGGTTTATTGCCTTCCTCGGGCGCCACGTCACTTGGCTTTTGAAGACGCCGTATATATCAAAGGGTATCACACCGTTTCATCTTACTGCCCCGATATATCCTCTTCATCTTCCGGATATTCTGGATAAAACCTATTATACTTTAATTTTTTATGTTCGTCAATTTGTTTGTTTTTTCAACCGTCTTTTCCCCCTCTAAGATGGCGAGTTCAGAGTAATATGGGATTTCTTTCTCCCTGTAGGAAATGAGTCATCACCGGAAGCCATTGACAACCACAACCCATTTCCTATTTCACAAACTTGTTCTCCACTAGCAATTGATACAACCAATGTATCTATATGGTTTTGAGAATATAAGTTTAATTTTTTCATCTCTAGTACGATTTCATGATTTACGGTTTCCTAATATCAGTTCTTTACAGACAGACACGATTCGCAATTTTGTGGATGGGTCAGTTTCTGCTTACTTATGTTAGTTTGAAGGTATGTTCCAATTTTACATTTTTGGTTTACGGTTTTGTAGATTCAGGTTTTGAGAATTGAATTTTGTTGAAATAAGACCTATAAAAATCGTATAAACTTTGAAACGTCTCAATCTTGAAAGGGAAACCGATGCTCTTATGCGTTTCTCTTTCGTTTACCATAACAATGACGACAAAATACAAAGCAATTTTTCAGTGTTATAAGTTTATAACGTTTCAAATATGCGCCATAGATGGTTTCCGATTTTCTTGCTCTAGAACCAGATATGTTTTTTGTGCCTCTTAGTTTTAGTACAAAACCATATCAAGGTTTCAAATTCAGGCTATTAAGGGAGGAATAACCAACAAATTTGTGAGCCGTAATTACCGCTTAATTTTAATCTATTTAAGGTTCGATTGAATTATTTCAATTTTAAGGGAAAAGAAAGCAGATATGGATGTGAGGAATTTTAAATATGGAATTTTTTGTAAATGGAAATCGAAATGGAAGTTGTGGTTTAAATATGTTTTCTTAGCAATAAGATTGCAAACTATGTTTTATATTAGCGTTTTGGATAAGATGAAGCTGCGTAGGTGGGAATAGTTGTTCTTCCAACCAGATGCTGCCCACAAGACATCGTCTGACTTTTAAGGTACTATAATGATAACTAAATAATTACTATAATAAAACTTAAAGATCGTATATAATTTTCCTTAAATGTTGTCAATGCGCAAATCTTTACTTGAAATTCTCTGTCATTACTCTTCTTTTGAAAGGTCTGGATTCATGAGACTCTTCCTTCTCACAAACAATGATAGTCAGGAATTCTATTGGTTGTAATCTGTAGATGTTTATTCTCTTTAGACCATCACTTAGTGAAGTAAATTGATAACTTATGTGGTTCCAGTTTTACTAAAAGGTAGCCATATAAGTTATAAGGACTATAATTATACATCTTTGAACTAGCTTTTTTTAATCTGTGCTTCCAAGTTGTTTTTGTTGACGAGCAGTGAAAATTTTGAATGAAGGATCAACTTTCTATAGAACACAGCGAGGCCGTGATGCTATCTATGGAGGCTTTGCAAATCTTAACTCAGCTACGATAAGCCATGCAAGCCTACAAAGGTCTCTTTTGCCTATATGGTTTTCTTTACTCCTTGTTAGTCCCCTTTTGGCCCTATTGTTGGTAATTGTGTATTGTTTTCACAGATAACGTGGTATCTTTCTATAATTTCTTCTAGGTTCTTCATTGGATGTTATACAAGGGGATGCTGCCTTTCTTTGAAGAGCAAAGTTTAAAGTTTCTTGTGGATTTTGTATAGAGATGAGGCAGTCTAAACAAGTTAGTGATAAACAAAATACTAATAAAATAAACTTGTTAAAAAAAATTAATCCATATGGAAGCAAATCCACACCAACATGTTTTCATGATCTCAAGTTATTTTTTTCATTTGCAGGGGCACGAAATGAAATGCTATAAAAGGGACAATTAGATTCATTTGAAAAATAATAAGTGGAGGAAATCCATCTTAAGGTTTGTTAAAGTTCTTGATAATTTTTATGTTTGTTGGATTATTTAAAGAACTCAGTAATGTTATATCAGATTTATTTCTCACAATTTCTTGTTGGATTTTCTATCAAGCTTAAAGTTGTAAGATATTGAAAAACTAGCCATAAAGAAGCTCGAAACTATGCTCATACCAGGTCTTCTTTGTGTGCTCTTCATTATCTCCAAATCGTTTTCCTTTTCTTTGATTGACTGAGACACTGATTTTTGGAAGAAAAACAAACCCACCAAACATTTAAAGAACCCAATCATCAGTTTCCAAGAATCCAAGGCTTAGGTGCACAACTGAACTCCATATTCATCAATTTATCCATGCTGTTGATAATTTGAGAGGTTAAGAATGCAAGTAGCAATCAATCTTTCTCATGTGGTTCTATTTATTCATTTATTTATTTCAGAATTTTCCACAATGAATAGCTATCTTTTGTTAAAATTAATCTTCTTGTACAGGAGCAAAACCTTGGTTGATTCTTTGATTCATGAACATCAAATGTCTTGGCATCTATCAAAAGCAATCTTCAAGTATCTTTATTTATTTAGTTAAATTTCAATTAATATTTATTATAATATTATAGAATTTCATAATTTTGACAATTGAATCTGTCTAAGTAGATGTATAGATATAAAAGAATCGAGATCCAAATCAAGGTAAGTATATAACTTAATTAATATTGTACTTGAAAGATTGTTAGGTTTTTGTTAAATTTATATGTAATTAACTTTATATGTTCAGGTTTGCCCTAACTTCTTGTTTATCCCATTTCCCTCTTCTGGCTTTCGAAACCCTTACACGTTTGGATGGAAATTTCCCTAAATTTGAACAATTGATGCTTTAAGGAAAGTAAATTCAATGTACTTTGGATGTCGATAACCAAGTTTCCAATGAGTGTCTTGAACAACCTCTAAAATTGAACGAGCTTCTTGGTTCCACAGAGCAATATTCAACTAATGATGCCCTTGGTAACTAAGTGGTACAAAACTACAAATACTTTCTGATGTTGGAGATGATGCTACTACTCAATAACACTCAAGATGGACAACTTTTTTTTTTCTTTTTTCCATATGAGGCCTTCTACTTTGGGAAGTCTATTGCAGGATGTTATGCTATTACAAAATGTGTTCCATCTCCCCTATTATAAATGAATTCCTTAGACCACCGCTGGGCCGTGCTGAGCACGGCCCTTAAAATGTACCTAGTATATATATATATATAACACGAAATTCATAAACCAGTATAAGATTATTTTTGCTCTTTTGAAACTTAATAAGGTTTTATCTTAATACCATTTTGAAATTTAAAAGCTAGATATAATGATTATATATTCTTTCTCGCCATAAGATTATGATGGGCCGATCAAAGCCGATTTGAGATCCGGGGCAAAATAACAAAATGAGGCCCTTTACAATAATTTTTTTTTGGTAAAAGAGGGTAACACCTGGACTTGGAAAACGTATCGTGTCGTGTCGAGTCAAAACATTAAACGGGTTGAGATAGCTTAACCCTAACTCGACCCATTCAATTTTAGAAATTGATATGTTCATGTTTAGCTACGCGAGGAATCATGCATAACGTCACAATAGTTTGTTATCATGCGATTTTCAGAAAATTGTTACGACCATAGCGACGCTATAAGACGACGATAGTGTCGTGAACCAACCAGCAGAATACGATCAGATCAAGTAAATAGTGACACGACATCCTGAGAATAGCGACGCTATGAAAGCCAAATAATCATAACCTGTATAGAATATCACGACGCTATCATCAAAGATTGCGACGCTGTCGACGAATATTTGTATCGATTTCAATAAAAATTTGATCTTTAATAGCCAGCAATGGATCGAAGCAAATCTAAACAGTACATAACATTGATTAAGTGGCTATGATACCACTATTGGAATACGATAACATAAAATAACAACGCAGTGGAAAGTAAAATAAACGATCGTATTCCACCACGGATCACAAAATCATGCGCCTTTTGTAACAGTAAACTAAAAGTAGAGTTTAAGAATTACCTCTTTAGTATAGCTGATGTATCTATCTAAGATGAAAAGGGCCCAAACTAGAACCCCTCAAATGTAGTCGCACACAAGATAATGATTCAGCCCCATTTAATATAATACCTCGTTGCTAGCAGAAAAAGCAACATTTCTTTAGGGTTTATGAAGATGATCGACTAGGGAGAGAAGGGAGGGGAAAAGCCACGAAATTCGTAGCTTGAGATGATTAAAAATCGACCACCATGATGGGTATTTATAATACTGATCATGCTTATCTAGTCCTCTTTGGATAAGGTCCACTTGAAATTCAAACTATGGATAACGATTATCCCTTTGCGGACAAGGATATTTAAAATTCAAACTGTTGATAATTTCACTTTAGTCCTTTATCCTATTTTTGTTTCTAATTAATATATCTCAGCTTTGATATATTAATAAACTTAGTCCTCATTTTTACTTTCGATATCTTTTAGCTAAATTATCTCTTGCGTGTAACCCAATAGGACCCTACTATATATAGTAATATTACCAACTTGTTATAACCATGACCACATAACTAACACTTTCATGGGATAATCTTGAGACGATTGAGATATAGGACGTCTTTATTCTAGTGATGGGATATGATTTGAAAACTTAGCATTAGGATATTAGAACATTGTAAAAATTAGATATATAGGATATTGTTGGATTAGGTGTCTAAGCCATGACTTTACATTTATATTTATCTTGTTAATTGAAGCAAAGTCCATTTGGGTTGCCCTCATAGCTGGAGGTTAGGATAGAGTTCAGTAGAGTAAAAGGTTGATTTATTAATTGTTTAATAAATCAATATAATTAATTAAATGGTTTATTAATATATTTAAGTGTTAATATATTAATTAGAAACTATAATAATTAATTGAGATTTAATCTAGAATTAATTGGATTTAATTTAGTGATTAAATTAATTAATTAAAAGTGCAGGGACTGGTTTGTATTTATTCAATAGTTGAATAACTGGCAAGCCAGTAGCGAGGGGCCAAAGTTGGCGCCAATATGGTGGGAACTTCATCGTTGGCGAAAACCCTAATTAGGGTTTAGAAGCCTTGGTCCAAATGGTCAACAGGCTTGCCCATTAAGGTGGCTCCTCTAGGGTTTCAGCTGTAACCCTTGGAGGCTATAAAAGGAACCTCCTGGCTCCCCTTTTCTGTGCCACTTTTGAACCAACAATACTCTGCTGGACTGTCTTCTCCATTACTTGGGTGTGACTTCATTTGAGGCAGGATCTCTTTGCTGCTAGCTTCAAGAACAAGATCAAAAGGTTGGTTATTCTTCATTTGATCTTTAGAAATAATTGTTGGCTTTAGGATTTTAGTTTATTATCTTCATAGAAGAAAAGATAGATCTTTCTAGGGTTGCATGTGAACCATAAGAGATTATTTGTTCATTGTTTGCTAGAAAATCTTCAGTGGTATCAAAGCTTAGGCTTGTTTTCTTATGAATTGATATAAACTGCTTGAATGATTCTTGCCTTGGGTGTTTTTGCGAAAAACCCTCTTGGAATGGACTTAATTTCGTGGCCTAGGCTAGGGTTTCCTAACCGTAGCCGCCACCCCCTTGGATCCCCTTGATTTGCTTGCCTTTTATAACTAGGTTGTTAATTATGGTAATTATTGGATAATTAAATAACTGGAACCCCTTATCTTTGCATGCTGATTTCGTGATCTAGGGATAAGGGTTAGGAAATTAATTTTATTAATTTTTGTGATTCCCTTATTAGATTTAATTAATTTAATTAATTGTTAATTAAAAGATAAATTGAATCAGCTTAAAGATTTAATTAAAATTTTCGAAAAATACATACAAATTCACAAAAATTCTTAGAAAATTAAATCTAAAATATTTTAATAAGATTAAAATATATCTTATATATTTATGATTAAAATTTAATATTTATATATAAGATAAAATGATTAGTCTTACCGTTAGTAGGTCTCATTCACAAAACGGTCCTATAAAGAGGGTATAAGGCGACTGCCTATAAAATGGTAGTCTAATGGGTATCTACTCTTACCCACCGCTCTCCTGGTCAGTCGAGTGTCATTAGCCGAACGGGTTTGATAGAACCGCTAAGCCTCTTAAAAGTATAATGCTATAATTAAAAGTACTAGAACTTTAAACAAAACCCAATCTAGTTACTTTAGGATAAAAATGTGAATTGGTGCTAATCCATGGAATTGCATATTGCACTTTGTGGAACGTTGGTGGAGCGTGTGTGGTTTACCGGAACGCCAACTGGGGTCCGTAAAGACTTGCAATGGGTTTTTCGGTTTTGTCATTATTAACGGAGCGTGTGTGGTTAACCGGCACGTTAATTAGAGATGACAATTGACTTCGAGAGTACCAAGCAAATTTGCATGGTTATTCACACCCGGTTTGTGATCCTCGGCATCCCAGTCACAAACAGTGGGGCACATCCAATACTAAACATGCCATTGAACAGTTCAATGTGTCTCAACAGATCTAGGAATTTCATAAGATGAAATTGATAAGTGCATTATCTACCTTAATGACCATTATGTTGTGATTACGACATCCCTCTTCACACCATAGTTGGGGCATTTTGGGTCCTAGCCTTAATAAATAATATATTGGGTAATTATTTAAAAGGATTAATTAAACTAATAAAATTCTGTTTATTGTAGATGTCTGAACCAAGTGTCTATTCTCCTCTCTCTCCTCCTTCACCCATTTCTGAGAGCATCAGAAAGCACCTGCTAAATATGGAAAGGCTAACTGGCCTTAACTGTAAGGAATGGCTTCGCAATTGGAGACTAGCTCTCGGCATTGCTGGCAAGCTACATCACACCGAGTATCCGATCCCGGTTCCACCGGAACAAGTCATCATAAAGAGTTCTTATGATGAGTGTAACTTCTTAGTTGATGAATCCGAAAGGATTCATGACCTCATGATATTGACCATTGACCCCGAGTTCTGCAAGGATTTTGAATCCTTGGGGCCATATGAGTTAATGCAATCGGTTGAGGAAAAGTTCAAAAACCGGTTGAAGAGGAACGAGCTAGGATCTTGAAAAGACTTGCAGAGTGTAAGTTAAAAGAATGAAGTAGCATCGATTCGCATGTTCTTCAGATTGAAGCGTACATAGGCGAGTTGCACAAACTTGGTTATTCCATGAGTCAGGAATCGAGTGTTAACACTCTACTTGCTTCACTGACCAGTAAGTACGATCTGTTCATTCAGACGTATAGAAAGGAAGACCAGAAAAAGAGCTTAATGGAAATGCGTCCACTGTTGACTTTATACGAGTCACTCTTGGACAGGCATAGCTCCAATGGTTCAGCTACTTCTGGATTAAGTCCAGTGAAAAGACGCAGCAAGAAACGATCCAGATCGTCTGGACATGTCTTAAACTGGGAATCCACAAAATCGGATACAGTCGCGGAAAGATTGGAAGACGCTCCAAGGTCAAAATCTTTTGAAAGCTCAGGTATATCTAAAACCTCAAAACTCATGTTCCATAATTCCTTGATGTATAATGTGATAGTCACATTTTGGTTTGTATGTAGGGAATCAGTAGGGTACGGGACATTGGCGCATAGGAGCACATTTGGATTGGATTTCCAGCTCATGCAGTTTTGAAGTTTAGTTAGATATTGAAATATTGTTATTAGCTTTTAGATGCGTAAGACATTGTCTATTATATAGTACATTGTTCAAGGATTTTGTTTTTTAATAAAATTGTCGTTTAATTTCGTTTAACATCTGTTGTTTGAAATTATCCTTGAAATGTTGTATGATTCTGTTGAATGCATTATTGATGATAACTTGAATATTGAATGCATCCAAAGTGTTTGGATCTTAGGAATTGTGTCTTTTATGATTGTTAAGATAGATATTACAAGAATCAATTCAACCAAAGGTCCAATTGGATAGGACTTTGGAATCATTTGACTTAGAGTCTCATGATGAATTGAGTTCTTAATGTGTCAAGAAATGAATCAACCAAAGATCCAGTTGGACAGGATTTTGGAATCATATGACTTAGAGTCAGATGATGATTAAGTTTTTTATAAAGCACAAATGGCAAGAAATGAATCACCCAAAGATCCAGAGGATAGGATTTTAGAATCAGTTAACTTGGAGTCAACTGAAGATTGCAAGTCTTGACCAGCATTAACAAAGTCATAAGTTTACATAGATATGTAAAGGACGTTGAGATTAGGAGCAACGAACACATCAGTTGCTGTGTGTTGCTCGAATCTTCAAATAAAACACAATAGTTTGTACTTCGTGATATTTGTCATTCAGAATGACGAATATGTCTACGCTTATCAGAATAAGAGATTGAATTAAAACCTTGAACAGTTCAAGGACTTCAAAGGAAGTACGAGATCCATAGAACCTGAGTGACAACTTAAACTGGGAAAATGTTTCACAGTTATTCTCTTCCAAGAACATTAATAGTTATAATGTGTCCTAGGGAAGATAATGGAGCATTGGTCGAAATAGTTCGATCCTCGATGTATGAGATACATTTCCAATTAGTTTCCCGTAAATTAAACACTAAACAAGTCAGACCATATAAACCATATTCCAACCACATCTTCGACTAAGTAGGTTTTGCAGACACTGTCTAAAATGTAAAGCTGGTATTGTCCCACTTGTACATTAAAGGTCCATGGTCTTGTAGTGTTCGTCCGAACCTCATGACTGGCCTGAACCTAATCAGAAATGTCATTTCACTGGCTATCCCGCTGTACCTGGAAAAGAAAGAGCTCTTTTAGAAAGAACTCATATTCTAAGGAGACATTGGGAGTTGGGACAGTCCTGAATGAGTTCAGGATTAGCCAAGTGAAAGAACCTTTAGTCATCACTAGGCTTAGAGCAGAAATCATATTTCTGTTTCAACACTGACATAATCTTCTCTTGACCAGTAGTACTGATCACCATCATAAGTAGTTATTATCGGGGTGACATACCGATTGGTGGTAAAACACTATAGTTGGTACGGATTAGTAATCCGGCTACTTGGAAGCATTGGTGAGCCCGGTTGCTGCCAATTAAGAGAACCTTAGGATGCGATGCAGTCTGTGTGACAGTTTGATTGATTTTACAACTGGTCTTAAAACCAGTGGGAGTAATCATCAAAAGAAACCAACATGGACAGAAACGTACCTTCAGAACATCTGGTTGAGTGAGACGATACTCAGAGTCAAGTAATTGACTCCGAGAGAAGCACTCTCAATAGAAGATGAAATCTGAAAGGATAGTGCATAATGTAAGTCGTTAGTGGAGTGCGTGTGGATCACCGGCACACTAGTGAGGACTCACAAAGAATATGCCAGTATAAAGGTACATGGGCCCGGGATTTCCCCGCGGGCATCTCGCAAGAAAGGATATTCAGATTCTCAAAATATGCTAAAGGATTGGATTTTGAGAAAGGGCTGAAAGATTTCCATTAAGATGTCAGAAAGGTTTGGATTATCAAAATGTGCCATAAGGTCTGGATTTTGTGAGTAGTCCATAACCGTGTCAAAGGCAGTGGGAGTGTCGCTATTATCTATCTCTATATGTGTGTTACATAATGTTTTAGGAAACGTCTCCTTTCATTACAAAGTGTAATGACTTGGTGTTAAGAGACGGATCGCTATGAAAGACTTAATAATGACTCTTGAGTGTCGTAACCAACAAAATAAAAGAGTTGAAATATGGTTTTAAAATGATTTGTTGATTACCAATATTTCGTGATTACACTACTTGTTATAAATACTAACTATGTAGTATAAATGGCAAGTAGGGTCGATCCACAGGGAGCGATGGTCTAATGAATTATACCTTAATTTTCACGAGATTTAAACTTGTAAATATAGTAACAAAAAGGGGGTTTTGATGTTTAGTTGAAATATGATTGTATATTTGACTTGGGACATAATTTAGAAAAATTGCTTTTGTATTTTATAATTTGGGGACAAATTCTGGTTTTGCATTTTTAGTCATATGATTGGAAATAACAATAAGAATGATGTTTATAACTTTAATCTTTCTAAGTTGGTACTTTGTGTATGCCGAAAGCTCACACATACACCATTCACCTAATGTACCTTAGTCAATAGAAGCTCGTTAACTAAGACTAATCTTACTAATCAAATCTAGATAAGATCATAGAATTTGAATGAAAGATTGCATTATGTTTTATGTGAATGTTCCCAACAATGTTCAATACTCCTAAACAAGCGTTGAAGCGTCAAAACATGTGATATGATTTTCACCAATTAAAGATGATTGTCACAAATAACATTTTATAAAACAATTACGGATTTTATAATTTGTTGACTAGATTGATTATTATTTGAGATCAAATGGCCAATATGAAATAAATAAAAACCAAACGCTTGTTAAACCTCAAAATCATATCACTAGAAAGATATAAAATCAAACATCAAACTTTATATTAAATCACAATCATAATCCTTAATACAAAACAAGAAAAATAAAGTTACTAGCCACTCATGACTAGTAGAAGAGAAATAAACTTACAAAATGAAGATAATCCACACTTGAAGTTGCACACAAACACAAACACAATGTAACTAGAGAGTTTTGCAGGAGAGAATGGAATAAGAGATCTATGAGATGGTTCTAAGGCTAACCAAACACATATATTTATACTAACACACCAAGGGTAAAATGGTAAATTGAACAATGGCAAACATCATCATTCCAAGACCCATATCCTTCATCACATGGCCTCAAAATCAGATTGGATCTGCATCTGGTCATGTAGCATGAGGATGACAGCACAAGAAGGAGTAAACAACTCATAGTAGGCCAAAAAGTAGATCTGGATAGCTGGAAAAGTTACACGGTCGTGTAACTTCTTGGGCCAAGATTACACGGTCGTGTAATCCTGCATTTTTCCCGGACATCCCTTGAGCTGACGTGGCATCAAACGTGGCATGATCAAGTTACACGGCCGTGCAACTTCAAGGCATAAAGTTACACGGCCCGTGTACCATACTTTCTTCGGGACGACATTTTTGTAACTTCTTCGTTTGAGCTCCGTTTCTTCTAAAATTTCTTGTGTAGCCTCCCATTGTCATCCAATACAAGATTCATCCTTCAAAAGCACCTGAAAATAACCACAAAGTGTGAAAGTAGATTGCTATTCTTGAAATCCCGAAAAACATGAAAATATGCAATAATGAGAATCAAATGCAAGATAAAACAAGGATAAAAAGGCATGAAAACATGCTTAGAAATACACTTAACAAATATCACCAAGCTTAGACTTTTCTTGTCCTCAAGGAAAACAAGGATCAAAACAATGAGGATAGCAAACTACAAAATAGAAAAAGAATAGACACCTTAGGTAGCAACCAAGACAACATCAATCTTAACTAAAAATCATGTCAATTTGGACCCTATGCACATATAAGTTAGACCATCTATTCAAAACAAGAGACCATTAAAAGGAACAATATTTTTATCAATTACTTGGCATACGCACGTTAGGCTAAAATATAAACTCACACATGAAACTTTCACTAAGTATTCAAAGCGTCTCGCAAGCAAAGGACGTGCTCACAATTGTTCACTTTCCTCGTGTTTATTCACTCATGTCACAAGATGTGTGACCTCGCAAGCTCCGTTTTTAATATTTGGCTATAAACACTCATTTTTATAGGAGGGGCGCTCGGATATCGAATCTAGGGAGCTATACTAAGTTGACTTTGCTCAAGTCCTCCAACCGACCTCATTTGCATATTTATTTACTAAACACATGATTTTCCAAAACAGAGGGACAAAAATTTACAACTCGATTCCTATTTACAAAGGATAGATACCTAGACGACCGAGACAATAAAATCTTTTAAACTTCAAATTGACCCAAGATGTATGAAGAATTTTAAAACATGGTCAATGTATGAAGTTTTAACTAGATTAGATTTAGTTGTTGAAAGCAAAAAGGATGAAATGAGGCTTTCAAAACAAGTAACCGCTTTTATTGTATTTTTGTAGAAAAATTTGTACTTTAAATGACTTGAGTGATCACTTGGTTCGGTCTTTTCTTTTCTTTTCTTTTTATTTTTTTTATTTTTGAGTAATCTTTTAGAACCAAGTGAAACAATTTCTGGATTTTCACCATAAAAACATTTTCACAAAATTTTGCTAAAATGATTAGACAAACTAGTTTTATGATATTTTTATAAACATAAATGAAAAACTTAAACACACTAATGATCAAAATAATATAAACAAGGTCATACGACATCTATAAACACCTAGTACCACACAAAACCAATAAATGTAGAAAATGAGATTTTTGTCCATGACTTTGGAAAATCGCGATTTTGAGATAAACCTTATGTTTAATATGCAATATGCAAATGTATGGTCATGAGGGGGAACTAGTGCAACTTCCATAGTACTTCTCCTAGTCGATTACACACATTGATGAACTCACGGGTGGATAAGGCGTCCTTTGCTATAATAGTTTTGATTCACTTTCATGTGTGTTTTTATATTTCACCCAAACGTATCTATGCTAGAAAATTGACAAAAAGAAGTTCCTAATGAAGATCTAAGGTTTCAAAAGATGGTGATGTTGTATGTAGATAGGGGACAAAAATACAAGAAGTTTAACTATGAGATGTATTATGGTTGCAATTTAAAGATGTCACATAGGTGAGAAGCAAGAGATAACAAAAATGCATGCAAAAGTTTAATTTGAAAAAAAAATTTGTTGTTTTAAAAATTTTAATTTTTTTTTAAAAAGGGATTTAATTCCCCCATCCCCAAGCTTAAAATAAAAGCAGTGTCCTCAATGCATTAGGGAAGTAGATAGAAACAACCTACTGAGGGTCGGGTAAGGGTCCCCGTGGCGGAAATGGAGGGTAAGGGTATGGTGGGTAATATGGGTAAGGTGGGAATTGAGGGGGCTGGAGTGGTTGGCTTCCAGGCTGCTGCTGCTGCTGCGGTGGCTGCTGTGGGTGCTGCTGTTGCCATGGGTTAAAGGCAACGGATCTTTGTATGTCAGAGAGGATAGACATAACATCTTGGTTATGTTTATATTGGGCCTCTCTAAACTGCTCAAAGTCTTGTCGCAGCTCCATTTGATTTGTGTCAATTTCACCAAGATTATCATAGATGTTTTGATAATCAAGGGGAAGATCCGCAAGCTGTGAGTTGATGCTAGAAAATTCCTCCATGTAAAGATTGTGCTCGGGAGGAAATGAGCTAGCAGAACTTGAAGGGCCGGGCTCTTGGGGTTGTCTCTGGGGCTCTCTCGCGGGTGGGTTAGGAGGGGGTAGGGGTAGGCCCATGTTGGAAGGAGGCTTCCAATTGGTGCTAGAGACTGGGTTGGCTAATCGAAGTATTCGGGTGTTTCGGCTGTTTACCCGCAGATAATCGCGTCTACTAGCTTGCCAAATTTCATCGGATTCGGGGCGTTTGAATAACCGCATACCCTCAAGAACATCCGAGGTGAGGTATCGCTCACCTTTGATGATCTCAAGGTTATCAGGAAATCGGATGCCTAGGGATGGATGTTTCGCTATGAACGTGATAATTCCACCGCAATGGACTTGGCCAGATGAGCTTCTACTTAGTTTAAGTAGTTTATACATGATCCAGGATCCAAAATTTGGGATGTGAGGCCCTGGATTGATCATGCAATAGAGAAGCTCAAGCTCATTTAGGCCGGCCTTGCTTATCTCTTCTTGTGGGAAGAAGATAGAAGCAATGATGCGGTGGGTGGCTTTGAGGACGGGGTAGATGATGCTGGAGGCTTTGGCGGCACTGGGACGGTAGAAGTTTTCTGTGGAAATCTTGGTCCAGAAAGTGCCAACTTCTCGGTGGAATAGTTTGTTTAGTTTGCCTCGTTGGTCATATGTGTTGGCGACCGGCGCGCCAATAAGCTCACTCAATTGGGTTTGTGTGATTTGGTATGACCTGTTAAACATTCTAAAAGACAAAACTGCAGTATGAACGTTAAACTCGACAGATGACAAAAATTCAATAGTTGGGTTGGAATAGCTTTTTTCGCTTATATTCATCAACCCTTCCCAACCAACATTGGACAGGAGTTTGCGTACTCCTGCCTCTATTCGTTGGTCTCGCAAGGTTGGGATATCTACAAATTTTTGGGCCTGCCCAATTCTTTCCAAGAAGTTATAAAAACGAGCCTCTTGGGCATCGGTCATAAATGAGATACCCGCATCGCCCATTTCAAAGTCCTGCTGTTCGGGCTCCTCATCGGAAGAGCCACTAGAGGCCGAGTACACAATTTGCCTTCTACTACCCCTAGAGTAGGTGTGGGACGATGATGCCATATTTTTTTTCAAAGGAATTTGAACAAAAACAACACTTTAACAAATAAAACACACAAATTTAAACACAAAGGCTTACTAAATCAAACTCAAGGACCAATTATCTAACCAAAAATCAAAAATTATGAAAATTTCGAGTTTGAAAAGAATATACCAAATTGAAGCTTGAACAATGGTGATTTGGCCTTGATTCCTCTTATTCTTGCCTTCCCCAAGCTTGAACCTAAACAATTTCAACAATTTAACATCAAAAATCAAAACCCTCATTTTCTAGGGTTTCAAGAGATTTCGAAATTAACCATGGAAAATGTTGTTTCTTGTGCTCAAAATGAAGGAAAAGATGAGAAATAATGGAACTAACCTTTGGATTTTAACAAATCAACAAGCAATTGGAAGAAAAAATGTGAAAATCAAAATGTTCTTGGTGGTTTTCAGACTCGGCAGAGGCTTTGGAGCAAAATCGCGACTAGTATGTGAAGAAAGTGAAGTGTTTGGCTTATATAATGTGCGAAAATGTCCAAAATACCCCTGGTTTAAGTTACACGGCGGTGTAACTTAAGGCTTAAACTTTACACGGTCGTGTAATGTGCGATTATGACCGATACGACATTTGACCATTATTTCAAGTTACACGGCCGTGTAACTTCAAGGGTAAAAGTTACACGGTCGTGTAACACACCGACCGAATTTTTCGTTTTTCGTATCTTGAGCCTCGGTAGTCCGTTTTCGGTTCCGATCGTTTCCACACGTAGGTAATTGAAAGTTATAAACAGAAAAATTATAAAAACACAAAAAATCATACTTTTAAAAATTGACAAAAATACCCCCGGGTTGCCTCCCGGTTAGCGCATTTGTTTAACGTCGTTGGCTCGACGCATGGCTCCCAAAATTTGACTATTGGGAGCAGGCCGGCTCGTCTAATTTTTCGTCTTCAACGTTTTGCTCGACGAAATTTTCGTAGAAAGGTTTTAGCCGGTGGCCATTTACTTTGAAAATTTTTCCAGTCGTGTCGCTTCTTATTTCTACTACACCATAAGTAGAAATATTAGTTACAATGAATGGTCCCACCCATCGGAACTGAAGTTTTCCTGGAAAAAGTTTTAGACGGGATTGAAAAAGTAACACTTTTTGGCCAATCTCAAAGCTCTTTCGTGTATTGACCTTGTCATGGAAGGCTTTGGTCTTTTCTTTGTATATTTTAGAATTTTCATAGGATTCGTTTCTTATTTCTTCCAATTCTTGGATTTGAAGTTTCCTATGAATTCCATTTTCTACAAAGTTTTGATTTAAGCGTTTGATGGCCCAATACGCTTTGTGTTCAATTTCTACCGGTAAATGACATGCTTTTCCAAATACAAGACAGTAAGGAGACATACCTATTGGTGTTTTATATGCGGTGCGGTATGCCCAAAGAGCATCGTCTAAACGGATACTCCAATCCTTACGACTCGTACTTACCGTCTTTTCCAAAATGGACTTGATTTCTCGATTGGAGATCTCGGCTTGTCCATTTGTTTGCGGATGGTAAGCGGTGGAAACTCGATGTAGGACCCCGTATTTCTTGAAGAGCGCCTCTATTGTTCGGTTGCAGAAATGTGATCCTCGATCACTTATAAAAGCCCTCGGCATTCCAAATCGACTGAAAATGTTAGCTTTTATAAAATCTGCAACCACTTTGGAATCGTTAGTCCGTGTGGCTTTTGCCTCTACCCATTTAGAGACATAATCCACTGCTAGAATTATGTACATATTTCCAAAGGATGACGGAAACGGGCCCATGAAATCTATACCCCATACATCAAATATTTCGTAGAAGAGTATGGACGTTAGTGGCATTTGGTCCTTTGGTCTTAGGTTTCCAACTTTTTGACACTGCTCGCAAGATTTGCAAAACTTGTAAGCATCGGCAAAAATAGTGGGCCAATAAAATCCAGATTCAAGGACCTTATGGGCCGTTCTTTTAGGACCAAAATGCCCTCCACAGGCTTCGACATGATAGAAGTTTAGAATAGAGTGTACCTCACGGAGATCTACGCATCTCCTTATGATTTGGTTTGGACAAAATTTCCACAAGTAAGGCTCATCCCACACATACTGTTTTGAATCTTTTTTTAGTTTGTATTTTTGAGCTCGAGTGTAGTCTGATGGGAAATTTTTCGTAACCAAATAGTTTACCATGTCAGCATACCATGGTGTGATTGTCTGGTTGGTAAGCAGCTGTTCATCTGGGAATGAATCATTTAGCAGGGTTGGATCTTCATTATTGATGATCCTACTTAGATGGCCTGCAACTAAGTTTTGCTTTCCGCTTTTATCTCGGATCTCCAGATCGAACTCTTGAAGCAGTAGGACCCAACGAATGAGCCTAGGCTTCGCATCTTTCTTTGTCATCAAATACTTTAACGCTGCATGGTCAGAAAAAACAATGACTTTAGTTCCCAACAAATATTGTCGGAATTTTTCCAAAGCAAATATGATGGCAAGAAGCTCTTTCTCTGTTGTTGAATAGTTGCTTTGGGCGGGGTCCAATGTTTTCGAAGCGTAGTATATGACGTGGGGGACTTTGTCCTTCTTTTGCCCCAACACCGCCCCTACCGCGTGATTACTTGCATCGCACATAATCTAGAACGGTAGACTCCAATCTGGCGGTTGAATGATGGGTGTGCTTACCAACAGGTTCTTCAAAGTTTCAAAGGATTGTTTGCATGCGTCTGAAAATTCAAACTCTACGTCTTTTTGTAGAAGTTCGCACATCGGTCTTGATATCTTTGAAAAATCTTTGATGAACCTCCTATAAAAACTTGCATGACCAAGAAAAGAACGGACCTCTCGAACACATTTTGGGTAGGGTAGAGTTTTAATAACATCAATTTTTGCTTTGTCAACCTCTAATCCCTTTGCTGAAACAATGTGTCCTAGTATGAGTCCTTGGTCAACCATAAAATGACACTTTTCGTAATTTAAAACCAAATTGGTTTCAATGCATCTTTTCAAAATTTTTGTAAAATTATTTAAGCACTCCTTAAACGAATTTCCATACACAGTAAAATCATCCATAAACACCTCTATAATCTCTTCAACATACTCGGAGAAGATACTCATGATGCACCTTTGGAATGTGGCGGGGGCATTGCAAAGCCCAAAAGGCATTCGCCAATACACAAACGTGCAAAAGGGGCATGTGAACGTTGTTTTCTCTTGATCTTCCGGTGCAATGGGTATTTGGTGAAAACCTGAATATCCATCTAGACAACAATAATGAGTTTTTCCCACTAACCTTTCCAACATTTGGTGGATAAAGGGTAGTGGGAAATGATCTTTACGAGTAGAGGTGTTTAACTTTCGGTAATCAATACAAACACGCCACCCGTTTTGCACACGGATGGGTACCAACTAACCTTGCTTGTTTTCCGTCACCGTGATTCCCGTCTTCTTTGGGACAACCAGGATTGGACTTACCCACTTGCTGTCTGATATTGGGTAAATCATTCCTGCGTCCAATAGCTTAAGAATCTCCTTTTTCACCACCTCCATCATGGGTGGATTGAGTCTTCTCTGGGCTTCTCTTGATGGTTTGTACTCATCTTCCATGAAAATCTTGTGCATGCACATCGATGGGCTAAGTCCTTTGATGTCGGCTATTGTCCAGCCGAAGGCTTCTTTGTAGTTCTTTAGCAAACCCATCAATTCTTTTTCTTCTTCTTCAGACAGTTTGTTGGAAATGATGATTGGTAAGGTATCCTTCTCTCCCAAGTACATGTACTTTAAATGGTTGGGGAGATCTTTTAATTCCAACTTTGATGCCTGTGAAATGGAAGGAAGAAGTTTTTCGTTAGAAATTTGCAATGGCACTTTTGGCAAATCATACCTTGCTTTCTTTTGGTGGTCTAGGTATGATGCGATTTCCAAGATTTCTTGACTTAGATCGAACTTCTCGATAAGCTCCTTTGTCTTCTCCTTGTCTAAATTTCTGTTTAAGACTAGAGCTAATAAATCAGTGTTAGACAATTCGAAACATTCTTCAACTAATGGGTTGATTACATCAAGAAAATTTAAAGACGAAACAGTTTGTGGATAACGCATAGCATCAAAAATATTGAAATTTATGATTTCTCCATCAAATTCCATGGAAAGCGTTCTATTGAAAACATCAATTTTTTTTCTTGCTGTGCTCATGAAAGGTCTTCCCAAGAGTACAAAACAAGAATTTGGTGTTTCGTCTCCACCCATATCTAAAACGTAGAAATCAGCGGGAAATACTAGTTCATTAACTTGCACCAAAACGTCCTCTACTACACCTTTTGGGTGTACTACAGAGCGATCGGCTAGTTGAATTATCACCCCGGTGCTTATTAATGGTCCTATTTTTAATGATTTAAAAATGGAGTAAGGTAGGACATTAATTGAAGCACCGAGATCTAGCATGGCTTTTGCAATGTAAAGATTTCCCATTTTACATGGAACAGTGAAAACACCCGGATCTTTACATTTTTTCGGTAGTCGTTTTTGCAAAACGGCCAAGACGTTTTCACCAACCTTAACAGTTCCACTTTCTTTTAGTTTCTTTTTGGAGGTACAAAGCTCTTTGAGAAATTTCGCATATCTAGGAATTTGTTTGATTGCATCAAGTAAAGGAATATTTACCTCAACTTTCCGAAACATGTCCATAATTTCTTGATCTTCCTTTTCCTTCTTTGTGTTTTTAAGTCTAGATGGAAAAGGAGGAGGGGTGATTTTTACCTCAACTTTGGATGGTTCCTTGGGAGCTTCGCTTCTTGAATTGGTATCGTCTTCGATCTCTATTTCTCTTTGTCTCTCTTTTGACAAGCTTGGTCCTTCATAGCTTTTCCCACTTCTTAAAGTAACAGCATTTACATTATGTTTGGGATTTTCTTGAGATTGAGAAGGTAACTTACCTTGGGATTCCATCTTGTTGACAGAAGTGGCTAGCTGAGCCATTTGTTGCTCCAGGTTCTTGATGCTAGCTCTTGTTTCTTGCTGAAAAGATATAGTATTTTTAGCCAAGTTAGAGACAATTTCTTCCAAAGACATACCTGAGGGGTTTCTTGGAGCGGCATGTTGTGGTTGTTGATACCGAGGTTTGTATTGGGGCCTCGGTTGAGCGTTTCTCCATTGTTGGGTATTATCAAAATTTTTAGAATTTTGTCCCATGTGGTCACCCAAAGCATTTACGTGTTCGTTTTCATCTTGTAAAGATGGACACATGTCGGTTGGATGACCGTGTTGGAGGCAAATTCCACAAGCTCTTGCCTTTGGTTGGGTCCCTCTCTCTTTTGTTAACAAAATAATGGCTTTTGTTAATTCATTTAATTGAGTTTCAATGAGAGGGGTACTTACTTGTTTTTCTCCTCGTGGAGGGTCGGGATACCATTCGTCTTCCCCGATTGAATGCTTTGAGTCTTCGGCCAAAGTAGCAATTAAGGCCCGGATTTGGAACGGAGTCTTGTCTAGCAAGGATCCACCACTTGAAGCATTGATAATTCGCCTATCAAGATGAGATAGGCCTTCACAAAAATATTGGAGAAGTTGGTGTTCCGACAAACCGTGTTGTGGGCACCGAGCGCAAAGGTTTTTAAACCTCTCCCAATATGTGTGTAAGGACTCTCTTCGTCCTTGATGCAAGGTGAGAATTTCTCTACGGATGCTCGAAGCTTTTGGGTCCGGGAAGTATTTGTCAAGGAATGCTTGAGCAATGACGTTCCATGTTGTTATCGTCCCCGGTGGGAGATAGTACAACCATTCTTTGGCGGCATCGTAAAGAGCAAAGGGGAATGCCCTTAGCTTGATTTGGTCCTCGGTCACATTATGCGGTTTCATACCCGAACATACCACATGAAATTCCTTAAGGAATTTATGGGGATCTTCATTTTCCAAACCTCTAAAGGTTGGAAGTAAGTGTATGAGCCCGGACTTTAGCTCAAAATTCTCCACATTGGGATAATTTATACACAAAGGTTGTTGTGTATCTTTTCGGGCACCCCATTGTCTCAAGGTATTTTCTTCGTCACCCATTTTTATTGGATTAGTAGAAAAATCAGAAATAGGAGTAGAAGTAGAAGGTGGTGTAGGAGAGAGTGTTGATGTAGTGTGAGATTTTTGGTAATCAAGCTTCTTTTGAAGCTTGGTTTGTTTTCTTAATATTTTTGCAGTCTTTTCTATTTCTTTATTGATCTCTCGAGGTGTACCTGTTCGATCAGATCTGGGCATAAAATATTAGTAATACCGTGCTCCCCGGCAACAGCGCCAATTTGTTGAGTGTCGTAACCAACAAAATAAAAGAGTTGCAATATGGTTTTAAAATGATTTGTTGATTACCAATATTTCGTGATTACACTACTTGTTATAAATACTAACTATGTAGTATAAATGGCAAGTAGGGTCGATCCACAGGGAGCGATGGTCTAATGAATTATACCTTGATTTTCACGAGATTTAAACTTGTAAAGATAGTAACAAAAGGGGGGTTTTGATGTTTAGTTGAAATATGATTGTATATTTGACTTGGGACAAAATTTAGAAAAATTGCTTTTGTATTTTATAATTTGGGGACAAATTATGGTTTTGCATTTTTAGTCATATGATTGGAAATAACAATAAGAATGATGTTTATAACTTTAATCTTTCTTAGTTGGTACTTTGTGTATGCCGAAAGCTCACACATACACCATTCACCTAATGTACCTTAGTCAAGAGAAGCTCGTTAACTAAGACTAATCTTACTAATCAAATCTAGATAAGATCATAGAATTTGAATGAAAGATTGCATTATGTTTTATGTGAATGTTCCCAACAATGTTCAATACTCCTAAACAAGCGTTGAAGCGTCAAAACATGTGATATGATTTTCACCAATTAAAGATGATTGTCACAAATAACATTTTATAAAACAATTACGGATTTTATAATTTGTATGACTAGATTGATTATTATTTGAGATCAAATGGCCAATATGAAATAAATAAAAACCAAACGCTTGTTAAACCTCAAAATCATATCACTAGAAAGATATAAAATCAAACATCAAACTTTATATTAAATCACAATCATAATCCTTAATACAAAACCAGAAAAATAAAGTTACTAGCCACTCATGACTAGTAGAAGAGAAATAAACTTACAAAATGAAGATAATCCACACTTGAAGTTGCACACAAACACAAACACAATGTAACTAGAGAGTTTTGCAGGAGAGAATGGAATAAGAGATCTATGAGATGGTTCTAAGGCTAACCAAACACATCTATTTATACTAACACACCAAGGGTAAAATGGTAAATTGAACAATGGCAAACATCATCATTCCAAGACCCATATCCTTCATCACATGGCCTCAAAATCAGATTGGATCTGCATCTGGTCGTGTAGCATGAGGATGACAGCACAAGAAGGAGTAAACAACTCATAGTGGGCCAAAAAGTAGATCTGGACAGCAGGAAAAGTTACACGGCCGTGTAACTTCTTGGGCCAAGATTACACGGTCGTGTAATGGTGCATTTTTCCCGGACATCCCTTGAGCTGACGTGGCATCAAACGTGGCATGATCAATTTACACGGCCGTGTAACTTCAAGGCATAAAGTTACACGGCCCGTGTACCATACTTTCTTCGGGACGACATTTTTGTAACTTCTTCGTTTGAGCTCCGTTTCTTCTGAAATTTCTTGTGTAGCCTCCCATTGTCATCCAATACAAGATTCATCCTTCAAAAGCACCTGAAAATAACCACAAAGTGTGAAAGTAGATTGCTATTCTTGAAATCCCGAAAAACATGAAAATATGCAATAATGAGAATCAAATGCAAGATAAAAAAAAGGATAAAAAGGCATGAAAACATGCTTAGAAATACACTTAACAATGACACGGCATGCTCGGGTGGTTATAAACGTCTATGAGATAGATCAAAACTCTGCCAAAATGATCTTGACGAGACTCAAGATGCATTGCCCTAGGAAATAGTTTTCTGTCATTGCAAAGTGTAATGATTTGGCATGAGAGATATAAAAGGTGCAACATACTCACATAATCCATTAACATATATCAGATAGATGATGTCATCAGTATAGACCTGGCTATAGTAAGCATGACCTTGATAAGATTCAAGATGCATGGAAAAGAGTATCCGAAAGGAAATAGTTATTGAAAATCATGACACAAGGATTATAAGTAATCCTTAGATTCCAAAAGAGTTTGGAATAGGACTGGATCGAATCCAACAAGTTTCTTGGATCGATCAGAAGTGTCATGAACATGTCTTGATGACTTAATGCTTAGAGCATAGTGAGTCAGATTCAGGATATGACCTGGCTGGGAATACTTAATGGATTTTGTACATACATGAGAAATCATTGGAAAATGATTAGGGGTGAATGTTGATAACAATTTGAAAAAAGTTTTTTAAAATAGGGACTTAATGGTTAAAGAATTTTGTTGGCATTCCGATGGAGCGTGTGTGGCTCACCGGCACGTCGTAACACCTCGAAATAGTCTAAGGGTGCAGTCATGTGGACTAAAGATCCCGAGAACCATGGAAAGTCACAATACATAGAATGGAGTTGTTAGTGAGAATGACGGTATGACCAAAATTGAAATATCATCGGAAGGATATCCAATCGGATAAAGTGTATAAATGTATAACATTTGAATACATAGAAAGAGTGAAAGGTCAAGTAGACATAGATACATAACACAATTAAATAGTTTAAAAGGTATCTAAAAACCGATAATAGTTTTATGTAAAATCCAACTTGGTGATTACCTCGTGGAAACTTGGTAATTAGGCAAGAGTAGCCACCGGTCAGATTTTATGTTTCAATTTTGCATGTTTCAGTTCCCGAATAATTTGATTATTCAAAAGGTCCACAGTCGCTCATACTTTTCGGGAGTAAGTATGAACGAATACTGTCGTGAATTGGTTTGTAGATTGTCTATGGAGTTAGACATTGCAGTAAGACTGCTACAACGTTCATGAGTGCTTAGAAATAGAGATTTGAGTATTGGATAAACCCGCGCTCAATAGATTGCTTCATGGATTACATCACGAGCAATGTTGAGACGATAATATCGTATGATCTTGAAGTGGAGACATATGAGTTGAAATTTACGAGTCGGTTGTGCATTGAAATACGTAAACGCATCGGTAACTCGATGTTATAAAATGCATTGTTGTGTACGATTTTGACAAGTAAAAGACACAAACATATGAGTCAAAGCTTATTCGTTCCTTGACCCTGATGGGAAACAGATATCTGTAGGCCGCTCGATGATTTTGAAGTTGACTAAAGTGTTGGCCAGCCTGGACTAAATTGATGTGTTCAAATTAGAAGTCTGAAAGTCATAAGCAGAATCGGAAATTGGGAAACAGAGTATCAGACAGAGATTGATCTCAATCCATGTCTCGTGTCTGAAAATATATTGTTGGACGAAGGGTTATATGATCACTTATCTTTGGACAGAACTGACTGGGTCAGAGTTCGGCAGCAGTTTCTTGGAAGCTGCAGGTTGTTTATTAATTAGAAGATAAATTAAAGTCATAGACTTATCCAAGTGGGAGACTGTTGGATTAGGTGTCTAAGCCATGACTTTACATTTATCTTTATCTTGTTAATTGAAGCAAAGTCCATTTGGGTTGCCCTCATAGCTGGAGGTTAGGATAGAGTTCAGTAGAGTAAAAGGTTGATTTATTAATTGTTTAATAAATCAATAGAATTAATTAAATGGTTTATTAATATATTTAAGTGTTAATATATTAATTAGAAACTATAATAATTAATTGAGATTTAATCTAGAATTAATTGGATTTAATTTAGTGATTAAATTAATTAATTAAAAGTGCAGGGACTGGTTTGTATTTATTCAATAGTTGAATAACTGGCAAGCTAGTAGCCAGGGGCCAAAGTTGGCGCCAATATGGAGGGAACTCCATAGTTGGCGAAAACCCTAATTAGGGTTTAGAAGCCTTGGTCCAAATGGTCAACAGGCTTGCCCATTAAGGAGGCTCCTCTAGGGTTTCAGCTGTAACTCTTGGAGGCTATAAAAGGAACCTCCTGGCTCCCCTTTTCTGCGCCACTTTTGAACCAACAATTGCTGGACTGTCTTCTCCATTGCTTGGGTGTGACTTCATTTGAAGCAGGATCTCTTTGCTGCTAGCTTCAAGAACAAGATCAAAAGGTTGGTTATTCTTCATTTGATCTTTAGAAATAATTGTTGGCTTTAGGATTTTAGTTTATTATCTTCATAGAAGAAAACATAGATCTTTCTAGGGTTGCATGTGAACCATAAGAGATTATTTGTTCATTTTTTGCTAGAAAACCTTCAGATATGATATATTAATCAATACTTGTTGTGTTCTATATTAGCGTGTTTAATCCATGAATAATCTAGTTATTCTAAATGTCCATAGTCGATAATAATTGTGATAGCTACTATTAACTAAGACTATTATGAATTGGATTGGTGGATTTTCATGAGATGAAAATGCCAAAGTGTTGCAACCAAGTTCATAGGTACTTGTTGGGAAGTATTGGACTTGACCCTCTTCAAGATCACTTCATGGATCGTTTTCATGAGTGACTTGTTGTGCACAAAACAACTAACTTGTAGTTATTATGATTTTAAAGTCTTAATCCAATTATTTACCTAATTATATGACTATTAGACTTACGAGCAAGTATTACTCGATCATTTAATAGTATAGTTTTGGTAAGTAAAGGTATCGAATTTCCACAGGGAGCTAATAACTAACTTAAAGTTTTCAATTATCAATCAAACAGTTTAGAGGCGAGTTTTAGTAAAAACTCGTAAAACTAAGTTTTGGATGCTTGTAAAATAGACGAAATAATAAATAACAATTATCGTAACAACACAACAATTAAGAGATAATATGATCAAATAATAACAAGGGAAGCTTTCGCCTAGGATTTGTTGATTCATATAAATCTAGGTTGACTAGTTTTGCTTATGTGCAATGAGTTAAAATAGGTAGCATTAAGTGGTAGGATCATATGGTCAAGTCACCTATGGTCATGAGTTGTAAACATAGGCCATACCCTAATGGTCATAGTGATATGATCATAGGCCATACCCTAATGGTCATAGTGATACCCTAATGGTCATAGTGATATGATCATACAATCAATGGTCATGAGTTGTAACTAAATATGATATAAGTTTTATTTCACTAATCAAGTTTATAACTAAAATAACTTCACTAGTTAAATGGTCAATAACTAGTCCAATGATATATAGGTGTCAATTACACATCAAAATGGTTCATATGATCGATACGTTTAAATGGTCAATAAACTATAATCATATGACGAAGGCTATCAAGATTATAAACTTTAATCAAATTCAATATGTATAGCATGCAAATTATATATTCTAACTGATATTTAACTCGAATCAAGAACTAGATCAACACAAATTTATATTAACGAATCAACATCACCTAGGCAAAAGCTACAGGGAATCTAGCCTAGCATGGTATCAAGTATACAATAACAATATGAAGAATACATGATAAAAGATACCAACCGGTTAAATTCGATGAATCCTTGCAACAAAATGAAGATCCTAGCTCCTTCTTGTAATGTAAATAACTCTCAAATACATTTATCACACATGAAATGTTGAAATACACGAAATATAATAGTTCTAAAATGTCAAATGACTGATTTCTCTCTTGGATTCTAACAATGGTCCTTCAAATGGTCGTCCAATGCGTTCTATTTATACCAGGCGGAGTCTCAGGGCGCGGTGCGCCTTAGTGGATTAGATCTGGCAGTCTTTATCGCTGGAAAGGCCACGTGATGGTTCGCTTTTCAGATCGGATCTGGGGCACGGTGCGCCCAAAGGTAAGGCGGGGTGCGCCCTTGCACATGTTAGGCAACCCGGTTGAATCATTAGATGAACCCACGCTTCATTATCTTAATCTCAAGTGGACCAGCATGTCGAACACTGGCATCATCTTAGGCGCAGTGCGCCCTTGGTATGGGCGGGGTGCGCCCCTGCTGAAATCAGAATGTCACTTTGTTTCGTTTAATGCTCAAATCTCTTGTAAAATCCGATCTTTCGCTCCATATGTGTCTTTTAGCTACAAAAATGTATTTTTAGCATATTAGGTATCTTTAGTTCATAAAATGTATGAAACTAAACTAAAATGACACTGATATCGCCCGGAAAATATGTATAATTTACGCGATATCAAAATACCCCATACTTGAACTTTGCTTGTCCTCAAGCAATTCTTAGAATAATTTTTAGGTTAAAAATTCAATCCAAATAAACAAATACAGACACCATAGAAAAATGTCAATGTCAGTCAACATGGTCAGAATCAGTTTTGTAAGGACCCTATATATTGAACAAACGTTACCCACTTTTAGCTTTGTGAACCACTTTCTTTGGCTACTCGAAGGACGAATAGACTCGTCAAGATTTGGTGATTAGGAGTGTGTATCAGACAAATGAAACAAAGGATGTACCCAGTGGGGGTACTTTTCATCTACCTTTTATGAGGCTTTTATCCTATTGAAATTGGGATTTTAAATTTCCTCTGGGCAAACACCCGGTTTTGAAAGTTTCACCCTTGTACTGTCCTTTATTGTTTACCGTCTCAAACCTTTCATTTCCTTTTTCTCATCACCAATCATAAAACTTCAATCTTCGATCTCGACAGGCCAATGTATTCTATATCTTCAATTTTTTTAGCTCGGGTTAAGTCTCTAATTTTTGTAGACTTCTTGATGTTTTCGTCTTTTTGCTCTTCATTTTCTTTGAAGTCTTTAATTAATCGTTGGATCTCTTTGACTTTTTCTCTTTTCTCAAGAACTTGGCTTCTAAGAATTTTCTTAGATGCATGGAAGTAGATTGTGATCAAGCTGGTATTATCGATCAATTTTATGACTTGATCCCAATGATGTATAATAGGGGACCGTCTTCAAGTTTCATCAGGAATCCATTCGATGAATCAAAAATAGTGATGAGAAGGTGGCAATGTAAGGTTGTTTGAGACTTGGGAGTACAAAGTGTTAATCCTTTCAGAAGCCAAGATGCGAATTTTCTGATAAATAATATGCAAGGCTTATTATTTGTGTGTACACATCATCCCAATCAACCTCCTCTAAACATATCTTAACTCATTGAGCACCTGCATCTGTCTTCCAAACAAGTAGTATCAAAGTGGTCGGTTAGGCTAAAAGTGTGGTTCATTTGTTTAGTATAAAGAATTTCAGACAAAACTCAGGACCAATCTTATGATTCAATTTTTATGACTTGGAACTATGGTATCTGATTTATAAATTTTTCAAAATTTTACCCAAAATTAACCTATAAATGCTCAAAGACAAATAAAATACAAGTGTAAGTACTGCAATCCCTACCCCATACTTGAACAATACAACGTCCCCGTTGTATAAATATTTATAAAATAAGCTTATGAAAAGGAGTATTGGAACCGACTCCCCTGAGGTATTGTACAGGTGATTGCAGATGCTGAACTTGGAGCTCTCGGAATGGATCGTGAGATGTCATCGTTTCAGTGCGATCTTATTATATTTTTATTTTTATTTATTAAAAGGACTGAAACAAAAGTCAGTCTTTCTGCACAATTATCAAATAAAACACACAAAATCTCAAACAATACGGTTAGATAAACACACAAATAATAAAACACACCACAAATAAAAACACACTAAAAAAAATCAAAATAAAAATTTAAATCATAGTTTTTTTGTTTTTGTTTTAGAAATCACCCAAAATAAAAATATATGACAAACAATACCATAAATGTCAATCCAAATCCTCAGTATCATCAAATCCATGCCCATGCGGCTGATAGTCTCCTCCTGATGGATCACCATGAGCCCCACTAGACTGTCCTGCTCCTCCCATCCTTTGATCCCATGTCGGATAGGGATACTGCAGGGGCAGCTGCCATCCTGCCTGCTGATACATGTGTCCCATGAACTGCTGTGTATCATCCAGGTAGTGTCCTAGGGCATTCGCCTCTTGCTGGCGACGCAAATCCATCTGGACCATTTGGTTATAGAGGAAATTTAAGTTTACCTCTTGTTCTGGTCCTTGCTGCTCGTGCTCGTGCTGGCGGCGTCGGCTCTGTCCGGAAGCAGAGGGCTGTGCTGCTTCTGCCCCAAATCCCGGTGGCAGAGTGGTGGTAGTAATACCGATGAAATCGTACGTGTTCGGCGCCACCCTCCGAATCATAGATTTAAAATGTGATTCGGAGAGGATTTTCAGGTGCTCTGTTTTGACCGTGAGCATGTTGATGGAGGAAAAATCGCCCAATTTCTTTGCGATCCGTGTAATCATATTGCCACCGCAAATCGGGCTAAGCGTGTTTTGCCCTTTTGCTCGCTCCCTAAAAAAAACTGCAATCGCGTGTGGGAGATGGAATTTCACTTCGGGGTTAATTGCTCCCCAAAGTGCCAGCAAATCTAGGTACGGGCATTTGTCAAACCCGTATGATTGGTTCACGGTTAACGCTAGAAAACGGTGGAGCATTCTGTGGATATGATTTTGGATTTGGGAAGCTTTATTATCTCGTGGTATTGTATTGTTGACGTTTGCTATTTCTTGAAAGAACACACTGCATCTCCCTTCGCTGAATTCGACTTTGTCATACGTCGAAAGATAAGCCGGGAAGTGTGGGTGAAATGGCAGCTCCTCGGGGTAAAGGTCCAGGAGATATGCGAATCGGGCAAGGGACACATCATGCCAAGTTCCCATCAATCGGAAACGAATATCTTCATCAGTTTCTTTCTCATATTTGAAAGTAGAAAGAAACTCTAGCGTTAGCTCCATATGCACATTTTCGTTTATCCGGAAGATGTTGTTCCAAGCCTCGTCCGTCACTAACCCAAATAATGGATCTTCGAATTGGCGGATGAGGTAAGGTGCCAGTTTATCTGATATTCCAATTGCATCCAGCTTGTCCCAATCCACTGCTGGAGCAACATTCATATCCTTCTTTATCAAACTAGCCAAGACATATTTTGCATCCCGGTCTTCATCTGAATTCCCAAATCTCAAATATGGGTGATTTGTTTTTGAGGTTTTGAATTTGGTACCTGCAAATCAATTCAAAAAAATGAGCTAAACAAGCAAGAAAAACTAGCAATTTGGCCTGGCAGGAGGCAGGCGCGCTGCGCCCATGGGACAGGCGGGGTGCGCCCTGCGGCTGATCGGGTTCTTCCTGTTCAAGTCGTTTTCAAACCAAGTTTTTGCTTACAACCAGCCAATATTCGTGTATGCATTATGATTATTGATACAATAGACCACAAATATCACAAAACAAACATCAATTACATCGAAAATCAACAATCAAAATTCTAGGGTTTGTTCTTCCCCAATTTGTCAAATTTGTGTGAATTTGATGTTTTGTATGCAATTGAAGTTTGTAATGTAATCTACTAGTCATATGCATCAATAACCCTATCAAAACAACACCTAAATTGGACTATAATCAAGGAACACGAATTTTCAAGTCAAGAACTCATTTTGGAAAAATTTCAATCAATTTGATGTTAAATACAATGTAATCTAGCAAGAAATCTTAGTATAATGCACAAGGAAAGGAAAGAAACGAAGAAAACATACCCATATATGAAGATTAACCAAGAAATATGAAGCAAAAGTCGAGTTTTGGAGGTGTTTTGCTCGGTTCCTGTCGGCGGATCGCGTTTGAGAGAAGAGGGGATGGTAAAAAATGAAGTTTGACAGCTTACCTGACTTTTGTATCTGCGAACCGGCACGGTGCGCCTCAACATGGGCGGGGTGCGCCCTGCGCCTGGCTTCCCTCTTTGATGCTTATAAATTTTGCCCTCTAATTTCATTTCTTGTTTTATTTATCAATTTTATTTTTACCACAAAATTTTATTTTATTTATATGTTATATTTTCTATTTTTTTTTTATTTATATATTTTATTTATATATTTTTTTATATATATAAAAATCAAATAAAACCAAAGGAAAATAAAACCAAAGGAAAAATAACAAATAACACATACCAATCAAAAACTCGGGTTGCCTCCCGGAAGCGCTTCTTTTTCATAGATTTGGAGTCTTTTTAGCTGGACTCCATTCCACTCCAAGGTTCTACTGTTTGGAGTGGGATGTCTTCGCGTTCGTTCTCGATGTGAACGCCTTCCTCATATCGCTTAAGTCTGTGTCCGTTCACTTTAAAGCTCTCTCCTCCTTCCTTAAAAAGATCCACAGCCCCGTGTGGATACACTTCTTTGATTGTGAACGGACCATACCATCTTGTCTTCAGCTTTCCAGGGAAAAGTCTTAAGCGTGAATTGTAAAGTAAGACTTTTTCCCCTGGTTGGAAATCTTTGTTTCCTTTTAACCTTGAGTCGTGCCACCTTTTGATTTTATCTTTGTAAATCGCTGAATTTTCGTATGCGTCATTTCGCAGCTCATTCAGCTCATTTAATTGACACAAACGGTTAGTACTGACAAGATTAAAATCCATGTTACACGATTTCAAGGCCCAGAATGCCTTGTGTTCAACCTCTACTGGGAGGTGACAAGCTTTTCCATACACCAATTTGTAGGGGGTAGTGCCAGTAGGTGTTTTAAAAGCGGTTCGAAAAGCCCAAAGTGCATCATCAAGCTTTTCGGACCAATCTTTTCGACTAGTTCCCACGGATCTTTCCAAAATTCGTTTTAAAGCCCTGTTTGTGATCTCCGTTTGACCACTTGATTGCGGGTGATAAGGTGTGGATATTCGATGGGTCACCCCATACTTATTTAAAGCAGTTTCCATTTGTTTGTTGCAAAAATGAGTACCCCTATCGCTTATAAGAGCTTTAGGGACACCGAAACGTGCAAAAATGGTTTTCAAAAATTTAACCACACCTCGAGCATCATTTGTGGGTAAAGCTTTTGCTTCAGCCCACTTTGATACGTAGTCAACCGCAACCAATATATATTTGTTTCCTTGGGAATTAGGAAAAGGCCCCATAAAGTCAATACCCCATACATCGAAAATTTCACATACTTGGATAGAATGTAATGGCATTTCATTTTTGGAGGAGATATTACCCGCTCGCTGACACGGATCGCATGTCTTTACGAAAGTTGTTGCGTCCTTGAAGATTGTGGGCCAATAAAAGCCTGCTTCAAACACCTTTCGCGCGGTGTAATTCGCTCCGTGATGTCCACCTGTCGGTCCTTGATGGCATTGCTTAAGTATGTCTTCAATTTCCTTCCCGTGTACACACCTCCTTATGATGTTATCCGGACATGATCGAAAAAGGTATGGCTCATCCCATAAGTAGTACTTGATGTCGGCAAAGAACTTTTTCTTCTGTTGATGAGTAAGCCCTCCGATCAGCACTTTGGCTGCAAGGTAGTTCACAATGTCCGCATACCAAGGGGTTTCCATTTTAACATGAATTGACATTACATGTTCTTCAGGGAAGGAGTCGTTTACTTCCTTTTCTTTTCTCGCCTTCTGCTCCGCATTCTCCAGTGTTGACAAATGATCTGCTGCCAAATTCTCGGATCCTTTCTTGTCTTGAATTTCAATATCAAATTCTTGTAACAGCAAGACCCAACGAATTAAGCGGGGTTTGGCATCTTGCTTGTTGAACAGGTACTTGATTGCTGAGTGATCTGTATAGACAATGGTTTTTGATAAAATTAGATAAGGCCGGAATTTATCAAAAGCATACACTACTGCCAGGAGTTCTTTTTCAGTGGTAGTGTAGTTTTCTTGAGCAGGATTCAGAGTCTTGCTGATGTAGTAAATTGGCTTGAACTTCTTTTCGATTCTTTGGCCCAAGACGGCTCCCAACGCGATATCACTTGCGTCTGTCATTAGTTCAAAAGGTAGATTCCAGTCTAGGCCGATCATGATTGGAGTAGTGGTTAATTGAAGCTTCAAAAATTCAAAAGCATTAACACATTCATCATTAAAATCAAATTTTACATCATTTTGTAAAAGTTGTGTTAAAGGTTTTGTTATTTTAGAAAAATCTTTTATAAAGCTCCGGTAAAAACCGGCATGTCCCAAAAAGCTTCTGACTCCTTTCACGTTGGTCGGTGGTGGAAGCTTAGCAATGACTTCAACTTTTGCTATGTCGACTTCAATCCCTCGACCCGACACTTTGTGGCCCAAGACTATTCCCTCTTTAACCATGAAGTGGCATTTCTCCCAATTGAGCACTAGATTGGTTTCTTTACATCGTTTAAGCATTTTGTCTAGATTAGACAAACAATCGGTAAATGAGTTACCAAAAAGTGAGAAGTCATCCATGAAAACCTCCATTGAGTTTTCCATCATGTCATGGAAGATTGCCGAGACACATCTTTGAAAAGTGGCTGGAGCATTGCATAGACCAAAAGGCATTCTTCGGTATGCGAAGATTCCTTGAGGGCAGGTGAACGTGGTCTTTTCTTGATCTTCTGGGTCAATGGGAATTTGAAAATAACCTGAAAAACCATCCAAAAAACAGTAATATGCTTTTCCCGATAAACGTTCCAGCATTTGATCAATGAAGGGAAGAGGAAAATGGTCTTTTCGTGTTGCATCGTTTAATTTGCGATAATCGATGCACACCCGCCATCCAGTCACTGTTCTTGTAGGTATAACTTCATTCTTTTCGTTGGTAATGACGGTTATTCCTCCCTTATTTGGAACGACATGGATAGGGCTGACCCATTTGCTGTCAGAAATCGGGTGGATGATACCCGCATCAAGTAGCTTCATGATCTCTTTATCCACCACCTCTTGCATTTTAGGGTTAAGTCTTCTTTGGTGTTGGGCCGATGGCTTTGAGTCTTCTTCCATTAGTATCTTGTGAGAGCATATGGTAGGGCTTATTCCCTTGATGTCTGAGATGCTCCATGCGATGGCATTCTTCCTTCTTTTGAGAACTTTCATAAGTTCTTCTTTCTCTTCTTGGCTCAATTCAGCAGAAATGACAACTGGGTGCTCTTTGGTCTCAGTCAAAAATGCATACTCCAAATGGTTTGGAAGTATTTTCAATTCTGGAATGCTCTGGTTCCTTGGAGAATTTTTCCTTGGAAGTATAGTTTCATCTTGGTCAGCAAAATGAGGTTCATCTTTCAATAGTTCTTCCAGTTCCTTCAGATCCTTTTCTGGATCGAAAGATTTCTCAGCAAGTTGCATTTCATGACTGTGGTTTTCTTCTTGTATCGCCCTTGCCTCTTCTTCCAATAGCAAATCGAAAGTGTCGATATGGAAGACCGTGTCATCACTCATCGTCGAGTGTTTGATCGTATGGTCCATGCCAAAGGTGATGGCGTCAGTGCCAACCCTAATGGTTAGTTTTGTGTCATGGACGTCTATTAATGCTCTTGCTGTGGCCAAAAAGGGTCTTCCGAGAAGAATGGGAACTTCATCATCTTCCTCCATATCCAGTATGACGAAATCTACAGGAAAAACAAATTTGTCAACTTTAACAAGAAGATCTTCTACAACACCTCTTGGATAAGTTACCGCCTTATTAGCAAGATTAATTGCCATTCGGACTGGTTTCGGTTCTGGTAGATTTAGTTTCCTGTAGAATGAATATGGCATTAAATTTATGCTAGCGCCTAAGTCTGCTAAACCATAGCTACTAGCATGGTTTCCAAATGTGCAAGGAAGATGTAAACCGCCGGGGTCTCCCACTTTCTCTGGTAAGTTTTTCATCATCGTAGCGTAGCATTTTTCACTTAATGTGACCAATGACACTTCTTCCATTTTATTGCGGTTAGTGAGAAGGTCTTTGAGGAATTTGGCATATTTTGGCATTTGTGTGATTGCATCAACGAAAGGAATGTTGATGCTTAGCTGCTTTAGGTGTTCAAGGAATTTCTTGAATTCTTTGTCTTCTTTCTCTTTCTTCAACCGTTGAGGAAATGGAATGGTCGGTTGGTGCGGCTCTGTTGAAGATGTCTCTTTTGTTCCTTCGCCTTTTGTATGCTCATTATCTTTCTCCGCTTTACCTATTTGTGAATCAAGAGTTGAATCGATGGTATTTTCCACGACTGCTGGTGGGATGATTTTACCGCTTCTGGTAGTTATTGCTTTGGCTTGGGCTCGTGGGTTTGGCTCGGTGTTGGTGGGAAGCGTCCCTGGTAATCTATCTTGCAAAACTTTGGATATTTGACCAATTTGGTTTTCGATGTTTTGAATGGAGGCTGCTTGATTTCTCAGTTGAACTTCGGTTGCCGAGTGTCTCTTTTCTGATCCTTCCATAAATTTGCCCAAAATGTCTTCTAAACTTGGCTTCTTTTCTTGGGTATGTTGTGGGTTAAATCCTGGTGGTGGCTGTTTATGTTGATTATAGGGTTGTTGCTGGCGTTCGAATGGTGGTTGTTGCCTCTGTTGGTTGTAAAAATCATTTCCTCCCCGCCTGTTATTTCTTCGTATCGGGTAGTCGAATCTATCTCCGGATGAGTAACAAGCATCTGCTTACTTGTTACCGTCTTCATCGTAAGGACAGTCTTTTTGTAGGTGAGGACCGCTGCAGTTGTCACATCCTACCGCGATGGCATGGATGCTTTGATTCATTTTCTTGAGGTCTCTCCCAAATTGGTCCAGTCGGTTATGTATGGCTGACATTCCTTCCACTGCTTCTTCCTTTAGCTTCCTTCGACATGACGGATCTCTTGAGGAATGGTAGTGGTGGGAATGTTTTGCAAGTTCCTCAATTCTTTCGTAAGCATCTGTGGCGGTTAGGTTTATGAGTGGTCCTCGCCCGTCGAGTAATTGTCTGGTTTGTGTATTGATGCAATCATAAAACTTCTGTACTTTCTGATGTTTGTCCATATCGTGTTGTGGACAATCTTGAATCAGTTCTTTGAATCGACTCCATGCTTGGTACAAAGTTTCATCTTCGTCTTGAAGGAAGTTTTGAATTTTTGCTTTCATTTTATTTATTTTGGAAGGTGGAGTGTATTCTTCAATGAAATCATATTTTAATCCGTCCCAGGTAGTGATGGAACCTGGAGGTAGTCTCTTTAACCATTTCTTTGCACCTTCGCGTAGTGTCATTCGGAAAATTCGTAACATGATTGCATCTGAGGAAATTCCTGGAATGTTGAAACAATCAGTTATTTCCGTGACTTGATCGATGTGTTCGACTGGATCTTCGTCTTCCGTCCCTTTGAAAGTAATCCCTTTTAGCGCGGAAAGGTAATGGCCTTTAAGCTCAAAATTTGCATTTTCAGGAATTTTTGGGCGTATGAGGCTTGGTCCTGTTCCGTCTCGTGCTCGGTTGTAGTATGCTTTCAAGGTTGGTTCTGGTTCGTTAACTGGGGCTGCCATTTCTTCTATTGGTTCTTCTTTTGGGAATATACTTCTTCTTGTTTTTCTCCTGATGTTAAATTCACGTTCTGGTTCGTTCAATGGAGGTATGATGTTCGGTTGTGAACTTCGGGTCATAAACTGCACATTAGAAACTATTTGCAAGTTGGGTGTGTTTCTCTTTTTTTTTTTTTTTAAATAAAATATATTATTTTTTTTATATATTATTTTTTTTATACAAAATTATTTTTTATAAAAATAACAAATGGAATAAAAAAAATTAAAACCCTTTAAAACCTTTATGTAATGAATTAGTTATAACAACCGAATATCTTATCAAATCCACTATAATGCGTTGACTATCAAATAAAGAACGGCCAGGCAGGACAGTAGGGAGGCAGGACTCTTTCGGTCAATGACCTTTCGAAAATCCAACACCCAAACCGGATCTGTCTATTCTGACACCGTTCTCGTAAGTAGAATTACTAGCATGATAGTTGGATTGATAATCAATTTAGTTTGAAACAACTAAATAAATTGCAAGCGGGTCTTAAAATTATTTAGTAAACAAATATAGAGAAATACATGCAAGTTTTGAAACAAACTAGAAAAATTAACTTCCGACGGTAGAAACCGTAAAAATGATCAATTGACTAACAATTGTAAACAATAGAATTAATTAAATAACTCCCCGGCAACGGCGCCAAAAACTTGTTGTGCACAAAACAACTAACTTGTAGTTATTATGATTTTAAAGTCTTAATCCAATTATTTACCTAATTATATGACTATTAGACTTACGAGCAAGTATTACTCGATCATTTAATAGTATAGTTTTGGTAAGTAAAGGTATCGAATTTCCACAGGGAGCTAATAACTAACTTAAAGTTTTCAATTATCAATCAAACAGTTTAGAGGCGAGTTTTAGTAAAAAATCGTAAAACTAAGTTTTGGATGCTTGTAAAATAGACGAAATAATAAATAACAATTATCGTAACAACACAACAATTAAGAGATAATATGATCAAATAATAACAAGGGAAGCTTTCGCCTAGGATTTGTTGATTCATATAAATCTAGGTTGACTAGTTTTGATTATGTGCAATGAGTTAAAATAGGTAGCATTAAGTGGTAGGATCATATGGTCAAGTCACCTATTCTATAATTTCTTAAGTAAATATAGCACAATGGTCATGTAACTAAATAACTTATAATTATGAATAATTAATATAATCTAGCATGCAAACATAGGCCATACCCTAATGGTCATAGTGATATGATCATACAATCAATGGTCATGAGTTGTAACTAAATATGATATAAGTTTTATTTCACTAATCAAGTTTATAACTAAAATAACTTCACTAGTTAAATGGTCAATAACTAGTCCAATGATATATAGGTGTCAATTACACATCAAAATGGTTCATATGATCGATACGTTTAAATGGTCAATAAACTATAATCGTATGACGAAGGCTATCAAGATTATAAACTTTAATCAAATTCAATATGTATAGCATGCAAATTATATATTCTAACCGATATTTAACTCGAATCAAGAACTAGATCAACACAAATTTATATTAATGAATCAACATCACCTAGGCAAAAGCTACAGGGAATCTAGCCTAGCATGGTATCAAGTATACAATAACAATATGAAGAATACTTGATAAAAGATACCAACCGGTTAAATTCGATGAATCCTTGCAACAAAATGAAGATCCTAGCTCCTTCTTGTAATGTAAATAACTCTCAAATACATTTATCACACATGAAATGTTGAAATACACGAAATATAATAGTTCTAAAATGTCAAATGACTGATTTCTCTCTTGGATTCTAACAATGGTCCTTCAAATGGTCGTCCAATGCGTTCTATTTATACCAGGCGGAGTCTCAGGGCGCGGTGCGCCTGTGTCAGGGCGCGGTGCGCCTTAGTGGATCAGATCTGGCAGTCTTTATCGCTGGAAAGGCCACGTGATGGTTCGCTTTTCAGATCGGATCTGGGGCGCGGTGCGCCCAAAGGTAAGGCGGGGTGCGCCCTTGCACATGTTAGGCAACCCGGTTGAATCATTAGATGAACCCACGCTTCATTATTTTAATCTCAAGTGGACCAGCATGTCGAACACTGTCATCATCTCAGGCGCAGTGCGCCCTTGGTATGGGCGGGGTGCGCCCCTGCTGAAATCAGAATGTCACTTTGTTTCGTTTAACGCTCAAATCTCTTGTAAAATCCGATCTTTCGCTCCATATGTGTCTTTTAGCTACAAAAATGTATTTTTAGCATATTAGGTATCTTTAGTTCATAAAATGTATGAAACTAAACTAAAATGACACTGATATCGCCCGGAAAATATGTATAATTTACGCGATATCATGACTCTTGAACCAAAGGTATTCTCTTTTATCCTTAGACCTAAGATGCATAAATGAGACTCAAGTGTAGGAAACACTACACTTTAATATGGTAAATCGTTGACTATGAAGAACATCATCAGGTTTAGTGTGAATTGCAAAAGGAGGCATATGCAGTCAAGATGGGATTTGTTCCTCTTATGTTTTAAGAGTTAGACATCTAAGGCGCTGGATTGAAAGTTGAACACAAACGAGAATGATTGAGATCCATGTCTTATTAAACAAAGGGATAACTAATATATAACCTTATACACTAATTGTAGCTTTCAGCTCCCGGGAGTTGGATGTTGTTGAATGGCACTACGTCATATGTTATTAGGGTCAGTGAAATGTTGCTAGATGTTCACCACTATCAGTGTCAATCTTTGATGCAAACTTATGCAAGTGTGAGATTTTTGGATCAATATAGTCAAGTATAATCACAGAATGATATTACTAGTAACATATGATCCTATAAGGTCACACCAAAAGTAAGACACCTATTAAGTATTTTATGTAGTCAATTTGATTCAACATAAAATATCAAAGACATTATGAAAGCCATTTTGGGTGAAATGACATTATGATTATATAATAAGAGTTAATCATAAGTATGTGCGGATAAACATTTAATGGTTTTTTGCATTCTACACCTAGATTTCAGATTTGGGGAATATCCAAACCCAAGATCTCGAAATTTGGAAAAGAATAAAGAAGATTATACCTTAATGAAGCTAGTAATTAAGTGTAATCAGTAGAAGATCATTAAGCTATATCAATTCCACCTACAAACCTTGAAAATCGCCAATCCCTAGTTCTCCTCCTCTCCAGGTCATGTTTTTCCCAAATAGGGAGGGAGATGACTCGAAATGTTTATAAGTTTGCTCAGTTAACACCTTTGGTCCATTTAGTTCTCATTTTCTATCTTTTTACCCAATCACTCACACATATTACTTTAAAGTCTAAGTTTTGACATTCTAAGTATAATGAACTATTTTATAAACATTTAACTCCCTAATGTCACTCAAAAGATGGTCAACACCAACATTGGCATTTTGACAATTTTAGTCCCTATGTCCATAATTTTAAAAAACATTTAACTAAATTCAAATCTGAAATTTACATTTACTAGTATACATTTATGTTTTTTTGTTATCTCAATTTATTTTTCATTTTATTAATTATTTTTATTGTTAATTGAATTTAAATTTTAGGCCCTAAACACGGGTGTTGTAGTGTGTGTGTGTGTGTGTGTGTGTGTGCATGCATATTAAAAAGACCTTTTTGTATTTTTTCCCTAATTCTCTTAGACGCAATACTTAAAGAGTTTTTCTGGTGTTATTTTTTAAAAATATTGTGTAGAAAAAAGTTTTGAAGTTCTCGAGTTTTGTACGTTCTTATTTGATCTCAATAATATATATATATATATATTATTGTATTAGGTGTTTAAGCCATAACAAGAGTCCTCACCCGATCGCTTATATATATATATATATATATATATATATATATATATATATATATATATATATATATATATATATATATATATATATATATATATATATATATATATATATATATATATGTATATATAGAGTCCGTTTCAAGGAAGAACCAATATTTTCCTAGGAACCGTAGGAACTTTTTGACTGAATTTTTTTTTTCAAAAAAAATGACATAATACATCTAGTCGATTATATTTAAGACTTTTTGTCAAAAAAAATTTGAAAAATAATATGTATACACGAAATGTGCATATATGCATTTTTTTCGCAAATGTGTATATGATCATGTTTCGTGCATATGTGCACATTTCGTGTATATATATTATTTTTTCAATTTTTTTTACAAAAGGTCTTAAATATAAGTGATTAGGTGTATTATGTCATTTTTTTTGAAAAAAAAGTTTCAGTAAAAAAGTTCCTACGGTTCCTAGGAAAATATTGGTTCCCATTTGATATTAAGTATATATATATATATATATATATATATATATATATATATATATATATATATATATATATATATATATATATATAGATATAGAGAGAGAGAAAATTAATATATTTTTAGGATAATATATTAATTGGAAATAGTTGTATTTAATTAATAATTAATCAGAAATTAATTGGAATTAATTTAGGGATCAATTAGACTAATTAAACATGTAGGGGTTGAATTGTTGTTGTTCAATAGTTGACCAATATACAATTAGGGCTTGTGCATATGGGTTGGACGAATCCACGGCTTAAAGCCTTATGGGTTTCGAAATCCGTATATGGATACAAGGCCTAATTATTGTAATGATAAGCCAGTTGAATTATATGATAAAAGCATTATCATATCATGAATTCAAATACGGCAGTTATATGCCTTTTATCATTTATCATCTGGAGACTATAAATAGACCCCCCTGGCACCCTCATATTCATGCCAAAAACTCATCGAGTTCCTATCCTCTCTCTTTTGTTTCTTGCTTGCTAAGTTATGGGTGTGAGCCATTAGGGGCACGAAACTTGTGGTGCTTGCTTCCAAAGTCAAAAAGGTATGAACACATCCTTTTGATTTTTAATTTGGCCTTAGTTATAGGTTCAATTGAGAAAAAGATAGATCCTAATTAGGTTGCATGTAAAATTAAGATTTAAGCTCATTGTTTGCATAGAACCCTTCAGTTGTATCAGAGTTGCGCTGTTTTTCTGTTGAATAGCTATAACTGTAATTAGGGTTTATAGAAATTAAACCCTAGCCTCCACATGGATGTCGACTTGGGCTAGGGTTTTGGAAACCCTAGCCTCCACCTTGGTTTTCGAAAATTGCTGGCCTCTTATAGGTTTTTTCTATTTTTGGTAAATATGATTGTTTAATAAATGGAAACCCTTGGCCTTATTTTTGAAAAACTTAGTGGGCAAGGATTAGGATTAAATTAATTGATTTAATTTGTTAATCCTAAATTGCTTTAATTTATTTAATTCTTAATTAAAAGATAAATCAATATGGTTTTAATTTGAAGTTTAAATTAATTAGTTTAATTTGAAAAACTTGAAAAGAATAAAACCAAATATTTTAAATTGTTTAAAATACATCTTATATATATATATATATATATATATATATATATATATATATATATAATATATATATATATATATATATATATATATATATATATATATATATATATATTAAAGATTAATATTTCTATGTATAAGATTAAGTCAGTTAAATCGCTAGAACGCCTCATTCACGAAGCTGGTCTATAAGGGGGGTATAAGGAGACTTCCTATAAAATGGCAGTTCAATGGGTGTCCACTCTCACCCATCGCTTCCTTGATCAGCGGAGTGTCGTTAGCAGAACGGATTTGATAGGTCGAACCTAATCTCATTAAAAGTATAATGCTATTAGACAAAGCACTAGAACATTTAATAAAATCCCAATCTAGTTACTGTTAGGATTCTGATTGTGATGATATTTGATATCCGAAGTACATGTATTCTTGTCCGAAGTGAGAAGATGATCCGAAGGGAGAGGTTGAACCAAAGTTGGTATACTTATCAGAAGTCAGTCATATTTTGTACTTATCTTTTGTTTAGAGATAAGGTCTAGGGTTTTATACTTATCTGTAACTAATAGGATTACATGTTTATCCTATTAGATCTTAGTATTTAAACACCCACAACCCTATATGTTCAGGACGTACTTTTGCACAGTCGCATTATTCTTTGTAACGCTCTTCATAGTTGCTCATCATAAAGATTTGGAGCATTATCTTTTTACATTAAATATAATCATTCGACTGGTTGAATATTCATACACTTGTGTTCTCGTTGTTTGCTTTCATTGTTAATTTAGTCCAAGAAGTGGTATCAGAGCAGGTTCTTTGCTGATCTGATATTGAGATTAATCTACTTTCTTTGATTCGTGGTTTCAAATTGTTCTTGAATCCAGTCTTCTGTGTTTCAGAGTTTTAATCTTGATAATTTTCCAGCAACGATCTGAAACTTTCAATGGCCTACAACGCAAACAATGCTATGATGAATTACGCAGCCTTACTTGGTTCCAGCAACAAGGCAACCATGCTGATTCCTGAACACTACGATTAATGGACTGATCGTATGGAGGATCACCTATCTGGTATCGATGAAGATCTTTTAAGATCATTGATGGAAGGTCCGTTTACGGCTAATGTTCAAACCAGATTTGCTGCTAAATCCGGTGAAACTACAACTCCTCCTGTTGATACTGAAGCTGTTATTGCTGCGAACAAGAAGAAGATCGAGAATGACAATAGATGCATGCGAGAATTGAAAAGTGGTCTACCTCCTGTCGCCTTCAACCTGATCCGAAGGTCAAAATCAGAAAAAGAGATTTGGGACAGACTGAAGATGCGATACGAAGGTAGTGATGTCATGAAAAAGAGCATTGTCAACAACATTCTGGCTGATTTCAGCAACTTCAAACAACTGGACAATGAGAAGATCTATCAGACGTTCGAAAGGTTTACTGATGTGGTTTATGAACTGGAGAAATATGGAGTTTCAAAGACTTTGCATGAAACAAACTTTCGGTTCATGCAGTGTCTCCGAAGAGAACGGAAGCAGATCACCATGATGGTGAGAGCTCATGAGAAGATCAACTCTTACTCGCTTGAGGAACTCTATAATCTACTCAAATCATACGAATATGATGTTTTAGATGAAGCTGTTGATCCACCCAATGCTGGCTCTCTTGCCTTTGTTTCAAAAACTGAATTCGATGAGGTCACTGATGCTGATGATGAAGGTGATGTGGATGAAGAAAGTTATACGAATGCCCTATACTCAAATAATAGCAGAAACTTTCAGAAACGGCCACTGAACAAATCCAATTTCAACGAAATTCCAATAATGGAAAACAGCCAATTAAACCAGCTGAACACTCCAAACCGAAGTCTGATGTAACACCTCAACCAGAAAAGAAGTTATTTGGTGATTCTGGATATGACTGTAACTACTGCTATGGAAAGAATCATCTAGCCAAAGACTGCATGCTGAAAAAGGCTAATGAGAAAAAGGAAAGAGTCAAAGATGAAGCTTACTATACGAAGAAACTAGAAGAGGTTCGTGCGAAGACTCTAAGCCTGTCTCTCGTTGCTCCTAATAGTGGTGATGGCACTCACCAGATTTGGTCATCTGGTTCGGATGACGATGAAATTCGCAAACCTACATATGGGGCAATGTTTGCTGCACATACCGGCCATGGTATATGGTCCGATGATAAGAGTTCGGATGAAGAAAAAGAAAGCAAGATTACTGGTGTCTGTCTGATGGCACAAGGAACAACCTCATCATCCAATGCTCGCCTTACCATTCCAGAACAAGTATCACTCATACTTCAAAACTTTAATGTTCCTGAAGAACTTTTTATTAATGACCTTAACGAAATTACTTCTGACTGTCTGCATATGAATGAACTACTTGTTTCAGAAAATAGTGATGCGTATCTAGCAAAGGAGGAAGTAATTTCGCTCAAGGGAAAGCTAGAAGGAATGCGTGAGGCATTAGAGAAGAGTCAATTAAGAATAGAAATTTTAGAAGAAAATAGGGAACAGTACATGAAAAATAATGAATTATTACTGAAACAATGGAATATTTTTTGTGAAACTGCTAAAAGATTATATGCATATATTACACGTATTTATCATTCTTCGGATATTGCTTTAGATCATCACAAAAAGTTATTACCTTTTATTGAGTTTAAGTTACAAGATGTAGATTCCCTTTCATATGAATGTGAATCTATTGTTTCGTCTATTGAAATTCCAAACCCAACTTATGCTCATGGTATTGTTCCATTTGAAAAAATTTTAAGTTCCAAAGATGTATTAAAAGTTTTGGATAAGTCTCTACCCACAATTCCTCTAGCGACTAAAAATAATTCTGAGAATGTTATTGTTAATGCTTCTGATGATGATTCTGATTCTGACATTGAAGAAATAGACTGCATTGATTTATCTCAACAAAAAACTTCCTCAGTCTGTTCTTCAAATAAATCTGAATCTTGTGCAACTAAAGAAAGCAACATTACTCTTCAAAATAGCTCTTCTAAGGTTAAACATGATTCTTCGGCTAATGAATCTAAATCTTTTCAGAATCTTAATACTTCATATGACTATTCAAATTTCGTTGTTGATAAAACTAAAAGACTTGTCGAACTAGCATGTACGTATCCAAAGGTTGCTAACTTCAAAAACACGGTTTTTATTAAACAAGGTGTAAAACTTGAAGAGAACTGTAAACTGCTTTCGCTAATGAAAGATGACAATGTAAATGTCACATCCGAAGGTTTCTTCTCGTTTGATAAAATGCTTGAAAATACTTTAAATGCAGAAATGGAGTTTAAAATTAATAAACGAAAACAAGAAATGCATCAGATGAAAAACACCTTCGGACGTCGTAATAATAAAAAGTTTTCAAATAATCGCAGTTTTTCAAATAATAGAAATTTCACAGGAAATTGAAATTAAATTAAGACTCAAACTTCCGTTGAAAAACACAAATGATTTTATGATAACAGACGAAGGAAAAACTATCGTGATTCTCAAATCAAAAAGAAACCCTTCCAAAATCAACAAAAATCGTTCACTGTCAAAAATTCTTCAAGAAAACCACAAAATATCGTTTTTGAACCAGCAAAACCAATATGTTCAAACAGTAAATATGAAAAACCAACAAAGAAAAATTTTACCAAGGGAAGCAACCTGGTTGACACGTTTCATGTTTCGCTAGACAAGAACATGAATTTATTAAAAAATAAATGCTTAACCATTCAGGATTTCAAAATTGCTTATGAAGAGTTTCTATGCGAATCCACTCATTGTAGTACTTCGTCTGGAAACACTCTCTTTTCAAAACAAAAATGGGTTCCTCGTAAAACCAAACCCACTTTCACCATTAGGTCCCAAAGTGCAAAATCCAAAGAAAATTTTAAAATGGGTTCCGAAAGTCACTAAAACACAAATAGACAAACCCTCTATCCTCTCCAATATTGCTTCAACTTCTGGCACCAAAAAGGATGATATGGTTGCCTCATGGGTCTATGATCCGAATACTTACCCTCAAGGACCCAAGCCATGTTGGGGTACCTAAACTTACTCTCTAAATTGTAGGTAATGATCGATGAGCAGTACGATAAGGAATGGTACATAGACAGTGGCTGCTCACGACACATGACGGGGAGGATTGAGTACTTACGTGATTTCAGAAGCCTATAGGATGGAGGAGATGTCAAATTTGGGAACAACGAAACATGTCCCATAAGAGGATATGGGAAAATAACCAATGGCAAATTTACTATCAATCGGGTAGCATATGTAGAAGGACTAAAACACAATCTAGTCAGTGTTTCTCAAATAGTTGTGGGGACCGGTTTAAAAGTCTCATTCGATGAAGCTGGAAGTGTAATTAAGAAGAACAACACCAAGGAAGTCTTGGTAAAATAAAAAAGGAAGGGTGAAATGTATCCACTGGATATGAAGCCAATAGTAGGGACGCCTTCCATCTGTCTACTCTCAAAAGCCCCTTCGGATCTCAACTGGTTATGGCATCAGAGGCTATCTCATCTGAACTTCAAGAATATCAACAAGCTGGTTGCTCTTGATATTGTCCGAGGTATGCCTACACTGAAGTTTGACAATGACACTTTGTGTGCTTCTTGCGAGCATGGGAAGCAAAAACGACAAGCTCATTCGATTACCATAGACTTTAAGATCATTGAACCTCTTGAACTATTGCATATTGATCTTTGTGGATCTTCGACAGTGTAATCTCTTGGAGGAAAGAAATACATCTTAGTTATCGTGGATGATTTTTCACGATTCACTTGGGTAATTTTTCTACGATAAAAGTCAGACACACCTGCAGAACTCATTGCCTTCATCAAGCAAATCGAGCTTCATCTCAAGAAACCAGTACGGGCTATCCGAAGTGACAATGGCACTGAATTCAAAAATCAAACTATTGACTCGTATTTGAAGGAGAAGGGTATCACTCATAATTTTTCTACCCCCTATACTCCACAGCAAAATGGAGTAGTTGAGCGAAGAAATCGATCCTTATGCGAAGCTGCAAGAACAATGCTTGACTACGCGAATCTTCCAATGTACTTTTGGGCCGAAGCTGTAGCAACTGCATGCTTCACTAAGAATCGATCCTTCATTCATAGACGATTCAACATCACTCCGTACGAAGTCATAAACAAAAGGAAACCGAATGTAAAATTCTTTCATGTATTCGGTTGCCGATGCTTCATCATGAAACTCAAACTCGGTACTACGAAGTTTGCATCTAAATCCGATGATGGTGTTTTTCTTGGCTACTCACACTCTGCGAAAGCATATCGTGTACTAAATAAGAGAACAAGGAAGATCGAGGAAACTTTCAATCTGACATTTGATGATCGCTATATCAAGAAATCAGAAACACCCTTTCCTCGTTCCTCAATTTTTCTAGAAAACCCAACCGAAGTCATACCTCTGGACTCTTTCAATCTTGATTTCTCTTTCCTATTTGATAGTCCTGATCATGCAATAGATGTTGAATCAAATGCGAAGGACAATAATATACCATAAATCAACAAGCTCACCGATGATCCTACCACAACTGATACATCTAAGGATAAGCCATCTTTAGTTGAGGGGGAGTTTGAGAAAACTAGCCAAAATGATGCTTCGGTTGAGGGGGAGTGTGAGACATGCAACACAAAGGATCCTTCGATTGAGGGGGAGTATTCACATTCTAGATCATCCAATGATCCGAAGGATTCTTACTCAAAAGAACCACCAAGCTCATCATCAACACAAACCCCTTCTCAATTCGAGGGGGAGTCATCTGTCAAGCCAGCTTCGGTTGAGGTGGAGCAACCAATTCCTGACACTACACCTGAAGACAATCAGTTGACTTCGGATTATCCATCTGATACGGAGGAAGTGCACGGAGAAACTCTGCCAGAATATGATCCTGCTTACCCTCCTCTTGAAAAATGGACAAGAGATCATCTGAAGACTCAGGTAATTTGTAATCCAGATGAAAAGGTACTTACTCGATCTCAATTAAAAGCAAAGCAAAATGAATAAAACAAACGATTAGATTATTGCATGTTTAATGTTTTCATTTCAAAAGGAGAACCTAAAACTGTAAAAGAAGCTTTTCAATACTCAGATTGGGTTGAGGCCATGCAGAGTGAGTTGGCTGAATTTGAACGAAACAAGGTGTGGCATTTAATTCCTAAACCAACAAACTCTTCTGTAGTAGGTCTTAAATGTGTTTTTCGAATTAAACTTGATACAGAAGGTAACATTGTCCGAAATAAAGCTAGACTAGTTGTCAAAGGATATTGTCAACAGGAGGGAATCGATTATGATGAAACCTTCGCTCTTGTTGCCAGACTTGAGTCCGTCCGAATCTTTTTGGCATTTGCTGCCCATAAAAACTTTGATGTCTACAAAATGGATGTCAAATGTGCCTTTTTAAATGGCGAACTTGAGGAAACAGTGTATGGGTAACAACCACCTAGTTTTATAAACAAAAAATATCCAAATCACTGTTATATCCTTGACAAAGCAATCTATGGGATAAAGCAAGCACCAAGGGCATGGTACGAAACTTTAACCCGGTTTTTAAAACAATCAAACTTCAAACAAGGCTCTGTTGATCCCACTCTCATTCGAAAGAAAGTTGGTAATCGTCTCATGTTAGTTCAAATCTACGTGGATGATATCATCTTTAGATCAACAGACCCTGCACTTTCAAAAGATTTCGAAACCTTAATGAAAAGTAAGTTTCAAATGAGCATGATGGGAAAGATAAATTTCTTTCTCGGATTGCGAGTTAAACAAACATCCGAAGGCATCTTTATAAACCAAGAGAAATATACACGAAGCCTTTTGGAAAAATTTGGGATGGAAAACTGTTCCAATGCGAAGGTTCCCATGGCTACTGGTACAAGACTCACACCTTCGCTTGACAAACCGGCCGTCGATCAGAAAGTCTACAGGAGAATGATTGGTTCTTTACTATATCTAACTGCCAGTCGCCCAGATATCATGTTCTCAGTTTGTAATTGTGCATATTATTAGGAGAATCCAAGAGAACCCTACTTAGCAGCAGTCAAAACCATCTTTCGCTACCTACATCGAACACCTTCTCTTGGATTATGGTACCCTGCCAACTCAGGCTTCTTTCTTCAAGCCTACTCCGATGCTGATCTGGGAGGGTGTACACTAGATCGTAAAAGCACTTTGGGTGGATGTCAGTTTCTAGATAGCAAGCTCATCAGCTGGCAATCGAAAAAGCAAACATGTGTTTCCATCTCCACAGCCGAAGCCGAGTACATAGCCGCTGCTGCATGTACTTCTCAGATGATTTGGGCTCAAAGTCAACTACGTGTTTATGTTATCCACATGCGAAGAATACCTTTATTCTGTGACTCACAAAGCACCATACGAATTTGTCATAATCCTGTCTAGCATTCGAAGACTAAACACATTTCTCTCTAATATCACTTCATTAAATGTCATGTAGAGGAAGGAAATATTGAGGTTCATTTTGTTCATACGAATGATCAGCTCGCAGATATATTCACCAAAATCCTAGATGAAAAAGCATTTACATGAATCATTCATGGGCTTGGTATGCTTGAGTCATCAGCAGTTCCAGTCACATAATCAGCTAAGTACCATCAACCCAATAACTTTGTAATTTTTTTTCTTTAAATAAGTTTTTTTTGTAAAATTTTTTAAAATTTTCTTAGCCTTTTAAGGTTTTTTTTCTTGAAAATTTTTAAGTATTTTTTTATCAGAAAGTATACTATTCATAACCGAACCTTTGTTTCCGTTCGGATGAAAAAATTTTAAGTTTGTTTTATCAGAAGGAACACTATTCATAACCAAACCTTCGGCTCCATTCGGATGACGTTTTACTAAAAATACCCAGAGTATATCTTACAATAAGTTCCTGCTCACATCTGACGCTTCAGTCGCTTCTGATTTAACTTAAATTCCGATTTTTGCCCATAGTAACGTACATGTCCCTATCGTTCGAATCCAAATATTGCAAAATTCCAATACACAATTAAAGGACAAAACGGGGTTTTTAGAGTTTGTTAAGGATATCTCATTGCACTAAGGGATATTTGGGACTCGCATTGCAACATTTGTAACACTTCGGATGACCTGGTCATCGTTAAAGACCTTTTGACATGTCCATACTTAGTATAAGACTGCACGTGCCCTCATATCTTACTTGCACCCAGTGGTTCTTCCCTTCACATAAGCACATAACTAATCAAAAAGACTTGATCTTTTCAGGATATGTCTCAAGTATTGTGTGGTTGTAAACATCTGACAATTCCTGAAACGAAGAACAAAACATTACACTTGCATGTTAACTTTACTTATGGGATATATTATGTTCAATACGAAAAATCCATTCACGCCAGTTTCCCCAAACGAAAAAGCTGATACATCTGAAATCATAAAATGCAAAAAGCACAATCGAAACAAATTCATTACAAAAGAACTGGGAAAGATATCAAAGTAATTTCACAACACTAAAATGTCAATCTTCGGATACTCTAAACAATCCGCACTATGATTAGCGATATACGAAGTACTCAAGGTGTACCTCCTGTCTTCAGTGCATCAATCAGGATCTCCTGTGACACAGTTGAGAACCGGGTTGGGGGTATGTACATCTCAGCAACCCGTCTTCAGTGACAAGGGTGGAGTAGTGTACAACTTTCAAAGGCTTGTCATCCGAAAGGTGTGTCCAAATACTCCATCTGGTGAATCGAGATAATTTTTTTTATAATCCCATAAAATTTCAACATAGAAACTAGAAGAAGCACCTCTTCATATCAAGATGTGTCATCTAACTTTACCTTACGTAATACTTGGAGACTTAATACTACCTACTATGTTTACTCAAAAGTGAAGGTGGAATACTTACACCGGGTTCAGCTATACATATGATTGCACACTACATTCATCTTGTTCGGATATAAATGTGTCAAAAGGACTTCCTAGAATAATCAGCTCTCATCCTTTGAACTAAACCAAAAATCATGCTTTCACAAAATTCTATGAATCCTTGTGTTTCACTTCGGATGGTTGGCATGACTGAAATATGAGAAGACTTCGGTTGTACATTCCAAAAATTGGAAACACCAAATGTGAAAGATTCCTTCAAAAGCAAAGAAAAAGCAGTCAAAAGAATGAATAATTCAAGTGGGCCCCGTTGCATAGTAATTCAATATCATATTCAAATAGAATTGTGCACGTTGAACGAACGATAATCAAACTCAAATTCCAATTGAATTTTGAACGTGGAGAATTCAACATACGGCGCCTACAATTCTTTCAATATTCACGGCGAGTTTCGGCTGATCATCCCTATAAATAGGGATGATCATTTTCCAAATGAAATCGTTCAAAACCATTTTGAGTGACATATATACATAGATATATTGTGAGGCTCAGTGTATTAAAGAAAAGAGAGATATATATTTTTCAGTTCCAAATCTTGTAACCTCCTCATTTTTTCTCATATAGTGATCATCATCGGTTGTGCCCGTGGTTTTTTTCCCGAAAGGGTTTTTCCACGTTAAATCCTTGTGTCCACATTTATTTTTCTTTATCGTATTATTATTTTATTTTATTGTCGATATAATTTATTTATAACAAGTGGTATCAGAGCCACGTTGTTTTCTATACTCATTCTCAATTTTTGAGTATTATATCGACATGGCTACTTTGAAATACGATATTCCATTGTTGGATCGAGATACAAGATTTTCATTATGGCAAGTAAAAATGCGAGCTGTATTGGCTCAGATGGACCTTGATGATGCTCTGTTAGGCCGAGACAAAATGCCTGCGTCTTGGTCAGATGAAGAAAAGGATCGTAAAGATCGTAAGGCTCTCTCTCATATCCATCTTCATTTATCTAACAATATTTTGCAGGAAGTTTTGAAAGAAACTACTGCAGCATCTTTATGGCTAAAATTAGAACAAATCTGCATGACCAAAGATCTCACAAGTAAGATGCACCTTAAACAAAAATTATTTTCGCTTAAGATGCAAGAAGGTGGATCATTGCTGGATCATCTTTCGACGTTTAAAGAGATCATCACTGATCTTGAAGCTATGGAGGTAAAATATGATGAAGAGGATTTGGGTTTAATTCTTTTATGTTCTTTGCCTAGTTCTTATTCAAACTTTAGAGATACCATATTATATAGTCGTGATACTTTAACACTTCAAGAAGTTTATGAAGCTTTGCATGCCAAAGAAAAGATGAAAGATATGGTATCCACTGAAGGTTCAAATTCTAAAGGAGAAAGTCTGGCAGTTCGTGGCAGACCAACAGATAAGAATGATTCCAAAGGCAAGAACAAAAGAAATTCTAGAAGCAAATCTAGATCCAGACGTTCCAAGTCATGTAACTATTGCAAAAAGGAAGGACATGATATCTCTGAATGTTACAAGTTGAAAAACAAGGAGAAAAGAGCTTCTAATCAAAATCACAAACCAAATCAAGATGATGAAGGAAAAGCTACTTATGCTGCTGAAAATAATTCTAACGGTGATGTTCTTGTAGCTTTTGCAGGAATCCTAAAAACCAATGATGAATGGATTCTTGACTCAGCTTGTACTTTTCATATGAGTCCAAACAGAAGCTGGTTTACAAATTATCAACCTATAGAAGGCGGCTCCGTATTGATGGGTGATAATGCACCATATAAAGTCACTGGAATCGGTTTAATTCAAATCAAGATGTTTGATGGTGTTGTCAGAACTTTGTCTGATGTTCGACACGTTCCAGGTTTGAAAAGAAACCTTATTTCTTTAAGTACTCTTGACCTTAAAGGGTACAAATATTCCGGTGAAGGTGGAGTTTTAAAGGTTTCTAAAGGAGCTTTGATTGTGATGAAAGCTGATATTAAATCTGCAAACCTGTATCATCTACAAGGTAGTACAGTAACAGGTAATTCTAATGTTACTTCAAATTCATCTACTGATACTACTAACCTGTGGCATATGCGTCTTGGGCATATGAGTGAACTTGGTTTGACAGCATTAAGCAAAAGAGGATTGCTTGATGGCCAATGCGTTGGCAAACTGGAATTCTGTGAACATTGTATTTTTGGCAAACACAAGAGGGTGAAATTCAACACCTCAGTACATACTACAAAAGGCATTTTGGAGTATGTACATGCTGATTTATGGGGACCATCTCAAGAAGCATCACTAGGAGGTGCTCGTTATATGTTGACAATTATTGATGATTATTCAAGAAGAGTTTGGCCATATTTCTTGAAGCTTAAATCTGAAGCATTCTCTGCATTCAAAGAATGGAAAGTCATGGTGGAAAACCAGACCGGTAAGAAGGTCAAAAAGCTTCGCACAGATAATGGTATGGAGTTTTGTTCAAATGAATTTAATTCATATTGTAAACTAGAAGGAATTGTTAGACACTACACCGTTTCTCACACACCCCAACAAAATGGTGTAGCTGAACGTATGAACAGAACCATTATTTCAAAAGCTCGTTGTATGTTATCTAACGCAGGATTATCTAAGCGTTTTTGGGCAGAAGCTGCTTCTACTGCATGTTATTTAATTAACATGTCACCTTCTATTCCACTTGATAAAAAGACTCCTATTGAGGTATGGTCTGGCTCCCCAGCAAACTATTCAGATTTAAGAATTTTTGGTTGTCATGCTTATGCTCATGTTGATAATGGAAAATTAGAACCTAGGGCAATTAAATGTATCTTTCTTGGTTACAAGTCTGGTGTGAAAGGATATAAGTTATGGTGTCCTGAAACTAAAAAGGTCGTGATTAGTAGAAATGTAGTATTTAATGAATCAGCTATGCTACATAAAGATTCTCCTACTAATATTCCTGTTGAGAGTCAACAAAAGACAAGTGTGCAGGTGGAGCAATCTGTTGACTCAGAACATACACCAGAAAAAGAAAACTCTATTGATCAAAATCAACCAGTTGAGCAAGAGTCTTCTACTCCTACTCCTACTCACCAACCACAACGTTCTATAGCAACTGATAGACCTAGGAGGGTCATTCATCCTCCCAAGAGACTGATAGAAGAAGCAAACATTGTTGCTTATGCTTTAAACGTTGCTGAAGAAATTGAAGGTATCAAAGAACCTTCAACTTACACGGAAGCCATTACTTCAGAACATTGCAACAAATGGATAATTGCCATGCATGATGAAATGGAATCACTTGAAAAGAATGGCACTTGGGAATTGGTGAAATTACCAAAAGAAAAGAAGCCTATCCGCTGCAAATGGATTTTCAAAAGAAAAGAAGGTATTACTCCTAATGAGGAAGCAAGATTTAAAGCAAGGTTAGTTGCTAAAGTCTATAGCCAAATTCCAGGCATTGATTTTACTGATGTCTTCTCTCCTGTTGTTAAGCATAGCTCAATTCGTACTTTACTTAGTATTGTTGCCATGCATAACTATGAGCTTGAGCAGTTAGATGTCAAAACTGCATTTTTACATGGTGAATTGGAGGAAGATATTTATATGGAGCAACCTGAAGGCTTCATTATCCCTGGAAAAGAGAACTTAGTATGTAGATTGAAAAAATCTCTTTATGGGTTAAAGCAGTCCCCAAGGCAATGGTATAAAAGGTTTGACTCTTTTATGCTATCTCAGAATTTTAAAAGATCAGATTATGATAGTTGTGTTTATATTAAGTCAGTCAATGGTTCATCAATATATCTGCTTCTTTATGTTGATGATATGTTGATTGCTGCAAAAGACAACCTAGAGATAGCAAAACTGAAAACACAACTAAGCAATGAGTTTGAAATGACGGACTTAGGTCCAGCCAAGAAAATTCTTGGTATGGAAATTACTCGTAACAGACAGCATGGAAAACTATACCTAAGTCAAAAGAGGTATATTGAGAAAGTTCTTCAAAGATTCAACATGCATAAAGCCAAGCCAGTGCATACTCCGTTAGCTGCACATTTCAAACTGTCTTCAGCATATTGTCCAAAGACAGATGATGAAATTAACAACATGGCGAAAGTTCCGTATTCTAGTGCAGTTGGTTCTTTAATGTATGCCATGGTATGTTCTCGCCCTGATTTATCTCACGCTTTAAGTGTTGTTAGCAGATATATGGCTAACCCAGGAAAAGAGCATTGGAAAGCTGTTCAATGGATTCTTAGGTATTTATGCGGTACTACCAATGCATGTTTACAATTTGGAAGTTTTGGTGAAGGACTGGTGGGCTATGTAGATTCTGATTATGCTGGAGATTTCGATAAAAGAAGATCTTTGATAGGTTATGTCTTTACCATTGGTGGATGTGCTGTGAGTTGGAAGGCAAGTCTACAGAACACTGTTGCCTTATCCACAACTGAAGCAGAATACATGGCAATTTCTGAAGCTTGTAAGGAAGCTATTTGGTTAAGAAATTTATACGGTGAACTTTGTGGAGACACATCTCCCACAAAGATTTTTTGTGATAGTCAAAGTGCTATTTATCTCACAAAAGATCAAATGTTTCATGAGAGAACGAAACATATTGATGTACGTTATCACTTTATTCGAGATGTTATTTCCAAAGGTGATATTCAAGTTCAAAAGATTAGCACTCATGACAATCCGGCGGATATGATGACGAAGCCGGTTCCAGCAACTAAGTTTGAGCTTTGCTCAAGCTTGGTTGGTATGACAATCTAATTCCAAGGATTGTTGGCACACGATGATTTTATAATGAGGAGTTCTACAAATGGAAATTCGTCTCAAGGTGGAGTTTGATTACTTATTGCTTTTAAAGTCAAGGTGGAGATTGTGAAAGATTCCTTCAAAAGCAAAGAAAAAGCAGTCAAAAGAATGAATAATTCAAGTGGGCCCCGTTGCATAGTAATTCAATATCATATTCAAATAGAATTGTGCACGTTGAACGAACGATAATCAAACTCAAATTCCAATTGAATTTTGAACGTGGGGAATTCAACATACGGCGCCTACAATTCTTTCAATATTCACGGCGAGTTTCGGCTGATCATCCCTATAAATAGGGATGATCATTTTCCAAATGAAATCGTTCAAAACCATTTTGAGTGACATATATACATAGATATATTGTGAGGCTCAGTGTATTAAAGAAAAGAGAGATATATATTTTTCAGTTCCAAATCTTGTAACCTCCTCATTTTTTCTCATATAGTGATCATCATCGGTTGTGCCCGTGGTTTTTTTCCCGAAAGGGTTTTTCCACGTTAAATCCTTGTGTCCACATTTATTTTTCTTTATCGTATTATTATTTTATTTTATTGTCGATATAATTTATTTATAACACCAAAAATATTTTTTATTTTTTATTTTTTATTTTTCCTTTCTTTATTATTATATCGTGTGGTAATCATGTTTGTTGGGATTCAACGAGATACTGGGATCATTACTGATCTTGTTTTGCATTGGGATATGCAGGAACCAATAGGAATCAAGCACAACGGTTACTTGGGATGACGCAACTGTCACACTGAGAAAAAGGAATTGTCCCCTCAACTTACGGATGACATGGAGCAACCCATTTGACCGTTCAAAAACACGCATTAAATGCTCTTTCTCTCTCCACTCATCATCATAGTATATAAACGGGTTAACCCTTGCATTCATCCCTTCCGTTTCCAAATTCTCAGAACCTGCAACTAAAAATTCCCAAACACTCCCAACTCTCAAAAGTTAAATTTACTCACCATGGCTACCGATGACATTTCATTCACAGTAGGAGATGCTGATTTAGTTCCTGATCTCAACCCAATGTCGGCAAACCATGTTGCAAACCTGGACCCTGAAGCCTACTCATCAACAATGGCGATGCTGGTAGTATGTCTGCGATACTCACCCCTTCACCACGCCATGACTGCAACTACTCAAGTTCAAAAGTTGTGGGTCAACAGGGCACACCATACAACACGTCTGAATGCAGACGGTCAATCGGTGTCTTTTGAAATCATCACCGCCTTACGGTCAAGAAAGAACAATTTTCAAAAATTCTTCAACTTCCGGTGTCTGGACGGTTTCAGATGGCCTCTCAATCTGAAATCTTGAACATGCTTAACGAGATGGGGCATACACCGATCACTCAAACAATGAGTTCTTTCAAAAAGAACAAATTGCCTTCTGTTTGGGGTTATTTCTTCAGTGTTATCCTACGAAGCCTCTCTGGCAGGACTTCGGGCCTCGATTCGGCTGCTTACACATTCCTGCAAATTCAATATGGCATCTACTACAATGTTCCAGTGGATTATGCTTCGATTCTATGGACAGACTTCACTACTTACATGAATCATGCAAAGCGGGCCACAGACATCGCATCAACACGCTTCTATGCACTTATCGTCCAGGCCATATACGCTCATGAGAAGGTACCAGTGCCTTCGGACTTGCCTGTCCATGATTTCAGCCTTGTCCAAATTCCTTCTAGTTCAAATTCGGATGACAGAATGGAATTTATCGCTCAAATTCCTGAGGCAATGATGTGCAAGGTTCCAGATGATAATCTTACCTTGATCGAGTACCAAAAGACGATCACGATTCCTCCACCACTCAGGGTCTTCACAAGGGTTATAGAATCCGAACTTCCTAAGGCCAAGGGTGGAAAACAAAAAAGCACAGCAGAACCATCTAAAGCCCCAGCCAAGAAGTCTAGAACAAGGAAGAAAACCCAAGCTGTTAAGCCAACAAAGAAGAAACGTGCACAATCTTCCAGACCACCAACACCTCGATCAGAAGACGATGAAGAAGAAGAGGAAGAATGTTCTCATCCGGAGGATACCACCATTCCTCCATCACCAACTGAGACAACCACTTCTACGGTACCACCTTCTGATCCCTTTGTTTCATTAACAGAAAATCTTATGGTGTCGGCACATATGACCTCTGTCGAAACATCTAATGTAGAGACAAGTCATATTGAGACCCCTGTGAACACATCTAATATGGACACAAGTCTTACACCCGATGATCAAACTACCAAAGATCCACCATCTCCACCACCAAAGAATACCACACCCATTTTCACTTCAACAACAGAAGTACCTCCTCCGATTGATTCATTCATTATGGATGATCTGGCTAATTCTCCCTCTTCCCATGAAATCGACAAAGGAGAGGAGGATTATTTTGAAACAGCCCCAATACAAATACAAGATGAAGATGATGATGAACCAGACACAAGCCTGGTGTCAATGAAACAGTTCCGCCAACTTAATGCGAAGTTGAATGTTTTAATACAATGCAAACCACTTACACTTCAGACAAAGGGTCTGGAGTTACAACTGATCACTTGGCGGAGTCACTTACATCTTTTGAGGAAACCATCACCAATAAGGTCAACAAGAAAATAGATGAGGCAGTAAAAGTTGTTGAAACCGATGTCAAGCAGATGACACGAAGTGTTTTGGAAAAAGTTGACATGAGGTGCAAGGTGACATGACTAGGTCGTCATGCGGTCAAATATAAGAGAAAACCTAACACTCACTAGTACAGTGGTAGTCAGGGTCGATCCGCAGGAGCTTCGTGGTTAGACTAAATGACAGATTACCAACTAGTAGTGTCACGCTACAGTCGGAGGATCTAGTTTCTAAGTGCTCAACTACCCAAAAGGAATAACCAAACAAAGTCAAGCTAAGCATAAGCTAAACTCGACTCAAACTAACCTAGTCACTTTCTGAAATCAGAAGTGCATCTCTGAATCAGAAGCAAACAAAGGCATCCAAAACATCCAAACAATCACAAGGTATAACCTAAACCAATAACTATAGTCCAATGGAACAAGTACTGGCCAAAGTTCAACACCTAAGCTAACCTAGTTGGCTACTGATTTCAGCAAAGGAAATAGTCCCAAACAAGGTCAAAATAACATTCAAACACAAACCAATAACCAAAACCAAACACAAACATCCAAAACACCGAAAAACCAAGATTAATTGTAACCAAATGATTTCATTAACCAAAACTGATTTCCAAACATCCAAACAGTAACTAATGATGCTAAAACAGAAACCTAAAGTGCTCAAAGTCAGTGGTTGTCACTTTAGCTACAAATACTACTTGCCACTAAAATGAAATTAAATTCAAAAACATAAAATACCAATTGAGATGTTGCTGAAACGAAATCCTGGAGTCAAAGAGCTTCAAGTTCGATTTTACACCCGGTCTTTGCTCAGGTTTTCGGCTGGAAATGCCTCTATTTATAGTTGAAATTTTCCCGCAGCCGCGCCGCGCAGATGAAGAATCCGCGGCGCGCGTACTTATCTTTTCCCGTTCTTCGGTATTTGAATGTGTTCCACCGCCTTAAGCCTGCGTCGCGCGTGGTTAATTCCCGCGGCGTGCGTACGAGTTTCCTTGATTTTTCATTCTTTTCCAAACTTCTTCCTTTTGCACGCTTTTAGTCCCTGTTTCCATTCTTTTTCTCCAAACAAGTCCTGGCACGAAAAGTGAGAATACCCAGACATGTCTAATATAATTTTATCAAGAACAGGGCTCAACAACGCCTAAAATACTTGATATCACTAGGCGTTGTCAAACACCCCACACTCGTGCCTTGCTTGTCCCCAAGCAAGAGAGTTTTTAACAAATTATAATAAAGAATCAAACAATTTTTTACTGTGTTCAGTTTCAAAGTTTATTGCTCTTTGAGTTTGAGTGGAATAGTTCGCGAAAACATAATTGAATTGTTCTTTGGAATTCATGGCTTTCTAGAGAACCCTTGATTACAAACTTTTTGTCCACAATGAAGTGTACGTACTCATTCAGATTCTAAAGGCCATTAAGGAATTGTCCATGACTTTCGATGTTGTCTGTGTAGCAAGCTTTTAGAAATACCATCCCAGACCAGACGATCTTAGGTGGTAAGGTGCATAAGTCCCACCCATTTTAGACTTACCGGCTCGAACAACAAAGGCCACAGATTGACTTTTCCTTCCTAAACTCCAATCCTAAAACAGCTCAATCTTCTAAACTCGTAAAACTCAACTTATTTGACTAACTAATAGCATGATCACAAATAAACAGTATTTATTGAAAAATACTGGTGCTATCACAATCACAAACCATTCATTTCAAAATTGCAATTTATTAAAAATTTTGAAAAAATATTGCTAAAAATTGAAAAATTGATCATTTCTGCAAAAATTTCAAAAAATTTTCTCTTTCGACCGTCCACACCCCACACTTAAAACCGTACAACGTCCCCGTTGTATAAAATTAATTCAAAACAAGGGAGAAAGAGTTACCCCTTTTGGACGATAGACTGCTTGGTGCTCAATATCACATGTATAATTGCGAACAAACGGATCCTTGATTTCGTATTCTGGAGTTGTAGCGCTACAGTGAACACGCCGGTGGTCGAGACAAGTGGAGGGGGCACGGTGACCCCACACTTGTCTGAGACAACTCCTTCTCAATTTGGTATACCATGCATAACTCAACAAACAAATTAAAACAAACATGACAAATAAAATATGAACAAAATATACAAATAGAGGTGTCATAAGTTTGTACATATATCCCAAAAAATATAAAAAGAAAGAAATAAAAAGTACATCAATCACTACCAGGTGGCCTGGAGGGTCCGACCTCATGATCGTGGGCCCTGGCTGGGAATGGTCGGGGGCGTCGGCCCTGCTGCATGGCCAAATCCAAGAGTACCTCCCCGATCCATGCCAACTGGTCCTCAATCCTGGCAACCCTGGCTGCCAGGTCCTCCTGCTGTGGCTGCGGCTCTGCCGGGGCTGCTGGTGCTGGCTTTGGCCTCCGGCGTCTCCTGCCTGGCTGGGTGTACGCAGGCTGGGGTGCCTAAGGAGGCTCAGTCGGTGCCCGGATGAACTACCCCGGGCGCTGCTGCTGAATAAGCCGCATCCTCTCCAAAGTGCGCGCTGTAGTGCGGGATGGAGGCAGAGCGGTCAAGGAGGCAACCACGGGGGCAGTGAGAATACCATATGAGCGGGCCAGGCGGGTGATGAAATACCCCCTGGCTAGTGGGCTGCTGGCAAAGGCGCCAGTCGAGTGGGTGGAGAGGGCAACCGCGAGGGCGAAGGGGAGATGGAGGAATCGGGACGGGTCGAGGAGAGCCCAAAAGAATGTCATGTCCTCCCCGGACACCTTGTCGCCCCCCTCCCGCTGCATAATGGAGGTGGAGACGATACGGTGCATGAGGCGGTGAAGTAGGTCACGGAGGTGGCTGTCCCTCGAGGTCCCTGCCTCGTACATGACGTTGGACAGTGGTGTCCAAATCTCCATGTTGGCAGCTCGGTCCGGCTGCCCCTGAATGCACGCCCCAAAGAACTGCATGAAATGGCGATGTTGGAGGTCCGCTATAGTGTATAGCCCAACTCTCCTCCTAAACTCCCGGAGGTTGCACTCCCTCTGTACACCTCCCAGTCGAAAACGGATGATCCTGGATCGTGGGTCCGATGCCCGAGGAGCGAAATGGATCGTTGAGAGAAACTCCAATAGTAGCTCGGCGTAGACCACGTCCTCGTCCGTGGCCATGATCCTATCCCAGCCACGGCAAGTAAATGAAGCATCCTCATGAGTCCAAATACGATGTAAGAATGGCTCGATCGCACCCCATATTCCCGCATCCCTCAGTATATCCCTGTCAATGACCGTCGCCTCGAGAACCCGGCGACTAGTCAACGCGTCCCTCCGCGAAATGTATTCTGCGGAGCTAGCCAGTCCCTCGGGGAACTGGAGGAAAGCTTGCTCTAATCTGAACATCATCTACAAAAAGATACATAGCCACAAAAGAAATATTTTTTTTTTTGCAAAATTAGTCCTTTTCTTCCCTGCTGCACCGCGGCGCGGCCCAAGAGCAGGGCGCGTCGCGGCGAGCGGCTGTTTCTAAACCCCGATCGAAACTCTCGATTTAACCTGCTAAAACTCAATCTAATCATACCACAAGGTAGCCTAGGTGCCAATTAACTCATCTAGGGTCTCCATTTGGCAAAACAAACACCCTATGAGTTAGCATTAGCGATTCTAAGTTTTGAACTATTTTGGGCAAATCACTAAAATTAACTACCTAATCACTAGTTTTAACAAGTAATAGATAGTTAGAATAGCGTACCTTGGCAGTGGAAACAAAATGAGCAAGAAAAAATGCAAGAGAAATTCGTTGATCAGAGACCCGAGTCGTGTGTGGTTTGTGTGAGCCGCGGCTTACCTTATCAAGGAGAAAACCGACTGATCGTTCCCCGCGTCGCGGATTTACGCTTTGCGTGTCGCACATGTCACTAAATCAACCCCTGCGCATCGGGTTGGTTTACGATCCCGCGTCGCGTAATTCAAAAACCCGCGGCGCGGTCTTCAAAAACTTCTCACATGACCCCATACTTATTTTAGACCACTAATACCTGCAAAAAGATTGATGTATTTTCATACTAAATTCAAAGAAATATAAATCCTAACTTATGACACGATGGGTTGCCTCCCAACAAGCGCTAAGTTTAACGTCTTCAGCCAGACGTGTTACTCTTCTACAGCTACGGTGGATCGTACGCCTTCTTCCTTCGCTGATTTTCAGTCACCACCGTCCCTTCGTTGCCCCACTGCTCCTCAAACTTTCCTGGGTCGAATGGCTTGTTGGTTCTCCTGCTGCTGCACAGTTGCCGTCTCCCGATGATTTCCCGCGAGTGCTTGAAAGTAGCTTTGAACCTCCAAGCTCGGTCCTTTCTTCTGCACCCCTTCAAAGTCAAGGGCTTGACATGAAGCGTGCCCAGTGCCGCTTCCAGTAGTTGTGCTGTGCTTCGTCTGTTGCTCTCATATTGCGTGTTATTTTTAGTTTGTAATTTTGGCTTGCAGTACCAATAAAAATTTTCCAATCGAATGGGATCGGAAGGCAACATATCAGAATGCTTCCATATGTCCTCATCGATGGTATTGATCACATCTAATTTTTCATTCATGAATGGATCATGAGTGGTGATAAAATCATGTTTATTGTTTTCAAATATCAATTCGTCAGCATCAACTTCTTGGTCATCGTCCAACAGGTGGATCGGAACCAAGAGTGGGTGACTGGTTTGATCTGATGGTGGTACAACGTCACCCATCATCAGATCCTTACCTTCAAATTTCTCAAAATTTTCAAAAATTACAGGGTCGGGGGTAATATTGTCATCTACACCCCCTTCTTCAAAAACATCAACATTTTCAACAAATTCGGGAATTGTTGGGTTGGGATCTGTACTGTCATTTACAGTCCCCTCCACAACATCCTCATCAACCAAATTGTCTAGTGATGGTACAGATTCACACATCACCAGCTCAACATTCTCAAAACCCTCAAAAACATCAAAAGCTGTTGAATCAAAGGTAGCATTGTCACCTACAACCTCTTCCTCAACAACCGTTTCGACCATCTCAATGGTCTCTTGATTTTCCCACGGTGTATGCACTTCCATCACATATTCAGGTGATGCAAGTTCACGCACATTACTATTGGTATAAAACTCACTCGCCTTCGGTTCTGGCGAAGGTGGTGAACATTTCCAACTTTCCTCTAACCTATCTAAAGAAGCTTGCAAACTTAAAAGAGCATCAGCCTGGTCCTTCTGTTCTTGGTGAGTGTTATACCAGAGTACCCAATGTTGGGCCCAAGTTATAGAATTTTCAGGTTGAGATGACTCCTCGGTCCGCCATCCATTGTCATCGGGTGATCCATTGTAGCAATCATCCTCGTAATAGGTGTCGGCCGGATTTTCATAATCTTCATAATACTGATCCGGGTACATGTAATCACTCATTATAAGGATGTACACAAACCAAAAATCAGCAAACTAAAATCAAACATCAAAAATCAGAAGCTAAGTCCTATAAATCACCTGATCTAAGCGCACAGCTCCCCGGCAATGGCGCCAAAATTTGACATCGCCTAGGTCGTCGTGCGGTCAAAAATAAGAGAAAACCTAACACTCACTAGTACAGTGGTAGTCAGGGTCGATCCGCAGGAGCTTCGTGGTTAGACTAAATGACAGATTACCAACTAGTAGTGTCACGCTACAGTCGGAGGATCTAGTTTCTAAGTGCTCAACTACCTAAAAGCAATAACCAAACAAAGTCAAACTAAGCATATGCTAAACTTGACTCAAACTAACCTAGTCACTTTCTGAAATCAGAAGTGCATCTCTGAATCAGAAGCAAACAAAGGCATCCAAAACATCTAAACAATCACAAGGTATAACCTAAACCAATAGCTATAGTCCAACTGAACAAGTACTGGCCAAAGTTCAACACCTAAGCTAAATTAGTTGGCTACTAATTTCAGCAAAGGAAATAGTCCCAAACAAGGTCAAAATAACATTCAAACACAAACCAATAACCAAAACCAAACACAAACATCCAAAACACCGAAAAACCAAGATTAATTGTAACCAAATGATTTCATTAACCAAAACTGATTTCCAAACATCCAAACAGTAACTAATGATGCTAAAACAGAAACCTAAAGTGCTCAAAGTCAGTGGTTGTCACTCCCAAAAGACTTTAGCTACAAATACTACATGCCACTAAAAGGAAATTAAATTCAAAAACATAAAATACCAATTGAGATGTTGCTGAAACGAAGTCCTGGAGTCAAAGAGCTTCAAGGTCGATTTTACACCCGGTCTTTGCTAGGGTTTTTGGCTGGAAATGCCTCTATTTATAGTTGCAATTTTCCCGCAACCGCGCCACGCAGATGAAGAATCCGCGGCGCGCGTACCTATCTTTTCCCGTTTCTTCGGTATTTGAATGTGTTCCACCGCCTTAAGCCCGCGTCGCGCGTGGTTAATTCCCGCGGCGCGCGTACGAGTTTCCTTGATTTTTCATTCTTTTCCAAATTTCTTCCTTTTGCACGCTTTTAGTCCCTGTTTCCATTCTTTTTCTCCAAACAAGTCCTGGCATGAAAAGTGAGAATACCCAGACATATCTGATATAATTTTATCAAGAACAGGGCTCAACAATGCCTAAAATACTTGATATCACTAGGTGTTGTCACAAGGCAGTTGAGAAGATAGTTGAAGAGAAAACCTAACTTATTCAGGATCAACATACCGACAAACTCAACGAAGTAGTCACTAATCTCCGCAGTTTTCACACAGAAGTTCAAGCCAAGCTTACTTCGTTGACTACTTCAGTTGAAAATCTTTCGAAACGAAGTGCAGAGGAATTTGATGTACAACTGACAAGTTTACAGAAAGATGTCGAGGATGCGAAGAAAACCATTGCGGAATACGAACCGAAGGTACATGAGTTAAACGCGTACAGAGAAGCACAGAAAATCAGTGACCATAAAATGAAGATTTTGGTCTCTCAGACAACAGACTCTATCTGAAAGGATATTGCACAGTTGCTTACGCTGGTTAGTCGGTTACCATATGCTCTGAATCCTTCAGTGCTTTCGTTACAAAGGGGAGAAGGGCCTCGACTAATAGAAAGGTCAACACGTCAAACACGCATCACCTTCGCTCCAACAACAACAATCACACAAATAACAACCCTCGCATCGCTCACTCAAACAACAACTACAACTGCTGGTCCAACTACAAAACCATTTTTCGGATTCACTTCAGCACCCTCATCAGCAACGATCTCCACTACATCACCGTCAACAACAGTTCCTCTTGTTTGGGGACGAACATCATCAACCACACCAATTACAACCGAATCCACCTCGAGTCTCATAAAAAGATTCTCTGGTGGAATTAAAATTGGAGTAAGTTCTGCACCATCTTCAGCATCAACAAAGACAACAACTTCTCAAGTTCCTCCTGAGACAGGTCCTTCGGTTGACAAGGGAAAGAAGATAGCTCAGGAACTGTCTAAGTCTGAGGAGAAGAAGCAAAAGACAAAAAAAATGAAAAGTTGAGGCATTTGTATGTAATCTCAAGAGACAGGGTTGGAAAGAAAGAAGTCTTGGGTCCAGTGAACAAAATATGGACATATGAGACGATTAGTAATTTGGCGTTTACCACTGTGCAAATGTTTGATCATTTACCATTAGTGTCATATAGTGTTGAGAATACAACAGAGATGCAACTTGATATCCCATTCAATCTGAAGCTCTTTGCTGCTAATGTCTATGACATTGAGTTTTATCCGGCCGAGAAGAGAAAATTTCAAGAACAAAAAGCTAGGTTTCATGCAAACCTTGCTGTTGATCAAACTCATGTCTGGTCATGCTTACAAATTATTGGGATTGACCGAATAGAGACTGGAGGACTCTTTGAAGAAGTGTATCAGAATTACACTTATCATGTCCAAAGAGGTGAACAGAAGATTGAAAGTTCTTTCACTGTGGCAGACTTCCAACTCATGAATCCGAATGACTTCATTGTACTTGTTGAAAGATTCTATAGTCTGAACCAAACAAGAATATCGAAGCAGGTAGGTCTTACAAGAAGTCAGAGAATAATCGAAAGATTTTTGGGTTCATTTCTCCGAAACTTCTCCTTGTATGATTATGAAATAGCAAAACTTTTCAAGCAATCTATTCCAGCTGCGAATAAGGAGCTTACCGGAATAAGCAAAATCAGCGATGGAGAGATTATACAGAAACCTTGGGGAGTTGTTTACAAAGGAAAGCTTTCAAAGAAAAGTCCTCTGAAAAAGATATTCTTTGACATGGATGAGAAAGAGAAGTTTCCTTCAACCTTTTTGGAAGGAATGATTGCAAGAGTGACGGTCAACAATGAGAACTCTGATGATGTGAAGCTGGAGTTATGTACTCATTTGAAGTGGTGGTTACAAATTTGGAGGGAATTAGTCAAGGCGTTCCATATGTTATAGACTTCAGATACCTGGCATCTTCACCACAAAGGGGGAGAATGTTAGGATTTTGACTGTGATGATATTTGATATCCGAAGTACATGTATTCCTGTCTGTCCGAAGTGAGAAGATGATCCGAAGCGAGAGGTTGAACCGAAGTTGGTATACTTATCAGAAGTCAGTCATATTTTGTACTTATCTTTTGTTTAGAGATAAGGTCTAGGGTTTTATACTTATCTGTAACTAATAGGATTACGTGTTTATCCTATTAGATCTTAGTATTTAAACACCCACAACCCTAGATGTTCAGGACATACTTTTACACAGTCGCATTATTCTTCGTAACGCTCTTCATAGTTGATCATCATAAAGATTTGGAGCATTATCTTTTTACATTGAATATAATCATTTGACTGGTTGAATATTCATACACTTGTGTTCTCTTTGTTTGCTTTCATTGTTAAATTAGTCCAACAGTTACTTTTGGAAAATGTGAACAATATGCTATTCCATGAAATTGCACATTATACTTTATGAATCGTTAGTGGAGCATGTGTGTTTAACCGGCACACTAATATGGATTCATAAATAGTGGTAATGGGTATCTCATAAATTGTCATTGTTGATGGAGCGCGTTTGGTTTACTGGCACATCAATCGAGATGATAAACGACATTAAGGTTACTGAGCAATTTGCATGGTTATTCACATATTGTTTGTGATCCTCTGCATCCCAGTTACAAATAGAAGATAATAATCTGAGATTAAACATGCTATTGAACAGTTTCAATGAATATCAAAAGATCTAGGAATTTCACTTAATATGATTACCTTCCACGGTGGAATTGGTAAATCGTCATTTACCTACCTTTATGTGATTTACAATTAGATTACAGCATCCCTCTTCTAAGTTGTGAATTACATAGTTGGATCCTAGCCTTAATATTTATCATTGGGTTAAATATTAAGGATTGTCCTTATCTAATTAAAACTACCTTCTTTTATAGATGTCTGCTCCTGATGCTTCAGCTACTCCGTCCGCTCCCCACTCCAACCATAACACCAACTTCACATCAATCCTTTCGCTCTATTTAAATGTGACATTAGATGGCACCAACTATAATGATTGGATGAGAAATATCAAGATGGGGCTTATGTTCGAGGACAAAGAGTATGTTCTCAGAAAGGAGCTCATCGAGATCGATCAAGAAACCGCTACTCCTGAGGAATGTGCCTCATTCAAGAAACACTATGACAATGCCACCAAAGTGCCGTGCATAATGGTCGCAACTATGGTCCCCGAATTGCAGAGATTCTATGAGGACTACTAGCCATATGAGATGAAAAAGGACCTTATGGAAAAGTTCCATAAGCGAGATCGTCAAGAAAAGTATGAAGTGGTCAAGGCACTCATGGCTTGCAAAATGAAAGAGGGAGAGTCTGTCTGCGCCTACGTGTAGAAAATACAAAGATACGTGGAACGCCTTGTGAAACTGAATGTGCATTTGGACGAGGAGCTGCCTATTGATATAGTCCTCAACTCCTTACCCAGTTGTTATGATCAGTTTATCTTAGCTTATCATTTGAACAACAGCGAGACTACTTTATGTAGGTCCCAAATCAACACAGAACGGATCTAAGAGGTATCAATCACAAGATACGAACACGGATTACCACAATCTTCAGTGGACTCTATTAATCTTCCATAGACTAGTACATAAGATCGCAAAGGTTGCTTGAACATACAAGAATTCGCTATGATAGCCTAGAGCTCCAAAACAACCAACACCAAAAGAAAACACACGTTACCTATATATAACTAAGCTACCCAGACTGAGATACAAAAGCCCATAGGCCGAAATCCTCTACAGGCCTGACCAAAATCTCTAGGATTTCGGTCAACATGACCGAAATCCAGGGGGATTTCGGTCCCAGGCCGAAATCTTCAATCAGCCCCATAAACTTTGATATTTTCCAGTTTGAACCCTGTAAATGTAAAGATTAACCACAAAATAAGTCCTAACAATCTCCCCCTTGGTTTAATTCTTTCATTTATCTTCGAGCACTAACTTGAACTTGATTCGGTTGAACAATTGCAAAACATTTCAACACCTAACAATCTCCCACTTTAGCAGATGACGGCTACAGTTGTTGGTGACATTTAGCACATTTGCAACGACAACTTCATCTTCGGATGAACGGTCTTCAGATATAACTTTGAAGTTCATTGGGCGAACCGGTCTTCAGCATAGGCAAAGAATCAGCACATACAGCTTTTAAATTTGACTTTGACTTTGACTGGAGTCTGACTCTTTATCTCTTCTTGATCACATACAGGTGTAGAAGTAGTAACAAACTGATTGAGGAGGAATTCAAACAGCTTGTCACATGAAAATGAGGTTTCACCTTCTTCATAAACGAAATTCGTGTCGAAATTCTTGAACTACAACTTTTAGCTAGCGCTTCTCCATATGATCTTTGACTGCAAATCCTGTGGGTCATGGAGTTACATACTCTCACCACAGTTGTTCAAGAATTCATCATTGGCTCAGAATGAGAGTTCTCGCAGTATCTGTGTGAACCCGGAGGAACGCACTGCAATTGTTTGAGTATCGGTGAACTACTCATGGCCGTGTGGATTATGGCCTCTGCATATCCTTGATCAAAGATCTCAATGCAGTTGACAAGTCAACAAGTTGACTTGGCTCTTAGTGAGACGTTCAATGGTATCCAAACTCTGCGGAGTGTACCATCCTAGTGCCAATTTAAATCTGGTGAAGGTGTTGGGGTCCCACAGCTATTATGGTAAACAACAACGATCACTGACCCAGAATTTCGATGTTTCATCAATGCGAGGTAAAATCACATTAAGTCACGAACATCTGTATTAGAATAAGTATTGGGTGAAGAGCGGTATGAGCGTGTAATATGTCTTGGTTACTAGACATACCCATCGACTAGACTTTCGAATTGTCATCAGTGTATGATTTATTACACCGAGTCACCCAATTCTTGAATTAGAAGCTTTGTAGGTAAGAATGGTTATTGATGCCTCACATCTACTACCGGTGTTGTAGTATAGATCACTGGCATAGAGTTTCAAAATATCATCACCACTTGGTTTAAAGTGATGAGTCGTCTATTTATTGCAACAGAAAGATAAGGCGGTTAAGAATGGATTGATGCGTGTGATAGATTACGGTATGCAATCTAACCATCGACACAGAATTTGTAACTCTCAACTTTGAGTGGCTTTACTCAAAGTGTCTAGAAGTTCATGTTGCAGAAAGAAAGACTTTAGGTTGGTTAGAGAGAAAAGGTTATTAGTGCTTCATACTCATTATGGTGTACCAATGAGAGTCATCAACACAAGTTGATGTGTCTCAACAGTGAGTGGTTTAACTCAGTGCGTCGTCGACAGGTAAGGAATGTCTTAGTGAGTCACAATAATAATGAGTCACATCTTTGACATGAGAATTTGGAGCTGTATACCTTATTGGTATTAATCAGAAACATTAACGATCGTGCAAATTTGTGTAAAAGGAAAATATTTTTGCATTTTTAAAATTTTGAAAAACAAAGACATAAAAGTAAGACATATTTTTGTATTTTTGAAAATTTTGTAATTTTTGTTTAGATAAATTCTCCCCATTAATTTGTGCATGGGAAAGAATTTAGAAAAATTAAGAACCATGAACAAATTTACTGAAACAAAAATAATGTACAATATGTATAGAACTGATTTAACAGTCATCAAAACGTATCATTTTAAGCATAGCCACAAGCACATCAAACCGAGCTTTTGCAAAAAAATTTTGTGAATAAGTCTGCCACATTGTTATCTGTATGGACTGATTCCAAATGAATCTATTTTTGCTCGTAGCAATCTCGAATAAAATGAATTTTAATGTCGATGTGCTTGGTCTTATAATGTTGGACAGGGTTTTTCACAATTTGGATAGCCGCCTCATTGTCGCAAAATATGGGAGTGTCAAGAAAGTTCATACCATAGTCAAGGAGTTGATGCTGCATCCAGATGACTTGAGAACAATAGGCCGAGGCAGCAACGTACGCAGCCTCAGCTGTGGAAGTTGACACGGTCTGCTACTTTTTGCAATGCTAGGAAATCAGTCGGTCTCCTGAGAATTGACATCCAGCACTGGTGGACTTTCTATCAATGTCTCAACCTCCATAATTGCTATTTGAAAAAGCATAAAGATCAAATTCACGGTTCTTTAGATACAAGAGACCTAATTTAGGTCTCCCTTTAAGGTATCGAAAGATCCGTTTGACAGCAGTTAAATGAGAGTTTTTAGGATTAGTTTGATGTTGAGCGCACTGGTAGACTGCAAAAACAATATCTGGTCTGCTTGCCGTCAAATACATTACGGAACCAATCAGAGAACGATAGTGCGTTTGATCAACGGGTTCTCCATCTAGATCTGAAAAAAGTAGAGGTCGCTCAGACATCGGGGTATTAGTAGCTTTTGTATCCTTGAATTCAAACTTCTCGATAATATCCTCCACATATTTGCCTTGATCAAGCAGGATACCCGTTGAGCTTTGCTTAACTTGTAACCCAAGAAACATTGTCATTTCACCCAACGAACTCATCTTGAACCGTTTCTTCATCACATGCTCAAACTCATGACATAAATCTTCACTTGTAGAACCAAAGATAATGTCATCCACATAGATCTGGACAACAATTTGGTCATTGTCTTGTGCTTGATGAATAGAGTCTGATCAATGGTGCCTCTTGTGTAACCATACTGCAACAGATGATCTGTCAATGTTGCATACCAGGAACGGGGAGCTTGATGAAGACTATAGAGAGCCTTGTCAAGCTTGTAGACGTGATTCAGAAACTTAGAGTTGACGAAACCCGAAGGTTGATCAACATAAATTTCTTCTATCACTTCACCGTACAAGAAAGCAGTCTTGACATCCATCTTGTAGACTGACGAAAACCACGAACCACCAAGTGTGCCTTGTTGCGCACAATGACTCCTGAGTCATCTTTCTTGTTGCGAAATACCGATCTCGTGTCAAGTGATTTCTTACCCTCGGGTAGTTCCACCAATTGCCGAACATTCAATTTCTTGAACTGATTAAGCTCTTCATGCTTGGCATCAACCCAACTTGGTTCATTAAGTACCATCTGAACATTCTTCGGCTCTATTTGATAAATGAAGCATTAATAGAGGCACTCATTGACAGGACCACTTTGGCTTCTGGTTTGAACACCTTCATCCAAAGGACCAATCACATTGTCAAGTGGGTGATCACGTTGTATTCTAGAAGGTACAACATGTTCGAGCGTAGCAGAAGAAACCAGAAGATTTGTGATATTCTCAACACTGCCTAAGCCTAGAGCACCTCTGTCAGAATTTCTGAAGTCGTGAGAAGTACTTGCAACATACTCATCAGGAATTCTCTCGAGAAATAGGGAATCCATGATAGTGGAGTCGAAATGATCAACAGGATCAGAACTGAGAGCATCTTCGTGAGAAGCAGATTGATCGACAATTGGAGGTTCGCCAACAACCTGGGATGAGTCAACAGGAGCATTTTCAGTTACAATAGTGGAGGCAGGAGACGCACCGTCGTTTGGAACAAGTTCTTTGAGAATTACTGATGGGTTGATGAGATGAGGAATGATTTCTGCATCATCATCTCTGTTTACTCCACTTGGACTTGGTTGTGTACTTGAAACATCACCAGAAAACACATAGAATGGTTTAAACAAATCAGCATAGTTGAACAGCCAGTCGGGTACAACACGAGCATCCGTCGCATTCTCTTCTAGCCATCTCACGTCATACGATTCCACGATCTACTTAGTCACCTTGTTGTACACTCGATATGCAGTCTTACTTGCATATCCAACGAAATAGCAATCATCTGCTTTGGAGTTGAACTTCGGAGTAGCTTCAAGATGAAGAAGAGTGCAAGGACAACCGAATGTACGGAAATGACATTTGGTTTGCGGCCATAGAGAATCTCATACGGTGTCTTCATTTGAGCTTTGTTGATGATGACCCGATTCTGAACATAACAGGCTGTATTAATCACTTCAGCCCAAAATATCACTGGTAGTTTAGAGTCGCACAGCATGGTACCTGCAGCATCAATCAGAGTTCTGTTTCGATGCTCAGCAACATCGTTTTGTTGAGGTGTTCGAGCGGCACTATACTAATGTTGCACTCCCATATCTGCACAAAACTTATTCAGTACCACATTCTTAAAATCAGTTCCATTGTCACATCGGATGGCCTTTGTCTTCAGATTTGTTTGATTTTTTATAAGATTGATGAACATTATGACCAGCTTTGCAGTTTCACTGTTGTTCTTTAAGAAGAAAACCCAAGTAAAATGTGATTAATCATCAATAATAACTAGACAGTAAGAACTACGGTTAATACTAAGAACATTGACTGGACCAAAAAGATCCATATGAAGCAACTGAAGAAGCGAATCAATGAAATTGATCATTTTGGGCTTGTGCGGCTTCCGGTGAGGTTTTACTTGAGCACAGGTAACACATTTTTCAAAAGTAAAGAAGTCCTTGATTGGAAGCCCCTAAACTCGGTCATTCTTTGCAAGATGATTCAAAATTTTCGCATTGGCATGACCGAGACATCGATGCCACAACATGGCATTCTGTTCTGATGCTTTCTAGAATAAGCAAGTGACATTTTCTGGAGTGTTGTGATTCATGTCGATGATATAAGCATTGTTTTGACGTTCTGATCGAACAAGAATCCACTCCTCGGGAATGACTAGGCCAGGTTTGAGAATAAGACATTCCTTCTTTGTAAAGTGGGTTGAAAACCCCTTGTCACAAATCTGAGAAATGCTCAGCAGACAGTGCTTGAGCTCAGGTACAAAGTTGACATTCTCACTACCCGCAAAGCAGACACATCCACCATTAAAATTTTCAACATTGTACAATTGGGACATGTCACCTGTAATGTGCCTGGAACAACCACTATCAACATACCACGGTCTGATGACATTCCTTCATAAGTGTTCCTGCACAAGTTGCGGGATTAATTAAATTTAGGCACCCACTCCATATGGAAACTGGGTTGACCTTTACTATCAACACAAGAAATTGATTCCAAGCTCATGTCACGTTGATCAATTAAGGGTGAAATATCATAAGATTTCTTAACACTGCCTTTAGGAACCCATTTATAATGAGATTTGAATCTTTTATCTTTGGTCCAAATGGGAAAATTTGCATTAAGTTTAGAGTAAAACTATTGTTTGAAGATGATTCCAAAAATGACTTAGACTTCACAAAGGTTGGTAAAGTATAGTCATTTCTTGTAACATGCCTTTTGTTTTGAGCAGTTAAGTTCTTGGCCTTTGTGTCATTGCAATTTTTATTTTGAGAATGTGACCTCGAGGGTTTTCTTTTATGAGATATCCCCTTTGGTACGTTTTTCCAAACCTGTTCATGTTGAGTAGCATACAAATGTCGGAGACAATTTCTAGCAATATGACCAACAATTCCCCAGTTAAAATAGGTCTGTCTTTTCAAAGTAGTATTGGAATTTTTTCCAAGTCCAGATTTGTTCAAATTATTTCCACAAACACACAAACATGCAACAGATTTGTTAACTACATTCTCATCACAAGAGTTTTTCAAAAAGCTAGAAGTGTTAATGTAATTTTTCACACATGAATTTAACAAACAAAACACGAATATTAGTCTTTGAGCAAATTTTATCAAAAATAAGATAGGGCTTGTCTTCATCATCTTCCTCCTTCAATATTGATTTATCTGCACATGAGGCGGAAACATCAGTAGTTTTTATTTCAGTACTCTCAACGGCGCTAGACTTATCATTTTGAATAAATTCGAAAGGTAGCATTCTTCAGATCTCTCAGTTTTAGAAGATGAAACAAAGTTATTATTAAAGGGAGGTGGCACAGCTCTATAACCAAGTCCTTCACCATATTTACTAGACCGTTTGGTTTGGTGTTCAATTATGGACTCAACTACTTCACTTGATACATCAAATTTCTTAAAATTGAATTAAGTATTTTGAAAATTTAATTTCAATGCTTTAATTTCAGCAGTTAATCTAGCAACTTCTTTGTTTGCAAAATCGAGATGACAAGATTTTACACTAAATTCTTCGTACAATTTGTTAAAATATGAGGTTTTGGCTTCTAACTTTTATTGGAAAGGCTTCAATTTCTTTTTAGTGTTATAGACAAGATTTTCCATTTCAAACATTTGTTTGACGAGATTATCATTTATTTCACGGTATTTGTTAATTTTATCAATGCAGACTTGAGAAGAGCAAGAATGTTTACTAACCTCATCACTAGCAGGGGATGAAGCAGGATTTGTAGAGACCATGAAGGCGAACTGGAGATCCATCATTTGTTCCTCAGCTGCATCAATATCCATATCACCTCCAATCTGTGCAAGGTGAGCTCTACCATCGCCATTCAGGTTCGGATGCTGCAACTGATCATCCCAGGTGAACTGCTGAGCAACCATGGCTCTTTCTGTATTTGGCTGTTGAGGAGCAGCTTCATGATTAATTCCAGGAGGTACCAGGTTCCTCTCAGTATTCTCCATTATGGGCTTTGTGCATTCACGAGCAAAGTGACCAGGCTCATTGCAGTTGAAACAACAAAGATTTGCTTTGCTAAAGCCCACCTTTCTGTCACCACGGTTATTTACCCAATTGTTTCTGCCAGTTCTTTAAGTAAATCTCTTGGCCATTAGAACTGCCATAGCGATATGCCAAGAGATATCCATTTCCTCCAGATCATCAGGGTTGACTTGATTGAGATCATGTACCATCATTGGTTGAACCAACTCATCAGCAACAAGAGCGTTATAGCAATTTAAGAGACCAGCCATCATTCCCAGATTTTCTTCAGCTCCTTTGGGAAGAACTGGAATGGAAGTAGTAGTAGCAGCAGTAGAAGCGTGCACGATAGGGAGTGAAGATGCCATTGATGTGCTTGATGATAAGGAAGCTTGTTGAGTTTGGACTTTGGCAGGAAGAGCTGAAAAGGCGCTATTTGTAGAGATACCCAAATTAGCAGCTTGATATGAACTGACATGATTGATTTATCTTTGCTTGTCATCCATATCACATGCTTTTACAATAGCAATTACCTCAGCAAGTGACAATCTGCTTAAATCTTTGGTCTTTTTAATGACTGCAACATTCATGTCCCAGCTCTTTGGAAGGGAATTCAGCAACTTCTTGTTAACTTCAGCTTTGGACAACATAATTCCATCACTTGACATCTCGGTGTTCATGGTGATGAAGCGTTGCTGTTGAGTCTCCAGAGATTCTCCAATCACATGATTAAACATGTTGAAATTTTGACAAAGCATGTCTTGTCTGCTCTGCTTCATGTCATCATTTCCTTCATAAACCTCAATTAGAGCTTCCCATAGAGATTTTACAGTATCATATTCTCTAAAAACTTGGGCAATATCTGGAGATAGCGCCATGGTAAGAGTGGCAAGAGCATTCTCATCACGGTCTACAATGTCAAATTCTGCATTTGAATATTGTGCAAGAGGTTTATCTATCACATCGCCATTTTGAAGAGTAATTGTGATTTTAGGAAGAGTACGCAGAAAACTTCTCCACAATTTAATGTCCTTCATCTTAATATATTGTTCGAAACGGTATTTCCACTCGGCAAATCCTTCAACATTAGTCAGCCTGGGAATACAAGTGATAGTGCCCATAACCAAGTCAAGATAAGAATGCATTGTTGAAACGGAATCCATTTGAAAGGATCTGACGAACACCGAAAATTTAAATGGCAAAAATCAAATAATAGCTGGACCGAAAAACACCAACTGGACCGAAAAACAAGACCGAAATCCTTGACGAAAACCTTCAGCCGAAATCCTAGGCGAAAACCTTCAACCAAAATCCAATCGAAACCGGAAACAATGAAACCCTAGAAGGACACCGAAAAGCTAAATTGGGCTGACCGAAATCCCCACTAAGTGGACCAAAAACCACTAAACCCTAGCCGAAAACCTATGAACAGTAGCGCCGCCACCGAAAACCTGAGGAGCCTGACCGAAATCCTCGATCGGATCTGAAAAACGTCAAATCACTTCTCAAAACTTCGTTTTTTTGATCAAAAACACCGTCTTTGAGTGGTTTTTCCTTGAATATGTCAAGAACACGAAGAACGCGAAGAACGAAAACACACAAAATAATCAAGAACAGTCCAAATCAATCCAAAACCTCCAAATCCAAGCAAAAGTAAAGATGAGATTGATACCAAAAACTAAAAAACACAAGGTTTTCAAGCTCTGATACCAATTGTAGGTCCCAAATCAACATAGAACGGATCTAAAAGGTATCAATCACAAGATATGAACACAGATTACCACGATCTTCAATGCACTCTATTAATCTTCAATAGACTAGTACATAAGATCGCAAAGGTTGCTTGAACATACAAGAATTCGGTATGATAGCCTAGAGCTCCAAAACAACCAACACCAAAAGAAAACACATGTTACCTATATATAGCTAAGCTACCCAGTCCGAGATCCAACAGCCCATGGGCCGAAATCCTCTACAGGCCTGACCGAAATCTCTAGGACTTCGGTCAACATGACCGAAATCTCTAGGATTTCGGTCCCAGGCCAAAATCTTCAATCAGCCCCATAAACTTTGATATTTTCCAGTTTGAACCCTGTAAATATAAAGATTAAAGCACAAAATAAGTCATAACACTTTAGCACAGATACACAACATGCTGCAGACCGCTGAGGCAGGAATGAAGGGTAAAGGTTTAGCCTCCACTTCTGGCAGCGCCTCCCGTTCTGGCTATTGGACAGGGAAAGGGGAAGAAGAGGAAGGGTCCTCTGAGACAGAAATGGAATGGAAAGTCCCATGTTGGGTCATCTAGTAATGGTCCAATGGCAAAGTCCAATGCTTCTACCGCAATGAGAAGGGTCCTCTGAGACAGAAATGGAATGGAATGTCCCATGCCGGGTCATCTAGTAATGGTCCAAGGGCAAAGTCCCATGCTTCTACCGCAATGAGAAGGGACATTGGAAACGAAGCTGCCCAAAATACCTGCAAGACATTAAGCATGGCAAAGTGAAGCCATCGTCTACAGGTATATACAATATCTCTAATAACTCATCATCTTCTTATTCTTGGGTCCTTGATAAAGCATCTGGTTTTCACATTTGTTCTGATCTGCAAGGACTAAAAGAAAATGAGGAGTTGGAGCATGGAAGAATGAACCTGATCATGGGGAATATGCGATCTTCACCTATCACCCAGATTGGCGTTTATAGTCTAGTGCTTAGTGATGGTGTTAGTTTAGCTTTGATTGATTGTTGCTACTCGCCAGAAATGACTCATAATATTATTTCATTTCACGCATTGTTTAGACAAGGATATAGATATTCATCTGATAATATGAATGGATCTATTTTAGCATATAAAAATAGTCTTTTATATTTAATGCTCTGCCTTGTGATAGTGTGTATGAAACTCTAACGTGTGTAGTCAACATAGGCAATAGTGTATTCCAAATTGATTCGTCTAACGGTGTAGATAAAGCATGCTTGTGGCATTGTCATCTTGGACACATTAACAAGAAACGCATCGCCCAACTCCAAAAGGATGGAGTGTTGGGATCATTTGACCTAAGTTCAGATGATGCATGTGAATCTTGTCTTTTGGGGAAGATGACAAAATCACCCTTCACAAGGTATTGTGAAAGAGGTGAAGGTTTATTGGACTTCGTACATACTGATGTATGTGGACCCTTCAGATCGACCACTAGGGATGTAAATCGATTTTATGTGACTTTTCACTGATGATTACTGCAGATATGGCTATATCTACTCAATCAAGCACAAGTCAGAAACCTTTGAAAAGTTCAAAGAGTTCAAACATAAAGTCGACAATCAATTTCGCAGGAAGATAAAGATGCTTGGATTCGACAGAGGCGGTGAGTATCTTAGTATCGAGTTCCTAGACTATCTCAAGGAATGTGGAATAGTTTACAGTTGACTCCTCCCAGGACACCTCAATTGAACGGTGTGGCTGAGAGGCGTAACCGAACCTTGTTAGACATGGTTCATTCCATGATGAGTCGAGCTTCCCCTCCTATCCACTTTTGGGGGTATGCCTTAGAGACAGCCGCCCATATCCTCAATCTTATCCCTACTAAAAAGGTTTCCAAAACACCTCATGAAATGTGGACATGGAAAGTTCCCTTGTTAGTACATATCAAACTCTGGGGTTGTGAAGTTTTTGTAAGATGAGAAACTCATACAAACTAGAAGCCAGAAGTGAGAGATGTTATTTCATTGGTTACCCAAAGTAGTCCTTTGGATATTTGTTCTATACCGAGTGAGGACGTGGTCTTTGTAGCAAGAAGAGGAGTCTTTCAAGAGTGAGAGCTCATATTCAAAGAGGACAGTGGGAGTACCATTGACCTTGAATAAATTCAGGAGTCGACCAAGGAAGGAACCTTAGATGATACTAGCACTCAACCAGAGGAACCAGTTCCTGTTGAACCGATAAACACCTCATTACCTTTTAGACGTTCCAGTAGAATTACCATGCTGCCTGAGTTTTATGGTTTCCATATCACTTCAGATGGCGACACATTTATGTGACATCCCGCAAAATTATGCCTAGAATTGTAAATAGTCAATTCACCACGAACCTCTTTGAAAACTGACCCATTGAACTTTAATGTATATTTTGGAAAACATATAGCGTCATTACGATTAAAATAAGACACAAGATGAAATCTTACTTCCTATAGTGGAAAATCTCAAGCACAAACTGAAACCCTAGTTTATACGTCTGAAAAAATAAAAATAAGTATTAAGCGTTCATGAACAAAAACAAACACTCTAACCTCGTAGTACATGTTCCCTTGATTCCGAAAGTATAAAGAACGTTCAAAACTGAGCTCTTATGCAAAACATACGGCTGTTATAAGGAAACAAGCCAGTATAACATTGATTTTCTTTAACTACATAACCCGTTTTGATCTATTGTGGCACTTGCACACCCAGATGGAAATTCAGAGAACGTTTTTAGACTCCGACTATAGTCTATTATTTGATTCCATACTCGAAATATTTTTTAGTAAAATTTTTATAAAATTCGAAAAATCGGACCTTTCAGATAAACGAACGCAAATATTTAAACACGATTTCTCGGAGTTCTACAACTCGAAAAATTAATCCGTTTGGGTATCTGGAATCGGTGCACTCGACTCGATACTTCTCCGCTCTCAAAAAATATTAGACTTCAGGATCTTGGCACACGAATTTAGGCAAATTAGAAGACTATTATCACATCACTATTATGACATCATTATTATGACATCACTATTATGACATCACATAAAGGCTTCCACCTCCTCCATGACACTATAAATAGGAGGCTCCACCATCTATTTTTTCTTCACCAATTCACTAAAGATTCTAGCTTTTCCATCCTGTCTCCATTTGCTCTCTTTTTCGGCCAAGAACACCACCACCGCCGGCCATCACTCCACCGTCGTCGGCCACCATTTTGCCGCTTAAGACATTGTTATTTTGTCGTATTAGTTCAATTCCAAACACTAGTCGAATCTTGTTGGTGTTATTTCGTGGTGCTTCTCAAACACGATTATTATTGAATCTAAACTGAATTCACGCTTCAAAAGTGAGTGGTACGGCCCCTTTTATATGCTTTTAGATCGGGGGAGAATACATGTGCAAAAATATTTATTGATGATAAATAGTTACCGATTTCATATCTAGTTTTATAAATGTTATTATAGTTTTATAAATGTTATTATAGCTTTGTAAATGTTGCCGTTAAGTAACACACATTTTTTTAGATAATAGTTATGAACTAGAAGTTGATATATTATAGTTGTTTTTAAAGTAATACAACTAGATGTAATAATACATCAGTTTACTACAAAAACATATCATTTTATGTGAAGCATAAACTTATGATTTAATGTGAAAATGTTATGAAAAGTTACCACATTTGTAGTATTACAACATCTACAAAAATTTACCAACTATTTAAGCAAGTATTGTATACTTTTACATATATACTTATCAACATACTCGACTTTTATAGCAAAACTTTCATCGTGCCCAGTGATTTATTCATGCATAAGTTTGGGTTGAGAATTATCTTTAATTTATCAATGGCTTTTATAGTGAGACATTATTCATGACCTAAGTAGAAATACTTAGAACCCACATTACTATAACCGTTAATCATCAGAGCGAGATACATATGTATAAATCTATACGAGTCGACACCCCCACCTACGGTTGCTAGCTACAACCTTGACGGCCAATCGAAGTAGGTGATACTTATCTTTTTCATTACTACGATGTCCATGAAGCATTGTAGGGGGTACATTCTAGTCGGATAGCTCGGTTATAGGACTCATTATAAACATTGATGGTTTCTCAAACACTCACACATTATTTATAAGTATAGTATTACTTATGTTTTTTCAAAGGTTCTTTACAAACTTATTTATAAGTATGGTATTACTCATGGTTTTTCAAAGGTTCTTTACAAACATCATTTATAAGTATGGATTTACTTACAAAGAAAATACTTTTAGTTATTTTTAAAAGTATTGCTGCTATGTTAAGCAGAAAACATGTAACTCTCATCAACATTGTGTTGACCCTCAAAACTACATCTATTCTCAGGAAATCAATAAGCGTTTCAGAAGATGGAAATGTTCACGGATTTCATGCAACTTAGTTTATCGTTTTTTTGGTATATCTGCATATTTGTTAATTCATTTCACGTACTTTACTATTATTATCTGTAAGAACCCTGTGTTCAAACTTCAAGATGAAATACAACTATAATTTTGTTTATCGTTGTACTTGTGTTGTATATTCAATTGCTTGAGATCCATTAACTAAGTCGCACAGCCCAGCGTATTCCGCCTCCTCGGCTGGGGGTGTGACAGAATGGTATCAGAGCTAAATTGGCTATAGAGAACTCGTATCCTCGAAAGAGGAATATAACTATAGCAAATGGCTTCTAATAAAAGTATTATTATTAATTACACTACTTCTCGACTACTTACGGGAGAGGTGTCTAGTTTGAACTATCGATTGGGTTGCTGGATTCAGAACATCTTTAATGCCAAAATGATCCTGCCTACCGGTACTTCTAATCTGGCCGATCCTTATTTGATAGTATTGAGGTACAAAACAAAAACTAATAATACTACAAACCTCACCAACAAAATATATAAGAGTTATATATATGCTCTGACCCGTGATGAGAACACTTAATAATATTCTAACATATCTTCATCTAAAACTACAAACCCAACCCTTTAGGTCAAATACCTCAAAGAAGATAGTACTGTACATAAGCCAAACCACAAATAAACATGGAATGCGCATCTACTTTATTTATGGTCGGGCCGGTGAACAACCAACTTTGATCAAGGTGTTTGACAGACTATAATGGTTGAGAGTTTTAGAGATTGAAGAATGTTCTCAAGATTCTCTGCAGATACTTAGTACCTTAGAAACCCTGTACTTCTTTATAATACTTGTATAATTAAAAACTCATTATCTGTAAAACATTATCATTACTTAAAGCATCAGTTGGTACTAGCTATGGAAATCTGTAGGATTTTAGGAACAAATTACACTAATACACTATCATAAGATACAACTCATACATACTCGTTGCAAACTAAATAGTTTTAAACAACTTAATGTTTCTATTTTAAGCGTATTAAGATAATGCCTCCACGAAGGAGTTCGCGAGTCCATCAACCAACTCCCTGAGTGAATGCAAGAGTTGTACCACCAGTAAACCCAAATACCAGAGAAACTCCAACTATACCCACGGTAATCCCACCATTCCAAATGGACTCCACCCAACTGCAGACCTTGATGGCACAAGGAATTGCCACAGCCTTAGCTGCAGATGAGGCTACCCGGAACGAATCTTCCGGAAACAGTGGAAATGGTGGCAATGTTCTGGTTGCTAACGGAAACAATTCCAGACCCTATTTATATAAGAATTTCATAGCCTGCAAACCATGAAACTTCTTCGGTATTGAAGGAGTTTTCAGTCTATCCCGCGGGATAGAAAAGATGGAAGCAGTGTTTCGTAACAGCTCTTGTCCTAATGACTGTCAAGTCAAATATGCTACTTGTACGCTGATGGATTCCTCACTGACGTGGTGGAATGATCATGCCAAGTCCATAGGAATCGAAGCAGCATATGACATGAGTTGGGCATCTTTCAAACGGATAATGATCAAAGAATATTGTCCCCGACAAGAAATCCAGACTCTCGAGCAAGAGCTCTGGAATCTTACCATGAAAGCATCGGAGGTGACTACCTACACCTCCTGATTTAACGACCTTACAAACCTTTGTACAGGGAATGGTAATCCCAGAATAGAAGACAGAAAGCTACATTTGGGGATTAGCCCTACCTATTCAAGGTTTGGTTATTGCATCCAGACCCACCACCTTTGATAGTGCTAAGCAATTGGCCTATCAATTGACTGAACAGTGTATCCGTCAGGGTACCATACAAACGGAGATGAACCAAACAGGGAGTACGAAGTAGAAGTTCCATGAGAAGCCAAAAGGGAACTCAAAGCATCACAAACCTGAGTCGGAACCTGTGACTGTTTATGCCGTAATTATAAACACTCCCACCTCATCCAAGCCTTACTCTGGAAAGTTACCCCATTGTACCAAGTGTGATTTCCACCATGTAGGAAATTGCATGTTCTGCGAAAACTGTAACTTGAAAGGTCATAACTCCAAGTTCTGCACACAGGCCCCAAGCACTACAACCACAACCCCTGATACAGGAGGAAGCCGCAACTGCTACGAATGCAATCAACCAGCACATTTTAAGAGAGACTGGCCGAAAGTAAAGAAGCAGGGTGGCCAGGGAAGAGCATTCGTGATCGGAACCGGAGATGCTCGCCAGGAACCAACTATGGTTAATGGTATATTTCATATTAACAATATTTATGCTTCTGTATTATTTGATACCGATGCTGATAGAAGCTTTGTTTCCCATATATTTAGAAGTATCATAACCCATAAATCATCCAAACTGAACAAAGCTTACACAATAGAAATAGAAAACGGCCAAATAGAAAGCACTTTAGAAATACTCACCAATTGCTTTCTCACCCTGAATAACCAAGTCTTGCATGTTGACCTAATGCCTACAACCATTGGAAGTATCCACAACTGTTCAGCAATGCTCCATCCACTAGTGGAATAAAATAATTTCGGGACGAAATTCCTTTAATGGGGAGGTAATGTGACATCCCGCAAAATTATGCCTAGAACTGTAAATAGTCAATTCACCGCGAACCTCTTTGAAAACTGACCTATTGAACTTTAATGTATATTCTGAAAAACATATACTGTCATTACGATTAAAATAAGGCACGAGATGAAATCTTACTTCCTATAGTGGAAAATCTCAAGCACAAACTGAAACCCTAGTTTATACGTCTGTAAAACTAAAAATAAGTATTAAGCATTCATTTACAAAAACAAACACTCTAACCTCGTAGTACATGTTCCATTGATTCCGGAAGTATAAATAACATTCAAAACGAAGCTCGTATGTAAAAGATACGGCTGTTATAAGAAAACAAGCCAGTATAACACTGATTTTCTTTAACTACATAAACCGTTTCGATCCGTTGAGGCACTTGCATACCTCAGATGGAAATTCCGAGAACGTTTTAGACTCCGACTATAGTCTATTATTTATTCCATACTCGAAATACTTTTTAGTTAAAATATTAATAAAAGTCAAAAAATCGGATGTTTCGGATAAACGAACGCAAATATTTAAACACGATTTCTCAGAGTTCTACAACTTGAAAAATTAATCCGTTTGGGTATCTAGAATCGGTGCACTCGGCTCGATAATTCTTCGCTCTCAAAAAAGTTAGACGTCGGGATATTGGCACACGAATTTAGGCAAATTAGAAGACTATTATCACATCATAATTATGACATCACTATTATAAAATCACATAAAGGCTTCCACCTCCTCAATGACACCATAAATAGGAGGCTCCACCATCCATTTTTTCTTCACCAATTCACTAAAGATTCTAGCTTTTCCTTCCTGTCTCCATTTGCTCCCTTTTTCGGCCAAGAACACCACCACCGCCGGCCACCACTCCACCGTCGTCGGCCACCATTTTGCCGCTTAAGACATTGTTATTTTGTCGTATTAGTTCAATTCCAAACCCTAGTCGAAGCTCGTTAGTGTTATTTCATGGTGCTTCTCAAACACGATTATTCTTGAATCTAAACCGAATTCACGCTTCGAAAGTGAGTGTTACGGCCCCTTTTGTATGCTTCTATATATTTTCGGGGAGAATACATGTGCAAAAATATTTATTGATGATAAATACTTACCGATTTCATATCTAGTTTTATAAATGTTATTATAGCTTTGTAAACGTTGGCGTTAAGTAACACATATTTTGTTAGAAACTAGTTATGAACTAGAAGTTGATATATTATAGTTGTTTTTAAAGTAATACAACTAGATGAAATAATACATCAATTTACTACAAAAACTTATCATTTTATGTGAAGCATAAAATTATGATTTAATGTGAAAATATTATGAAAAGTTACCACATTTGTAGTATTACAAGATCTACAAGAATTTACTAACTATTTAAGCGAGTATTGTATACTTTTACGTATATACTTATCAACATACTCGACTTTTATAGCAAAACTTTCATCGTGCCTAGTGATTTATTCATGCATAAGTTTGGGTTGAGAATTATCTATCTTTCATTTATCAATGGATTTTATGGTGAGACACTATTCATGACCTAAGTAGAAATACTTAGAACCCACATTACTATAACCGTTAATCATTACTACGATGTCCATGAAGCGTTTTAGGGGGTACATACTAGTCGGATAGCTCGGTTATATGACTCATTATAAACATTGATGGTTTCTCAAAAACTCACACATTATTTATAAGTATGATATTACTTATGGTTTTCCAAAGGTTCTTTACAAACTTATTTATGAGTATGGTATTACTTATGGTTTTTCAAAGGTTCTTTACAAACATCATTTATAAGTATGGATTTACTTACAAAGAAAGTACTTTTAGTTATTTTTAAAAGTATTACTGCTATGTTAAGCGGAAAACTTGTAACTCTCACCAACATTGTGTTGACCCTCAAAACTATATGTATTCTCAGGAAATCAATAAGCGTTTCAGAAGATGGAAATGTTCACGGATTTCAGGAAACTTAGTTTATCGTTTTTTTGGTATATCTGCCTATCTGTTAAGGCATTTCATGTACTTTACCATTATTATCTGTAAGAACATTGTGTTCAAACATCAAAATGAAATACAACTATCCTTTTGTTTATCGTTGTACTTGTGTTGTATATTCAATTTCTTGAGATCCATGAACGAAGTCGCACAGTCCGGCGTATTCCGCCGCCTTGGCCGGGGGTGTGACAGCTTATTAGTGATGGTAAACTAATAAATCTGGGTAAGCCAGCTAACTATAAGGAAGCAATGGCAGGCCCTGTGGCTGCTATGTAGAAAGAGGCAATGGACAGCGAGATCAAGTCTATATATGACTATCAAGTTTGGAACTTGCTCAACAATATACCAGGTCGAAAGACAGTTATGTATAAATGGATCTTCAAAAAAAAGACTGACATGGACGAAACAGTTACACTTTCAAAGCTCAGCTGGTTGCAAAAGGTTTCACTCAAACCCCTGGGGTTGACTATGACGAGACCTTCTCACCGGTCGCTAAGAGAAAGTCTATTAGGATAATGCTCGCCATAGCTGCATTTCATGATTATGAAATCTGGCAGATGGATGTCAAGACCGCTTTTCTTAATTGGATGTTGGCTGAGGATGTTTACATGAATCAGCCAGAGGGTTTTGCAGATGCAAAGTTTCCTAATCGAGTGTGTAAGCTTGAGAAATCAATCTACGGATTGAAACAAGCATCTCACAGTTGGAATCTCTGCTTGCATGAGAATGTCAAAGAGTTTGGTTTCTCTAGAAACGAAGATGAGTCCTGTTTGTATACCAAGGCTAGTGGGAGTATAGTTATTTTTATGGTGTTGTATGTCGATGACATATTGCTCATGGGAAACGACATTCCAACCTTGCAAGAAGTTAAATCTTGGCTTGGGAAGTGTTTTGCCATGAAAGATCTTGGAGAAGCTGCTTATAGTCTCGGGATAAGAATATTGAGAGATAGAAATAAGAGATTGATTGGACTCAGTCAAAGTGTGTACTTGGACAAGGTACTAAAGAGGTTTAGTACGGAAAATTCCAAGAAAGGAGAGCTACCAATCCACGGTAATGCCAAATTGAGTAAGAGTCAAAGTCCCATTACAAATGAATAAATAGCATAAATGAGTCGGGTACCTTACGCTTCGGCTGTGGGGTCGATCATGTACGATATAACATGTACCCGCCCTGACGTGGCTTTTGCCTTGAGCATGGTCAGTCGCTATCTGGGCAATCCGGGCAAAGCAACTTGGGCAGCGGTCAAGAACATACTCAAGTATCTACGGAGGACAAAATACATGGTCCTAGTCCTTGGTGGCAGTGATACATTGAGAGTAAGTGGATACAATGACGCCAGCTTCCAGACAGATAGATACAACTTTCGGTCTCAGTCGGGCTGGGTGTTCCTGTTAAACAGTGGAGTGGTTATGTGGAAAAGGTCCAAGCAAGAAACGGTGCTGATTCAACTTGTGAATCAGAGTACATAGCTGCAAGTGAAGCCTTAGAGGAAGCGGCGTGGCTAAAGAATTTCGTCAGTGACCTTGGAGTAGTCCCGACCATTCAGGAGCAAATGGAACTGTTATGCGATAATGAAGGAGTGGTTGCCTTAACCAAGGAACCACGAGATCATGGAAATTCTAGACATATCGACAGAAAGTACCATTATATGTAACATAGAGTAGAAGAATCATTGTGAAGAGGGTATCATCTGAAGACAATCATGTAGATCCCCTGACAAAGGGTCTGAGCAAGGTGAAGCACTATTAGCATGCTAGGAGCATTGGCCTGAGATGATATTAGTTTTAGTAATTAGATAGATATTTCGAAACTTGTAACAAATTATATGTAATTGACATTTGGTGATTAAATAATGGAGAATTATTTATGAGTATTGTTTACTGCCATTTGTCAATAGTTCATTATTGTGTTTCAATTTTGCATATTTTACTTCCCGAATAATTTGATTATTCAAAAGTCCACAGTCGCTCATACTTTCGGAAGTAAGTAGTGAATTAAGACTGTCATGAATTGAATTGTAGACTGTCTAAGGGGTTAGACATAGCAATAGAGTTGATGCAATGTTCATGAGTACTTAGAAATAGAGATTTGAGTATTGGACCAACCCATGCTCAGGGGATTACTTCATGGATTATATCACGAGTGATTCTGAGATGATAATATATTGTGGTCTTTAAACAGAGACATATGAGTTGAAATTTACAAATTGTGCATTGATAATGCGTAAACGCATCGGTAAATCGATGTTATAAAACGTATTGTTGTGCACGATTTGATGAGTAAAAGACATAAGCATATCAGTCGAAGTTTATTCGTTCCTTTTGCCCTAACGAGAAAAGAAATATCTGTGGGCCCCACAGTGATTTGGTGATGACTAATAGTGTTGGGCCCACCTAAGATTAAATTGATGTGTTCAATTAGAAGTCTTATATCATCACTAATCAGGAATCGGGAAATAGAGTATCGGACTGAGATTGATTATAATCCATGTCTCAAGTCCGAATGATATCCAATAGAATGGAGGATCATATGATCACTTATCTAAGGGCACGTAACTGACGGGGTCAGAGTTTGGCAATGGCTTTTGGAAGCTACGATTTGCTGGTCAATTTAGAAGCTATATGGAGTTATAGTTATAGACTTATCCAAGTGGGAGACTGTTGGATTAGGTGTCGAGACTGTTGGATTTGCTGGTCAATTTAGAAGCTATATGGAGTTATAATTTAGGAATATACTTGAATTGATTGCAGCACAGTCCTTTTAGGTTTCCCTCATAACAAGCAGAGGACAAGATAACATATATTGAGAGAGAATTAATATATTATGATGATAATATATTAATTGGAAATAGTTATACTTAATTAATAATTAATCAGAAATTAATTGGAATTAATTTTGGGATTAGTTAGATTAATTGAAAGTACAGTGACTGAATTGTAATTGTTTAATAGTTGAGCAATAGACAATTAGGGCTTGTGCATATGGGTTGGACGAATCCAAGGCTTAAAGCCTCATGAGTTTCGAAATTCATATATGGATAGAAGGTCTAATTATGGTAATGATAAGCCACATGAATTATATGATAAAAGTCTTATCATATCAGGAATTCAAATAAGGCAGTTATATGTCTTATCACTTATCATCTGGAGACTACAAATACACCTCGTGGCACCCTCATATTCATGCCAAAAACTCATAGAGTTCCTCTCCTCTCTCTTTTGTTTCTTGCTTGCTAAGTTCTGGGTGTGAGCCATTAGAGGCACGACACTTGTGGTGCTTGCTTTTATAGTCAAAAAGGTATGAACACATCCTTTTTATTTTTAATTTGGCCTTAGTTATAGGTTGAATTGAGAAAAACATAGTCTCTCTCTCTCTCTCTCTCTCTCTCTCTCTCTCTCTCTCTCTCTCTCTCTCTCTCTCTCTCTCTCTCTCTCTCTCTCTCTCTCTCCATCAATTTAAAGCAAGCAAACAACACCATCGCCAAAGCACCACCAGTCACCATCAACATCGGCTCGTCAACCCTACAAGATACCATCGATCTTCACAACCACTTTGGCTCTGATCACCATCTGTATACACTCAATCTTCATCATCTCCACAACGGTTCACCCATCACTCCATCAATACAACCTGTTATTGTTATCCTCTTTAATTTTCCCTAGAGACCTAGGATCTTCTCCTTTGTTCTTTTTTGATTTCTGTTGTGGATGAAGGATGAGAGCACCATGATTGTATCCTTAAAGAAGGATCCAAGATCGTCTCCCACTTGGGTTCTCGTCATCACCTTCACCAATGTCGGACCTGTGCCCTAGTCGTCTCTTCGAAAGCGCCTCCAATACGAGCTTCAATGTTTTCTGATGCAAAGGTGCTTAAGTCATCCAGTAATTTCTTGAGAATTTTTTATGTACGACTAAATCTCGTTTACTGTTGCAGTGTTTTTCTGCTGTAGAAGGGACTGTTTTCCCAAGTTTCCCAAGTTGACGGTCCTCAAACTCATTGCCGATGTGATCCTCAAGCTCATCACCGATTTGGATGGGTTGCCAAACTAGGTTTGATTTTACGATAAATTAAGTTACTTTCATTTTATCAGTTGTGGTTTTGGAAAAAATCCTGCATTTTTTGTAATGGATTAATTATTTATTTTCTTATTTTAGTATATTTGATCTCAGTTTTTGTGTTTGTTTCTTTTTTTCGTCTACGTGCTTCTGACTTTTATGCCTTTTATTTGCATCAAGGACTATAGTTCATTAGTACTCCATTCCATATATTATTGGCTGCTGTGCATATGTGTAATTAACCCTCTTAACCACGTAATAAGAAGAAGACAACTACCTCATCATGCTTAGATGGGAAGACACAAGTGAACAGCCCGTGTTTTTTTTCTTTTGCTTCAAACTTATGAGACCCACCGGAAACAAAAGTCTTTACAACTGGTTCTTGTCGGCAAATCTTCACAAAGCAACGATGCAAATATGGAAGTCGGTAAATCGCAGGTCCTTATAAAAAACCTGCATTTTTTGTTTTGGATTATTTCTTTCTTTTCTTATTTCAATATATTTGATCTCAGTTATTGTGTTTAATTATAGTTGATTCTAGCAGGTGGTTGCTAATGGAAGGGTTCCAAACCAGGTGTTTGTATTGGGGGTAAGCTCTTGAAAACAGTTAAATGATCATAATCGTTTATGATTATAACTATACTCATAAATGATTATAGTTTATGATTATAGTTCTAATCAGGTGGTATGTTTTCTTGTTGTTTGATTTTGTGTCTTGTAGCATTAATTACAAATGTGAAACTTGGAAGGCTAAAAGATGTTCTTTCAGAAGGACTAGTACCAAATCTTGCTTAAAATTCCAAAAACTTACTACTTATTCTCATCGATGATTAAGTATACACTTGCATAAATTATTAGAACTTTTGTTGACGTTGTACCATAATCATCAAAAGTTAATTATATCATTGCAAAATTGTTTAGAACTATTGTAACTATGGAGTGCATAAATAATTAAAATACCGTATGTTTTTGTTGAAAGTATCTTTATATGTTTATGTGTTAATAATTGGTGATTAACATTGTAATAATAATCATCGACGATGAACAGTGTTAATCGTTGATGATTAATAATAATAATATATATATATATATATATATATATATATATATATATATATATATATATATATATATATATATATATATATATATGTATATTTGTTTTATTACGCGCCTAAATATTAATCATTGATGACGAGCAATGTGAATCATTGATGATTAACACTGTCACAGTCACTTTTTATTATCATTTTTAATCATCAATGCATATGCATATCTATAACATTATAACTTATAAGTTGTTTTTATTTTGAATGTCCTTGAACTTGATTTTACAGGTATGGATCCAAGAATAATAATGATAATGAGTGCCTCTCTTTCTTTTGTGTGTGATGGTAGCAACAAGAAAAAATCAAAGTAAGAATAATCATCGGGGATGCAATATTTTTTTAACGATTACTAATGAATCAGATTTTTTTATATTTGTTTAATTCATTTGTGATTACTAATATAATGTTTCTTTTTTATCTTTGTGTTATGATTACAATCGTATTAAGTTTTTATATTTATATTGCAGTTTATTCATTTTAGTATTTATTGTAACTTGTAATCATTCATGATTAACATAATCATATCAGATATAATTTTTAAAAATTCTAAAAAAGTTCATTTTTATGTATAGTTTTATTCATTGATGATTACAACCGAATTTTGTGTAATCTTTATAAAAATACAAATAAAAAAATTAAATCACTAAAATTATAAAACTATATATATTTTTTCTATTCATTGATGAATGAAACCGTGAAAAGGAAGAAAAAACCTATTATTTTTTTGAATTTTGACAAAAGTAAAATTTTATATTTCATTAATAGAAAACAAAAAAATCAATTAATTTCTTTATTTTAGGTAACTATCAATAAAAATCCTAAATTTTAGGAAGTCAGATTTATTTCTATTTTTTGTAATTTAATTAAAATATATAATTACTAATCTGCCCTTATAAATTGATTGGTCCAGAATTGGTCTCGCGATTTCAACATTTTTATTGGTCTCGATTAAACCTTTTTATTAGTCTCCGGCGCATCAGTCGTCCAAGAAAAATCAGCATCGTGTGCTCGTTCCTCTACACCCTTCTCTGTCTTGAGATCTCTCTATCTCCTCTGATATCCTTCTCCCTCGTTGTCTCCTTCTCACTCGATCTGCATCGAATCACGAACTTCAAGAACCGCCGCCGCATTCCTGCTGTAGTCGCTGTCAATTGTCGGCGGTAGCGTGCTCCTTCGATTTCTGAATGGATTTCCAACACCAGGGGACGTTGCCTCATTCCCGATCTTGTTGTTTCTCTTTGTCTAAAACTCTCACCATCGAGATCTCTCTCTGATTCATATGCACACACACATGCATTCAATGTGTATGTGTGTGTGAATTGAATTAGTTCTGAAAATCTCTAAAATACTTTCCCGATTTTCCTTGTGGTTTGATGAATACAATAAACAAAACCAGGGACGCGTACCTGGTATTGACGTGAAACTGTGTTCTCCTTTTTCTCTTTGTAAAATTCCGAAAATACCCGTGATCCAATTGTTGGTGAAAACTCTAACTTTAACTCATGATTTTCGTGATTTTCACATAGGCAAAACTTTCATATATGATATCCGAATTTTACAAACTATATGCCATTAGAAAGGTGGAAATGAGTTTTTGTAACAATTGTCAAAAATTTTTAATAAAAGTCAACCGAAGTCAATGAAAGTCAACTTAGGCAAACCAAAGCGTACATTAGGCCAACATGTTGAAATGTAAATTTCATAACCTTCGTATTATATTATTGAATATTATAATACTACATGTGTTAGTTGAAATCAGTTATCGAGTAAACGCTATAAATACGTATAATAAATTACAGTAGAGTAAAAATTCGATAAACACACAAATATTATTTTGGTATAAATAATATTCATAACACAATGTGTTCCTGCTCACGAATCCGTAGAGATATAGAACGTCGAAAACGGAGTTCGCATGTAAAAGTTACAGCAGTTCAGTTGCGGGAACAAAAAACGTACACAGGAATTGGGCATTAAAATGCATTATGTGGTGCCTTAAACATTAAATATGAAATAAAGGAACACATATTATGAAATGTAATATGGTCTAGTATTTAATTTCATAACCAGATTATTTTTCCGGTAAAATGTCAAATACCGTGTATTTGGAAGAATACCGCACTTAAACGCTTATATCTTCACCTAACGAATTGGGAATCATATAAATAGATATTTACTAATATTTTATGCATAATCTGGATTTACATATTTATTAGTAATTACATCTCCGAAAACTTATAAAAATACGCAAAACGTTTTACTGATTTTTATAAAAACACCTATATTTATATAAAACAAGTTTATATTTTATAAAAGTCTAGAACCCTTCCCCCCCCCCCCCCCTCTTTGGCTGATCATGAAGCCTCCAAGCCACCCTAGAGCCACCTCCCATATTTTCTATAGGATACAAGATCTAATACTTAATTATATTAATTGTACAAAAAATCCATAAAGTAGATTGTCATATCTTCCACTTCCCCATGCAAAGACACCATCTCCTTCCCCCTCCCTTTATAAATCTTGACCAAGGAACGCCTCTCACACCCTCCTTTGATCTCCAACTTCATTTTCTCTCATTCTCTCTAAAATCATCAAGAAGTTCCAAGTGGTTCTAAGCCTTTTCAAGGGTTTTTCAAGAAGATCTTGGTAAGTTCATGTCCATACCAAGCTTTCAATATCATTTCTACCATCATTCTTGGTTGTTCTTCTGTTCACATTCTTGATCTTGAACCATAGACCATCTTGAAGATCAAGCCATCTCCAAATTGCTAAACTTTGATCTTTTCTTCTCCAACTCAAGATTTGCTTCAAGGGTGAGTTCATACCCCATTTTTCTACTCTTTTTAAGTGTTTTTATGGGGGAGAATACAAGCCTTAAAAAATATGTTTTGGTTCTTGAAATATGATATGTTCATGTGTTTTGTTCTTGAAATATTACTTGTTCATATGTTTGGTCATCTTGCTATAAAAGTGTTTGGCACAAAAATGTGTTATAATAAACTTAAATACATACTTAGTTTAAGAAAATAACATGCAAGACTTTTACACACATTTGTCATCAACAAAACTTCGTATTTTACTTTGTTGGTGAAATGGTCATAAATATGATATACTATATGATCTTTTGACAAAAGACATGAAAATACATTTTTACTAAAATAGTCATAAAACATTTTCGTAATATGATGTTGTACAACAGAAAAACGTAAATGTTTACGTAACTAAAATGGTCTAAATAAATATGTTGTTATTATACTCACATCAAAACTACCTATTTATAAAAAGAACATCATTTTGTCGTAATAACGACTATTTGGATTTATAACGTCATAATAAACTTGGGAAATGACATTTTTACAAGGAAGTTGGTATTTTAAACAAAAATGACTATATTCATAGTAATGTGTATGAAAAATGACCATTTGGAAAGATTACCATCATTTTGACAAAATGACAATATTTAAAATGTTGTCATCACTTATGTAAGATGACTAAAACAAATTTCTTGTCATGACATGTTGATAAACTTTAAATCTATCTTATTAGTATATTTAGTGCCTTAGATGTAAGAAATTATACATTTCAACTCATTGACATCTTTTAGGCTTAAATACGTTAACACAACGAAAACATTTATATAAATTATAATTGGTATAATTTATGGAACGAACGACAAAGATACGACAGAAATACTAAAGATAATTATATAAATATATAATTATTACATATTATAATTATCATGGACAATTTGATAATTACAAACGTGAAGAAGTTTTCAGTACATTTACATACTAAAATTATCATGGACAATTTGATAATTACGAACGTGAATGAGTTTTCAGTACATTTACATACAATAATTATCATGGACAATTTGATAATTTCAAACATAAAGAAGTTTTCAATACATTTATACACTATAATTATCATGGGCATTTTGATAATTACAAATACAAAGGACTTTTCAATACATTTACAAGCAAGGTTTTACACTATAATTATCATAGGTACATTTTGATAATTACAAATACAAAAGGGTTTTCATTTCAATACGAACAAGGATATGACATTTATGTTGGGTAGGTATGTGACACATTGCTTCACAGTACCAAAGGAAGTGCACATTAAGTCCTGGATTATAACGTTAATCATTTATGAGCCGGATAGTTGTATATAGATCTATATGAGATTGACAATCCCCACCTATGGTTGTTAGCTACAACTACGACCGACGGGTCAAGGGTGACAAATGTCTTATCACTAGCGACGCCTAAAGAACGTCGTGCCAGGTCCACTAGGTCATAGCGAGGTTATAATAACTCACATGAACAACAACGAGCGTCCTGAATTTGGGGAAAATCATCTTCAAATGGTTTTATGTAAACATAAAACTACGTGTTGCTCTATACAAAATATAAGTACAGTTTGACTTATACATACGGGTTTTATGAAAATTAAAACTACATTTTAGTAATATACAAAAACATAAGTAACGATTTCACTATTACACTACGAACGTTTTCACTATTATACTACGAGCTTTTTCACTATTACACTACGAACGCTTTCACTATTACACTACAAACGTTTTCACTATTACACTACGAGCTTTTTCACTATTACACTACGAACGTTTTCACTATTACACTACAAACATATTCACTATTACACTACGAGCTTTTACAAAGGAATCACTATGTTTTTTCACTACAAAAATCTTATGAACTCACCAACGTAATGTTGACAGTTGTAAAATTACTTGTATTCTCAGGTAACAATTAGTCAGGTACGACTAATCTTTTGGGAGAGGACGCGAAGACGTCTCTTTTGTTTATTTGTGATCATATTATAATTGTATTGAAACAATAACGCTTGAATAATGCAACTTTTCAATTATAATGTATGATGGTTGTTTATCTACTTATGTTTCAATATATGCAATGATTGTAGTACTATGATTCGTTCCGCCCTCCGACGATTCCGCCATCGTGCTTTGGGGGTGTGACAGTTTTACAACTTTTCATTACTGACTTAAGTCTAATTATTACTAAAATTTTCGCTACCGACCCTTGAACATGACCAATTGGTCATTTTTGCACCTTTTTGGCCATTTTGAAACCTTCACAACTTCTTCATTATGACTCCGAATGGCCTGGTTGTTTTTCCTATATTTTTATTATCTCAAATATTATCAAAGTCTCTTTGGGGACTTTTTCCAACATCCTTTTAGAACCAGAGATATTAATTTTTAAATATTATGTCATACATATATCACTTTAAGTCTTTTATTCCCCTTTTTTTGCCCTTGGGTCATTAAAACTAAATTCTAATTGACATAACATCACATTATGACTTAAATAAAGATCTTAACAAAATATTTTTCCATAATTTCACATTCTTGGACCGTTTTGCCCTTGCATTGAAAAATAGATGATCATGAATATCAATTCTTCTCAACATCAACTATACTTCTGCTAACTTTCCATTTATACAAAAATTTTAGTTATCACAATTATCTACCCCTTAAACGGATACCGTCCTCGGAATCACTAATATGGAAATGGGGTTAACTTCCAAGTACATAGTCTTATGCAAATTAGGACTTCTTACTTCATAAGAGTCTTGATTCAAGTTCTCAGTTCTTGGCGAAGAACCTTTAGTAGTCACCGCTTTGTACTATCTACTTTCATCTCTCATGATCACTAATATACATTACATTAAAGTGTTTGACAACTTTCTAACTTCACGTGTTATAGAAAGTTTGACTTTTCCCAAAAGTCAACATGTATACCATTCACTTACTACTTGTCACATGCAAGTGCACATGACTGTTCCTTTAATATCATCGCCACCCTTTATCAGCATCACCATCATCATCGCCACTCTCTACCATCATTCCGACCACCACAACCATATTTGTTTATTTATAAGTGATTATTAACATATATCTATTCATAAGTGATTATATGAATAATCACATATGAAAAAACCAAATATGAATAATCGTATACCCCATTCATATATGAATAAATCATATACGAATAATATTAACCCCTCGCGTCGTCATAGAGCAGCATGGCAGCATTGGCACACACACACACACACGCAGATATATATATATATATATATATATATATATATATATATATATATATATATATATATATATACATATATATATATATATATATATACATATATATATATATATATATATATATATATATATATATATATATATACATATATATATATATATATATATATATATATATATATATATATATATATACATATATATATATACATATATATATATATATATATATATATATATATATATATATATATATATATATATATATATATATATATATATATATATATATATATATACGTACATACTAGGTTATAAGCCCGTGTTAAACACGGGTTGACATCTTAAAGTTTTTTGCATGATTTATGGAGAGATTAAAATAAAAATAGTGGTTTATGGAGAATATTATTGAAGATGCCAATTTCTTGGGATAACCTACAATCGATGAATATGTCATTGAATCTAATTTATCAGTTATATTGACAATCATTGATTATAAGCATTTATGACTATAAAGAGAGTAGGGACTGAGTGAGAAAATTAGAATGAGATGTGCTATGAAAATGATGAATGGGGCATTCCTGCTAGTCTTATATATATATATATATATATATATATATATATATATATATATATATATATATATATATATATATATATATATATATATATATATATATATATATATATATATATATATATAGTCCCGTTGTAGTGAGGACTCTTTTTTTGGTGAGGAATCGTAAGGACACCTTAAAAAATTGAAAAGAAATATAAAAAATACAAATCATATAATCGAGAATAGTACTATATCATTATTAAAAATTTGGATCATTGAAAAATAGTAATGATTCAAATTGTTTTTTTATTTTTAGATTATTGTTTCATTATAAAAAAATAATGATCCAAAACTTTTTTTTCGAAATTTTTTCTCCAACATAGTACTATGATCCATTTTATTATTATATTATTTATTTATTTATTTTTCAATTTTTAAGATGTCCTCACGAGTCCTCACTTTAAGAAGAATATTCACACGATCGCTTATATATATATATATATATATATATATATATATATATATATATATATATATATATATATATATATATATATATATATATATATATATATATATATATATATATATATATATATATATATATATATATAGATAACTGATCGGGTGAGGATTCGTTAGAACACCATAAAAAATTTAAAAAAAATAAAAAATATTTATAAATAATAAAATGGATCAAAGTACTATATTGGAGAAAAAAAATCGAAAAAGAAATTTTCGATCATTATTTTTTTTATAATGAAACAATGATCCATAAAATAAAAAAAATTGGATCTTTACTGTTTTTCAATGATTCAAATTTTTTTTTCCAATTTTTTTTTATAATGATATAGTAGTATTCTCTATTTTATGATTTGTATTTTTTTTCAATTTTTTTAAGGTATCTTTACGAGTCCTCACCGGAACGGGACCATATATATATATATATATATATATATATATATATATATATATATATATATATATATATATATATATATATATATATATATATATATATATATATATATATATATATATATATATATATATATATATATATATATATATATATATATATATATATATATATATAAGCGATCGGGTGAGGACTCTTGTTAAAGTAAGGACTCGTGAGGACACCTTAAAAAAATTGAAAAAAAATAAAAAAAAAATATATAAATAATAAAATGGATCGTAGTACTATATTGGAGAAAAAAAAATTGGAAAAAAAACTTTTGGATCATTGTTTTTTTTATAATGAAACAATGATCCACAAAATAAAATTTTTTGTGGATCATTAATGTTTCTCAATGATCCAAATTTTTTTTGGATCATGATATAGTACTATTCTCAATTTTATGATATTTATTTTTTTTATATTTTTTTTCAATTTTTTTAAGATGTCCTTACGAGTCCTCACCGAAAAAATAGTACTCACCGGAACGGGACCCTATATATATATATATATATATATATATATATATATATATATATATATATATATATATATATATATATATATATATATATATATATATATATATATATATATATATATATATATATATATGACTTATTTACTATCTTAAACCTAATAGCGAGGTTTTGTCTTATATCTATTTTAAAAAATGAAGTGATCCGTACACAACACTTTTTAGCCATACACAACAATTTAATGTATTTTATACATGATGTACAACCCTACTAAAACATAATTTGTTGTGTATGACTAAAAAATGTTGTGTACGAATCTGTTTTTTAAAAAGAGTATAATATTATCATACTTTAATATATTTAAATAAAGTACTTTAATTTATCGTCAAAAAGTAGTAAAGTTGGCTGTCAACCCGTGTGTTCTAGAAACATGCAAACGTGCAAAATGTAGCTGCAAGTCAATGTCTTAACAAAACCATTTTCAATTGGCAATGAGAATGATTAGTCATTCCATTGTTTTTTAACTTAAAGAATCTAACAATTTATAACACGTTTATGTTCGTTTTCTATAGGTATAGATACCATTATGCTATTAATTAGTCACTATAAAATATATATTCTCACAAAATAATCGTAGAAAAGCCCTTCAACTTTAACCTTATATGTAAAAAGTCATGACTTGACGTGTTTTTAAACCAAAAAAGACTTCAGTTATTGGAAAACATGCAAAATTGAGATTTTGACCTCAAAGAAATAGCAGGTAAGCCAATTTCATTGGTTTTTATAAAGATAAAATGAATTTTCAGTGCCTTTTTTGAAAATCAACCGATTTTAATAGATTTTTCGAAAAGAAAAGTACATTATTTTATAAAATATAGTGAAATATAATACGAATTTTTTCCTCCACAAAAAATAAACTATTTTTTAGATGATTCGTTGAAAGAAACACAAAAACACTTACTTTTTTGTATGCATATACTATGCATAGCTTAATGTCCATATGTGTATACGTATATTCTAAAACTGCAGTGGCGATGAGAGCCTAGTTGGTTGATGTACGAAATTGTTTGTCCAAGGTTCAAACATTAGCATGCCCGAAATATCGGTAGTGTTCCATGATTGACTTTTCACATGGACCTTTGGGCGAGTTGACATAGACCGCTTAGATGGTGCCTTTTTCCATTTTTTTATTCCAAAGTCTAATTTGTAAAGTCTAATATTATGTTTTTGTGTGTGTTCATTCTTTTTCATTCCAAAGTCTAATCTGAATCATATACTTAGCCACAAATTTTAATTGTCACAAAAATACGACGTATTAGTAGGACCGACCCAACTGGAGGGCGAGCTAGTCCACGACCCAAGGCAAACAATAGGTTGAGGGGCATCAGATTTTCTATCTATGTTATTGGTCCTTATTTTTGGGGCAAATTTAGTGTTCTATAGTCCAGTTGCTATAAGGACGGCTTAGGGCCAACATGAATTAAATAAGTGACTAAAACATTGAAGAACACGCTTCATTGTATAGGTAAACGAAATGTTGTAGCACACCTAGATCGAGGTCCGAGGAGTCTCCTTCAGTCATCCCACTACCCTTGTGTTTCTCGTTCATCTCACTACCCATGTTCTTTTTCATTCTGTTTATGAAAGGAATACATATTGACCATTATACCGATAACCCATGTAGCTATCATTCGATTACCATCGATCTGATTTGAATTCATCTAAAGTATAACATAATCCTCTACTTAAATGAGATTTTTATTCCAAAATTGCTAGTGTGTGAACATCGTGTTCATCATTTAAGAACTCTATCAATTATAATTTGTGGTAATTAAAAGCTAATTGTAGTCCAAAGGTATGTATTTTTTTTCTTCCTCGTCTTTCTCTTTATCGTGTCTCGGCTATTGGTTTGAGTTTATTTCTTTATTTGCATATGATCCATTGATTTCAAACAGTTAGTTTTATTTCCTATTAAGTGCTTGATAAAATGCCATGATGAATTCATTTTAAAGATTGAAGGACACAATCGCAATTCATGTAGTTCAGGTTTGTCAAGTTATCTTGACACTTTCATGCGTGGATGTTTGTACTAATTTTATATATCTAGAGTAGTTCATGTGACTCATTTACAAATTAAGCCATTGAACAACAAACTAGACTTTTATTGGTGATACAATATGTAACACCCCAATGCATACACCATTTGAATACATAATCGAATCAGAGATAAATGAAAACACGTCTCATTTTCCAATCACCTTTCTCGAAATATATAGTTATGTATATCATTAGATGTAAAAGAAAGATATACAAGATTCATGGAAAGCAATAAAAACATGTACGATATTATAAAAAAATTTCATTAACTAATCTACCTTCCATGTCTCTAAGTCACAAAAAATTCTTCTAGTGCACAAGGCCAACCAACAATCTTCCTACTCATCATCATCAATTCCTAGATACATGTCACAAATCACACCACAAAAGCAATAAGACAATCAGTCTTCTGAGTACATAAATCATCCATCAAACGTTTCAAATCACACATCCAATCAATTCTCCAATTGGGTCGGGTCAGACCTTTCCCATAGTGGTATTTACAATGGAAGTATCGTTCATCTAAAGCCCCAAATTTCAGGTGAAATTTTTCATTTTGAAATCAGAGTAATAGTAAGAAAACCATATTAATTTCAACAAAAATATTCGCTAACGATTAATAAAACATTGGTTATAAATTCATAATGTTTTTTCAAAACAAATAATAGAAACAACAGAAGTCTCGATTATATGTCAATGCAATGCGGTCATGTCGGGCCTTTCCCTTTATCAAAACATTTAACTTGAGAGAGTAAACACAAAGCTTAGTGAGTTTCCCAAAATACTACACGTTCACCACATAACCAACATACAAGAAATGTGCTCGAACTAGCTCCGACACACCAGCAATAAAGACTCTTTGACTAGCCTCGATCCGTCTGGTTCATGGGCTCTCCCCACTGTACTATCAGCTAAGGACCCTTTGGCGGACGTCGATCAGTCCAGCTTACGGGCTCTTCTTGATCTGCCAACAGCCAACACGGTAATAAGAGCAAATCCTATGACTAAGCATACAACAAACAAGTTTATACTAGCCCAACATACAGTCCTACCCTAACAGATAACCATCTAACTATGCATGCAATGTCAGACATAGTATAGTGAGAAAACTCACGTGAACCGCTAGTCGTAAACACATATGGGTGTCCTCAACACTTACTCTACTCGAACCACCTAAAATCATCATTAGGCATAATTCACCGTCATAATATGCTCCCATTTCCACTAGGGGATGTCTAATGTGTGGAGCTTTCTGTGAGGCCTCTGGTGCTCAACCTTAACCTTACATTAGGTCAGACATCACTCAACATACGAAGAGACATCACACTTCATGTGTTGGAATAGTGTCCAAGGTCATAACTAATTGGTAAGGACTCTTCATTACTAGCAGGGACCATTTTGGGTTGCCCTCAGTAGTCCAAATGATATCAGTGTTAATTAAAAGAGAGAGAGTGAGAGAGATAATTGGTTTATTAATTTGTCATGTAATGATAAATTAATTAGAAACTAGTTTAGAAATAATTATAATTCATTTAGAATTAATTATAATTACTCTGTAATTAAATGGAGTTAATTTGGAATTAATTTAGTAATTAATAAAAGTACAGGGGTTGAATTGTAATTGTATAAGGAGGAGGAAGAAATTTTGAAGAAACCCTTCACAAATTTCGTCCAAAAGGTGGAGAAAAACAAGGGTTTTGATTCTTGAAAAGTTTGGATTGTTTACTTATATGAACCATTAGAGGTATTCTCTTTTGGGGTACTACCTTCCTTAGTTTGGGATTTGATCTATGCAAGGTTTCTTCAAAATAATTGGTTTTGCTAAAGGTTGGTAATCCTAATCCTCCTTGTAGTTGTAATTATCATTAAGTAGCTTCCTTATAGGTTTTAGTAATTGTTATTAGCCTTAGATAATTTTTGTATCTTTTCGCTGCCATATTTCATGTATCTAGCTATTATAATATATCAGTGGTATCAGAGCCCATGCTTAGTTGATATTTGCACTACATGATTTTTGCATGCTATATGTTTTTCGAAAATTCCTTAATGGCTAGGATAAATCGATTTTTGGAGTTTTTAAAAATTTTAAATTGTTTTAAAATATTTTTGGTAATTATCTCCAAAACATTTAATTATCTTTTAGCATTATTTGAATTTTTTGAAATTATTTCCTTTTTATTGAATTAGGAATTTATAATTTAATTGTTTAAATTATTTTTTGATGTAGGTCCCAAATAACTCAATACGGATCTAAATGTATCAATCAAATCACAAACAATCTTCAATGCACTCTATTAATCTTCAATAGACGGGCACATAAGATCACTAAGGTTGCTTGAACACACGAAAATTCTCTATGCTAGTCTAATGCTCCAAAACAACCAACAAGCCAAATGAAGGCTAACACACACACACACGAACACACACATACACACACATAGATATATATATATATATATATATATATATATATATATATATATATATATATATATATATATATATATATATATATATATATATATATATATATATATATATATATATATATATATATATATATAACGCCCCAATTTCAAAAAAAAAATTAAAAATCATTTATTACCAAGGTTCCAATAAAACATTTATTCCGAAACATAAAACTGTTCAACATAATACTTAAATTGACAGCGGAAACATTTGAAAATACTAATATAGTTCATTGACATCAATCTCTTGAATGCGACGCGCTGCCGTCAAGCCTTGCCCTTCCCTTTGTCCTTTGAATTACCTGAAATGTTATAAAATCAACGGGTAAGCTTAAAGCTTAGTGAGTCCACAAGTTACCATACATGCCCACACATTAAACAACCCATCATCGAGAACGACCCGACCCTACCCGCCATACAACAGCTACGGGCGTCCATCATACAACAGCTATGGACACGGGAAGGTTCTACCCATCATACAACAGCTATGGGTTCCCGGTTATGGCCCAGCCCATCATACAACAGCTATGGGACAAGGCAATAGTCCAACTCGCCATACAACAGCTACGAGGGGACACGCATCAGTACTGAGCCCAACAATAAATAATCACAGATATAGAATAATCATATAACTGTACAAAACACACAAGATGCCTAACATGCAACATCACATAGTAAGGTGAGGATACTCACCTGGTTCGAAACCGTGTAGATATTCTTTAATATCCCCACTTAGCTCGTCCACACACCTAAATCCCACACACATACAACATATCAATTATTGACCGGCTCTTACAGACCTGCCTAAAGGTTACACTCAATATTTGCCATCAAACCATGGTCAAAACTAAGTTCCTGGTCAAACAGTCGCTCGCCGCGGCGTGGCTCCTCGTCCTACGCGCCGCGGCTATCATCGAATAAACACGGGGTTTCAGCCGAGTCCGCGCCGCTGACATAGCCAGTCCGCGTCGCGGCTCGTAACTTTCCAAAATGTTTTTAGCGTTTAATAGTGCATCAAACGGCTAGGGTTTCACTCCAAACCCTTCCTAAGATCAGAAACTATCCTAAGATCACTTCCTTAGGGACATGCAAGTCTATTCATGTCCTTAGTCTAACCCTAAGGGTTACAAGTCATCTAAGACTACTACTTAAGGAATAACACCATAAAAACGGGATAAACTGAAATATCAGAAGGTAGATCCTCTTACCTTGCTTCTGGAAAACAGAGAAATGCACCCGATCGACTACAGCCTTTCCCCACGTTGTATTTCTTCCTTCAAACCTCCAAAGCCTTGGAACCAAAGAGTCTCTGCTGAAACCAGACGCCTCCGCACCAGAAAACTCCCAAAAACACGAACCCTAAGGCTAGGTCCCTTTATATAGACGTTTAAATCCGAATTTGGGTTTTTCACTTTAGAGGCGCACCGCGTCGCGGGATCTTTAGAACCGCGCCGCACGTACAAATCCTTCGCGATTCTAGATTCTTCCTAAAGCCACGCCGCGGATTCCTTCGGGCCGCGACTCGGCGGAACGGGTCTTACAATTCTCCCCCACTTAACTGGATTTCGTCCCCGAAATCCGTGCCGGTAAATAATTCTGGATAATGCCTCCGCATTTCCTCCTCTGGTTCCCAAGTGCATTTGGACCCTTTTCGATGCTGCCACTGAACCTTAACTAATCCTATTGTTTTATTTCGTAAAGCCTTTATCTTCCTTTCAATGATGGCAATTGGTCGCTCCACATAATTTAGGCGTTCATTTAATTGAATATCCTCCAAAGGTACTATTGTGGATTCCTTAGTAACGCACTTTCTGAGCTGCGAAACGTGGAACGTGTCGTGAATCTGACTAAGCTGCTCGGGCAGCTCCAACCGGTAAGCTACCTTACCTACACGGGCGACAATTCGATATGGTCCAATGTACCTAGGGCCAAGCTTTCCTCGCTTCCTAAAACGAATAACTCCCTTCCAAGGTGACACCTTAAGAAGAACATAATCCCCAACTTGAAACTCGAGATCGGACCGTCGCCTATCCGCATAACTTTTCTGTCGACTTTGAGCGGTTAACAATCTCTCCCGAACCTTCTGAATTAACTCAGTTGTCTTGAGCACCACCTCAGTACTACCCAATACCTGCTAGCCAACCTCGCCCCAGCAAATAGGTGTCCGACATTTCCTTCCATACAACATTTCAAAGGGAGCCCTGCCAATGCTCGCGTGATAACTGTTATTGTAAGAAAACTCCGCTAAAGGGAGATGGGAATCCCAACTCCCGCCAAAATCGATGACACATGCCCTAAGCATATCCTCCAGCGTTTGAATCGTCCTTTCACTCTGCCCATCCGTCTGAGGATGATATGCTGTGCTGAAATGAAGGCGAGTGCCTAATTCCTCATGAAACTTCTTCCAAAACCTAGACGTAAATCGGACATCCCGGTCGGATATCACCGAGACCGGTATACCATGCCGAGAGATAATCTTATCTACGTAGAGCTTAGCCAATTCCTTTGCAGAGTAAGTCTCTTGGATGGGGAGGAAATGAGCACTTTTAGTCAACCTATCCACAATAACCCAAATAGTGTCCATATGTCGAGGGGTTCTTAGCAACTTCGTGATGAAATCCATTGTGATATGCTCCCATTTCCATTCTGGGATCTCAAGAGGCTGCAATCTACCATGAGGCCGTTGGTGCTCGCCCTTGACCCTACGACAGGTCATGCATCTTTCGACAAACCCAGCTACTTCCCTCTTCATGCCTGGCCACCAATAATATTCACGCAGATCCCTATACATTTTAGTCGCTCCAGGGTGGATAGAGAACATGGATTTATGCGCCTCCTCCAATAGGGTTTGTCGAACCCCGCCCAGCTTCGGTACCCAAATCCTCTCATGACAAGTTAACAAGTCCCTACTATCTTTGACCATAGCTGCCAACTGACCCACAATTCTCTCACCTTTCTGATTCTCATTCTTGCTTGCTTCCACCTGGGCTTTCCTAATTAGCTCAAACAGCGGTGTCACAATTGTCATCCTTAGACAAATGCCCCGAAGGGGTGTACCCGAAGCCTTCCGACTTAACGCATCCGCTACCACATTGGCCTTTCCAGGGTGATAGTGTATCTCACAATCATAGTCTTTCAATACATCTAACCATCTTCTCTGTCTCATATTAAGGTTTGCCTGATCCATCAGGTACTTCAAACTCTTGTGGTCGGTATAGATGGTACACTTCACTCCATACAAATAGTGTCTCCAGATCTTGAGAGCGAAAACGACCGCTCCCAATTCCAAATCATGAGTAGGATAGTTAGCCTCATGGGGCTTCAACTGTCGCGAGGCGTAAGCAATCACCCTGCCTCGTTGCATCAAGACTGCCCCCAATCCCGAGATAGATGCATCGCAATAAACTACCATGTCCTCCATGCCTTCAGGCAACATCAAAACCGGAGCTTCACACAATTTCCGTCGCAAAGTCTCAAAAGCCTGCTGCTGCTCCTCACCCCACCAAAATGCAACGTTTTTCTTAGTTAGCCGAGTCAAAGGTACCGCAACCTTTGAGAAGTCTTGGATGAAACGGCGATAATAACCAGCCAAACACAAGAAACTTCTAATTTCAGAGGGAGTCTTCGGAACCTCCCACCGCATCACGGCCTCCACCTTAGCCGGGTCTACCATGATTCCTTGCTCATTTACAATGTGACCCAAAAACTGAACCTCCCGTAGCCAAAAGTCACACTTGGATAATTTTGCATAAAGCTTCTCCTTCCTTAGGGTCTCTAATACTTCCTTTACGTGTTGTTCATGTTGCTCCCTGCTCCGAGAGTAGACTAAGATGTCGTCAATGAAAACTATAACTGACCGATCCAACATCGGTCGACACACTCGATTCATTAAATCCATAAAAGCTGCAGGGGCATTGGTTACTCCGAACGGCATCACTACAAACTCGAAATGGCCGTACCTCGTCCGAAAAGCCGTTTTCGGGATGTCTTCCTCCCGAACCCGCATTTGATGATATCCTGACCGCAAATCAATTTTCGAGAACCACGAAGCGCCCTGCAGTTGGTCAAACAAGCCATCGATGCGAGGCAATGGATATCGATTCTTCACCGTAAGCTTATTCAGCTCACGATAATCTATGCACATCCTATTGGATCCATCCTTCTTCTTAACAAACAAAATAGGCGCTCCCCACGGCGAGCAACTGGGTCGAATAAATCCCTTATCTAATAATTCCCGAAGTTGAATAGACAACTCCAGCATCTCCGGAGGCGCAAGACGATACGGTGCTTTAGCTATCGGAGCTGCACCGGGAGTTAAGTCGATCATAAATTCCACCTGTCTCTCTCTCTGGCGGCACGCCAGACAGATCCTCGGGAAAAACATCAGGAAAATCCCGAACCACTGGTATATCACCTGCTTTTGGCTGTGGCTTCCTTTCTTGAGTGTCAACAACATAAGCCACAAATCCCGAACCCCCATGCTGAAAATGTCTGCGTGCCCTAGCAGCTGAACAGAAAACTGCACCTCGATTCTTTCTCTCGCCCTGCACAACCAGCTCTCCCCCACTTGGAGTTTGAATCCACACTCGCTTATTCTTACAATCGATCCATGATTCATGCTGACCCATCCAATCCATACCGATGATGACTCGAGAGTCACTCAACGGTATAGGGATGAGATCGATCAGAAACTTTATTCCTTGAATCACTACTTCGCACACGGTTTTATCATCCGCAATTTCTACTTCTAACGGCCGATGAAGAGTTCCTAAAGCAATACCGAAACTCTTTCCCAACGCGGCAGACACAAAAGAATGACTAGCACCCGAATCAAATAGTGCAAAGGTAGGCGTAGAGTTGACTAAGAATGTTCCTAATCAAAGCATAATAGACATATTAATTACACACACCACAAACACGAGGAAAGTAAAGAAAGAGTACATGTGACGACATCGGGCGCATCCTGTGCCTCCTCGGCGGTCATGACGAATGCTCGACCCTTGGTCTTAGGGGCTTCCCCTTTCCCCTGCCTACCATCGGTAATCCGGAGTGTAGTGGGTGCCGGATTCTGAACCACTCCGTGAGTCACACGGGGACATTGGGCCTTGAAGTGGCCTACCTGATTACAATTAAAACAAATCTTGACCTCTTGCCGACAATCTTTAGCATAGTGGCCCTCCTTTCCACACTTATGGCATATTAACACCCAGTAACGCCCCTCATGATTCCTTCCACATTTACCACACTTACCCTGGCTCCTTTGCCCTTGCTTTCCCTGATCTGCCCCTCGAAATTTCTTCGACACCTGCTGAGTCTGAGCAGGCGCCGGATGCTTCTGCTTTTGTTGGGTTTCCAGTTCCAACTCTCGGGCCCGAGCGGCCGCTATCATATCAGTAAGAGTTTGGTGCCTAGCAGCAGACACAAATTCCCGAATGTCTGTGCGAAGCATCACCAAGTATCGTGTCATCCTCATGCGCTCGGTTGCCGCAAACTCTGGACAGAAGAGTGCTCGCTCATTAAACTTTTTGGTGATCTCCGTCACCGTCTCAGTAGTCTGGGTCAGATTTAGGTATTCCTGCGCTAAGCGTTCCATTTCCACCTGTGGAACATACTCTAGTTTGAACTGTTCCTTAAACTGCGGCCATGTAATGGCATCCAACTGAGCAGGAGTGAGATCTTTCGTTCGTATCTCCCACCAATCTTTCGCACCCTCTCTTAAAAGATTCGCCGCAAACGTTACCTTGGAGTTCTCAGGACAGGAACATGTGCGGAAAGCACCCTCCACCGTGGAAATCCACCGCATGCTAACAATCGGATCCCTGCCTCCATCGAACATCGGAGGCGAACAAGCCGAAAAGTCCTTATAACTTGCATCCCTAGCACGTGATGTGCCCTGAGTAGCCAGTCGTTCCTCGAGCATTGCCCATAGCTCAGCCTTAATCGTACCAAAGAACTGAGGTATCGCAGCCAACACTTCTCGCGAGACCTCCTCCGCTATCAGGTTACGGAGATTTTCATCAGTCGGTCCTCCCCCACTCGAGGCACCCGCATCTGGTCCACCGTTACTTCGAGTGACTGCCATTCTGAAATGCGCAACAGTTTCTAATATCAATACTCGGGTCACTCCTATCTACCCAACTACTTGACTTTCTAGGCCTTCGGTTGACTACTCTTGAGTCAAGCGTGAATCCTGTGCTTTCGGTAATACTGGCCTGGTATTACCTTCCACACCTATTCGCCCTTGTTCCAGGTTCGTCAATCATCCTCCTAAAATGTCACACACATACTAAACCATTTTCTATGACTCTTGCGGTCAGGCACCGTGGTGCCTAATCTTTTGATCTAACTCTCCATCTCACACGTGCCTAAGAGAACTACTGCTAAAGTCGTCGAGTCGCCTCACGGACGCACAGCCGTATACAATCGGGAATAAGATAGACGTTTGAATAACTGATCCTACCCTAGAGTCACAACCAAACAAGGAACAGCCAGTAAGGCCAGACCAAAAATTCTCAGGCTATCTTACCCTAATTGCATATAACCTACCAGCATTCACTAAGCAATCCTAACGACAGTAGCATATAATTCCAAAGCAGCACATATGGCACATAATAGTCTATAGAGTATATTATCCATGCAACTTTACACTCTAGCACAATAAATTTTATCACATAACATAAACTTGGCATGGGTAACTGGGAATCACAAAACTTACTTGAGCTCGGCTGACGGTTCGCATTGCATCTTCTTTTACTTTAATTTAACCTTCCAAAAACATTTACTTAACAAAATCGCTCAGTCCTAAGTTTGAGTTTGGATTCCCAATACAGTTCATCCAAATCCCTCAAACCAAGACTCTGATACCAATTTCTAACGCCCCAATTTCAAAAAAAAAAATTAAAAATCATTTATTACCAAGGTTCCAATAAAACATTTATTCTGAAACATAAAACTGTTCAACATAATACTTAAATTGACAGCGGAAACATTTGAAAATACTAATATAGTTCATTGACATCAATCTCTTGAATGCGACGCGCTGCCGTCAACCCTTGCCCTTACCTTTGTCCTTTGAATTACCTGAAATGTTATAAAATCAACGGGTAAGCTTAAAGCTTAGTGAGTCCACAAGTTACCATACATGCCCACACATTAAACAACCCGTCCTCGAGAACGACCCGACCCTACCCGCCATACAACAGCTACGGGCGTCCATCATACAACAGCTATGGACACGGGAAGGTTCTACCCATCATACAACAGCTATGGGTTCCCGGTTATGGCCCAGCCCATCATACAACAGCTATGGGACAAGGCAATAGTCCAACTCGCCATACAACAGCTACGAGGGGACACGCATCAGTACTGAGCCCAACAATAAATAATCACAGATATAGAATAATCATATAACTGTACAAAACACACAAGATGCCTAACACGCAACATCACATAGTAAGGTGAGGATACTCTCCTGGTTCGAAACCGTGTAGATATTCTTTAATATCCCCACTTAGCTCGTCCACACACCTAAATCCCACACACATACAACATATCAATTATTGACCGGCTCTTACAGACCTACTTAAAGGTTAGACTCAATATTTGCCATCAAACCGTGGTCAAAACTAAGTTCTTGGTCAAACAGTCGCTCGCCGCGGCGTGGCTCCTCGTCCTACGCGCCGCGGCTATCATCGAATAAACACGGGGTTTCAGCCGAGTCTGTGCCGCTGACATAGCTAGTCCGCGTCATGGCTCGTAACTTTCCAAAATGTTTTTAGCGTTTAACAGTGCATCAAACGGCTAGGGTTTCACTCCAAACCCTTCCTGAGATCAGAAACTATCCTAAGATCACTTCCTTAGGGACATGCAAGTCTATTCATGTCCTTAGTCTAACCCTAAGGGTTACAAGTCAACTAAGACTTCAAACCTCCAAAGCCTTGGAACCAAAGAGTCTCTGCTGAAACCAGACGCCTCCGCACCAGAAAACTCCCAAAAACACAAACCCTAAGGCTAGGTCCCTTTATATAGACGTTTAAATCCGAATTAGGGTTTTTCACTTTAGAGGCGTCGCGGGATCTTTAGAACCGCGCCGCGCGTACAAATCCTTTGCGATTCTAGATTCTTCCTAAAGCCGCGCCGCGGATTCCTTCGGGCCGCGACTCGGCGGAACGGGTCTTACAATATATATATATATATAAATATATATATATATATATATATATATATATATATATATATATATATATATATATATATATATATATATATATATATATATATATATATACCTACACTACTTTGACCGAAATCCTAAGCCCGTGGACCAGACCAAACCGAAATCGACTGGCCAGGCCTGACCGAAAACCCTTTTGGATTTCGGTCATCATAACCGAAATCAAGGGGGATTTTGGTCCCTGGCCGAAATCCTCAAACAGACCCTTAACTTTGATATTTTCTATTGTAGACCCTATAAATGCAAAGATTAAACCACTAAAATAAGTCCTAACAATCTCCCCCTTGGTTTAATGATTTCATTTATCTTCGAGCTTTGTCTTGAACTTGGTTCGATTGTACACTGTAGAACATTTTAACAATCTCCCCTTTGCATAACAATCTACCCTTTGTTGGAGACGGGTGTAGATGTTAGAAGCATTTAGAGCGTTACAGAGACAACTTCATCTTCAATATCGGATTGTCTTCAGATTTGACTTTGAAAGTTCATTGGGCAAGTTGGTCTTCAGCGTAGGTCTTGAATCAGCACATCCAACTTTTGATTTGACTTTGACTGGATTCTGACTCATTAAGTCTTCTACTTGATCACATACAGGTGTAGATGTAGCAACAAACTGACTGAGGAGGAATTCAAGTGGCCTGTCACATCGAATTAAGCTTCACCTTCTTCGAGAACAGAAAATTCGTGTCGAAACTTTTGAACTTCACTTTAGCTGGCTCTTCTCGATACGAACTTTGACCATAAATCATGTGGGTCACGGAGTTATAAACTCTCACCACAGCTGTTCAAGGACTCAGCCTTGGCTCAGAATGAGACTTCTCGCAGTATCTGTGTGAACCCGGAGGAACGCACTGCGGTTGTTTGAGTATCGGAGAACTACTCGTAGCCGTTTTGATTTTGGCCCCTGCATATCCTTGATCAGAGATCTCAATGCAGTTGACAAGTCAACAAGTTGACTTGGCTCTTGGCGAGACGTTCAATGGTATCCAAACTCTATGGAGTGTACCATCTAGTGCCAATTTTGAGTTCGGTGAAGTTGTTGGGGTCTCACACCTATTGTGGTAAACAACAACGATCACTGACCCAGAGTTTTGATGTTTCATCAATGCAAGGTAAAATCACATTGAGTCACGAACATCTTTATTATAAGAAATTTTTGGTAAAGATTGGTATGAGCGTATAATATGTCTTGGTTACTAGACATACCCATCGGCTAGACTTTTGAATTGTCATCAGTGTATGGTTTATTAACTGAGTCATCTAACTCTTGAATTAGAAGCTTTGTAGGTAAGAATGGTTGTTGGTGCCTCACATCTACTACTGGTGTTGTAGCAGAGATCACTGGCATATATTTTCAAAATATCATCACCACTTAATTTAAAGTGATGAGTCGTCTATTTCTTGCAACAGAAAGATAAAAGTGGTTAAGAATGGATTGGCGCGTGTGATAGATTACGGTACGTAATCTAACCATCGGCACAGACTTTTTAACTCTCGACTCTGAGTGGCTTTACTCAAAGTGTCTAGAAGTTCGTGTTGCAGAAATACTCTGAGGTTGGTTAAGAATGGTTGTCAGTGCTTCATACTTACTATGGTGTAACAGTAAGAATCATTAACACTTAAGTGTTACCTCAGCAATGAGTGGTATTACTCGGTGCGTCGTCCGTAGGATTTTTAAAGTTGATAAGCTGACTTATATTGTTTCGATTTTTAAAATTTTAATGTTTTTGGGTTTTTAATTTTCTTAAAGTAAAAAGTATTTTTGGATTTTTTAAGAGTTTTGTAATTTTTTTTTGTTTTAATTCTCCCCCTAAATTTGTGCATGGGAAAGAATTTTGAAAAATTAAAACCATGAACAAATTTAATGAAACAAAAATAATGCACAGTATTTACAGAACCGATTTAACAGTCATCAAAACGTATCATTTTTAACATAGCCACATGCACATCGAACCGAGCTTTTGCAAAAGGTTTTGTGAATAAGTCCGCCACATTGTTATCTGTGTGGACCGACTCCAAATGAATCAATTTTCGCTCGTAGCAATCTCGAATAAAATGAACTTTTATGTCGATGTGCTTGGTATTAGAATGTTGGACATGGTATTTCACAATTTGGATAGCCGCCTCATTATCACAAAATATAGGAGTATCAAGAAAGTTCATACCATAGTCAAGTAGTTGATGCTGCATCCAGATGACCTGAGAACAACGGGCCGAGGCAGCAACATACTCAGCCTCAGGTGTAGAAGTTGACACGGTCTGCTGCTTCTTACATTGCCAGGAAATCAGTCGGTCTCCTAAGAATTGACATCCAACACTGGTGGACTTTCTGTCAATGTCGCAACCCCCATAATTGCTATATGAAAATGCATAAAGATCAAATTCACGGTTCTTTGGATACCAGAGACCCAATTAGGTCTCCCTTTGAGGTATCGAAAGATCTGTTTGACAGCAGTTAAATGAGGGTTTTTAGTATTAGCCTGATGTCGAGCACACTGGCAGACTGTAAAAACGATATCCGGTCTGCTTGCTGTCAAATACATTAGAGGCATAGAACGATAGAACGTTTGATCGACGGGCTCTCCATCTGGATCTGAAGATAGCAGTGGTCGCTTAGACATCGGGGTATTTGTAGCTTTTGCATCCTTGAACTCAAACTTCTCGAGAATATCCTCAACATATTTGCCTTGGTGAAGCAGGATACCCGTTGAGCTTTGCTTAACTTGTAACCCAAGAAACATTGTCATCTCACTCAATGAACTCATCTCAAATCGTTTCTTCATCACATGCTCAAATTCTTTGCATAAGCCTTCACATGTAGAACCAAAGATGATGTCATCCACATAAATCTGGACAACGATTTGGTCTGCATCTTGTCGCTTTATGAACAGAGTCTGATCAATTGTGCCTCTTGTGTAACCATGCTACAACATATGATCCGTCAATGTTGCATACCAGGCATGGGGCTAGGGGTGCAAGTGAGCCGAGCTACTCGTGAGCTACTCGGGATCGACTTGTTAAAAACCCGACTCGAGCTCGAGTTAAACGAGCCCGAGCCGAGCTCGAGCTCACCATGAAGACTCGTTTATTAAACGAGCCGAGCCCGAGCTTATGCTTTTAAGCTCGATTAGGCTCACGAGTCTAAACGAGCCTATATATGTATGTGTATATGTATGTGCATATGTATGTGCATGTAATTTGCAAGATTGCTAATGTTTGTGCTTTGTGGCGTTCTATTTGTGCTTAATCTTAAGTTGTAAATTGTTAAGCAAAATCTATCAAGATATTTAATTAAACGAATGAGCATATAATTTGCAAGTGTTTTAAAAGACACTGTTGTAATCTTAAACAATCCAATACTTAATTTAACATATATTGAAATAAACCTATTTGAATAATACTTATATTGGAATATAATTTAATTAGACAAGAAAACATGTTAATTAAAATCAAAATGAATATCATAAATCTTATGTTATGTTACCAATAGGTAAATAGTTAAGATCTGAATTTCTATTTTATCTAAAAAGCAAAACGTAATGCTCAAACAATGAAGAAATCATATCGTAGCTTGGAATTTGACACTTAACAGGAAGAAGTAGACAATTTACAACTTTCAATTCAAAGCATGAAAGTTAAAGCATAACCCACATCCCACATCGGAAATAGATAAAAAAGTCTGTGGTTTTGCTCGTTATAAAATGAATGTGGCAATGCTTCTCTCACAGACAGAGCCTTGGTACCACATCGCTTTGAAGAAAGAAGTGGGTAACTCTATTGGCTTTTTAAAAGAAGGCCCACGTTATTCTTTTTTATAGTCTATAATATTTTCAATTCTAAACCGGTTTTGAGTATAAACCGTACCGGTTTAACCTATTTTTTAGTGAACCGGACGGTTCGTTTACAAAACGGTTTTGAAGCATATAAAAACCGGTAGCTAGACCGGTTCCCGGTATAACCGGCTGGTCCGGTTTTCAAAACAATGCTTGAATGGAATGTAGTATGATAAATGGTTAAACGAGCTCAAAAACCATAAACGAGCTCGAGCCGAGCCTAAGCTCATTTGGGCTCGCCTGATAAACGAGCTTAGCCGAGCCGAGCTCGAGTATGTAAATTTTCCCGTGAGCAGAGCTCGAGCTTTGAAATTGTACTCGAAACGAGCCGAGCTCGAGCTCGAGCCCCCATGAACTTAAACGAGCTCGAGCCGAGCTTGGGTATGTTCGGGCTTGGCTCGGCTCATTTACACCCCTACACGGGGCGTTTGATGAAGACCATAGAGAGCCTTATCGAGCTTGTAGACGTGATTCGGAAATTTGGAGTTGACAAAACCCGAAGGTTGATCAACATAAATTTCTTCTTTCACTTCACCGTACAGGAAAGCAGTCTTAACATCCATCTAGTAGACAGTAAAGTTCATGTACGACGCGTAGGAGAGAAAGATCCGAATTGCTTCAAGTCTTGCCACCAGAGCATAAACTTCTGTATAATCAAGTCTTTCAATCTGACGAAATCCGCGAACCTCCAGGTGTGCCTTATTACGCATGATAACTCCCGAATCATCTTGCTTGTTGCGAAACACCCATCGCGTGTCAAGAGACTTCTTGCCATCGGGTAGTTCCACCAATTGTCAGGCATTCAACTTCTCGAACTGATTAAGCTCTTCATGCATGGCATCAACCTAACTTGGTTCATTGAGTGCCATCTGTACATTCTTCGGCTCTATTTGAGAGATAAAGCATGAATAGAGGCACTCGTTGACTGGACCACTTTGGCTTCTGGTTTGAACCCCTTCATCCAAAGAGCCAATCACGTTGTCAATTGGGTGATCGCGTTGTATTCTAGAAGGCACAACATGTTTGAGCGAAGCAGTAGAGATCGGAAGATTTGTTATGTTGTCAACACTGACTGAGCCTGAAGCACCTCTGTCAGAATCTCTGAAGTCGTGGGAGGTACCTGAAGCACCTCTGTCAGAATCCATGAGAGTAGAGTCGAAACAATCAGCATGATCAGAATTGAGAACATCTTCATGAGAAGCAGATTGATCGACAACTGGAGGTTCGCCAACAATTTAAGATGAGTGAGCAGGAGCTTCTTCAATTACAGTAGTGGAGGCAGGAGATGAACCGTCATTAACAATGGGATTTTTAATAATAACAGACGGTGTAATGAGATCATAAATAATTTCTGCATCATCATCTCTGTTAACTCCACTTGGACGTGGTTGTGTGCCTGAAACATCAAAGGAAAGCACATAGAACGGTTTCAACATGTCAGCATAATTAAACAACCAGTCGGGTCCAACACGGGTATCCGTCTTGTTCTCTTCTAGCCAATGCACGTCATATGATTCCACGATCTGCTTGGTCACCTTGTTGTACACCCGATATGCAGTTTTACTTGCATATCTAACGAATTAGTAATCATCCGCTTTAGAGTTGAACTTCGGAGTAGCTTCAAGATGAAGAAGAGTGCAAGGACAACCAAAAGTACGAAAATATGAGATGTTTGGTTTGCGGCCATAGAGAATCTCATACTGAGTCTTCATTTGAGGTTTGTTGATGATGACCCGATTTTGAACATAACATGTTGTATTAATTGGTTCAGCCCAAAAGATCACTGTCAATTTAGAGTCGCACAGCATGGTACGTGCAGCATCAATCAGAGTCTGTTCTGATGCTCAGCAACACTGTTTTGTTGAGGTGTTCGTGCGGCACTATACTGACGCTGCACTCCCTTATCTGCACAGAACTTACTTAATACCACGTTTTTGAACTCAGTTCCATTGTCGCATCAGATGGCCTTCGTCTTCAAAATTGTTTGATTTTCGATAAGGGTGATGAATTTCATGACCAGCTATGCAGTTTCACTTTTATTCTTCAAAAAGAAAACCTAAGTAAAACGTGAGTAATCATCAATAATAACTAAGCAATAAGAACTTCAGTTAATACCGAGAACATTAACAGGGCCAAAGAGATCCATGTGAAACAACTGAAGGAGCAAATCAATGGAATTAATCATTTTGGGCTTGTGCGGCTTCCGATGATGTTTGCCTTGAGCACAGGCAGCACATTTTTCAAATGTAATGAAGTCCTTGATTGGAAGCCCCAGACAATATCATTATTTGTAATACGATTCAGATTCTTTGCATTTGCATGACCGAGACGTCGATGCCACAACATGGCGTTCTGTTCTGAAGCTTTCGAGAATAAGCAAGTGATGTTTTTTGGAGTGTTGTGATTCATGTCGATGATATAGGCATTGCTTTGGCGTTCTGATCGAACAATAATCCACTCCTCAGGGATGACTATGCCAGGTTTGAGAATCAAACTTTCCTTCTTTGTAAAGTGGGTTGAAAAACCCTTGTCACATATTTGAGAAACACTCAACAGACTGTGCTTGAACTCAAGTACAAAGTTTACATTTTCAAACTTCAACACGTCATTTGTGTGATCTTTCCTCTTTCACCACCCGCAAAGCAGACACATCCACCATTAAAGTTTTCAACGTTGCATAGTTGAGACATGTCGCCTGTCATGTGCCTGGAACAGCCACTATCAACATACCACGGTCTGATGATATTCCTCCATAATTGTTCCTGCATAAGTTGCGGGATTAATTAGATTTAGGCACCCAGTCTATACGGAAACTGGGTTGACCCTTACTATCGATACACGAAATTGATTCCAAACTCATATCACGTTGATCAAACAAAGGTGAAATATCAGAAGATTTATTTATATTGTAATTTAAATCTTTTGCTCTTTGGTCCAAATGGAACATTTGCATTATATTTAGAATCAGAACTGCTATTTGAAGTTGATTCTTGAGATGACTTAGACTCTACAAAATTTGGCAAAATATAGTCATTTCTTGAAGTGGGTTTTTTGTTTTGAGCAGTTAGATTCCTGGCTTTTGCGTCATTGCAGTTTTTACATCAAGAACGTGACCTCGAGGGTTTTCTTTTATAAGATCTCCCTTTTGGCACATTCTGCCAAACATGTTCATGTTGAGAAGCATACAAGTGTGAGGGACAATTTCTGGCTATATGACTAGCAATTCCACAGCTAAAACAAGTCTGTCTTTTCAATGGGGTATTGGAATTCTGTCCAGGTCCAGATTTGTTCAAATTATTTCTACACACACCCAAATATGCAACATATTTGTTAACCAAATTCTTTGACCTAAATTTTGGAAAGTTAACATCACAAGAGTTTTTCAAAATACTAGAAGTTTTAATGTCACTTTTCACACAAGCATTTATGTAACACCCGGTTTTTCTCGGTACGTTTATTTATTTTATTAATTTAATTATATGATCTTATATTAATTTACTTAATTAAGATCTGATTAATTAAAAGATTGGGCTTATAACTATTGCCATCTTTTAATCATATAATTAAGTCCATGGGTTTTATAGCCAAACACAATTTGAGCTGAAGTATTTTCTAGCCCAAAGGCTTAAGTGCTTAGCCCATTTAACCTAGTATATTAGGGCTCAAAACCCTAATTTTCTTCATTTCACTCCCTCCCTCTCCCTCACGGCTCTCTCTCTCTCTCTCCCTTCCCCTCAAAGCACTCTCTCTCCCCCTCTGTATCTCTCTTTATTCCCAAATTTGAGAAGACAGCTGCAGTGTTTGGACGATATCCAGAGATTGAAAGGTTGGATCGCCACGAACCTTTAACCGAAGGTTCCCAAGACATATATGAAGGTTCTGACCGGAGGGATTTTGATTTCAAGGTATAGATATTGAGTTATGAATTTTGAAACATAACCTAGGGATTCTGTCAGATTTCACTGCTGAGTCTCCATTCTTGTAAAAATCATATCTCGAGTTCTAGGACTCATATGGACCCACAACCAGTGCCCAAAGTTCACAAATTGAGTTGAGTAACTTTCTTAATAATACCACTCTCGCTGAAATGGAATTTATCTATGGGCAGCAACAGCTTCGTTGCTGTTAAGTCTAATCCGGGTCTGCTGTGATATGTCATTTTGTTTTTATCATTTCTAGGGCTTGGGAAATGATCCAGAGTGATTCCAAGTTCCCACATGTACATTACATATTGAATTAAAGATCTGGAGAAGATGGGATGTTAATTATCATTATAAGTTGGTTAGAATGGATCCCCACTCCAGATCAATGGACAGTCACCAGTTTATACTGGTTCTGTGATTGTCCACAATGTGAATTTTATATCCTGAGCTTCGGAAACCCGTTTTAATCGATTCCAACTCTGAGACTTGTATTTATGTGTCTGTTGTTCCTCTAATTTTTGGTTTGGGCTAATTCCACCCACAAGTTGGGTAGAGTTGGCCAACATCACTTGACTGTCCGTTTGAAGACAGCAGAGATATGTCTTTTTGTAAATTTTATATCTCTTTCATCCTTTGGATTTAGGGGGAGTTCTTTATGGTTGTGGAAACCTAAGTCATTGTAGTTATTGTAAAAATTATTTAAGCCTATGCTTCTATTTTATATTTTGGAGTAATTCAGTCTTGAGCAGCAGGTCTATTTTAGAGACCTTGCTGTGATTACTCATTTCTCATTCCTTAGCTTCACAATTTCATCCTTCTAACCTTTAGTCTTAATTAGGTGAAGTATTGAAGTTTGCACAAGCTTGGTAGCCATATATTGACTTCTATCTGTTATATCACTCACTCAAGGTGAGTTCTCTCACACCGTTGTATTAATGTTTATGTTTGCTAGTTAGCTCGCGTGTGATTGTTTAGATTTAATATTTAAAGCATGCTATATTATTATTATAAATCGTACATGTGCACTGTATGTAATTGATTATTACTATGAGGGGTAGTTAGGTAAGATCACCAACATTATACTGTTTATGAGGTGCGGGGATCGGGGCCAAAGGATACGGGATTTACCCGGTGCGGCTCAAACCTACAAGTCTGCCCTATTTTATATAAGCATTGATTCGTTCTTTGCTTGGTTTTTATAATTATAATTGGAATTGGATTAAGGCTGGTAAACGTGGATATTAATATGATGTTTGTGTTTGAATTCACTAAGCTTTTACTTACGGTTTCCCCTAAAAAATTTTCAGGTGTTAAGATCTAGGAGGCTAAGGCATGACTTGGAGCACCGGGATGCCACTACTAGAATAATTTCTATTTTGGGACATTGTTATTTTATGCTTCCGCACATTACTATGTTTATTTATTCATAAGTTGGTTTTGAGGTTTTTAACTATTGGAAACTTATATTATCTTTTTATAAAAGTTGTTTTAAAAGTTCAAATATTTTGCGAAAATTTTGGGTGTTACAATTTAAGACATGTAAAACAGAAATATCAGTCTTTGAATAATTTTTATCAGAAATAAAAGCGGGCTTGTCTTGTTCATCCTCATCCTTCAATATTAGTTTATCTGCAAATGAGGTAGAAGCATCAGTAGATTTCATTTCAGAACTCTCAGCGGTGCCATATTTATCCTTTTGAATAAAATTTGAAAGGTAACATTCTTCAGATTCTTCAGTTTCAGAACATGGAACAAAATTATTATTGAAGGGTGGGGGAACAGATCTATATCCAAGTCCTTCACCGTGTTTACTAGACTGTTTGATTTGATGTTCAATTATAGACTCAACTACTTCACTTGATACATCAAATTTTTAAAGTTGAATTCAGTATTTTGAATTTTAATTTCAATGCATCAATTTCAGCAGTTAATCTAGCAACTTCTTCATTTGCAAATCTGAGGTGACAAGATTTTACACTAAATTCTTCTTGTAATTTGTTAAAATCTGAAGTTTTGGCTTCTAACTTTTCTTTAAAAGGTTTCAATTTCTTTTTAGTGTTATAAACGAGATTTTCCATTTCAAACATTTCTCTAACAAGCTTATCATTCAATTCACAATATTTAGCAATTTTATCAATGCAGGATTGGGAGGAACAAGAAATTTCACTAACCTCATCACTAGCAGGGGTGGAAGCAGGATTAGTAGAGACCATGAAGGCAAACTGGAGATCCATCATTTGTTCTTCAGCTGCGTCAATATCCATATCCCCTTCAATCTGTGCAAGGTGAGCTCTACCGTCTCTATTCAAGTTCAGATCCTGCAACTGGTTCTCCCACGTGAACTGTTGAGCAACCATGGCTCTTTCTGTATTATGCGATTAAGGAGCAGCTTCACGATTTGTTCCAATAGGCACCAGGTTCCTCTCAGTGTTCTCCATTCTGGGCTTAGTACACTCGCGAGCAAAGTGTCCTAGCTCGTTGCAGTTATAACATCGAAGATTTGCTTTGTTAAATCCCACTTTTCTGTCTCCATTGTTGTTTGTCCAATTGTTTCTGCCCATTCTTTGTGATATGCCAAGAGATATCCATCTCTTCCAGATCATCAGGGTTGACTTGATTAAGATCCTCTACAATCATCGGTTAAACTAGCTCACCAGCAACAAGAGCATTATAGCAATTTAAGAGGCCAGCCATCATTCCTAGATTTTCTTCAGCTCCTTTGGGAAGAGCTGGAGTAAAAGTAGTAGTTGCAGCAGCAGGAACAGGAACAGTAGGGACTGAAGATGCCATTGAAGTGCTTGATGAGGAGGAAGATTGCTGAGTTTGGACTTTGGCAGGAAGAGCTGAAAAAGCACTATTGGTAGAGATACCTGACAACGCCTATCAATATCAAGTATTTTAGTCGTTGTTAGGCCATATTCTTGGTGAATTTATATCGTATATGCTATGGTATTACTCACTTTTGTGCTAGGACTTGTGTGCAAGAAAAAGATGAAAATAGGGACCAAAAGCGGACAAAATAAAAAAAGTTGGGATAAAAGCCATATCAGTCGAAGTCGTACGTGCGCCACGGGAAGAAGACACGCGCATCGCCCAAAGTCAAAGATCAGGCGGTGTGTTGAAGATTCAAAATGCGAAAAACAGGGGATAAGGGAATACGCGCGTCGCGGATCCAAGCCCTGCGCACCGCGGATCGTCAGATTTCATAACTATAAATAGAGGTCATTATGTCGAAAAAAGGTGGCAAAGAACGACCCGTAAGGTGGACCTTAGGCTTCTTTGACTCAGAGATTTGGATTTCAGCACCACAATTGGTATTCTTTTATGTTTTCACTTTTAGTTTAATACTCTTTAGTTTAGTTTAGCTTTGATTCTAGTGTTTCTGGATTGAATTGATCAGTATCATTAGTTTAGATTTATTATTTCGGATTTCGAGTACCCTTTGTTCTCTGGATTTGGTTTTTAATTCATGTAATCATTTGGTTTGATGTTTAGTTGCATTTTTCGGTATTATTGATGTTTGGATGCTTGTTTGATGTGTTTGGTTTGATTGCTTGATTCTGAATTCTGGATTTAGTTTCTGATTTCAGTAAATAACTTTAGTTTAGAATTTGGTTTGGTTTATTTTAGTTTATGTTTGATTTGGTTTTTGGCATTTGTTTTGGTATTGTTTTTATTGGTTTTTGGGAAAGTAGAAATAGACTCGCTGGCTGTAGCGTGACACTACAGTTGGTATACTATCATTCTATCTTGACCACCAAACTCCTGCGGATCGACCCTTGCTACTGCTATACTAGTGTGCGTCTAAGGTTTAATTTTCTATTTTTGACCGCATAACGACCTAGGCGTGTCAAATTTTGGTGTCGTTGTCGGGGAGTTGTGCCCTTGAGATAGACTGTCAGTGGTATTTTCTTTTGATGTCTGATTTTAGTTTTTGATTGTCTGTATATGTACGTCGTCATAATGGGTTATTACATATACCTGGATCAATAGCATATTATGAAAATCCGGCTGACAACCATTACGAGAATGATTGCAACAATGGATCATTCGATGACAATAGATGGCGTGCCTAGGAGCCAGGTCAACCTGAAAATTCTACAATTTGGGCCCAATTCTTGGAACTCATGGTTAATACCTACCAAACGCAGAAGGATTAGGCCGATGCTCTTGTAAGATTGCAAGGTTCCTTCGATCAGTTGGAGGAAAATATGGGATCTTCACCACCTTCGCCAGAACCCGAGGCGAGTGAGGCGAGTGATTTTAATACCAATGATAATGTGTGTGAACCTGCATCACCTGAACATGTGATGGAAGGATATGCACCTTGGGAAATTCAAGAGACCATAGAGATGGTCGAAAAGGTTGTTGAGGAAGAGGTTGTAGGTGACAAAACTACCCCTGACTCAACAATTTTTAATGTTTTCGAGAATGTTATTCATGTTGTTTAAAGTGTCTCAGAGTTACCCTCTCTCTTAGTCCTTGTAATTAAGGTTGGAGTTGGAGAACCAAACTTCAATCCTCTTAATCCTTGGAGTGATTGACTTTACTCATCTTGACATTTCCTTTCTTGATAGAGGAGTGGAGCTGGAGTTTCTATGTGTAGCCCATGTTAATTTTAGTCTTTAACACGCGTACAACTCCATAATGGTCTTTCTCGTGTTGTTTGTACCAAAATATATGAACTAATTATACGAACTGGTCACTTAATCTAGGATCATCTCATGATCATAGAATCTAACTACGACCTAATGGGAAACTATATCTTATTCCATGTAGCAGTAATATTCTCTATAGTGGACAGTATGTATTTTAGACATCATTCATGATAGAGTTGTTGATTTATGTTTTAGTGGGTTTGATTTATCCTTAAAAATAATTACCTAATTTATTTAATAAGGCTAGGATCCATATTTTACTTCAATTAATGAAAAAGGGATGTCGTAATCACGCCATGAAGTTATTTAGGTAGGCATACACTTTGCCAATTTCAATCACTATGAAATTCCTTGATCTTTTGAGATTTATTGAGTTTATCAATGGCATGTTAATCTCGGATATGCTATCTTACTTTTGTGGCTGGGATGCCGAGGACCACAAACAAGATTGTGAATTAACCATGCAAAACCACGTTAGCACATTCGTTCCATTTATAGTATCAAATTGATATGTCGGTAAACCACACACGCTTCATCAACAACCAACCTAAATTGCCACATCAACTTTCACCTACAGTCTCAAATTAACATGCCGGTTAACCACACACACTACATTAATAGACCATAAGGAAATGATGTGTGTTTTCATGGATTAGCATACATTTTCACATTTTCCTACTTATCTAAAAGGGAATTTTGTTTGAATAATTGTTAAGTTAATACTTTTAACTTGACATCAGCATGTTTGGACCCTTTCGATAACTCCATTGGTCCACACAAATGACGGTGAGCAAAAAGGACGCCCAATCAACGATCATTTTATAGGTTGTTTTCTTAAACCATCTCAGAGTGCTTAGAATGGATGAGCCTAGTCTTGCTCCAAGTTGACGTATTTAATTTAATTATACATATAATATAAACTATTATATAATGTATAAGGTATATTTGAATCCTTTTAAAATTTACTAGTTGTTTAATCACATTAATTCAAATTAACCTATGTGTTCAAATGATAATATTAAATCACCATTTAAAATTATAATCATGAGAGGACACATGTCAATAATTACTATTAAACAAGCAAATCACACATTTAGGATTATAACTGAACTAACTAATTAATCCTAATTATCCACGTATAATCAAATGACAATAATTAATAACCAATTAAATATTTAAATCATGTGAGGACACATGATAATGATTAATTTTAATTCAATTATCCTAAAATAATTTAAACAATTTGAATTATATATTTCCTAATTTACCGAAAAGGAAATAATTTTTAAAAATCAAAATAATGCTAAAGGATAAATAAATCTTTTGGAGATAATTACCAAAAAAATTATTTTAAAACATTTTAAATTCACAAATATCCCAAAAATCGATTTATTCAACCAATAATAGAATTTTAGAAAAAAATTGTCAAACAATAATGTATGTTACGCAAATATCAACTAAGCATAGGCTCTGGTACCACTGTTAGGTTTATATACGCTAGATTCACTAATCATGGCATCGTAAAACATATAAAATTCTAAGGCTACTAACAATTACTAAAAACCTACAAGGAAGCTACTTAATGATAATTTACAACTACAAGAGGGTTTAAGATTACCAACCTTTAACAAAACCAATTTTCTTGAAGAACACTCTATCTGAAGGTAGTATTCTTCTTGGTCAGACTAGTCATCGGCACTATAATTTTTAAAAAATCTTGTATGAACCTTTGATAGTACCCGACCAAACCTAAGAAGCTCCTAATCTCTAAGGAAGTCTTCGACACTGTAATTTTTGAAAAATACTGTAATAACCTTTGATAGTACCCGACCAAACCTAAGAAGCTCCTAATCTCTAAGGGAGTCTTCGGCACCTCCCACTGCATCACGGCCTGACCTTGGCTGGATCCACCATAATACCCTCTTGGTTGACGAGATGGCCTAAGGAGTGGACCTCCTTCAACCCAAAAATCACAATTGGAGAACTTGGCATAAAACCTCTGCCTCCTTAGAGTCTTCAAGACCTCCCTCAACTCAAGTAACTCTCATGCTGCTCCTTGGTCCCCGAGTAGACCAAGATATCATGAATAAATACTATAAGCGACTAGTCCATGATAACACGCTTTTATATTAGTTTATTTACGTCTTATTTAGGGTGCTTAAGTTAATATATTCTTATAAATGGATTGGATATACTCACTTTCATTGCAAGTTTCTTTGTATGGAAAAAAGTGTTAAACTACAGGGTTTAGAGTGGAAATTGGAACAAGGATAGAGATGAAAATGAAGAGATAAGGATTCGAGAAGATCGTGACAAGTATGATGCAAGGTTGCGCTGCTAAGAAAGGATGACACCATAATAGGATTTCAATTTGAATTTCGAATGCACGAGATATCTTGGGATAATTCCATGTTCACGACGTGAAAAGGAGTGTTTGGAGACGTGTGAAGTGTGCAAATTTTTAGCAAAAACCAATTTTACAACATGAAGTTAAAAACAATTTTGTACATTTGTGTTACTTGAACCTGACATGCAACCACAGAAATATACATTAGTTGAATTGTCACTTTTATCTAACCACCTGTAATTTTATGCCTGGTCTGTTTTATTCAATCATGTCTTATTTTACCGAGTTACAATTGGGACAAAGAGGAGAATACTCTGGGACAGTTCACCAAGTTCCACAATACATCATAAAGAGATACATCCCAACATAGTGTTATGTTTAAGTACAGTAATCCAAATCAAAACATCAAAATATAAAACAAAAAATCATACGCTAAAAAGTATGAATAAAACAACTCAAACAAAACAAAACAAAATTCAGAAACGACCTCACCAAGTGTCTACTATGGAGGCGGTGAAGGATACTGCAGGAACGATGGGGCAACTCCAAATATCGACTCAGCTAAACCATGAAGCCCTCTCAGTACCTCGTGTCAGACGGCGGTCGGAAATCCTGGTACTCTAAAGGAGGGGGTATCCTGCTAGCTTGCCAGCTCACCAGCAAAGTGGGGCAGGGTAATAGGAGCGTTGCGGTTGATCAATATTCATCGACTCTGCTCTACTCCCCTGGTAAGACGCATGTTTGTAGTACTCATGTGCATGAAAATGAGCAACAACGATGGTGCGAGTCTCCTCTACGGCAAATATGTTGTCGACCCAGCTGCTCAATGAGGGCTGCGATGTGGCTACTAAGTGATGCGTACCGCTCCTGCTACAGCAATGTCTCAGCCTCCCATGCTCTCCGCTGGTCCCATCCAGATGCTCTGGATGTCCCCTCTCCTGGGTGGTATCTTTGTAATTGGCGCGTCCAGCTGTTCGACTGCGCGATGCTCGATCCTCCTACTGTATCTGGGCACTCATACTCGGTGCGGTTGTCGAGGTCACGAATGAAGCACTTCTCGTTTCTCTTTAAAAAACTAATGCTCTTGTATTGACTCTGTGGTGTGGTCAAAACATGCTCTAAACCGCGAGGCAGGAGAAATGCGTGGATCTTCACCACTAACTCTCGAATAATGTATCAGGAAATCAAGCACATGTGGGGAATGATGTTGTGGTACCTTGTGTCATAACACCACCAAAAGTTGCATATAGCAATATATATGTATGAAATCATAACCCCCAGTCAATAGAGCATAGAGCATCGATGCATCATGTGCTCACACATTGCTCATATCGCTGGATCTTGGATTGACGTTGTATCCAATGATGCGGATTAGGGGCTTCGCCCTCGACAAGAGATCCTCATAGGCATTGGTCACGGCCCGTGTGAACACCTCGTCTATCAGTCGCCCCAAATCCATTATGTCACCCATATTTCGGGTGTTGACGCACTCATACACTATGGGTTCACCCACGACATCTAGCAGATCCAGCCCCGTATCCACTCTAAACCCCATATCCACTCTAAAATATTCTTAAATACGTGGAACAGTCATAACAAACGGCTTGTCCCTAATGCTACTGGTCAGCTCAGTGTTATCTCCTCCTCCATTTTCTTTTCTCCTCAACATCCTCATCCATTCTCTTACTAAATCCATGTGCACGACTCGGTTGACAAAATCAAGCACACCACCCCATCCGTATTCCTCAAAGGCCTCTACAATGTTGAAGCCTCTGAACGATTCATGATTGGTCGTGCGTTCCACCTGTAGGCGTGTCTCCAGATGGTTGAGATCATATAGTGCTGGCCGGATATGCTCGCTAAGGCGCACAAATCTTCTGTCCTACTGGACCGGCTCTAGGGACAGCTCTCAGCGTCTTTGCGTCCCTCTGGATCCTGACTCTGTAGCTATGGTCATGCCTTGCATATTTCTCCCAGTATTTCCTCTTGGCAGCATTTGCACAATCACTAAACACAAAAGTACAAAATTTTGCCATTAAACATATTATATGTCACAATTAATAAAATGTTTGGTCAGTTGGTAAAATGGTTCCTACACTGTAAAATATGCACAAGAGTCCAAAATTTATCAATAACCAATGTTGTTTCCATGTTTTCCCAGCAGACAAAAATTTTCAAACATTTGCAGATAACAGCTGGTAGCAAAAACAGATCCTGTATTGATAAATTTTAGACTGTTGTTTCAGCAATAATTTGACAGTCTAAAAATTTCCTGTGATCAGCAGCATTTATTCTAGCAATACTTCAAAAGATCAACATCATTGCTGCATTTTTTCAGATTTTTCTAAATTCAGACAGTAATGGACAAAAATTTTCTATCACACGAAATTCTAGATCTGTAACAACCAACCATGTAGGAACCCAACACAAGGAAAACCCAACAATACTTCAAGATTTCAAGAATATCCCCCTAAATCTTCCCTTTTCAGCCATGAAAAAGAACACACAACAATTCAAATTTTTACCTCCAAAGCTTGAATATTGGAAGCACATACCTTATATTCTTGATGTAAGATGGAGAATCTAGTCTTTTGACACAAACAACACAAAAATAAACTTAAAATTTTAAAAACCCTAGGTCCAGATTTCTACAAAAATCTCCCAAAATCGTGTATTTTTTTGTTATAATCATCAAAGTATGGGTTGTTTTTGTGTTTGGTAGAAGAAATTTGCAAGAAAAATGAGACATAATGGCGATTATCCAAGCTCTAAACCATAACAATGAGGAAAGAGTCGGTTTGAGTAGAAAGCAGGACTGAGAGGGAGAGAGGATGGCTTATGTCAAAAACGCTGCTTAAAATGACCCAAATAGTGCCAGCGTTCCAGGCGGTGTCCCAGATTCTAGGGTGGGATGTTGGGTGTATTTTTAGTTTTTTTCATGCTTTTTTCTCGTTCAATGCAAGCTAGACCACGACAACATTTTACATAGCGTCTTAGACGATGGCTGGGACACTGGCTTCTAGCCAGTGTACTTTTCGTCTGTTTTCTTTACTGTCTGATGGGCGTTTTTCAGGGATTGACTGTTTTTTAGTGTTTTTGCCCAACACTATCCGAAATTTAGGATTTAACACCCCCTCCCCAACTTAGACATTAGCTTCCACTCAATGTATTTTTCTTCCGTTTTTGGGACTGTTTGATGGGCATTTTTCAGGGAATGACTGTTTTTTAGTGTTTTAACACTATTCGAAATATAGAATTTAACACCCCCTCCTTAACTTAGACAATGGATTGTCCTCGATTCAAAAAAAATTAAAAAAATGCGAAAATAAAAGAAAACGACAATAATACCAAAAGACACAGGTTGCCTCCCAAGAAGCGCTAAGTTTAACGTCTTCAACCAGGTTACCTCGGTGCAAAGACTAAGTGACGTATACGGACCGTTCTTCTAAAAAATCAATCCATTCGATTTGTACCTCGTTGTGTGTGGCGGATGAAATGTAAGGCTTGAGACGGTGCCCGATTACCATGAATGATTCTCTGCCTTTTTCATCTTTGATTTCAAAGGCTCCGTGAGGTGCGACGTTGACTATCTCAAATGGTCCTAACCATTTGCTTTTTAATTTCCCAAGGAAAACCATTGAACGTGAATTGAATAACCACACTTTCTGTCCTTTTCAAACTTTTTCACTTTTAGCTTTGCATCATGGAATGCTTTCATCTTGGACTTGTATGTTAATGTATTGTTGTATGTTTCATCCCGGAGTTCCTCGAATTTGCTCAGTTGTAGCTTTTGTTTCTCACCGCATGCTCATATTCCAAATTGACTTCTTTAATGACCCATAAAGCTCGGCGTGCTAATTCAAATGGTAAATGACACCCTTTTCAGTAAACAAGTCGATAAGGAGTTGTGTCAATCGGAGTTTTAAAAGCAGTCCGATAAACCAAAAGCACATCGTCCAATCGAAGCGACCAATCTATGTGGTTGGGCCTAACGGTGTTCTATAAAATTTCTCTGATTTTACGATTAGACACTTGAACTTGCCCACTTGTTTGGGGATGATATGGGGTGTTGACATACTACAAAGTCATTGATGCGGTCAAAAATAAAAATAAAACCTTACAGTCCACTAGTAGCGGTAAGTAAGGGTCGAACCAAGGAGTTCGTGGTTGACACTTTGTGTCAAAACTTGACCAATCTATAGTGTCAATCTATAGACGGTTTCTATTATTACACTTAGAGAACCGAAAGAACTTAAAAACACGAAAATCTAACCAACTATCTATGCCTAAACAATGAATCACAATCAACCAAACCAAATCAATGATCTCAAGATTTAACTCGGAAAATTAGAAACTAAACAAATCATAAATGATAAAACGACGAACAATAAACAATACCAAAATCATAACTTGTAATCAACGATAAATTGCATTAAACTAAACCCGAATAGGAGCCTAATGCTTCTGAAAACAGGGATGAAACCAGATCCACGTGGTTCATGGTGTTCTACAATCCAGAACCCTTGATCAAATGTTCCAATCAACAACTGAAAATACGATAAAAAAATTAAACTAGCCAAAATACCAACTATGAATCATAAAGCTACGAAATCTGAGTCAGAGATGCCTGAATTCCACTCAAAGGTCGGAGCTTCCCTCCTGAATCACGAACCGGGACCCTCTATCTATAGTTGCAGATTTTTCCTTCACGCGTCGTGGTATAGCCTTATACGTGGCGCGGGTTATCTTGAATCCCCGTTTCTTTGCACTTTGAATTTTGAATCTTCACCGGGTGAAACAGCTAACCGCGTCGCGTCACTCCTGTGGTACACGGCGTGCGTATTACTTCGACCTGAAGTTAGCCTTGGTTCCAAACTTTGCCAAAATGTCTGCTTTTTACCATGTATTATCCATAAATTGCAACAAAAGTGTTTGGCACAAAACATGAGTAATATCGTTATTTCAGGAATATATTTTATGTAAAACCTTGCCCAATAACGACTATAATGCTCGACATTGTTAGGCATTATCAGGTGTCAATTCTATGGCTCACACCATATTGTTTGAGAAGTTTGACAAATGTGAAATTCATAAAATGTGAACCCCATCACCAATGATCACACGGGGGATGCCATGTCTAGAAAAAACAGTTTTCTTGACAAACTTGCAAACAACATGGTGAGCATATGCTTTGGTGGCCTCGGCTTGAATCCACTTTGAGACATAGTCAATGGCCACCAAAATATAGATATTACCGAAAGGGATAAGAAAGGGTCACATGAAGTCTATTCCCCACACATCGAATATTTCAACTACCAATATAGGGTTTAATGACATTTGGTCTCTTTTTTAGATCCCCCCAACTTGTTGTCCAAAAGAAGTTGTGGGCCAAAAGAAGCCTGAATCCAAAACCCGATGACGCGTCTTTTTGGCACTAAAGTGGTCACTACAAGCGTAAGAATGAAAATGTGCAAGTAAATCTGGAATCTCCTGATCAGAGACACGTCTTCTAATCATTTAATCGGGACCTACTTTGAATCAATCTAGGTCATCCATATGAATCGCCTAGCATGTGCCAAAAAAATGTTTTTGTTGCTATTTTGTCCAATGCTCAGGCATCTTTCCAGCTGTCAAAAAATTAACACAGTTAGCAAACCAAGGCACTTCATTTATGGAAAATAGTTGTTCATCTGGAAAAGAATCTTGAATTTCATCTTTTAGAGTATTATTTACATGAATGGGAAGTCGTGAAAGATGATTTGCTACTACATTTTCTGAACCCTTTTTATCTTTAATTTTTAAATCAAATTCTTGTAGTAGCAAGATCCAACGGATAATTCTTGGTCTTGTATATTTTTTGTTGGATTAGTGTCGAAGGTCATAACTAAATTAGTAATGACTTTCCATTAATAGCTGAGTCCTTTTTGGGTTGCACTTAATAGTCCAAATCGTATTAAGGTTAATAGAGAGAGAGAAACAAATAGTTTATTAATTTATTATGTGATGATAAATTAACTAGAAACTAGTTTGAAATTAATTTGAATTAATTTAAATTAATTGGAATTAATTGGAATTAATTTTAGATTAATTATAAGTGTAGGGACTAAATATTAATTGTTTAAAAATTGAGCAATGGATAATGTTTGGGGAGGATACAGGAAGAATTTTAAAGGGGTTTATCCATTAAATTCGTTCACCATGAATGGTGGATGATAGGGATTTATCCCTTCGAAAATCGTTCAAGATAGAGTGCAAGTGAAGGGGTTTTTGAATTTAAAGATAATACGGATTAATTAACCAATTATAGTTTATCCGGTTTGAATTCAAATAAGGTTTATCTGTAACACCCTTGCAAGCTATAAAAACCCCTCCTGGTCCTCATTAATGATGCACCACTTTTCCAGAGCTCTTAGACTGTAATTGTTCTCTTCTCTCTCAGCAGAATCTACAATCTCTCTCTAGGATTTTATAGCGAGCTTTCTTAAATACATAATTAACCTAATTATTTGAAGTAACTGGGTGTGAACCATTAGAGGTTTTCTCTTTTGGGTACTACCTTTCTTAGGCTAGGAATTGAATAACACAAGGGTTCTTCAAGCAAATCGGTTTTGCTAAAGGTTGGTGTTCATAAACCTTCTTGTAGTTGTAAATTGTCAATAAGTAGCTTCCTTGTAGGTTTTAGTAATTGTTACTTTCCTTAGAATTTTTGTATATTCTGCTGCCATGCTTGCTTGTTTCTAGGGTAGAAAACATATCAGTGGTATCAGAGCCTATGCTTAGTTGATATTTGCACTACATGATTTTTTGCTTGCATATATGTTTTTCGAAAAATTCTTAATGGCTAGGATAAATCGATTTTTGGAGTAATTGATCTTTTGAGTTGTTTTAAAATATTTTTGGTAATTATCTCTAAAAGATTTATTTATCTTTTAGCATCATTTGAAGTTTTTAAATTATTTCCTTTTTATTGAATTAGGAAATTTATAATTTAATTGTTTAAATTAATTTTGAAAATGTTTAGGATAATTGAATTAAGTTAATCATTATCATATGTCCTCACATGATTTGAATATTTAATCAGTAATTAATTATTGTCATTTGATTATACATGGATAATTAGGATTAATTAGTTAGTTCAATTTTGATCTTAAATGTGTGCCTTGCTTGTTTGATGTTAATTATTAATATGTGCCTTCATATGATCAAAATAGTTAAATGGTGATTTAATATTATCATTTGAACACATAGGTTAATTGAATTAACATGATCAAACAACTGGTAATTTTAAAAGTTTAAAATATACCTTATACATTATATAATAGTTTATATTATATGTATAACTAACATTAAATACATCAGCTAGGATTAAGACTAGGGCCATCCATTCTAAGCACTCTAAGATGGTTTAAGGAAATAATCTATAAAATGACCGTTGAATGGGCATCCTTTTTGCTCACCGCCATTTATGTGGACCAATGGTGTTAACGAAAGGTCCGAACAAAGTTGATGTCAACTTAAAAGTATTATCTTAAAAATTATCCAAACAAAATTCCAATTTAGATAAATAGGAAAATGTGAAAATGTATGCTAGTCCATGAAAACGCACATCATTTCCTTATGGTCTATTAATTGAGTGTGTGTGGTTAACCGACATGTTAATTTGAGATTGTAGGTGAAAGATGATGTGGCAATTCGAGTTTATGGTTATTGATGGAGCGTGTGTGGTTTACCGGCACGTCCATTTTGAACTGTAAATGGAACGAATGTGACAATGCGGTTTTGCATGCTTAATTCACAATCTTGTTTGTGGTCCTCGACATCCCAGCAAGAAAGGTAAGAGAACATATCCGAGATTAACATGCCATTCATAAACTCAATGAATCTCAAAAGATCTAGGAATTTCATAGTGATTGAAATTCGCAAATTGTATACCTACCTAAAATAAGTTCATTTATGATTACGGCATCCCTTTTCATAGAATGAATAGTAAATTACGAATCCTATCCTTAAACATAAATTGGGTAATTATTTGAAGGAATATATGCATCAACTAACAAAAATTTATCTCTCTCGTAGATGTCTGGAATCAATGGTGATCTTCCTCCCCCCTCGTCCTCCACCACCACCCGCAAACTCAAACTTCACCCTACTACCGATTCTCTCTAAGGAAAACTGACTAGTCCAAACTATATGGACTGGATGCAAAGTCTAAACATGACACTTCATTATAAGGGCAAAGAGTATGTCCTCGATAACTAGATTCCTGAGATAGATGAGGAATTCGCTACCCCCAAAGAACTAGCCAAATACCAATAGCATGTGGATGAGCTACTAAGGTGTCTTGCATCATGATAGCGACCATGTCTCCGGAGCTCCAAAAGACCTTCTAGGATAGTTGGCCGTTTGAAATGAACTTGCAACTTGCTGAAATGATTCACAAGAGAGCAAGGCAGGAGCGTTGTGCGATCGTCAAAACCTTGATGACGTGTAGAATGAAAGAAGGAGGGTTGGTGTGTGCCTATGTGCAGAAGTTGCAATGGTACTTTGAAAGACTCGAGAAACTCAACATGAACTTGCAACGATACTTTGAAAGACTCAAGAAACTCAATATGAACTTTGATGAAGAACTCACTGTGGACATGGTCCTGAGCCCTCTCCCTGATTGTTATGATCAGTTCATCCTGACCTAACATTTGAACAACATAGAGACCACATTGACCATTCGGCATGGTAAGGGAAATAAAAGAAAGTCTTATTCTCAACCCAGTTGGAAAGGGAAAGCGCAGGCTGGAGACATTAGTGATGGGTCAAAGAGAAAGGCTGAGTATGAGATTCCTCCAATCAGTGATCCGAAAGAGGCCACTTGCTTTTACTGTACTCAAAAAGGCCATTAGAATCGAAGCTACCCAAAGTACCTACAGGACATAAAGGGTGGTAAAGCCAAGGTGTCTGGCTCCGCCTCATGTGTGTATATGATCCAACTCAGTGACACTAATACTTCTAATTCGTGGGTCCTTAATACAGGATGTGGTTTTCACATTAGCTCTGGTATGCAAGGCCTATGGGAAAGTAAGGAGTTGAAGCAAGGAGAGGTGAACCTGATCTTGGGGAATAGACGAATCGCGCCTGTTACAAAGATCAGGATTTATGAGCTGATGCTTGATAGTGAAGTTAGGATAGATTTACTAGATTGCTCGTATTCATCTGAAATGTCTAGAAACATAATTTCTTTTCATGCACTATTTAGACAATGATACAATTATTTATTTGATAATAATAATGATGATATTTTGGTTTATAAAGATGGTTCTTTTATATTCAAAGCTTATCTTTGTAATGGTTTTATAAGACTGCTGTGTATGTGACTAACTTGAGTAATGTAATGTTAAACATTGATTCTTCTAATGATTTAGACAAAGCATGCTTGTGGCATTGTCATCTTGGGAATATAAACAGGAAACTGTTGATTAAAGAATTCAAACAACGCTGATATAGAATGATATCAGGAATAAGATTAAATCAGTGAACAATAAATAAGATCAAGAACAATAATTTAGGAAACAATGTTTTGAATGCTTTGATATTACTTTTGGAGGTTTTACAATTGATGGTGATTCCAAGCACACTCGACCCGGATGATATCACTGATATTTATACGTGATCAATGATATCAATAGTACAAAAGGAGTTACAGAATATTCTATTCTTAGTACTATCCAATAAGAATACATCAATGTGTAATTCGGAGTCTGAAACTGCTACGTGCTGAGTGGATAAGGTTTGTTACAGTAGTCTTCGCATCCTTCAGTACAAGACCTTCGGATTCTTCAAACACAAAACCATGACTCTTTCGGATGGATGGGGTCTTCGGATTGGCAAGAATACTTCATCACAAATAGCTTCAACAATCTCCCCTTTTGTGTGAAGTGACATCCGAAGCTTTAGCAGAAATGGCGTTTGTGTGCATTAACCATACATTGTCCGACAGCCAGCCACCATTGAAGGTGTTCTTTAACTTTCTTTCTTTCAACCGAAGTATTGTTCTTGCATGTGTAGGTGCGAGCTTTGGTATTATGTTTGAAAAGTGATAAATTGCTTTGTTCGATACTTATAGCTAAACCTGAATATTGGAAACTCTATCGTTCTTCGAATGCCTTCGATAATGTACTAACTTGAACACAAATGAGTCAAGATTAACTTGCCAAGGTTTCATCTTTAACCGTATTCTAATCGAATTACTTTTCGTATAAACAGAGGTCTTATGCATGGGATTATGTATCGTAAAGATAAGGTTAGGAGTGCGCAAGGTTTCGTATCGCACGATCCCCCTCCTTAAATGAAAACTCGAGGTGTTCTATCAATACGATGTGGACTAATTGAAAGGGGACTATGGACAACCCCAATAGTCATACTTAAATGAAAAGATGGAGGAGTGTACAATTTTGAACGGCTTGTTGACTGGGAAGCATATCCAAATTCTCCTTTAGACAAAATAAGCATGATAGGAAAAGTCATTCATTGCAAAATTCTAAAGGAATAGTCCTTAAAGAATAGGCAAAAATCTCATATATTCTTTGATACCGGAGATAGCTTTGCATAAGATGTTGTCGTTATACTTTGGGAAATTTGTTAAGTCTAATCTTAAAGGAGTTATGGTGACATACCAAAATCAAATTAAAATCCCATTTTATCGAAACCGCAATTCATGAATTCTACATAGGATTTTCTTATTTGTTATATCCTATAAGTATTCTCAAAAGAATTGATCAACCAAGGACATTGTATCGAAGAGACATACATGACTGGTCTCATTGGAAGAGGATTTTTGAAAAATCTGTCTACTCTGGTGAAACTCGATGGAGTGTTAACAGCCGATAAACACTCGAAGTAAAGGTGAAAATAAAACAAGCAATGGTTCGAAAAAAGGTAAATGCATTTGTATCGCAAAAAATTCTCTCTTGTAAGTCTACTCTTTTCTTCTCTGTGATCACTCGAAGTTATATATCAAAATTCAAAAACAAGGGAAAAATTCAAAGAAAATATAAAATTTTGTTTCATCTTCTCTCATTTACTTTTGACAACGTCGAAGAGTTAAAAAATACAAAAACAATTTCTTTGGTTCTTTCCAAAACTGTGTACATCCAGAAAAATTTCAAGTATTATGAAAAAGCCAAAAACATTTACAAAACTCAAAATTCAAAATACATTTGAAAACCCCAAAAAGACAAATAGATTCTTATTATCATTCGAATTAGTGTAGTTTGTAAACTTTCTAAAAATAAAATTCAAAAATAAAGGAAAACACTCTAGAAAATTTTCAAAAACATTTACATATTAAGAAAAATTACAAAAGATTTTATTTTGTTTAAAGTTTAAGAAAAACAAAAAATATTTGTTCTATATTTATTTTTCGGATTCAGAAATTATTTTCTTGTTCTTTTACTTAAATTTATTTTGTTCACACTCAAAGACTTTGACTTCTAGGTCTTCGAGTGCTTCATAAGGGAATGATATGTTGATGAGTGTCTCAAGTCGAAGGAATTTCAAAAGGCATAGACAAATTAGCCATTACAACGGGCATTTTCTTATTCGGTGGTTATGATTGCATGGGTACATCATTGCGGTTCCGCTACGTCTGACATGTACTAGACACGTAGCATGCCACTTTTCATCCCACGATGTATAAATTCCCCAATATTCTCAGAATCCCCTTTACGCTTTCTTTGCAATAATCAATCCCTAAAACTCTCTCTGCCTCCTTCACTCTCGCAACCGTTCACTCTCAAGATTTTTCTCAACCTTCTACAAAATTCTTCATGGCTCAGTCCAGTGAACACATCTCTTTCGGTGATGAGGTTTCTTCCTTTGGTGTCTTGGCTCCTCAGTCAAGCAACTGCATCATGAATTTAAACGTCAAATGTACTAGGTTTTGGTGGAAGTTCTGTGTCATTCACCTGTCTTCAAGGGGACGATGATGTCCCCTAGTGTTCCTACTCGCACCATTTCGAATGCTTAATCTACGGCGGTGTACAACAAACAAACTAATCACGTGGTTTTATTCCAAGAAAGAGGCCAAATATTCGTGTCACTCGTGAAACCTTCGGCAAGGTGTTTGGTCTTTCGGTCTAAGATTCATATACAAATCCCTCTAGAAGTGACCTTCTGGGCATGTTCAACCATATGGGTCATAATCCCCATTCGAACGCATCTCCCAATGCAAGATTGCCAAGTTACTTGGCATTTGGTCATTTCTATCCAGGGTTGTTGTTTGAAGCCTTACTGGATGAATTGTTGATCTTTATGCTGCTCCTAAAGAGGTCATGCAGATTGTTTATGGAATATTTCATGGAGCACACATCAACTACTGCCAAATTATATGGGAGGACTTCACCCATTGGTTGATGGAGTCGAACAAAGAGGTTGGGATATCTTTTCATCGATGTTAGGCAATTCAAGTCTCACTAGCTTAAGAATATCACAAACTAGCGATTCCATTCGAGGGGGAGCCGAATCTGAAGTATCATACTATTTAGATCCCTTAGGCTACAAATCTTTCAGCCTGAACATCACAGAAGAAACTGATCAATCTTCTCCTTCTAAGCCCACTAAAAAAGAGAAAAGAGCCTCCTCAATCGAAGAAGCCTCCATAAGGTGACCCATCCAAAGGACCTAGGTCGAAGCGGACCAGATGCTCGAAGCACTCGTCTCGACCTGATTTGGAGGATAAAGAAGAAGATACATTAGTCCCTCTAAAGGAACCTATCATTGAGGACGAGATTGAGAAATATCAAAAGAAAGAGGTTGGATTCCCCCAAGGGAGATCCGACTGTCGAACAGACCAACGTAACTCAAGGCCACGAAGTGCCTCTAGTCGACGAGCTGTAAGTCCCAAACTATAAGATCAAACACGGTATCAATCAATCACTCGATTGTGCGGAATCCAATCGAGTGAATATCACAAAACAAATAAGACCAGATGAAATAAGCTTCAATGCACTCGTTGTATTAATCAAACGACTGGTACATAAGTTCTTGATCGATGATGAACATTATAATTCTCTCTAGGTTAGCACGGTTCCCAATGTCGATCACTAATGACAAGGACAGCTACAAAAAGCTTTTATACCTAAGACAAAACCCTAAGCCCATCTAATTAAGCCCAGCCGAGAACCAGAGCCCAGCCTAACTGACCGAGAAGCAAGTGATTTCGGTCCCTGGCCGAAAACCCCAGTCAGTCCAATAAATTCCATTTTAGCCCTTTTTCAATGCAAATATTAAACCACTAAAATAGGTCCTAACAATCTCCCCCTTGGTTTAATGCTTTCATTGATCTTCAAGCTTCCTCTTTTGGTATAGACTTTCAACTCTTTGCTTGATCATGACATGGCTGCAATGTTCAGTTAGACTTCTTCAGATTTGACATTAAACGCACATCTGGTGTCAGGGTTTCTTGCATAGGTCTTGAATCAGCACATCCAACTTTGAGTTTGACTTTGACGTGTACTTGGAGTCCGATTCTTCTTCTTCACTTCTTGATCACAAAAGGTAGAAATGTAGCAACGTAAACTGTTTGAGGAGGAATTCAACGTAGCTTGTCACGTGGAATTTTTCTTCACCTTTCTTCGGGGATAAGATGTTTGTGTTGAAACTCTTGAACTTCACTTCACGATCCATGACTCGAAAATCTTGAATTGTCTTTTACTGGCACTTCATGAAACGAACGATGACTAAAAATCCATGTGGGTCACAGAGTCATAACGACCTTTCTCGCCATAGTTGTTCAAGGACCCAGCCTTGGCTCAGAAGGAGACTACTCGTAGTATCTGTGTGAACCCGAAGGAACGCACTGCGATTGTTTGAGTATCGGAGAACTACTCGTGGCCGTTTAGATTTTGGCCCCTTCATGTCTTTGATCAAAGATCTCAATGCAGTTAACAAGTTAACTTGGCTCTTGGCGAGACGTTCAATGGTATCCAAACTCTGCGGAGTGTACCATCCTTGTGCCAATTAGGGTTCTAGAGAAGTGTTGGGGTCTCACAGCTATTGTGGTAGTCAACAACGATCACTGACCCAGAGTTTCGATGTTTCATCAATGCGAGGTAAAGCCACATTGAATCACGAACATCTTAATTAGAAGAAAATTAGGGTCAAGAGTGGTGTGAGCGTGTATTATGTATTGGGGCTAGACATACCCAGCAGCTAGACTTTCTAATTATCATTAATGTATGGTATATTACATTGAATCACCCAACTCTTGAATTAGAATATTTATAGGTAAGAATGGTTGTTGATGCATCACATTTACTACTGGTGAGCAAAGATCACTGGCATAGAGTTTCAAAATATCATCACCATTTGGTTTTAAATGATGAATCATCTATTTCTTGCATTAGAAAAGTAGAGTGGGTAAGAACGGATTGGTGCATGTGATAGACTACGGTATGCATTCTAACCAGCGGCACAGAATTTGTAACTCTCGACTCTGAGTGGTTTAACTCAAAGTGTCTAGAAGTTAAGTTTTAGAATACTTGAGGTTGGTTTGAGAGAAAAGTTGTTAGTGCTTCAAACTCATTGTGGTGTACCAATGAGAATCATCAGCACATGTTGTTTTATCTCAGCAGTGAGTGGTATAGCTCAATGCGTCGTCGACGGGTAAGGAATGTCTTAGAGAATCACTGTGACAACTAAAACTTTTTGAGTTAAATGAATTTGGTTTTCGATAAACTTAATATTCTATATGTGCATAAAAGTATCATGATTACTTTATATTAATAAGAAAGTGGCTTTAGCAAAAATAATGATAACATATGAACCGAGTAGAAATGAAATCGCATAAAGTACCTAAAGTGAAAATTTTATTTAATAATCTTTAGAAATTAATATCTCAAATTCTAAAAGGAAATTGGAAAAGGTCATCAAGATGACTTTGGTAGTATTTGAGATAACAAAAATATGGGAAAAAGAATCGGGCCATTTGGAGTAGTAACGAAGCAGAAATGAAGGTTTTAAAATGGCCCAAAAGTGACAAAAATGACCAAAGAGTCATTTTCAAGGGCTAATAACAGAAAATCTATACACATTTAGCCTGAGTCAGTAGAGCAAAGTTGTAAATCTCGTTCCCACCTTTCTAGAGGTATAAAGTTTGCAAGTTTTGGATTTCGTACGAAGAAGTTATGCCCCTGCAAAATTGAAGAAAAATAAAGAATAAAGAGAAGCTGGAAATTTCTCTAGACTAAGATGACTCATCTTAGTCTTATGAAATCAAGTAAACCTTAGACTAAGAACACTCGTCTTAGTCTTAAGTCTGGAATTAAGGGCATTTTTGTCATTTCTTATTTAAATCAGCCAATGGCTTACCAGCACACCTGCATCTCGTCTTTTTGGTCTGGTCACGTGATTTAAACTCAGGAAAAAGAGATTTGGGAAGAAATTTTTGTACAACAAGAGAAACACACACACACACACATACCGATTGTGTGTGTGTGCACTAAATCTGCAATCGGGAAGGGAAAAAACAAGGGCTAGAGCAGCAATTTCGAGCAGAGGGTTGTAGGGGAGGGCCTTGCTCAGCGATTTCCGGCAGTAGCTAGGTAGAAGACGAAGGAATAGTGCAGGCACACCATTTTCCCGGTGAGAATTCCGGCGTAGCAGCGGCAGCGGTTGCCGGTGATCTGAAGGGGGTGGTCTAAAGAAGTGTTCAGTCCGATTTCAACCCCAATTTCAATTTTTTGGGGCTTTAGACAGAAATTAGAAGAAGGTATAAGATGATTCTTCAAACCCTAGTTCCTAAATCCGAAAATTGCTCATGCATGTTGAATTTGAGCTTATATTTTGGCTTAGATCTCGATTATGAGTCAAAAACTCTCTGTGGAATGGAAATATTGAGTATTGGGTTTGAATTCCTTCTTGCATGTTGGAAATTGGTTGAAAAGATGAAGAAATTATAGTTCTATAACATCTATGGTTGGGTTTATATTAGATATCAACAGATTTTAGTTGGATTTTCACATGCATGTTAGCAAATATTGGATTGGTAAAGAATCATGAAATATTTATCACTTATAATGGGGTTTTATGTCAAAAAGTTTCTGTTTTGAGTCAATAATCGTTAAACTAGATGGAATAATGTTTCAATAGACATGGATGTTAGACATGGAAATTAAAAAAAGGATTGGAATGGAATTGGTCATTGTGGACTTGAAAACTACCAAGATCGGTAGATATGCAAATGTTATGTTATGTCAAAAAGCTAAAAATACACTAGTTGTGTATTTAGTCGTTGATAATGGAATTGTAGGAATACATGGCAAACCAAGCTATTATACCATGATGAATTTTTGAAAACAGGAGTGTTAGAAATGTTGAAAATTTGTAAAAGGAAGACATTAAATCGACATTAGAATTATAAACTTGAAGTGTTAGATTATAATATGTAAAAAGAATGTCTAACTTATTAATGAACTAGTTTGAAAAGAATTATATGAATTAGACTTGCTTAACATACGTAGTATGTTAATATTTGAATATAATACTAATCTTCTATATTATCAATATAGAAGCTAAGGAGTGCGTAGAAGCAAGTAGAGGCAAAGACTAGCAGACCGAGGTGAATACATGTGGTATTTTCCCTCTTTGGGGTACATGGCAAAATGTTTTTGTAGTTTATGTGATTTTCGAGTATGAGATGTTATGCAAATTTATTTACCTATGACATGATTATTTTAAAGTCTCATACTATGATTTGAAAGCATGTTTTGGCAATCAAGCCATAACGATTTGAAAGTTATTTGAAAAGCAATATTTAGCATTAAGCCTAATATGTTTTGGAAAGTATGATTTGACATCAAATTGAAATGGAATTGAAAAGATTGGTTTGTCACTAGCCTTAATGTGATTTCAGCAAGTAATTTGATGTCAAACCATATTATGTTTAATTTTTATGACTGGTATTTAGGATATGAATGAATGCAGCTATGCAAGACACTATGAACAAAGAACATGATTCTTTGTGCCCGGGCCATGATGTTCCCGTAACGGAACCTAGAGGAATCTACTGGGTGATACGAACCCCGTCGCGAAGTAGATGTCCTAAAGCTTATGATGCTAGGATGGACTGATTTCATTCTTTCCATCTTAGCCTACACTTGGGGTATCACTTTAAGTTATTTATGCCCTAAGTATATAAACCTATTTATGATTGATTACCAGTCCAGCTTAAATAAAGAAAGTTTTATGATGACAACTTATTATGAAAAGCTTACAAGCAAGATGATGACATGTTTCAGTTAACAGATTTAAATGTTTTCAGCAAGAGATATGATATGCTTGATTTCAAAGGCTTTGAAAACTATATATATTAAGCTTTTAAATGTTTTCAGCAAGAGATATGATATGATTTGGTACAAAGGTTTTGAAAACGATTCATATTATGCTTTTAAATGTTTTGGAGTCTAAAACCCATGTAGCTCACGAGACATTTTTGTCTTACGTATTTCATTTTTATGCCATGTATCCTAGGTCCAGGTTCACAAGAGTAGGATGACAAAGTGAAATGCTAGATATGTTTTGGAAGACTAGATGGAGTGGAGCTATGCATAGCTCTCATCTTTTGATGTTATGGTTTAATCCTTCTCTGCTTGCTATGGTTTGTTTTGATATAAATTCATAACGCCCATGGTTGTAAACTTGTAAACTAAATGTTTGGTTAAACTTTATTTTTGACATTCATGTCTTATAGACGTGAAGTATAACATCCATGTTTAAGCGATAGCGCCATTGTGCTTTTAATGTTATTATGTTTTTAAAAAAAATGGACAAATTTTGGGGCGTTACAAATTGGTATCAGAGCCATAATTAAGCGAATTAGGATTGGATCATTCCACTCCTAGGCTTAAACTCATGCAATAGGAACGTTAGATAGATTTTGACTTGTTATATGATGTCTTAAGCAATTAACATCTTATGTGCTACTTGAATTAAATGAGTATGAGATCACAGGAAATGCCATGCTAGGTTTAAAGAGCCTATAACAAGGCAAGTTATATTAAAAGATGCTAAAGTATTAAAAATTTTGTAGCATAAGATGCGAACAAGAAGTGGCCAAGGATCACGGAATGATGATCAAGGCCCGAATCGGGTGCCTCCTATCCAAATTCGGCCAGGTCAAGCCGAAGAGGAAGGCAACTCTAGGGGTGATGCAAATCCCCCACCACTTACTCTTGAGGGTATTCAATAGTTATTGCACGATTCACGGCTTCAAACTCAAGCTGATATGAATCGTCTTCTTGACGAACAATTGGGGGAAGGATCTAAGTCCTTGTCGGAGAAAAGTGTCAAAAGTAAGACCCTCGAGAACATTACTCAAACTCAATCATCTTCTCGTGAAACACCTCCATCACCTCCCCGTAAGATAGCAAAGGAGGGTACGTTTAAAGACTTTATGTCTTGTCGACCAAAGGAGTTTAATGGAGAGATGGATCCAAAGGTGATTGTTTCTTGGATTGCTGAAACTGAGCGGATCCTACGAATCTGTCGTTGTCCTGAAGATTTGAAAGTGGAATTCGCCTCCCAAATGTTAAAAGCCAATGCTCTTACATGGTGGAGTACTCTTAACCAAACTCTTGGGAGTGAAGTGGTTTCCTCCTTTACTTGGGAGGAATTCACCAAGCGCCTAAGGGGAAAATTCTGTTCCGCCAGGCATCGGGAAAAGTTAGTAGATGAAGTCTTTGCCCTCCGCAAGGAAAAACAGACGGTAGATTAATACACGAAAAAGTTCTGTGACATGCTTCCTTTCTAGGAAGACACCCTCCCAACTGAAGCAGGGAGAATTAACCGTTATGCAAATGGATTACCGAGTGATTACGCTTTGGAGTTCGGGAAGGCCTCTACTCTTGATGAGGCTATTGAGGCTGCTACTAGGGTGGAGAGTATGCTTGAGAAGAGGGCTAAAGAACGTCAAACCTTCGGGGAGAAGAGAAAACAATCGGGTCCTTCGGGATCTAGAAAAAAGAGTCGTTTTTCTTCAGGGTCTTCAAAGAGGGAAGAAGCAAAAGAGTGCAAGAAATGTGGGAAACAACATGGTGGTGAATGTAAGAAGGGATCTAGTGATTGCTTCAAATGTGGTCCATATGGTCACAAGGCCAAAGATTGTAAGATAAGGGAGGCGCGAGAATTTGAATGTTTCTCTTGTCATGAAAAGGGCCACTATAGCTCTCAATGCCCGAAGAAAGGAAATGAGACTTTGGTCTCCACTGCCAGTAACAAGAAGACTGAACCAACGAAAGTAAAGGGACGAGCATTCCAGATGACCCACGAGGAAGCTAAAGAAACTCACGATGTGGTTGCATGTACATTACTTGTGAATTCATTACATGCTTATGTTCTTTTCGATTCGGGTGCAAATTTCTCTTTCGTGTCACATGAATTTCGTAAACGTCTTAGCGTGCCACTTAAGCCCTTAAATGATGCCTGTGTCATAGAGATAGAAAATAGGGAGTTGGTAACAGTGAGACATGTGTATGAAAATTGTCCTATTGAAATTAATGGGAGGATCCTTATGGCTAACTTATTGCCAATTGGGATCAAAGGATTTGATGTAGTCATAGGGATGGATTGGCTTGGTGCTCATGAAGCCAAAATTCTTTGTGGAAAAAGAATGGCGTCGATTAAATCCCCCGACGGTGACAAAATGTATGTGTATGGCGAGCGACGCAACAATATGCAAAGTATCATTTCTGCTATTAAGGCTCGAAAATGTATCTATAAAGGATGCAAGTCATTTATCGCATATGTGCTCGACGGGAAGAAAGAAAAGCAGAAATTAGAAGATGTGAAGATTGTTAAAGACTTTCTAGAAGTATTTCCGGATGAGCTGCCCGGCTTGCCACCCGTTCGGCAAGTCGAGTTCCGAATTGATCTTACTCCTGGAGCGACCCCCATCGCTCGTGCACCATAGCGTCTTGCCCCCACAGAAATGAGAGAACTTATGTCTCAATTGCAAGAACTTCTTGATAAGGGTTTTATCCGTCCAAGTTCTTCTCCGTGGGGTGCCCCGGTATTGTTTGTCAAGAAGAAAGACAGAACTATGCGCATGTGCATTGACTATCGAGAACTCAACAAGGTGACCATCAAAAACCGTTACCCTTTGCCGCGGATCGATGATTTGTTTGATCAGCTCCAAGGAGCTGATTATTTCTCCAAGATTGATCTTCGTTCTGGTTATCATCAAGTGCGGGTAAAAGACGATGAAGTTTGTAAAACCGCTTTCCGAACCCGTTATGGTCACTATGAATTCCTGGTGATGCCATTTAGGCTCACGAACGCTCTGGCTGTTTTCATGGACCTTATGAATAGGGTCTGTAAACCTTTCCTCGATAAGTTCATTATCGTTTTCATCGACGATATCTTGGTTTATTCAAAAACCGAGGAGGAGCACGCAACCCACTTACGAGAAGTTTTGCAAACCTTGAAAAATGAGCAGTTATATGCAAAGTTTTCTAAGTGCGACTTCTGGTTGCGAGAAGTTCAATTCTTGGGCCACGTTGTTTCAATCGAAGGGATCAAGGTCGACCCCTCAAAGGTCGAGGCAATTATGAAGTGGGAACCGCCGAAAACTCCCACTGAAGTTAGAAGTTTCCTTGGATTGGCCGGTTATTATCGGTGATTTATTAAGATTTCTCCAGAATAGCGGTACCGTTAACTCAACTAACGAGGAAAGACGTGAAGTTCGTATGGGATATGAAACAACAGGAGGCCTTTGAGACATTGAAGAAGAAGCTTTGTGAAGCTCCTGTGTTGTCTCTACCGGAAGGCATGAATGATTTTGTAGTTTATAGTGATGCGTCCGCTAAAGGTCTTGGTTGTGTACTTATGCAACGAGGCAAGGTCATCGCCTACGCTTCAAGACAATTGAAAGATGCAGAAACCCGTTACACCACTCATGACTTGGAGTTGGCAGCAATTGTTTTTGTTCTCAAAATTTGGAGACACTATCTTTATGGGACCAAATGCAAGTTGTATACGGACCATAAAAGTCTTCAATATATTTTCACCCAAAAAGAGTTGAATATGAGGCAAAGCCGGTGGATAGAGCTCATTAACGATTACGACTGCGAAATTATTTACCACGAAGGGAAGGCCAATGTGGTGGCCGATGCCTTAAGTCGAAAGGTCCATGAAAGAACAGTGAAAGGGAGATCCATGAGAATTGAAGTGGTCTCAAGTTTAATTCAAAGAATTAAAGAAGCACAAAATGATGCCTTGAAGGAGGAAAATGTTAAGAATGAGAAACTTGGAAAGAAGATTGAGTTTGAATCAAACACTCAAGGGCTGAAAACGCACAAGGGACGAATTTGGGTCCCTAAACATGGAGGAATGCGGAAGGTAGTCTTGGATAATTCTCACAAATCCAAGTATTCCATCCATCCAAGAGGAACTAAGATGTATCGGGACTTAAGAAGCCAATTTTGGTGGCCTGTAATGAAACCAAGAATAGTAAAGTACATCTCCAAATGTTCCACTTGTGCTCAAGTCAAGGCAGAGCACCAAGTGCCGTACGGAAAGATGCAATCACTTCAGATCCCAGCTGGGAAATGGGATGATTTTACTATGGACTTTGTCATGGGATTGCGAAGAGCGAGCAGAGGACATAATGCCATATGGGTCATTGTTGACAGATTAACCAAAAGTGCACTCTTCCTAGCTATTAAGGAGACTACTCCTCTAAAAGAGCTTGCTAAGATCTATGTGGATGAAGTGGTGAGACTTCATGGGGCACCATTGACTATTGTGTCAGATCGAGATGCTAGGTTCACCGCACGGTTTTGGCAGGCACAGTAAGAAGCGTTAGGGTCAAGACTACACTTTAGTACAGCTTATCACCCCCAAACTGATGGTCAAAGCGAAAGAACTATCCAAACATTGGAAGACATGCTTCGTGCATGTGTGATTGATTTTGGCGGGAGATGGGATGATCATCTACCCTTAGTTGAATTCTCCTACAATAATAGCTACCACTCAAGCATTGGAATGCCGCCTTTTGAGGCGTTGTATGGAAGGAAGTGTAGAACTCCCCTTTGTTGGCTTGAAGCCGGAGAGAATAAACTTACAGGTCCCGACATTGTTGCAGTCACTAATGAAAAGATCAAGGTCATACAAGCAAATATGAAGGCAGCCCAGGATCGACAAAGGAGCTACGCGAGCTTAAAGAAAAGACCTTATGACTTGAATGTAGGTGACTTGGTGATGTTGAAGGTTTCACCATGGAAAGGGGTGATGAGGTTCGGTAAGAATGGCTAGTTGAGTCTAAGATATGTTGGCCCTTTTAAAATCTCAAAGGTTGTTGGTACACAAGCTTTCATATTGGAACTACCACAAGAGCTTCAAGGTATTCATGACACTTTTCACGTGAGTTACTTGAAGAAGTACTTTAGGAAGGAGGAATTGACAATTCCTTGGAAGGAATTGAAGATTGATGATAACAAGAGATTGGTGGAAGAACCTGAAGCTATTTTGGAACTCAAGACCAAGAAGTTAATAAATAAGGAAATTGACTTAGTCTTAGTCAAATGGAGGCATTCCCTTGGTGCCAATCTTACTTGGGAGATAAAAGACGAAATGATGAGCAGATACCCAATCTTGTGGACTTCAATTCGATTTCGAGGACAGAATCCGCTTAAGGGGGAGGTAATTGTGACAACTAAAACTTTTTGAGTTAAATGAATTTGGTTTTTGATAAACCTAATATTCTATATGTGCATAAAAGTATCATGATTACTTTATAGTAAGAAGAAAGTGGCTTTAGCAAAAATAATGATAACATATGAACCGAGTAGAAATGAAATCGCATAAAGGACCTAAAGTGAAAATTTTATTTAATAATCTTTAGAAATTAATATCTCAAATTCTAAAAGGAAATTCGAAAAAGTCATCAAGATGACTTTGGTAGTATTTGAGATAACAAAAATATAGGAAAACGAATCGAGCCATTTGGAGTAGTAACGAAGGAGATATGAAGGTTTTAAAATGGCCCAAAAGTGACAAAAATGACCAAAGAGTCATTTTCAAGGGTTAATAACAGAAAATGTATACACATTTAGACCTGAGTCAGTAGAGCAAAGTTGTAAATCTCGTTCCCACCTTTCTAGAGGTATAAAGTTTGCAAGTTTTGAATTTTGTACGAAGAAGTTATGCCCCTGCAAATTTGAAGAAAAATAAAGAATAAAGAGGCTGGAAATTTCTCTAGACTAAGATGACTCGTCTTAGTCTGATGAAATCAAGTAAAAATTAGACTAAGAAGACTCGTCTTAGTCTTAAGTCTGGAATTAAGGGCATTTTTGTCATTTCTCATTTAAATCAGCCAATGGCTTACCAGCACACCTGCATCTCGTCTTTTTGGTCTGGTCACGTGATTTAAACTCAGAAAAAAAGAGATTTGGGAAGAAATTTTCGTACAGCAAGAGAAACACACACACACACCGATTGTGTATGTGTGCGTGCTAAATCTGCAATCGGGAAGGGAAAAAATGAGGGCTAGAGCAGCGATTTCGAGCAGAGGGTTGTATGGGAGGGCCTTGCTCAGCGATTTCCGGCAGTAGCTAAGTAGAAGACGAAGGAATAGTGCCGGCACACCATTTTCCCGGTGAGAATTCCGGCGTAGCAGCGGCAGCGGTTGCCGGTGATCAGAAGGGGGTGGTCCAAAGAAGTGTTCAGTCCGATTTCAACCCCCATTCAACCCCAATTTCAAATTTTTGGGGCTTTAGACAGAAATTAGAAGAAAGTATAAGATGATTCTTCAAACCCTAGTTCCTAAATCCGAAAATTGCTCATGCATGTTGAATTTGAGCTTATATTTTGGCTTAGATCTCGATTATGAGTCAAAAACTCTCTGTGGAATGAAAATATTGAGTATTGGGTTTGAATTCCTTCTTGCATGTTGGAAATTGGTTGAAAATATGAAGAAATTATAGTTCTATAACATCTATGGTTGGGTTTATATTAGATATCAATAGATTTTAGTTGGATTTTCACATGCATGTTAGCAAATATTGGATTGGTAAAGAATCATGAAATATTTATCACTTATAATGGGGTTTTATATCAAAAAATTTCTGTTATGAGTTAATAATCGTTAAACTAGATGGAATAATGTTCCAATAGACATGGATGTTAGACATGGAAATTGAAAAGAAAAATATTGGAATGGAATTGGTCATTACGGACTTGAAAACTACCAAGATCGGTAGATATGCAAATGTTGTGTTGTGTCAAAAAGCTAAAAATACACTAGTTGTGTATTTAGTCATTGATAATGGAATTGTAGGAATACATGGTAAACCAAGCTATTATACCATGATGAATTTCTGAAAACAGGAGTGTTAGAAATGTTGAAAATTTGTAAAAGGAAGACATTAAATCGACATTAGAATTATAAACTTGAAGTGTTACATTATAATATGTAAAAAGAATGTCTAACTTATTAATGAACTAGTTTGAAAACAATTATATGAATTAGACTTGCTTAACATACATAGTATGTTAATATTTCAATATAATACTAATCTTCTATATTATCAATATAGAAGCTAAGGAGTGCGCAGAAGCAAGTAGAGGCAAAGACTAGCAGACCGAGGTGAGTACATGTGGCATTTTCCCTCTTTGGGGTACATGGCAAAATGTTTTTGTAGTTTATGTGATTTTCGAGTATGAGATGTTATGCAAATTTATTTACCTATGACATGATTATTTTAAAGTCTCATACTGTGATTTGAAAGCATGTTTTGGCAATCAAGCCATAACGATTTGAAAGTTATTTGAAAAGCAAGATTTTGCATTAAGCCTAATATGTTTTGGAAAGTATGATTTGACATCAAATTGAAATGGAATTGAAAAGACTGGTTTGTAACTAGCCTTAATGTGATTTCAGCAAGTAATTTGATGTCAAACCATATTATGTTTACTTTTTATGACTGGTATTTAAGATATGAATGAATGCAGCTATGCAAGACACTATGAACAAAGAACATGATTCTTTGTGCCCGGGCCATGATGTTCCCGTAACGGAACCTAGAGGAATCTACTGGGTGGTACCAACCCCATCGCGAAGTAGATGTCCTAAATCTTATGATGCTAGGATGGACTGATTTCGTTCTTTCCATCTTAGCCTAGACTTAGGGTATCACTTTAATTGATTAATGCCCTAAGTATAAAAACCTATTTACGATTGATTACCAGTCCAGCTTAAATAAAGAAAGTTTTATGATGACAGCTTATTATGAAAAGCTTACAAGCAAGATGATGACATGTTTCAGATAACAATTTTAAATGTTTTCAGCAAGAGATATGATATGCTTGATTTCAAAGGCTTTGAAAACTATATATATTAAGCTTTTAAATTTTTCATCAAGAGATATGATATGATTTGGTACAAAGGTTTTGAAAACGATTCATATAATGCTTTTAAATGTTTTGGAGTCTAAAACTCATGTAGTTCACGAGACATTTTTGTCTTACGTATTTCATTTTTATGCCATGTATCCCAGGTACAGGTTCGCAAGAGTAGGATGACAAAGTGAAATGCTAGATATGTTTTGGAAGACTAGATGGAGTGGAGCTAAGCATAGCTCTCATCTTTTGATGTTATGGTTTAATCCTTCTCTGCTTGCTATGGTTTGTTTTGATATAAATTCGTAACGCCCATGGTTGTAAACTTGTAAACTAAATGTTTGGTTGAACTTTATTTTTGACATTCATTTCTTATAGACATGAAGTATAACAACCATGTTTAAGCGATAGCGTCATTGTGCTTTTAATGTTATTATGTTTTTAAAAAAAATGGATAAATTTTGGGGCGTTACAATCACGGTGATAGTGAAACACATATTTGACTTGAGATTTGGATCTGTATTCCTGATTGGTATGTATCAGAAACATTGAAGATCATGCAAATTGTGTAATTAAAATATTTTTGGATTTCTTTTAATTTTTGAAAAGAAATAAATAAAGAAAAACATAATTTTTTGTAATTTTGAATTTTATATTTTTTTTGTTATTTTTAATTCTCCCCTAAATTTGTGCATGGAAGAGAATATCGATAGTAAAACATGAACAAATTTAACCAAAACCAAAAAATAATTTACAAAATTTACAAGAACTGATTTATCAGTCATCGAAACGAATCATTTTGAGAAAACCAACAAGCAACATCAAACCGAGCATTTACAAAAGGTTTTGTAAACAAATCCGCGACATTGTTATCTGTGTGGATTTGCTCCACATGAATAAGTTTTCGCTCGAAGCAATCTCATATAAAATGAACTTTGATGTCAATGTGCTTGGTTTTAGAATGCTGGACAGGGTTTTTAACAATTTGGATAGTTGCATCATTATCACAAAATATGTGACTGTCGAGAAAGTTCAAACCATAATCAAGAAGTTGATGTTGCATCCAGATGACTTGAGAACAGCAAGCCGATGTCACCACGTATTCAGCTTCGGCTGTGGAAGTTGACACGGTTTACTGTTTCTTGACTGCCATGAGATCAGCCTATCTCCCAAAAATTGACATCCAGCATTAGTGGACTTCCTGTCAATATCACATCCTCCATAATTGCTGTCAGAAAAAGCATATAAATCAAATTCACGATTCTTTGGATACCAGAGACCCAGTTTCGGTCTCCCTTTAAGGTATCGAAAGATCCGTTTAACAGCAGTTAAGTGAGAGAGTTTAGGATTAGCCTGATAACGTGCACATTGGCAAACTGCAAAGATGATATCCGGTCTGTTACCGTCGGATACATCAGGGAGCCAATCATTGATCTATACATAGTTTGATCAACAGATTCGCCATCTGGATCTGAGGACGGCAGAGGTCGCTCAGCCATCGGAATATTAGCAACTTTTGCATCTTTGAATCCGAACTTCTCCACAATGTCTTCGACATACTTTTCTTGATGCAGCAATATACTCGTTAAGCTTTGACGTACTTGCAACCCTAAGAACATCGTCATCTCCCCAGAGAACTCATTTCAACATATCTACATCGCCTCGCTTGTAGATCCAAAGACAATATCATCCACGTATATCTGGACAACAGTTAGATCTGTCTTCTCGCGTTTAATGAACTGTGTCTAGTCAATCATCCCTCTGGTATACCCATGTTGAAACAGATGTTCTGTCAGTGTAGCGTAACAAGCTCGAGGAGGCTGATGAAGACTGTAAAGTGCTTTACCCAGCTTGTAGACATGGTTGGGAAACTTTGAGTCAACAAAACCTGGAGGTTGATCAACATAAATTTCCTCTTTGACTTTGCCGTATAGGAAAGCTTTCATAACATCCATCTGATACACTGTAAATCCCATATACGAAGCATATGCCAAGAAGATATGAATCGCCTCTAACTGAGCCACGGGTGCATACACTTCAATGTAATCGAGTCCTTCAATCGGCCTAAAACCGTGAACCACTAGACGTACCTTATTTCGCACAATCACCCAACTGTCATCCTGCTTGTTGCGAAATACCCATATTGTATCCAGAGACTTTTTCCCTTCGAGTAGTTCCACCAGTTGCCAAACCTTCAATTTTTTGAATTGGTTCAGCTCTTCATGCATTGCGTCAACCCAGCTTGGTTTATTGAGAGCCATCTCCACATTCTTTGGTTCGATTTACAAAATGAAGCATGAGTAGAGACACTCATTGACAGAACTTATTTGACTTCTGGTCTGGACTCCATCTGTCAGAGAACCAAAAACGTTTTGAATTGGGTGATCGCACTGAATTCTAGAAGGGATAGCATACTCGAGCGCTTCTGAAGAAATTGGAAGATTTGTTATATTCTCAACTCTGCCTGCAGTCGAATCACCTCTATGGAAATTTTTGAAATCGTGTGAAGTGCTTGCCACATACTCATCAGAAATACTTTCTGGGAAGAGAGAATCTATGAGTGAAGAATTTAATGGATCGGCAGAATCAGAGTTGATGGCTCCTTTTTGAGAGTGTTAGCCCCGTATTCTATCAAAAACGATATCAATCACACAAGTTTAATTGGTGCGGAAATCCAACTGAACCACAATCAAGAAAACACAAGAAATAAGATGAACAATGTGAATCAAATGACCAAATATGCACTCGTTGGATTGATTGAACGACTAGTACAATTGATCTAGCATCACACGAATTCAGCTTGCACCCTCACTCTAGATTTCGGCTAGCTAACCCCAGAAACACGCCCCACACATCTATTTATACTAACCACACTAATCTAGCCCATTACATAGAAAGCCCAACTGCACAACTAGCCCAAAAGCCCAAACTAACTCTAAGACCTACAAGTAAAGCATAAACCACCAAAATAGGGCCCAACAAAGAGGCAGTTTCTTCAACAACCGGTGGTTCGTCAACAATCCTTGATGATTCAGCAGGAGCCTCATCAGTCACTGTAGTGGAATCAGGAGAAGCACCGTCATTCAAAATAATAGGATCATCAAATATTACGGATTTTTTTCATCTTCATCCTTGTTGATTCCACTCGGACCTGGTTGTGTAGCTGAAACAACTGAAAACAAAATAGAACGGTTTAAACAGTTCAACATAATTAAACAACCAATCAGGACCGATACGGGCATCCGTCTCATTTTCCTCCGGCCAACATACGTCAAAGCATTCCACTATCTGCTTGGTGACCTTGTTATAAAACCGATAAGCAGTGCGAACCGCATACCCAACAAAGTAACAATCATCAGCTTTAGAATTAAACTTTGGAGTAGCTTCTAGATGAAGAAGGGTGCATGGACATCCAAAAGTGTGGAAATGAGCAACTGTCGGTTTTTGGCCGTAGAGGATTTCATATGGAATCTTCATTTGATTCTTGTTGATGATAACCCGATTTTGAACATAGCACGCGGTATTGATGGCTTCAGCCCAAAAGAATACTGGCAACTTGGAATCACATAGCATGGTATGAGCAGCATCAATCAACGTTCGGTTTCTTCGCTCAGCAGCACCATTTTGTTGTGGTGTGCGAGCAGCACTATATAGATGCTGCACTCATTTTTCTGCACAGAATTGATCCAAGATAGCGTTCTTAAACTCGGTCCCATTGTTGCATCGGATTCCCTTCACTTTCTGATTCGTCTGATTTTCAATGAGCGTAATGAATCTCTTGATTAGTTCTGCAGTTTCACTCTTATGCTTCAAAAAGAAAACCCAAGTAAAATGTGAATAATCATCTATAATAACCAGACAATAAGAGATTTTGTTGATACTCAGAACATTGACTAGACCGAAGAGATCCATGTGAAGAAGTTGAAGGAGCGAATCAATGGAATTAATCAGTTTGGGCTTGTGTGGCTTTCAATGATGTTTTCCCTATGCACAGGCCACACACTTCTTGAAGGTAATGAAGTCTTTAATTGGCAGCCCTCGGACTAGATCGTTCTTTGCGAGACGATTCAGATTCTTGGCATTTGCATGACCAAGGCGACGATGCCAGAGCATGGCATTCTGTTCAGAGACTTTCGAGAATAAGCAAGTAACATTATCTGGAGTGTTGTGGTTCATGTCGATGATGTAGGCGTTGCATCGACGTTCAGACTTCACCAAAATCCAATCTTCTGGTATGACAATACCAGGATTCAAAATCAGACATTCCTTTTTAGTGAAGTGAGTCGAAAAGCCTTTGTAGCATATTTGTGAAACGCTCAGCAGACTGTGCTTTAGTTCTGGAACAAAATGACATTTTCGAATTTCAACACACCGTTCGTGACAGTCCCCATCTCTGTGATCTTCCCTCTTTCTCCTCCCGCAAAGGACACATACCCCTTGTTAATGTTTTGAATGTCGTGCAACTAGGATATGTCTCCTGCCATGTTCCTAGAACAGCCACTATCAACATACCAATGTCTGATGATATTCCACCACAGCTGCTCCAGCACAAGATGCAGGATTAATTAGATTTCGGAACCCAGTCCATTCGGAAACTGGGTTGACCCTTACTATCAACACAAGAAACATGTTCTAAACTCATATCTTGCTTGTCAAATAATGAATTTACAGAAGTCGTTGGAATGTTGCCTTTGGGAACCCATCTGTAATTAGATTTAAATCTTTTGTCTTTTGACCAAATGGGAACATTAGCCTTGATTTAGAATCAGGACTACCATTAGATTTAGGTCTATATTGCAAATGTGGACTAGAGGATGATCCTTGAGATGACTTTGACCTCACCAATTTTGGTTTGACAGAATCATCTCTCGAATCAGCCTTTTTGTCTTTGGCAGTCTGAGTCTTGGCCTTTGAAGCATTCCGATTTCTATTTTGTGAATGTGACCTCGAGGGTTTTCTTTTATAAGATCTCCCTCTTGGCACGTTCTGCCAGTTTTGTGCATGGTGTGGAGCATAAAGAATTTGTGGACAGTTTCTGGCAATATGACATGGAGTCCCACAATTAAAACAAGTTTGTCTTTTCAAGGGGTCCTTCATGGGACTTCGTCCTGGTCCAGATCGTCTCAAAGCATTACCACAAGCACACACACAAGCAATAGATTTTTTAACAAAATTTTGTGGTCTAAATTTTTTAAAAATAATATCACCACAATTTTTTGAATGAGCAACAACTTTAGAGTCATGTTTCACACAATCATTCAAAACAGAAGAAATAGAAATATTAGTCTTTAAACAGTTTTTATCGAAATTAAGATCATGCTTGTCCTCCTTGTCCTCATCCTCCACATTCACTTTATCTGCACACGAGGTGGAAGCATCAGTATTTTTCACTTTTGAAATCTCAGTGGTGTCGGATCGATCATTCTGAACGGAAATGGACACAGTAGGCTGCTATGTTTCTTGGTTTTCAATCATAGATGCAACAATCGTACTTGATGCATCGAATTTTTTAATATTAAAATCAACATTATTATATTTGGCCTTCAATGCATCATGTTTGGCAGTTAACTTGGCAATGTTATCTTTAGCAAACAGATAATGACAACATTTTTCACTGTAATATTGCTTAATTTTCCTTAAGTCCTTTGTTTGAGCCTCTACCATTTCTAAAATAGGTTTCTGTTTCTTTTTGAGGTTGTAGATGTCATTTTTAAGATCAAATACTTCTCTAACCAGATGGTCATTGTGTTAACGATATTTAGCAATTTTATCTACACAAGAGTTAGAGCAAGAAACTTCGCTAACCTATTTTGTTTCGGGAGTGTTGGAGACCATGAAAGCAAACTGCAGCTCTATCATCTTCTCTTCAGCAAGATCAGCATCCTCGTCAACTTCAATCTGGGCTAGTTGAGCTCCTCCATCTTCGGTGAGGCTCAGGGCTTGCATCTGGTCCTCCCATGAGAATTGTTGTGCCACCATTGCCCTTTCAGTGTTTTGAGGAGCTTCACGGTTGTTTCTAGCTGGCACCAGGGTCCTTTCAGCATTTGCATTTTCCACCCTTGGCTTGGGACACTCACAAGAAAATTGTCATGGCTCATGACAATTGAAGCACCTGAGCTTGCTTTTGTTGAAGCCCACCTTCTTGTCTACATTTGCTCCCCAGTTGTTTCTTCCAGTTCTCTGAGTGAAGTTTTTGGCCCTAAAAACTGCCATAGCAATTTGCCAGGAGATGTCCATTACTTCAACATCTTCAGGGTGAATCTGATCAAGGTCTCCAATCATGACTGGCTAAACTAGTTCACCAGCAACGAAAGCATTGTAACAGTTCATGAAACCAACCATCAAAGCCATGTTTTCTTCAGCTCCCTTGGCAACAGCTGGAGCTGCAAAAGTTGATTTGGTCGCAGGACTTGGAGCCGAAGGGGCTGGAGATGATATCAGTAGACTGGAGGGTGGAGGAACATGTTGTGCAGGAAGAGCAAAAAATGCGCTGTTCGTAGATGCACCCAGATTGGCAGATGAATAAGAGTTGACATGATTAATCTCATGTTACTTGTCATCCAAATCACATGCTTTTATGATAGCCATAACTTCAGCCAGGGAGAGCTTGTTCAAGTCTTTAGTCTTCTTGATCACTGACACGTTCATATCCCAGTTCCTTGGAAGGGAGTTCAGTAGTTTCTTGTTAATTTCAGACATAGACAACACAATTTCAGCAGCAGTCATTCCAGTGTTAAGAGTGATAAACCGCTACAATTGAACCTCAAGCGCCTCCCCGAGCACGTGATTGAACATGTTGAATTTCTGGCAAAGCAAATCTTGTCTGCTTTGCTTCATATCCTCATTTCCTTCATATACTTCAACCAAGGCTTCCTATAGAGCCTTTGCAGATTTGTATTCCCAGAACCCTTGAGCAATGTCCGGGGATAAAGCCATAGTGAGAGTGGCAAGAGCTCTCTCATCATTCTATACCTTGTCAAAATCCTCATCGGTGTATTGATCGATTGGCTTCTCAACCACAATCTCTGCTTCATCGTTTAAGGTGGTTGTAATTTTAATCGGGCCCCTTACGATGCTTCTCCATACTTTGTTGTCCTTCATTTTCACGTATTTTTCGAATCAGAATTTCCATTTGGGAAACCCATCAGCAGACAGTAAGTAGGGAATTCGAGTAGTAGTTCCCATGATGGAATCCAAATCTGAATGCATGGTGGTAGTTAGCTCCATAGAACACCGAAGACTAAGAAAAATTTCAAGGTTCTGGACCGAAAACATAAGACTTGACCGAAAAGTGCTAAAAGTCAATTATATCTTGACCGAAAACACGAGTTCGGCCAAAAACCAGACAGAAAACCGCATCGGATCGAAAACCCATAAAAGATCTTCAAACCCTACCGAAAATTCAATAGCTACCACCGTAAACTCCTAACCCTAACCAAAAACTGGTTTCCAGCCACCACAAGGTAATAAAACCCTAGCCGAGATCGTCCACCGCCACCGAAATCCTAGAAACACTAACCGAAATCGAGTTTCTAGCAGCCACACACCCAAATCAGATCTAAAAAACACGATTTTTTAGCGAAAAATAAAGTTTTGAGGATCAAAAACACTGATTTTGCCCAGAAAATTGATGAACACCAAGAACACCAAACACCCAAAACATCAAAATCAGTCCAAAAACTTCAAAATCTCCAACAAGGTTTCGAAAAATTGATACCAAAAACTCAAGTTTTTAGGCTCTGATACCAATTGTAAGTCCCAAACTCTAAGATCTAACACGGTATCAATCAATCACTCGATTGTGCGGAATCTAATCGAGTGAATATCACGAAACAAATAAGAACAGATGAAATAAACTTCAATGCACTCGTTGTATTAATCAAACGACTGATACATAAGTTCTTGATCGATGATGAACACTATAATTCTCTCTAGGTTAGCACGGTTCCCAATGTCGATCACTAATGACAATGACGGCTACAAAAAGCTTTTATACCTAAGACAAAACCCTAAGCCCATATAATTAAGCCCACCGAGAACCAGAGCCCAGCCCAACTGAAATCCCATGGATTCCATTTTAGCCTTAAACCACTAAAATAGGTCCTAACACGAGCCATGTGTCGAAGATGAACCTAAAGAGGAGGAGCATGTGGATGAGGATCATCACGATGAAGAAGATTTTAATCGATCCTCTCTAGTTCAAAAAGATGCTCCAGAACAGGAGTTCGGGTTCTTCTTTGACCCAAGCATCAAACTTCCCTTCATTTCGACTGCATCTGATGAAGAATAGTAGTCTGATTAGCCTAACTTAGCCAGTATGAATTATGATGATATAGTCGTCATCGGAGACGAAGAGGTTGAACATGTTGACGATCAGGGTGATGAAAATCATATCATTATAGAGATGGAGTTTAGAATTAGAGATCAAAAGCTTGACAAACTTCTGAGTCATCACATGGTACCAGTGACTCGAAGATAACTGACGAATTCATGGAACTGATGGAAGGATGGTGGGAAAATTTTTTACTCCAGCAAGAAGAACATAAAATTGTTTAAGCCACCATGGAATCCTTCAAGGCCTCTCTCTTGGCTAGTACGAATGAGCTTCATGAGAAAAATGCGTCTGCATTTGATTGAAAAGATAGATCAGATCTCAACCAAGCTCGAACTCATGTCTATTGCCAACGAAGCCTTAAAAATGAGTTTCGAGAATGTGGTGCTCAAATTTGAAAAACACCGGACAACCATAAAGGAATCCTTTGATCTTCCTCTGGTCGAAGCTCAAAAGCGCAAACGGTCTCATTCAACTTCCTTGCAGCATGCATTAGAAAATTTGAAGATGGTGGAGTCCAAGATGAAGGTGTTTGATGCGGAAGAAGAACATAGGAAGATTATCGACTTTGGTTCAAGCTTGCTCAAGTCTTCGACCGAACGTATCGACGTATGCTTAGAAGCTGTCATTGACAAGGTCGATCAAAGGCTGTGGCCTCTTCTTCCTCTCTTCCAGAATGTCAACCGATGTCTTCCTCCCTTGATTAGGGATGTTGAGCTCTAGATGATCAGAGCTCATCAAGGGGAGGATGGATGGTAGAGAAACTGGATATGTTCCCACTACCAGCTAGAGACCATAGCCAATCGATAGTCCTAAACAAAGAATATATGGTGTTGATGTTGGCCCCTCAGGCCCGAAGCGCAAAGAAAAAGTTACAGAGGACGAGCCCTCTGTCGAAGAGAAAGAAAAGAAAAGAAAGGAATCTGAAACAATGATTTTTAGGCTTGTAAACCTGAAGCAGAGAGGGAAGCCAGAGCAAAATCCCATTCTGACATGATATCTGCATTTTGTGATCATTAGGGCCACATCGAATCCATTACAGAGCTGAAGGCAAGATTTGATCAGCTTAAGGCTCTTGCTTATGGTGAAACTGGAGTCTTTCCAATCGCACCAAAGCAGAGCTCCTCGACTAAGAACTCCCCATACTCGCAATTGGATATGCCCATTTCTCCCAGATTTTTGGGTATGAAATGTTGTTTCTCATAACGACAACGAATATCGATTAGAGTTCAAAGGCATACCAAGATCGACATATTCGATATCACATTAAGCTTGGTCAACCCCAAAGTCAAGTGTGCAGTTTGCTGAAAATTCGAACTCTACAGTCTTTCTCGAAGAACTTTGTTTTCGAGAATGCACTCTACTGGTTCACTTTGGTGCATGATATGCATGTCAAACAAACCTACACCACAACTGATTATCCTCTCATGATCCCACACGACTTGGTGGTCTTGCACAAGATGTTGAAGATCTAGAAGGACAAGAGCATTTTTCGTGTTCAAAACGTTTTTATGCATTATTGGTGTACTACTATCAGGACTTAGCTCGCAAGGATTATGAACTTTCATTGTCCTTGTCCTCGAAGGTCGAATCCACTACAACTACTGACCACCCTCCTAATGCTAAATCATTTGTCGATTATGAAATTTTCACGGAACCTTTCTTAGGTGTTATTTTTCTCACCAGGCAAAGAGGTTAAGTGAGTCGATGCACTTTCGGGCTCGATGAAAAGAGTCTCCATTTCATTCTCGTTCTTCAAGCAATTCATCGATTGGTTGAAAATGTATGAAGAATACTGACGAAGACCTGAAGAAGCACTTCTTGGATGAAATTTCTTGGTGGATAGCAATGAGGAGAACTCTGATGGAACTCTTTCTATATTTGTTTCCGGAGATGACTCTTAAGGTCTAATTATCTGAAGAAATCGAAGGGTCTCTCAACACTAAGGGGAGACTATTGAGTCGAAGACTTTTGTTAGTGTCGAAGACCAAGGCATCGAAGATGCGCTTCGAGTATTTTTGCTACAAGGTTCCATTAGTAGAATTTGAAGCTATTCGACTCTAGCCCCTTCAAATGAAACCACGTGGTCCAACAGAGATTTTGGACAATAGTATGCGCACATTGGTGCTTCGTCATACCTGTTGTACGAACCATGCAACATGATCCTCCTACCACCACGCATGTCATTCCCTAGTAGTGCAACACATGGAATAATCTCATTAATCCTCAGATCCATTATCGTGTCCTTTGTCTAGTATAAATAGATAGTGTTGATCATTTTGTAAACAACGAGTTGATAATTGAGGTTAGAAAGTAGGGTTTTAAGTCCGTATTATTAATTCCCTGTAATACTTGAGTTGTAACCCCATTTCATCAGTGAATATAAGAAACAAACACAATACTCAGTATCTATGGTTTAACTTTTAATTTTGCACTTGCATATTGATTTGGGACACACTCGAATACCTATCCAGTCTTTGACATTGAGTTTTTTTGTTGCATTATTCATTCCTATAACCCATCATTTAATATCAAAGTGTCCTTGTACCTTTAGTAAAGAAACATTTTTTGTTCTATTCATCACAAGTTTATGTCATCAATATGTCTTCTCTAAATCATAGTGTGTATAGCATCGCTAACAGTGTCGGAGCTAGCAACCGAGCTCCCATTTTGGATGCTCAAGAATACAGATACTGGAAGTTACGTATGGATGATTACCTCACTAGGTTAGATCCAAACTTATGGATGTCTATCATTTAAGGTCCTTATGATCCTTAATCCGCGGAGAACATGTCTCCCATGTCCTCTGTCCTGAACATCGAAGATGATGGTGGTGTTCTGCAATCTACTGAGGCAGAAAAGATAAAGAATGACGCTAAGGAAAAATATGAACTTAGGTATGGACATCCCCTAATTGTTTTCGATCATATCCAATTCTGTAATCTACCGAGACAGAAAAGATAAAGAACGACGCTAAGGCAAAATATGAACTCAGGTATGGACATCCCTAATTGTTTTCGATCATATCCAATATTGCTCTTCAGTGAAGGACATCTGGGATATGCATCAATATTTGTTTAAAGGGAACGAGAAACAGAAGAAAAACATCATTAAAAACATTTTGGTTCAATTCAGAGAATTTAAAAAACAACATTCTAAGAGTCTTGATGCCACTTTTCTGAGAAACAACAAAGTGATTAACAAACTTAAAAAGCATAAACAAGGCAATTCGAAACAGTATATCACCTTGACATTCATTTTTTCACTCCGTAAGGAATGGAAGAACGTCACGATGATGCTTCGTGGACACGAGCAGTTTGACTCATACTCTATCTATGACATCCAAGGATACTTGAAAAACCATGAGGACAAGGTAGAAGAGAAGATGAGGAAGAAATCTGCCGGTGGACCTTTGGCATTGGTTTCGACTAAAGAAAAATCCAAATTTGTTTCAAAACATGTCTCAAAACCTTCGAGCGAAGAAGACAGCAGAAGTAATGATTCTAAAGACTACGTGGCTATGGTTGCGAACTTTAAATCCAAAAAGTTTTACAAAAAAAAATAACCAAACACACATCTTCGAATCATTAAAGGAAATATGTTCACTCCAGCTCGAAAGACGAATCCTCGAAAACCCCAAAGACTAAGATGAAAGCTTTAGGAGACGTGGCTTCGACTGTAACTACTATTCTGGAAAGAATCATCTGGCCATATACTGCATGCTCAAAAAGAAGAATAAAAGACGGACTATGGTCAAAGATTCTGCATATTACGCAGCGAAGCAACATGAAGCGGAGGAAAATGAGAAAAAGGAAAGGGTCTCCGATTCAACCTTGGTGGTGTCCATCGATAAAGGAAATACGGAGGTCTGGTCCTCTGGATCCAATGACGAAGAGATGAGAAAGCCTACTCGTGGATGCTTAATGGTAAAACATGACGGGGCTGCAGTGTCGAGTACCTCCACTACCTCAAATGGGATATGTCTTACGACGGCCCAACCCCGTGATTCTCTTCTCGATAAGGTACTTTCAATTTTAATTTCAAACAATATTCATGATTCTCTACATAAAATTGTTATTAACAAAATCCAAGTCGTCTATACTACCTTACGTCAAGCATCAATTTCAGCCACAAAGGAGTCTGTCGAAGCTAAGGGGAGAGTGCTTATGTTAGAAAATGTCTTGTCCAGAAAATCTATGAGGATTGAGGAGTTAGAGAGGAACGTAATTAATTTCAAAGATAATAGAATCGATTTGCCTCAGATGTAAACATAATTACCCAACAAAGAAACATCTTTTGTAATGTTGTGAAAAGGTCGTATGTGCAGTTGACACTGTTGTATCACAATTCATCTATATCGGATTATTTGCATTTCAAAATGCTCCCTTATCTCGAGTTAAAAGATACTAATATAGATCGAATTGTATATGATTGAGAATACATAGTCTTTTCGGGTTTTGTGTCGAGCGTCACCTATACCTATGGTATAGAGAAGTTGGGCAAATGCCATAACTCGAAGCAACTAGCGGATATTCTTGATGTGACATTGTCGAAGAATGAACAAAAGGCCATTGCATGCGATTCAAATTCGGAAAATAATTCTTTAAAACTTAATTCTTGCAAACTCATATGTCCAAAGAACTCTTCTGAAAACATTACTGATGATTATCACAGTGATTTCAGTGACATCAAACCTGAAGAGGAAATCGATTGTTCAAATTCTGAACAAGTCTCCTCAGATTCGTCGTCATATGTTGTTGATCAATCTATTTTAGAAACTCAAACAGAATATGAGTAAATTTAAAAGAAAAGGACAAAAAATGTTTTGAACTTAAAGCGGTAGTGTATCCTTGTGTCACAAATAGTCTAAATCGAGTATTTGTTAAAACTGGTTGTGCTAACAAAATTTTGTCTGAAATGCAAAACCTTGTGTAAAAGGATAAGAAAAGATTTGATGATCAAACCTCATTGAATAGTTCTTACGTAGATGCAAACTGAATTGATGCAAACAGAAAGCTTGGGTTATTAGATGTACATGAGATAATAGGACTAAATCATTTGATACTACCCTCTGTCAAGAACCTATTGCCAAAACCTCTTCGACCAGGCCATCTCCTTTAGAGCCAAAAGAAACAATCAAATAAGAACATGCAAAGGAGATCTCTACATGATCTTCAACATAACTCCCTTGAATTTTGTTGGAAAACAGAAAAGCTCGGGTCATTATAGGTACGCAACAGTGGAAGAAGATATCACAAGTCGGGTGCATCTCATCCAGATTATAGAAGTGCTTCTTCAGTAGATCGGCAGAAGGGTTGGAACGAACAGTATTAGATCAACACAATCGAGGAAGGTCACACCTCTTCCGGATCAAAGGATACGTCTTCAATTGGGCATGCGAAGAAGGCAATCTAAGATAGACAACAGGAGTTAGTTTGGTAACCGGGGCGGTTACCAAGCCAGGAGAATTGTGACAAAGAGAAAACTCAATCAGGATGGAAGAGCCATGCCAAAGGAAGCCAATCATGAGTATCTTCCACAGACCGCAGTTCACCGTAACAGCAGTAGTTTGGGCTACGGTACAGTATTGAATGCATTAGTAGTAGAAGGAAGTGAAACCGCAGTATCCTTATGACCGAAGCTCAATTCAGGCAAAGAGTTAGCCTCCAACCGAAGTGTAGTCCAATTGGAGTGCAGAAGCATAGTAAAACAGTTGCACAGTTTTGTCAGGGGACATGTTTCTCAAGAGCAGTCCAAGAGAGGGTCATCCAACCAAAGAAGGAGTCTTCAATTATACCATGTGTTTGGTGTTGTCACATCGGCGCTTAGATTATCTTGGGAATATGTGAGGGCATATTCTCAGTTGTGTCACGGAAACATGGGGAGCATTGTATGGTTACTTCTCAGGCTATAAAGCGACTAGGTGCTCATGCCTAGTTTGGCATTTCCCGCCCAAGACCTTGTGTGTTCGGACATCCATATTATGCTTTATATACATCTTATTATCCTTCACAATGTTATATATCTAGATATCCAATGTCCAAGTTGTGAACATTGTGAAGGTGCTAGTCTTAGTTTCTCTTTTGTAAAACATTGAAGTTTGTCAATGATAACTCTCTCGGTTCTCACAGTGGATGTTGCTTGACTCATTGTCAAGTGAACCACTTACATCCTTGTGTTCCTCTGTTTATTCTTCGCAATTCTCTCAAGTCTAGATAGTTGTGAAGACTGATCGTTTGTTTGAAGTTCTTAGTCGGGTTAATTGGTACTTCTTGCAGTTAAGTTGTGTGTCGATCCCCAACACCACCTGCGATTTCCTCCAATACTATAAATAAATTCAGACTTGCATTTTGGAAATTGCCACCTACTATTTCCTCCATGCCACCTTAAATCTTCATGCCTACCTACGATTCATTCCATGCCACCTATTATTTCCTCATGCCCACCTGTGATTTCTTGCTTGCTGACTCGCCTAGGTCGTCGTGCGGTCAAAAATAAGAAATTACCTAACACACACTAGTATAGTGGTAGTCAGGGTCGATCCACAGGAGTTACGTGGTCGAGACAGGTCACAGATTACCAACTGCAGTGTCACTCTACAGTCAGAGGATCTAGTTCCTAACTTTTGCCAAACAATCACAAAAATCACAAATTCCAATAATTCCAAACAAGCATTTACTAAACTAAAACTAATAACTAAACCTTGTAACCTACTGAAATCGGAAGTATATCTCCAAATCAGAAGCAATCAAGATCAAACCAAACATCAAACACAATCCAAACATCCAAAAACTCATTCAAAATCATAAACACCGAAAAACTGAGCAATTAACATAAACCGAATGATTACTATTAGAAAACTCAGATTCCAAAGGTCCAAAACAGTAACCCAAATATCCAAAACAGAAGCTAAGACTAAATATCAATAAATACTACTAACTATGAAACTAATTGAAAATTAAAGAGAAAAACATAAAAATACCAAATGATGGTTGCTGAAGCTAAAACTCGGAGTCAAAGAGCCTTGGGAGTCGATTTACACCAGGTCTTTGCTGATTTTTTCGACCTAAGACCCTCTATTTATAGTGAATCGCGCGGCGCGCGTGCGAATCCCGCGGCGCGCGTGCGGGTTTATCCCCGTTTTATCGGCATTTGAATTTTCTCCACCGCCTCATCACCGCATCGTGCCTTTACGAATTCCTCGGCGCGCGTACGACTTCGCCTGATATTGCCTTGATCTTCAACCTTCTTCCAAATTGTACGCTTTTGGTCCCTGTTTTCATTGTTTCTTTCCAAACAAGTGCTGGCACGAAAAAGTGAGAATACCACGATATATATGATATAATTTCACTAAGAATAGGGCTCAACAACGACTAAAATATTTGATATTACTAGGCGTTGTCAAACACCCCACACTTATGCCTTGCTTGTCCTCAAGCAAGAGAGTTTTTAACAGATTTTAACTAAGACTCAAACAATTTTTGAATGTGTTCAGTTTCAAAGCTTATTGCCTTATGAGTTAGAGTGAAATAGTTCATGAAAACATAATCGGAATGTTCTTTGGAATTCATGGCTTTCTAAAGAACCCTTGATTACAAATTTTCTGTCCACAATGAAGTGTACGTACTCATTCAGATTCCAAAGGCCATTAAAGAATTGTCCATGACTTTCGATGCTTTCTGTGTAACGAGCTTTCAGAAATACCATCCTAAACCAGACGATCTTAGGTGGTAAGGTGCATAAATGCCTCTTCGAGGCCACCCTTTTCGGACCTACCGGCTCGAACAACAAAGGCCACAGATGGACAATTCCTTCCTAAATCCCAAACTTAAAATGGTCCAATCTTCTAAACTCATAAAACTCAACTTATTTGACTAAACTAATAGCATGATCACAACTAAATAGTATTTCTCGAAAAATAACAATGCTATAAACAATCATAAACTATTCGTTTCAAAATTACAATCTATTAAAAATTTTGAAAAATATGCTAAAAATTTTGAAAATTGGTCTTTTCCCGCAAAAATTTCAAAAAAAAAACACTCTTTCGACCGTCCACACCCCACACTTCAAACCGTACAACGTCCCCATTGTACAAAAATTATTCAAAACAAGGGAGAAAGAGTTACCCCTTTGGACGGTAGACCGCTTGATTGGTACTCGGTGTCACAGGTACAAAATACACACAAAAAGTCCTCGATTCAGCATTTTGGAGTTGTAGCGCAACAGTGAACACGCCGGTGGTCAAGACAAGTGGAGGGGGCACGGTGACCCCACACTTGCTTGAAACAACTCCTCCAATTTGGTATCACATGCATAACTCACAAAAAGATTAAATGCAAACAAAACAAGCAAAATGCTTAAGGACAAATGTACAACAATTTAAATTTATGTGTTGCGGATGGCTGCGGCATGTGATTGAAGAGCGCGCGTCGCGGTAAGTACGAGGGTCGAAATTACCGTCAAATGGGAAATGACCGCGTCGCGCCCTATAAGAGTGTCGCAGCGCGGTAATTACAGCAGATTCAAGTAATTTCAAGAGCTCATAAAAGATAATCAACACAAATTTTCCTAAAAAGTTTACTTTTATTTCATGCCATATGGCTTATTCTTCCATCTAAAACAATTGATCCTAACAATTATCAACATTTACTAAAAAAATTCAAATCTAATTCAAAACTAAACTAAATGACCTAAAAATGCAGAAAATTAATTAAACGACCCCTAGTTATGCGTGGTATCGTCCTCGGGGCCTTCCTCTTCATCTTCCGCATCTTCTTCCGTAGGTTCTTCTTCTTCCTCCTCGAGCGGTGGTTGGGGTCTAGGGATTTGATTTTGGCAACCGTTGATGAATTTGATCATGCATTCAGATAGCCATAGTAGCTGCGTTTGTGTGTTCCTTGTCCGTCGATCCACTTCATGCATTGCCAATGATTGAACTAGGTGTTCTCTTCTGTGAGTGTGTAAGGCTTTCCGGAGTGCTTTTACCTCATCGGCTAGATACCGGGATTCCATTGTAGCTGGGGCGAGACCGCGAGGTAGGCTGACAGTGACCTTTGACTTTTTCTTCGATGTAAACGGCTCTGACCGTAGTACCGGGAAGGGCATGTGGTCGACGGATGTCATCCCGTCCTCCATATAAATGATCTCCCGCGAAGTCGTCACGGTGGGGCTGAGTGGAATTGAATGTATAACCTCCAACTCGCGAGTAGCGTGCTCGGACAACAACCCATACGAGTGAGCCAGACGTGTCACGAAATGCCCGCCTCCCAATGTGATATACTACAAGGGGGCATCCGTCAGTTGCTTGAAATAGTCGGCGACCAAATACGGAATGTTGCAGGTTTCGAGCATTCTAGTTACTGCCCATATTAAATACAACTCCTGGGGTAGCACCCTTTCCTCGTCTGCACGAGGCCATAACTTCATCGAGATGAGCCGATGCAACATCCGGTGTGCCGGCAGGTGCATGTAACTTTCCCGAATCGTGTTCTCGTGATACCGAGCAGAAGAAATCGTACTCCAAAAGTCCACTGGTGAAAACGAATCGCTCATAGTGCAGCTAGCCCATCGATGGAAAACCCCAAAGGCTGGTGCCTGCTACTCCTCCTCGGTGTATAAGCCGATACGGTATCCGAATTCCCTTAGGCTACAAGTTTGGTTGTGATTCCCTAAACGGAATTGCACCATTTCCATTGCGTCCATCCGAGTGTGTGCCTTCTCAAAATGGTAACTTGAGAGAAATTACAAGAATACTTCGCGGTACACGGGCTCACTCATGTGGAATGCATTTTCAAGAGCCCGACAAGTGTAAGTTAATACCCCTTCTTCATAGCCTCCCTGGACTAGCCAGTCCTGTATGTGCTCCGAGATCCCAGACTCCCGGGTCAACTCCCAATTAACCGTATGTGACGGGAGGACCAGCTTATGTCGGTAGATGCCCCGCCGATTATAGAATTGATTATAACGAACTCGTCCTACGCCTGTGGCTAGCGAGTTCCAATCGAGTGATTCAGAACTACCGGTAGAAGACATAATGCCTGCAAGGTGCATAAAAATTTTGCAATTAGGGAACTGATCAGCGTTTGCCGCGGCGCGGACAAGATAGGCCGCGACGCGCCATAAGAATGTTCATATCCCGCGTCGCTGACTATAACAGTCTGTGGCGCGGCGTACGAGTTCAACCCAAAATCAACTATTACATCTATTTTCAGGCCAATAAACTTGATTCTAAACATTGGGTTTTGTGAGATACAGTAGTCTAAACCTAATTCCAACGTTAATTTTAACAGATATCTACTACATTATGATTTATAGAGGATTTTCCATAGTTCAAGACTTTTAAAGAAAAGAGAAGAGAAGAGTGAACTTACTTGATTCTGTTGAAAGTAATGCGAGGATGAAGTTGAATGAATTGCGCGAATGATTGATCACAGTAAAGAATCCGATGAATTACGCAAGTTGAATTATATACAAGTGTGAGGGTTTTGGTGTTGATCTCAAACTCTGTTTTTGTTATTATCTCTAATTTCAAATTAAGATAAGGCCGCGGCGCGGGAACCTTCTATCCGTGTCGCGTATAAAAATCTGAACTTATTAATAATCGCGAAAACTAAACACGCGCGGTGCGGACCCTAAGATCCCGCGTCGTGGTGTTGCAAAATGACCAAAATGACCCCACACTTGATCTTTTCTTACCGTGACCAATTGAGTGTAATTATTATTATTAAGAAAATGCAATTATACAAATGATGATCGGGTTGCCTCCCGACAAGCGCTAAGTTTAACGTCTTCAGCCGGACGTATACTTACCTGACCTATGGAATATACACGGGAACATCCATCACGAACTCGACTGTCTCCACTTCTAATTTCTGAAACATGCCCGCAATGACATAGGGTTTAATCCTATGTCCATTGACTTTAAATGGTTGTCCACCTTTCAAATCCTGGATTTCCACTTCACCATAGTCTGTGACACTAACCACTTCGTAAGGGCCATTCCACTTGCTCCTCAGTTTCCCGGGAAACATCTTCAATCGTGAGTTGTACAGCCACAGTTTTTGCCCTACTTCAAACGTTTTCAACCGGAGCTTAGCATCATGATACCGTTTCATTTTCGACTTGTATGTGGCCACGTTTTCATATGCTTCGTCTCGTAGCTCCTCCAACTCGGACAGCTGTAATTTCCGTTCTTTTCCTGCTTTCGTGTAGTCCATGTTGACTTGTTTGATTGCCCATAAGGCGTGGTTGGTGAGCTCTACCGGCCAGATGACAGCCTTTCCCATAAACCAACCGATATGGAGTAGTTCCAATTGGTGTCTTATAAGTGGTTCGGTATGCCCATAATGCATCATCCAACCTCAATGACCAATCTTTCCTGTCGGTTTTACTGTCTTTTGAAGAATTTCTTTTTTCTTCCAATTCGACACTTCCACTTGGCTGCTCTTCTGAGGATGATAAGGTGTTGCAATTCGATGATTCACCCCGTAGTGCTTTAGCAACCATCCAAATTTAAAATTCTTGAAATGTGACCCTCCTTCACTTATGATCACTCGTGGAAATCCATGCTTGGTGAAAATATTTTTCTTGATGAATTTACACACCACATGGTGGTCATTCGTGCGGGTTGCCTCTGTCTCGATCCATTTAGACACATAATCTACTGCTACCAAAATGTAAACATAACCGTGTGACGTGGGAAATGGACCCATAATGTCGATTCCCCAGACATCAAAAATGTCCACTACCAAGATTGGGTTTAAGAGCATTTGATCCCTTTTCGATATGTTTCCCAGTTGTTGGCAGTTGAGGCACTCCTTAGCAGTTTTATGCGCGTCTCTGAAGATGGTTGGCCAGTATAATCCAGATTCTAGAACCTTATACCCTGTCTTTTTACCGCTGAAATGCCCTCCACGTGCTGATGCATGGCAGTGTTCCAATACCTCCTCAAATTCACTATCAAGCACACATCGGCGTATTATTTGATCCTCTCCTACCTTGAAAAGGTCAGTGTCATCCCAAATAAATCTCTTTGCATATGTGCGGAACTGCTTTTTTCTTTGTTTAGTCCAATGTTTTGGTATTGCTCCCGTGGCTAGAAAATTCACATAGTTCGCGTACCATGGAGCTCCGGTAAGCTCCAGCAGCTGCTCATCTGGGAACGAATCTTTAATTCCAGCTTCCAATCCTTCTGCTGGCAGTCGAGAAAGATGATCTGCCACTACATTCTCTGCTCCTTTCTTGTCCTTGATTTCTACATCGAACTCTTGCAACAGAAGTATCCATCTGATCAATCTTGGTTTAGACTCCTTTTTCGTAAGCAAATGTCGAACAGCGCTGTGGTCAGTGTAAACTACCACCTTGGATCCCCAAATATATGATCGGAACTTGTCTAGCGCAAACTCTACGGCAAGTAATTCTTTTTCGGAAAAAGTCTTACTAGCATAGCAAATAACTACTGGTTTCCGGTCAACCCTTTGGCCTAGTACTGCACCAGCAGCATAGTCACTAGCATCACACATTATTTCAAAAGGTTGAGTCCAATCAGGCGGTTTCAGAATAGGAGCCTCGACCAATTTATTCTTGAGGATATTGAATGCTTTTACACACTCTCCATCAAAAATGAATGGCGCATCTTTCAAAAGAAGACCACAAAGAGGTTTAGAAATAATACTAAAGTCCTTGATAAATCTGCGATAGAAACTAGCATGGCTTAAGAAAGATCTAACCCCTTTCACTGATGTTGGGGGTGGCAATGTAGAGATAACTTTGACCTTAGCACAATCTACTTCGAACCCTCTCTCAGAGACTACGTGACCTAACACTATTCCTTCTCTAACCATGAAGTGGCTTTTCTCCCAGGAGAGCACCAAATTCGATTCTACGCATCATTCCAACACTTTTTCTAGTTGACACAAGCATGTCTCAAATGTCTGTCCAAATATTGAGAAGTCGTCCATGAAAATTTCTAATGCATCACCAATCATATCAGAAAATATTGCCATCATGCATCGTTGAAATGTAGCAGGAGCATTACACAACCCAAATGGCATTCTGCGAAATGCAAATGTACCATAGGGGCAAGTGAATGTCGTCTTTGCCTGATCCTCTAGGTGAATTGCAATTTGATTATACCCAGAATAACCATCCAAGAAGCAATAATATTTCTGTCCCGCTAGCTTTTCCATGATCTGATCGATGAATGGTAATGGAAAATGGTCGTTAGATGTAGCGGCATTGAGTTTCTGGTAATCGATACATACTCTCCATCCAGTTACAGGTCTTGTGGATACTTTGTCCCCATCTTTAGTATCCACAACAGTTATTCCAGATTTCTTTGGCACTATCTGTGTCGGACTGACCCATTCACTATCAGAAATCGGATATATGATCCCAGCATCCAACCATTTTAGAACTTCCTTCTTTACAACTTCCTTCAGATTTGGATTCAATCTTCTCTGTGTGTCACTGGAAGGTTTAGCTCCTTCTTCCGTGATGATTCGATGCATACATGTGGTTGGACTAATTCCTTTTAAATTTGCGATTGTTCAACCAATAGCCTCCTTGTGCTTGGACAATACCTTGAGCAATTCTTTTTCTTGTTCCTCTGTCAACTTTGCTGATAAAATCACTGGCAAAGTATCCTTTTCCCCTAGAAAGGCATACTTTAGATGGGCTGGCAATGGTTTCAATTCCAGCTTCGGTGATTCCTGCAATGACGGTTTTAACATCTTTGGAATCTCTGTCGGTAGCTTCTCTATGTGTGCGCGCATTCTTCAGACTTCAAACCTTTCTCTCTTTCTGCTTCCTCTTGCTGTTCCTCATATTCAGCATTCCCTTCTTCTTGAACATCCATCACCTCTTGTTGTATCACCTCAGGCGTGTACTGCTGCACCAGTTTATCTATAATATCAACCTGATAACACTCCTCATCTTCCATGATACTTCCCTTGGCATTGAAAATGTTGATCTTGGTTTGTTGATGTCCAAAGGATATCCCCATCTCTCCTGTGCGATAGTCAATGTTTGCATTAGCCGTGGCCAAGAAAGGTCGCCCTAAGATGATTGTCGGTTGTTCTCCATTGGCAGCCTGACGAGTGTCCAAAACTAGAAAATCTGCTGGGTAATAGAATTCTTCCACCTTTATGATGACATCATATAACATCCCCCTGGGGATCTTTGTAGACTTATCAGCAAGCTGCAGAATTACATTTGTAGATCTCATGGTGCCAAACCCATATTTGTCAAATAACTGTCCAGGTAAAATGTTCACACTCGCGCCTAAATCTAACAGGGCCCTCTTAATATGCACATCACCTAAATCGATAGAGATGAGAGGAACCCCAGGATCCTTCATCTTGGGAGGCAATGCATCCATTAAAATAGAACTTCTATTCTCAGGCAAACTAATCCTTTTAGGCAAATGGGACAAAATATGCTTTTTGTGGATGCACATATCCTTGAGAAACTTTGCATAAGCAGGGACTTCCTTAATAAGCTTAACTAATGGAATGTTAACCTTGATCTGACTAAACAGTTCCCACATATCTTCTGCCTGCGGTACCTTCTTCCCATATGGTCTCTTCTCCGACTTTTCCAAAGCCGTAGGGAAAGGAACTGTCCCACTTGTTTCTCCCTTCTCCCATGTACTTGCTTGTTTCTTCTTCTTTGTTTGTTCTTCCTTCCCCTTTTTCTCTTCCCTTTCCAACTCTTCTTTCTCATCAAAAATTATTTCTACATCACTATCCTCTTCTGCTGGTGGAGCTGTAACTTTGTTATCCACTTTATTCCCGCTCCTAAGTGTGATAACCTCATTCACTTGCACTTTCGACGGCTGTGCCTTTTCCTGTGCTCTATCCTTTTCCATCTTAATGATCAACTCCCATAACTTCAGAATTGCTTTCGAATTGGAATCCTCCATTTCCCGAAGCTTAACTAACATTCCGAAAATTTCTTGCATGCCAATATTCATACTTCCTACTGGAGGCGTAGGTTGCATCTACTGCTGCTTCACTGGTGGTTGCCTTACTTCTCGCTACTGATTGTTTCTGAATGGTCGTAGCGTGTTATGAAATTGACCATATCCATGTACTTGACTAATTTCCGCATGAGTCATCGAGCACTCACTGTGATTATGTCCTATTTCACCACATGTATTACATATAACTTGCCTTTGCAATACATATGCTCCCTTCTCTTGTTGAAACCTCGCGAGCATTTGATTAAACTTTTTAGTCATAGCACTTTTTAGTCATAGCACTGAGCTCCTTCTAAATTTCCGTCTTCCACTTGTTTTCCGCTTCAATGTTTGCTACATAGACTGTATTATCCTTCATGGATCCACTGACCTTAGATCCTAAACTCAACTGCTCTAAGAATTTCCACGCATCCTCTGGCTCTTGCCACATAAATCTCCCACTTGACGAGGCATTTATCATTGCTTAATGCGTTTCATTTACTCATTCAAAGAACAATTTCACTAACTGCCATTTGAGAACCTCATGGTGCGGGCAGGAACGCAGTAACTCCTTTAATCGATCAAACGCTTCGTGAAAAGCCTCGCCAGGCTTCTGCTGAAAGTCTTGAATTACGCGTCTAACTTCTGTGGTCTTACTGACTGGATAGAACTCTTGTAAAAACTTCGCCTTAAGTTGGTCCCAACTAGTGATACTATTAGGTAGAAGAGATGTGAACCAGTATTTGGCCTTATCCTTTAATGTAAAAGGAAATAATCTTAACTTAAAAGTATCCTTGTTGGTGTGTCTATGAGTATTAGCATTTGCGATAGCTATGAACTCATACAAGTGATTGTATGGATCATCAGTCTTATAACCTCTAAATTGAGTTAATATTCCTATCAACTGGGGCCTAATTTCAACTTAAAAATCTATATCATCAGAAATGTAAATGGGCGACGAGTCATCGTACTCCCGTGGCTGGAAGTGCGATGCAACCGATTGCCCCCTCGGTTGTGCAAAATACAAGGGTTGAGCAGGATTACCGTAAAAGTGATGATCATTATATCCCTGCTGACCTTGTAGTGGTTGATGTTGTTGTGCTCTTCTTAGAGGTCCCCGACCTCGGTCTCATGGTTGCTGTGGTGCTGGTGGAACCCATCCTTCGTCCTCATCCTCATATCTCTCCTCAGCCTCTTGATACTGGTACTGCTGCTGAGGAGGTTGCTGTTGGTATTGTTGCTGTGGTGGTATAGGTTGGAATGTGGTTTGTGGTTTAAAAAGTACTGGTGGTGGTTGTGATAAAGGTTGTGAAATGGGTTGAGAAATGGTTGTCTGTTGTCTAGATACTGGGGTGCCATCACGGGTCGGCGCTCCCCAATACATGGCAGATGTAAACGGGTTTGTGGATTGTGGTTGGGATAAAGGTTGAAATGGCGGAATCGACGGTGGAGTGCATGATGGTATAGGTGCAGGGGCTGAAGCTGCACCACCAGTAGCACTCATGCTCCCAATGTGAAATTCTGAAATCGAGGGAATAAATGACATCCCCGTTGCCTCACCCGAGGGTTCCGGGGCAACATGCTCTAAGCTACTACTGACATTACTAAAACTCATTGTATTTAAACGCCTACGTGCACGAATCTTGCGCATAGTTCGCTCAATCTTTGAGTCAAAATGCAAAGGGGATAATTGCTCACCCCGACGGGTACGCATGCACTAGTGCAACACGCCCGAAAAATCAAAAGCAAAGCTACTAACTAACTGAAATCTTAAAACCAAAAAAACAATTCAGAAACTAAAAGTCCTACAGATCACCTATTCTCAAGCTCACAACTCCCCGGCAACGGTGCCAAAATTTGACTCGCCTAGGTCGTCGTGTGGTCAAAAATAAGAAATTACCTAACACACACTAGTATAGTGGTAGTCAGGGTCGATCCACAGGAGTTACGTGGTCGAGACAGGTGACAGATTACCAACTGCAGTGTCACTCTAAAGTCAGAGGATCTAGTTCCTAACTTTTGCCAAACAATCCAAAAAATCATAAATTCCAATAATTCCAAACAAGCATTTACTAAACTAAAACTAATAACTAGACCTTGTTACCTACTAAAATCAGAAGTATATCTCCAAATCAGAGGCAATCAAGATCAAACCAAACATCAAACACAATCCAAACATCCAAAAACTCATTCAAAAGCATAAACACCGAAAAACTGAGCAATTAACATAAACCGAATGATTACTATTAAAAAACTCAGATTCCAAAGGTCCAAAACAGTAACCCAAATATCCAAAACAGAAGCTAAGACTAAATATCAATGGTTGTCACTCCCAAAGAACTAGCCAAATACTACTAACTATGAAACTAATTTAAAATTAAAGAGAAAAACATAAAAAAATACCAAATGATGGTTGCTGAAGCTAAAACTCAGAGTCAAAGAGCCTTGGGAGTCGATTTTACACCAGGTCTTTGCTGATTTTTTCGACCTAAGACCCTCTATTTATAGTTGCAAAAATCACGAGGCCGTGCCGTGCATAAGTGAATCCCGCGGCACGCGTGCGGGTTTATCCCCGTTTTATCGGCATTTGAATTTTCTCCACCGCCTCATCACCGCGTCACGCCTTTGTGTATTCCACGGCGCACGTACGACTTCGCCTGATATTGCCTTTATCTTCAAACTTCTTCCAAATTGTACGCTTTTGGTCCCTGTTTTCATTGTTTCTTTCCAAATAAGTGCTGGTACAAAAAACTGAGAATACCACGATATATATGATATAATTTCACTAAGAATAGGGCTCAACAACGACTAAAATATTTGATATTACTAGGCGTTGTCACTTCCCACTTGCTATTTCCACATCGCCGGTGGCATGGATGAAATAGCATGTGGCGATTTCCAAAATGAAGATCTAAATTTTATATTTGTTATAGTATTAGAGGAAATCGCGGGTAGGAGGGGATTTCGCGGGTGGGGAAGCCCACCTGCGATTTGGTTGGCTAGTTTGGGGATTTGACTAATTTTTTGTTATTATAAGGTAAAACTGTTCGAATAATGTCCAAGTTCGTCAACTTTTGGTAATATTTCTAAAAATGGCAAAAGTCTTTTTGGGTTGCCCTCATGACCCAAAAAAACAGAGTCAAAAGAAATTAAAGAAAGGATTATTAGTTTATTAATTTATTGAGAAATAAATTAATTAGAAACTAGATCAATAAATTAATTGATAAATTAATCTAGAATTAATTTAGAATCGGTTAAAGGGACTGGATTGTAATTGATTAAAGGTTTAATCATGCAAACAAGTCCAGGGGGTGCGGCTGCCAAAAGGCTCCTAAGTTTGAAACCCTAGGAGCCCTTGCACTATAAATAGAGGCCTTCGGGTTCAACCTTAAATCATCCCTCACCTCAAAGGAGCCGCCAACTCCACTCCTCCCTCCCCTTTCTGCAAAATTCTCATCCCTCTCTAGGGTTTGAGATTTCTTCCTCCTTCCCAAGTGGAAGTTCTAATCTGCCTGGTTTTCTGGTGTTCTTGGGTCTGAGCCACTAGAGGGATTCACACTTTGGATCCTAATCATCCTTTGCAGGATGTTGTTCGTCAGATTCAAAAAAGGAATTAAACATGAGGTACATTTTGTTTATGTTTTTAATTTTGCTATAATTGATATGAACTGCATGATCCTGAACTCTGTTTATGGATACTTGTGTGATTTGATTTTGTTAGTCTTCCGCTGCATATGTTTATGTGTTTATGTGATCGAATCCCAATAGTGATATCAAAGCCTCTGTTCATATGTTATTTGCACTTTGATCATAAATTGCTGAATATGTTTTCTTGCATGTTGTTAAAATCGAAAATTGCATAAGATTTATGCTAGAATTATTTGATTTAACATGTTATGATCTTAGGGTTCATGCTAGAGACTTGAATGTTCTTGTGTATGCATATAGAAATCGAAAACCCACAGGTTATTGTGCCTCCTTGGTTAATTACGAAATTTGCTAGGGTTAGGCAGGTTTTTATGTGCCTCCTTCATACCTTGCGGCTAAGCACGTTCCCTAACTTGCTTAGCTGCCTTATATGCATGTTCCCTTAATTTGATTATTCCAATAGGATTTATTTATCTATAATTAATTGTTAAAAGGTATTAATTGAATTAATTGATAAATAAAATATTTTAAATTGTTTATTTGATTAATTGTTAATTAATATTAATTGAATTAATGAAATGAGATATTTTAAATTGTTTAAAATACATTTATATATATTAGAAGATTATATATATATATATATATATATATATATATATATATATATATATATATATATATATAAGAATAAATTAAAATAAAAACATTGGTCAAACCATGACTAGGCTCACCCACAAAATCGTGTATAGGGTTAGAATGAAGGTTCTTATGAACCTGAATGAGGTTGGTTATTAAGTCGCATTCATTTCCCACCACCTTCATCGCCCAGCACCTTTTACCATGTGGAGTTACCGAAAGGGTTTGATAGGGCGATGTTTCTCTCTCTGAGTTAAAAGTATTAACTTAAAGTATTAAAACAAAAACCCGTTTTAATTATAAATACAATGTCAACCATGTGCTATCCATGAGAAACGGACATTCTCTTTATGATCTACTGGTGGAGCTGTGTGGTTAACCAGCACGTCAGATAAGGTTATAGTTGAAGGTGATGGGACACTCGCGATTCTCAAGCATATCTTGAGTGGGGCATCATGCGGGTTCTGCATGGTCAATTCACCATCTGATTCATGATCCACGGCATCCCTGTCATGAATTTGAGATGAGCACAAATAAGATTAACATGCTATTGAATGTAATCAATAAATCTCCCAGATCTAGGAGTTTCATAGTGAATGAAACTGACAAAGATGAGCAATGTGGTGTGATTACGGCATCCCTCTTCACATCACAACTGGGAAATCTTGGATCCTAGCCTTAGTAAATAAATTAGGTAATTATTTTAAGGATTAATTCAAACTAAACTAAAAACTTTGTCTTATAGATGTCAAATCTAAACACAAACATTTTTCCTATTCCTCCTCCTCCTCCACTACCATCCCGATCTAGTGAGATCGATAGCCTGATGTTTGCTGACATGATCTCCAAACTCGAGAATCGTTTTGAGAGTGTCGGGGTACAAGCAAGGTGGAAACGATTCAAGATTGTTAAATCCTTTAGGGCATATAAACTAGAAGAAAGAACGTCTGTGTGTATGCATGTTCATAAGATGAAATAGCACATAAACAGATTGGATAATCTTGGTGTCCGTTTTCCGAAGGAGTTAGCCACGGATGTGGTGCTTAACTCGCTTCCTGGTTCATTTCAGTATGAACTATGACAAGAACCATCTGGACATAACCTTGATTGAGCTGCACGGTTTGCTGAAAACTGTTGAGGCTAGTTTAAAGCAACATCGTAGCTCAAATTACACTGCTCTTGTCTTGGCCATTCATCATGGTGATGTTATGAAGAAGGAAGTTTCTCATCCTAAAGGAAAGGGAAGGGCTAAGGTTGGACGGTCTGACCAAGGCTTTAAGAGAAAAGTTGATTCTGACATAGCACCCACCGGTGACCCAAATGAGGCCATATGTTTGTATTGTCAGCTGAAGGGACACCGGAAACATAGTTGCCCAATATTCCTGAAGGATCTGAAGAATATCAGGGTCAAGGATTTTGTCACATCAGGTATATATAAACTCCATGTCAATTTCTCGTTCATTAATCCTTGATACATGATATGTTCATCACATCTGCGTTGTATGCACGGACTACTGAAAGTAAGAAGTTGAAGCACCGGAGCTTAATCTAATCATCAGATACAGAAGCGTTGCTACTATTACAAGGATCGGGAATTACAAGCTCATGCAAATTAGTGGTGTTAGATTATTAGATTTTTTCTACTTGCCAGAATTGGCACAAAACATTGTTTCATATATGCGTTGTTTAAGGATATTTTGTACTTTTCTTTTGAAAATAAAATTGGTGATTTTTCCTTATAAACGTAGTTGTTTTATTTCAAAATTTATCCTTACAATGGCTCATATGAATATGTTGTTTGTAGTAATAATATAATCTAAAGTGTTGATTCATCCAAAAGTATGTTGGATAAGTCATGTTTGTGGTATTGTCATCTTGTCCATTAAACACGAATTGCATCACCAAGCTCCAAGTGGATAAGACCTTGGAATCATTTGACTTAGAGTCAGATGATATATGCAAATCTTGCTTACTTGGAAGATGACAAGAATGTCATTCACAAGAAACTATTAAAGAGGAATATGATTTGTTGGAACTAATCCACACAGATGTTTATGGACCATTCAAATTTCCCACAACACATGATGACCAATACTTTGTTACGTTTACTGATGATTTCAGTAAATATGGATAACGTTTATTTGATTAAACATAAGACAGAAACTTAGAAGTGTTCAAATAATTTCAAAACAAAGTATAGAATCAGCTGGGCTAGAATATCTGAATATTATATTCTGCGAACATCTTAGGGACTGTGAAACAGTTTACAGTTATCTCCTCTCAGAACACCGCAATATGTGGTGTGTCTAAAAAGAGAAATCGAACATTGTTTGAAATGGTTCGATCCATGATGTGTCGAGCTACACTTCCAATTAGTTTCAAAGGGTTTTACCTTAGAAACAGCAACCCGTATCTTAAACCTCATATCCAACTAAGAAGGTTGCAAAGACATTCTCTGAAATGTGAAGTGGGGTTCGTCCCTCACTAGCAAATGTGAAATTCTGGGGTTATAAAATCTTCATTAATCACGAAGCTCATGACAATATTTAACCAAGATTAGATAAAGTGTCATTTCATTGGTTACCCCGTAACTCCTTTGAATAATTGTTTTAACAAACCTTTTGAGAACAAATTGTTTGTTGCTCGAAGGAGAGTCATTTTAGAAGAGCTCATATCTAAAGAAGACACTAGGAGTAAGATTGATCTTGAAGAGATTCGAGAGTTAACCAACGAAGAACCTTTAGTTAACACTAGCACTCAACAAGAGGATGAGGATTCATGTTGAGGAAACTGACATATTAGACATCCTCTTTACAATTCCAGTAGAGTTAGTCACTCTCATGAGTATTATGGTCTCATAGAATGATACACTGATTAGTGGTAAAACACTGATTGGTGAGGATGAGTTATCCAACTACATAGAAGTATTTGTGAGCCCAATTGCTGCCAAATGATAGAGGATATCGAACATGAGATTTAGTCCATGTTTGATTAAATAGATCTTACACCTGGCCTGAAAACAAGTGGGAGTAATTGGAACTTCAAAAGAAGAACAAAATGATAGGAATGTACACATATTCAAAGCAAGACTGGTTGAGTAGGGCAATACTGAGACTCAAGAAATTGATTTTGAGAAAAGCACTCTCATCAGCAGCTAAGAAAGAATCTATTGGGATATTGTTTGCCACATCTGCACATTGTGAGACATGGCAAAGTGGATATGAGAACCACTTTCCTTAAATGGAAAACAAAAGGGTTGTGCATGACACAACCGTAGGGTTTTTAACATGCCAAATATCCAAATAGAGTGTACAAATATTAAAAGATTCATCTACGGAATCAATCAAGCACCTCGCTATTGGAATCTTTGCAGTCATAAAATGCCAAAGAGTTTGGATTTTCGTGAAGCATAGATAAGTCCTGTGATTATGTCAAAGCTAGTGGGAGTACTATTGTAGTATGCCTAGTGATGTATGTCAATGACATACTGCTTATAGGAAACAATTTTCCAATGTTTCAAACGGTAATGACTTAGCTATGGAAATGTTTCGCTATAAAGAATCTAGGAGATACAAGCTTATACGTGGAATGAGAATCTATGGAAATAGATGCAACCCGTCTAGAAGGGTCTTAGCCAAAGTACATTTTGAGTATGATCTTGAAGAAATTCGAGATACATGACTCTATGGAAAGGTTTCCACCCATGGCGTAAAATTGATTGAAAAATTAATTTCCTAGTACTATGTGAAGAATTGGACAGAATGAGTCGAATCCCATATGCTTCTGCTATAGGATCGATCATGCATGCCGTGGCATGTACTTGACCTGACATCCCGTATCCTTTGAGCATAGTGAGTTGATTTCAAGACAATCATGGAAAAAGTCAATGGATAGCAGTGAATGACATTTTAGAGTGTCTTAGGAGAACAAGAAATGTTTATGGAGGAAAAGGAAGAGCTAAGAATAACTGGTCATAGCAATACTAGATATGACTCTTTCTCACAATCAGGATAGGTGTTCATGTTAAAGGAGGAGTAATAACATGGAAATGTTCCAAGTTGAAATCAATACAAGTCTGAGTATATAGAAGCTAGTGATGTTGTGTAGGAAACTACATGATTGAAAGATTTCATTGGTAATATTGATGTTGTCCTCAACATCAATGATCTCCTTGAAATCTTCTTACCAAGGGTGCAGTCGCCTTGACTAATGAACCCGAGGACCATGGGACGTCGAAGCGTATACTCAGGGAATACTGTGTGTTTAGAAACCAAGTTAAGATATCATAGTAAATAGGACTCATCGAAAGAATGTCCCACTAATCATTTCACGAAGACATTGACGCGGACCAAGCATGAAGGTCATACTAGGATCCATAGGCGTTAAGTTTAACATAAGTATTTTAGTTATTAGTTTGATAACTAAAACATGTAGCAGTAGACAATTGTATCTGACTTGGTGTATTATTAATGGAGAATTAATAAAGAGCTAGGCTGCATTTTCATTTACATTAATATTGTGTTTCACTTCAGCATGTTTAGAACTCGCTTCCTAAGTATTAATTTACTCAAACTTCCAGAGTCGTTCGTTCTCCTTGAAGCAAGTAGTGATTTAAGACTGTCACGAGTGTTAGTAGATTGTCTATACAGATTAAACATAGCATGATGATTGCAACTAGCCTCATGATATTCAAGTATTGGAACAACCCGCACTCAGAGATGGATTAAGTCACAAGTAACTCTGAGATGATAATATCTTTTATTCTTGAAACTAAGATGCATGAGAATATGCTCTATGATTCTATTATGCACTAGACTACTTAAACGATGTCTGTAACTGGTAGTTATTAAGGGTTTGTCATGTGTAATATGATGAAATAGACAGGGAGTATGTAGTAAGAGTTTATATGTTCCTTCTGCCCTAACAATGAGAAGCGATATATGTGGGCCCCTCGATGATTTGATGCTGACATTAAGCGTTTGGCCAAACCCAGACTGGATTGATGTGTTCGATCAGTAGTCTGACAGACTCATCATAAATCACTGTCGGGAAACATAATTTTTGAACTTTTTGGGCTTGACCTTATCCATGGCCCAGGTTCATTACAATATCTTGTAGAACATAGGAATAACTGATCACTTATCTATAACGTCCCAAATTCCGTAATAAATTTTTCATTTTTAAAAGCGATTTAAAAACATAAAAAGGTTTGCCAACTAAAAACCGTTCAAATTAAAACTTAGTGTTTAAACATGTAAAACATATTTATCAAAACATTTACAAACATTATCCGGCGGAAGACTTACTTGTTGAAATCTCAGATGCGATACAGTCGCACCGTGCTCAAAGCTCAAGCTAGTAAGTTCCTGAAAACAGTTAGTGTAAAAGGGTAAGCACAAAGCTTAGTGAGTTCCCCAAAAATATCACACGATCCATCACATAAATCATCGTTTAACAAATCATCGTGTGACTCTCGGGCTTGCCCCGATCCGTCCTCGACTCTCGGGCTTGCCCCGATCTGTCGAAAATCATCGTGTGACTCTCGGGCTTGCCCTGATCCATCTTCGACTCTCGGGCTTGCCCCGATCCGTCAGAAATCATCGTGTGACTCTCGGGCTTTCCCCGATCCGCCGGAAATCATCGTCATCAACTTTAGTCCGCAAACATCGTCATCGGCTTTCACCGACAAACACGTAAAGCACAAATAATCACATTATTACACAAAGTAATAAAGACCATCTACGCATGTAACATCACCCATACTATAGTGAGAAAACTCACCTGGTTCGCGACCTTAAGCTAGACAACACTCCACGCGAGTGCCCTCGGATCCCGACAGTACGCACTTCCTAACAAGGATAAACTCTACTTATAACTTCCTGAATCCCGAACAGGATAAAACTATAAGACCGTCATCCAAAACCCTCAAGTTTGACCAAAAGTCAAACTAGTCAAAAAGTTAACGGTCAACGGTCAAAGTCAACGAAGTCAACAGTCAAAGTTAGCGCCGCTAACTCTTAGATTTAACGCCGCTAACTCCTCTGTTCAGCCCAAATCTCCATTAAGTGCTTAATCCATTAAGATAGAAGCCACAACTCCCAAGGGTTGTCACAAATAGCCCCTTAACTTATAAAAACGTAACTTTAACCACCAATCCTAGCCAAACAAGCTCATTATGACAAATCTATTTCCAAAAATGAAGATTAACACCCTAACACTTCATCCACAACCACATTAAGACTAGGCTTGGGTTTTTCTCAAGGATTCAGAGATAAAAAGGAGAAGAACTCATCCTTAGTCTCTAAATCCCACCCTCATCCAAGATATGGAGCCATCATTGTCTTGAAACACTTGGAAATGACTTCATAACTCCATTAACAACAAGAACTAAGGAAAACAAGCTTCTAAACACTTACAATGGTCCAGGAACAGCAAGAACTTGACTCCTTCTAAGTACCACTCTCTCTTGAACACCTTGGTGCCTTCTTCTTCTTCCTCCAAGAACCTTCAATAACCCACAAATGAAGCTTAAACAACCATTGAAGCTTGAGAGAGAGTTTATGGGTGTTTTCTGGAGTTCTAGGGGTAAAATGACGAAGTTGGAAATGTTATATGACTTAAAAATGACCCAGATCATGAAAATGTAGATTCTTTCCCGCTCAGGGGCAGTTAGCGGTGCAAACTTCCATGTTAGCGTCGCTAACTTCAAGTCCTTCCAAACCCTGCATCTTTTCCAGATTGAACACAACTATTTCGAGATTTCTTCAGGTTAACGAAGCTAATCCTAGGATTAGCGGCGCTAACTTCCTTTTTCCACTTTTGGTCCTTATTTCACTTAATTACATGTCTTTACCACAATACTTGGTTTCGGGCTTTACACTTTTGACTCTTAAAACTCGGAACTTGACTTTTCGAGATTGGGGTCTTACATATCTAGGAGTCGTCTCTTTTCTTTGATTAGAGTTCGGCAGTTTCATAGGATGACACACTCTCTACTAATTGTCAGATAATATTGAGACTACACAAATTGACGACTTGTCCAAGTAGGAGACTGTTGGAATAATCTCCAAGGTCATCAACTTGTGATAATATTTCTAATAATGGCAGAAGTCCTTTTGGGTTGCCCTTATGACCCAAAAAAAGACAGAGTCAAAAGGAACTAAAGAAAGGATGATTAGTTTATTAATTTATTGAGAAATAAATTAATTAGAAACTAGATCAATAAATTAATTGTTAAATTAATCTCGAATTAATTTAGAATCAATGAAAGGGACTGGATTGTAATTGATTAAAGGTTTAATCAATGGAAACAAGTCCAGGGGTGCGGCCGTCAAAAGGCTCCTAAGTTTGAAACCCTGGGAGCCCATGCACTATAAATAGAGGCTTTCAGGTTCAACCCTAAATCATCCATCACCTCAAAGAAGCCGCCAACTCCACTCCTCCCTCCCCTTTCTGTGAAATTCTCATCCCTCTCTAGGGTTTGAGATTTCTTCCTCCTTCCGAAGTGGAAGTTCTGATCTGCCTGGTGTTCTGGTGTTCATGGGTATGAGCCACTAGAGGGATTCACGCTTTGTATCCTAATCATCATTTGCAAGATGTTGTTCATCATATTAAAATAAGGAGATAAACATGAGGTACATTCTGTTTATGTTTTTAATTTTGTTACAACTGATATGAACTGCATGATCCTGAACTCTGTTCATGGATAATTGTGTGATTTGATCTTTTTAGTCTTCCACTGCATATGTTTATGTGTTTATGTGATCGAATCCTAGCAAAAACCTTATGGGATTAGACTATTTTTTTTCTTTTTCTAAATAAACAATTAACCATTTAACCATTAAACAAGTTTATCACAGTTAAGAAAGCATTAAAATTCATTACATATATATTAAATGATAAAAAATGTCAATAAATTAGATTAACAATAAACAAAAGACAACAAAACTACTGCACATTGCTGAGTAAACGTTTTTCATAATCGGTTGGTCCAATTCTTTTTTAATAATCAAAGTTTTTTTAACGTCATCATCCTTATCATCTTATACATGTAAAACCTTGAGTTTATAATGACTTTCTTCCATTTCATCTTTCGTTTTTTTTTCCTTATTAATTGGTTAATTCATTCTTTAGATTCTTGGTAAGGAAACATATAAAGATGAGGAAAGCATTAATTCAATATGAAACCTACTTACCAAAGAATTAAGGGCAAACCCTAACCACTATGTTAGGGTTATCCTTCGTCAGTGATTACCAAATTCGAGAAGGAATCCTACATTAACAAGGATGTTCATCTTCCAGTGGCATATTTGTAAATTTGAGTTGGAGAGGTTAGAGGAAGAAGACAAGGGAAGAAGAAGTTCGATTTTTGATTTTGGTCTTTGAGTTTTGTTAATTTGATCACAATAAACCATGAATAGCCTATTTGAGTTGGCAACATTAGAGGAAGGTGATTGGATGTACAACTCAGCAAATATATGCAAATCAGCATTGAACCTACAAATTCCGGTAGCAATTGTGTTTTCTCAATAATTTATGGAAGATTAATTATAAAATATGTAAAAAAAATGTAAGTAACTAAATATATATGATAACGTACCATAGGATACGGCTTGGCAGAGCTCCATCGGCCCAAAACCACAAGCGCTACCTTACAGCGCTGGGCTCACTCGCATATCGCCAGGGCTGCCCCGCGGCACTGGCACTCACCCTTGTGGGTAACTGCTCCCACAACGCCTTCCTGCAGAACCATGCAAACGACAACCTGCGAGAAGACTGACACATGCATGCGACAAAAGGTGTACACGGCGTACTACATGTGCCCTTCCCGTACTCCTCCTGCACCACGATCGCGTACCAGACGATCGCCCAATCACCCCCTGAGCTCACTGGAGGTCTGACATCGATGTCCCCAAAAGCGAGTCCAGCCTCAGGTATAAAAGGCCAAGGGGCCTTCAGGTAACGCTAGATTCATTCAGCCATCATCTCTTGCCTTACACAAAACTACACCCTCGATACTTCACTAACTTGACCGTCGGAGCGCCCTCCCGGGACCTCCTCCCGGAGCGCGACTAACGGTCCTTTTCCTCTCTGCTGTGATCTCAGCCTCTCAAGACTATCGGAGTATCCTCCTTGCACTACCCTAGAGTCTGAAGTCATAACATTTGGCGCCATCTGTTGTGTGATTAACACAACTACCCCGTAAGCAAGTAGACAACCATGAACGGCGGGGAAAGCAGCGGCGCTTCACCCAGTCCGGTCAGACCCATGCATCCACTGGACAACCCTGAAACACCCGCCATACCCACTGCCGTAACCACATCCACACCGTTAGCGACAATATCATCCCTACCCTAGAAACTCTCAACACCCATTACGCTGGTGTCGCAAGGAATACATTTTCTACCTCCCTATGTACCCATGTCTTTCCCAACTACAATAACACAATCGGCCACATTGGCACCAATACTGAGCGCCAACCCCTTGTCGGCAACCCTCACAAATACAACACAAACGCCAACTACCCTGCATACGTTGCCATACACAGTTTCGCTGCCACCTTTCACACCAGTAACACCACTCTCACAACCCTACCTAGCGATGCCAATAGGGAATCACCACCTCATTCCCACATACGCAATTCCCCCATAATTACCTTACACCCCATGCACCAACATGGACCAATGCCGAGAAGCGGCCAATCCCCATTCATAAAAGAACTGTTGAACAACAAAATCCCGAGCACAGCCAAATTACCAACTCTCAAACCTTACTGCGGCACCTCCGATCCCGACAGCCACATAGACACCTACGAGTGGCACATGCAATCCCTGAAGTTAGATGAGCGGTTCTGGTGCACGTACTTCCCAACAACCTTAGACGGCAATGCCGGAGCCTGGTTCAAAAGCTTAGCTCCAAACAGCATCCACAACTTCGAGCAGTTAAAGCAACAGTTCCTATCCTACTTCATGCAGCTGCGAAAATACAGAGGAGACAACCACGCCATCATGGGGTGCAAGCAAAGGGAAGGGGAATCCCTGAAAGACTACTTCCAAAGATTCAATAAAGCTACCCTGGACGTCCCGGGACATGACGACAAACTTATTACAGGCGCATTCACATGGGGCCTCCTACCGGGGCCACTCTCAAGGAAGTTCCTAGGGAGACCACCGCAATCCAGACACGAAATGAAGGAGAGAGTGAAACGATTTCTTCGACAGGAAGAAGGCACAGCTGAAAAACAGGCATACTGTGACACCCCATTTCTACTGTTTGCAAATACTATGGTTTTTCGTATAAATACATGAATACAAAAATACGGTTTATCAAAAACCGATTATTTACATGTTTAAAACTGTGGGTGTACAAATCTATATCAAAACTAACCATAGTAAGCAAGAAAGGATTAAACCTTGAGTCCAAGACGGGAGCTAACTCGGGCTCCACTCCAGCTAAACTTCTACCAAATATACCTTAGTTTTTTAACCTGGAATACATGGCAAAACATAAAATACGTAAGACAATAATGTCTCGTGAGTTACATGAGTTTTAGACTCAAACCTTTAACTTCTTTTCCAACTTTTATAAAACTTATAACATAAAACTTTTGTCAAAACTTTATAGCAATAACATACTATAACTTTTTACTTCTCGAAATCTTTTCATAACATACTTTACAAAAAAAACATCTTTCAAAACTTATAGTAGTATCATACTATAACTCTTTACTTTTAAAATTCACTTCATAATATACTTTTCAAAAATAACTTCTTTCTTACTTTCTTTGACTGGTTTTATAAGCTTGCTGGATTTTTATACTTAGGGCTTTAATCACCATAAGTGATACCCCAAGTCTCTATGGCTAGAAAGAACGAATCAATCCTCACCATAGAAGTGCTGAGGCAATCTACTTCGCGATGGGGATATTTCCCCAGTAGATCCCTTACCTAACCCGGGTAGGTTGGAACATAGTTCCCTTACTAACGCTGCTTGCTACAATTACCAGTCATACAAAAAAACTTGCTGCTTGCTTGAACATTTCTCATAAACATATAACTTGTGGCTAGATACCAAACTACATCATTTTATGTCTTTATGGCTAGATGCCAAATACATAACTTTCGTTTCACATAAATCATATGTTCAAAACACGTCTTTATAACATTTTAGGCTTAATGCCAAATCATACTTTCCAAACATCTTGTGGCTATATGCCCTTTCATACTTGAAAACATATAAAATTTTGTAACCAAAACATACTTCTTAAACATTTTATGGCTATATGCCTATCCATACTTTCAAACATGTATAACTTGTATTACAAATATACTTTCACATATTTGGTTCATAGACCAAAACATACTTTCACATAATTGGCTCATAGACCAAAACATAACTTTAAATATAACATTATACTTTCACAAACGAGTTAGAGATAATACTCTTGCATATAGTTTCTCATATAGAAATTTTATAAGAAATCTTGAAAATACTTACTTGCCATGTACCCCAGAATGGGTAAAAATACTGCATGTACTCACCTTGTCTAGTTAGAGAAGTCTAATTATAATCACTTCTTCCCGTTGAGTTTTCCTTTCCTTCAACTTTACTCCTTAATACCTAAGGAGTTCATTTAACATTCTAGTTAATATAAGCTCTTAATCTACATCTTAATAGATTAATATCACATTATTTACCCATTTTTAGATTTTGATATCTAAGACGCATGGTCAAAGAATTGACCATAACTCCCAACTCAGAAACTCGAATGGAACAAACTCAAACATTCTGAAAACTAGACACAATACATGACAAGTCTCAAGAAGATACCGACACTTGAATCACATTTTAAGACCTTAGAAAATAAGCGACAAGATTGACAGTGCAATCTGTCACAAATCTGGATTAGTGGAGGAATCACCAATTCCATTCCACTTGGGAATAGAATCAAGGGAAACCCTCTTACATAGGCATACTAGATATAACCAAGAGACTACCCTTCGAAATTCAGACCCAAAAGACAAACCAATTAAGAATTAAAAATCATACAATATGAAGGAAATGAGCAGCAACATTTCTGTCACAACTCAGCATAAGTTGACAAGATCTGTCCAACAACCTGACTTCTGAAAGGAAATAAGTCAAGCCTTTTGGATGAGTTACACTAGACATGAAGATAAAGCTCTCATCCAAAAATCAAACTCAAAGCATAAGCCAACTGAGAATTAAAAATCGTGCAACAAGGACAATGTGCACAGCGAAAATTCTGGTTCAGTCAAAGAGAAGGCATTGGAACCCTAGCTTCCTAATGGAATTGGATTAAGCCCTCTGGATGAAACACTGTAGACATGAGAATGACCTTCCCATCAAATGTTCAGACCTAAACCATGGAACATTTGGGAAATAAAAATCCCACAAGTTGACCTATGTGTGCAGCAGCCAATCTGTGGAGGTCGGGTTGCACACACCAAAATCCAAACCAAAACAATGAACTGGGTAAATTCCTTTTGGTCGAGTATGGCACATGACAAGGTTCTTCTCCACACAAAATTTCATAACAATCCAGTGAACACACGATTTTACAAGAATTTCACAACACAATTGGACACAGAAATCATACTCATGGAAATCGGGTTCAAAACCCTAGAAAACGACTGAATGAGGTCTGAACCCCAACTGATAAACTGAAGAAGACATCGAAACAAAACCATGGGCACTGGAATCGCCTGATTTGGACAGCGTATGATTTTTCTACGAATTATACAACATTGAACAAATTTCCATCCGAAAATCAAACTTGATCATAAACCCCCAAATTCTAGGGTTCTTGAGCTAAAACCCAAAATTCATCAAAACCATTTGATTTAAGTTATGTTCTTAATACTTAGAACATATTTGCAACTGAAAAATCTGGAAAAATCAGAAATCAAGACTTGATTCCCGATCACGAATTTGGAGTTTAGAATTTGAAAACCTTACCTCAAATGCTTTGTAACTTCAATTTAAAACTTGATCTTTGAACTCTTTCTTGATCTTTCCCGTGCTCTCTTCTCTTCTCTGACTCTATCTCTCGTTCTCTCTAGACCCTTCTGAATTTATGAGGATTAATGAGATATTTTCTCATTTTTATATTTTCCATATTTATAGTTTTAATCCCTGAACTTTTATTTCTTGCACTTTGGCCACCAAAAATCAAACTTTATTACATATAACTTAGTTTCTTACATTTTTGGTCCAAAAACCAAAATATACTTTCATAATAAATCTTATACATAGGCAAATGACCAAATTACCCCTTTCTGGTAAAATGACCAAATTACCCTTTTTTACTAGAATTAACTTTCAAATACTTATCACCATTATTTGGTGTCAAAATTTTATTTCATTACATATTAGCTCAAAAAATCATATTTTTCTTACTTAAAAGTCATTTGGATGTCAAATGACCATTTTGCCCTTTTCTCATCATCTTTCTCCAAACTTTTGATATTTTACCACATTTCTAAGTAATTTATTTTAAAACTTTCAAAATATTTTTGGTCTTTTCCTTACGTATTTTCTCGAATATAAATTCGAGATTTTTTGGTCGTTACACATACCTCCAGGCCGCCACAGAAAAACGAATAGACAGATTTCACAGCCACCCGTACAGCACAGCAACTCAACGACACACAAACCCGGGCGGTCGCCCGTTCCAGAAGTACAATATACACCACAAAGATGGAGGGCGCAGTAGACGCAACGATGTATATGCCATCCGGGACGGAGCCGGCCAAGAAAATCAAGGAGACGCAGTCAGATACTGCGAATATCATCGCAGCAAGACTCACAATACGAACGACTGCACCATGCCGCGCAGGGAAGTAACCGACAAACAACTGAAAGGAAACCTAATTGAAATCGCATGAAACCTTCGAGACAGAACCGAGAGAGAGCAACAAGCCGCCAAACCACCAAGGAACGAACACCAGGACAGAGTTCCGGAAAAATAAATCCTCGCCATTCGGTCGTTCCAGCGGATCAGGATACGCTCCCCAGCAGCCCAGCGAAACAACCCACCTAGACGGCGCTGCATGTGGAATTCTTGAACAACGATCCCAAACCGGCCCAGTGACAAGGGGACGACCCCCTGGTAATAACAGGATATGTAGGACAAACCAAGATACACAGGGTTTACGTAGATGGAGGCACCGCGGCGGACATCCTTTATGAGAACTGCTTCAGGTAACTTCCCCAAGTAATCAAAGATGGTCTTAAACCTGCAAATGGGAGGTTAGTAGGATTTACTGGCCACAGCATATGGCCACTGGGAATCCTCCCGGTCCCTTTCACGTTACGAAGCTATGACAACAAGGTCAAGAAAACGGTCCTAATTGAATTCGTGGTCGTACGAACGCCTTCCGAGCACAACATTCTACTTGGGAGACCCGGCCTGCTAAAATTTGGAGCTGTGGCGTCGATAGTATACGGCACCCAAAAATTTCAGACGCCAGAAGGACCCCCCACAGTGATCGCCAGCATATCCAAGCCTTTGGAATGCTGCCAGATACTCCAGCCGACGAAACTCACCCGAGACCCGAAACACCCGAGGCTGGAGGCAAGCGACACCAATGTGGTCATAAACCCAGACTACCCGGAACAACTAATTAAAATAGGGACAACTTTTCCAAGAGAAATACGAAGCAAACTGATAACCCTCCTCCAACAATACAAACAAGTATTTGCATGGAAACCTACAGACATGGTAAGCATAGAAAGAGAAGTCATCGAACACAGTCTTAACATCCAGCCGGGGAGCACACCAGTAAAGAAAAAAAGCGGGGGCAAGCGGGAGAGCGTAATGAAGCCATCAACAAGGAGGTAACAAAGCTAGTCCAAGCGGGAATCCTGAGGGAGGCAATATTCCCCACATGGATTGCAAATCCCGTGATGGTCAAAAAGTCTGATGGCAGCTGGCGCATATGCATCCACTACAAAGACCTCAACAAAGATTGCCCAAAAGACAGCTATCCGTTACCGGAGATAGACCAGAAGATCGAGTCACTCCACGGTTTTCGCTAGAAGTGTTTCCTAGATGCTTACAAAGGCTATCACCAGATCTTGATGAAAAAGAGGACGAAGAGAAGACAGCATTCTACAAAAACCACGGAACGTTCTGCTACCAAAAAATGCCGTTCGGACTAAAGAACGCAGGCGACACATACCAACGGCTGGTAGATCGAATATTCGCTCCCCAAATCGGCCGTAACATCGAAGTATACGTAGAAGACATGGTGATTAAAAGCAGAAATGGCCCCAACCTACTGGAAGACATACAAGAAACACTCATCACTCTGGAAAGAACCAAAATGAGGCTGAACCCAGCTAAATGTACCTTCGCCGTAGAAGAAGGACAATTCCTGGGATACTACATCACTAACGATGGAATCCAGCCCAACCGTGCAAAGTACAGGACCTGGTGGAAACAACGATCCCAGTCACGCTGAAAGACATGCAGGGCCTGAACAGAAAGCTAACAGCACTGGGGAGATTCGTAGCGAAATCAGCAGAAAATGCAATACCGTTGTTCAACATCTTAAAGGGTGATGTCAACAAAAGCGGCTTCAAATGGACCCCCGACGCCGACTGGGCATGGCAGCAATTGAAGAAAGTCCTAACCACCCTACCAACACTATCTAGCCCAGTTGCTAGAGAGACACTAATAATGTATTTGTCAGCCTCCAGAGAAGCCATCTCGGCAGTACTTGTAATAGAACGAGAGAACAAACAGTCGCCAGTGTACTTTGTGAGCAGGCCGCTGCAAGGACCGGATGTCAACTACTCAACTTTAGAAAAGTTAGTGCTTGCTTTAATATACGTAGCAAGACGCATGCGGCGATACTTCCAAGCCCACAAAATCGAAGTAAGAACGAGCCAACCGCTCAAGTAAATAATGATGAAGCCGGAAACATCGGGAAGACTAGCAAAATGGGAAATCGAGCTCGGCGAACACGACATCGAGTATCGCCCATGAGTAAGAATCAAAGGACAGGCACTGGCAGACTTCTTACTATAAGTGCCGGAATCAGAAGGCAAAAAGTGCAACACGATAACCGCACCAGAAAAAGAAAGCACAACTTGGACACTACACACAGACAGCGCAGCCGGAAAGGAAGGCTGCGACACGGGGCTAATCCTCCAAACCCCCCAAAGCGAAGAAATGACGTACGTGCTGAGGTTTGACTTCCAAACCTCCAACAACGAGGCAGAGTACGAAGCCTTACTCACCGGTCTGCGCCTAGCAACGGAAAACGGAGCCAAAGACATAAAAGTTCTCAGCGACTCCATGTTGGTAACAAACCAGGTAAATGGAATATACGAGGCGCGAGATCCCAGAATGAAACGATACGTGGAAATAGTAAACAACATGGCCAAACTATTCGACACATTTACCATTGAACAAATACCAAGGTAGGAAAATCGGAGGGCCGACGCATTGAGCAAACTAGCATCAACATCTTTTGACCACCTGACAAAAAAGGTACTCGTGGAAGTACTCAAGGAATGGAGCATAGACGAAACCCAAGTCAAAGAAATAACGAACGAAGGAACAGCATGGATGACCCCAATTATCGACTACATCAAACACGGGATCCTGCCAGAAGATGAAACACAGGCCAGAAAAATCAGAATCAAAGCCCCCCAGTACTCCATCATGGAGGGGAGGCTATACAAGAAAGGGTACCTTGTCCCATGGCTGAAATGCATAACCAGCTGGGAGGGACATGAAATTCTACAAGAAACACACTCTAGAGATGCTGGCGCACACGAAGGTGCAAGGGCCCTAACGGGAAAGATACTACGAATGGGCGTGTACTGGCCAGAAATCCAGCAGGACGCAGCGGAGCTAACAAAGAAATGCGTTGCATGCCAGACATTTGCACCAGTCCAGAACCTACCCTCCGCCCAACTGACAAGTATGGCAGGTCCATGGTCGTTCCACCAATGGGGGATAGACATAGTAGGCCTTTCCCGGAAGCACCCGGAAAAGTGAAATTCCTAATAGTGGCTATGGATTACTTCACGAAATGGATCGAAGTCGAGCCTGTAGCCAACATCTCAGGAAGGTCAATCATCAAGTTCATGTGGAAGTCCATCCTTACCCGATTTGGCATACCAAGAACCCTAGTCAACGACAACGTGCTCCAGTTTGCCGAGAATCCCTTCAAAGGGTGGTGCGCCGATAGACAAATTCACCAACGATTCGCCTCTGTGACACATCCGCAAGCCAACAGCCAAACAGAAGTCTCAAACAAGACAATAGTGAACGGAATCAAAAAACGACTTGGCAAAGCACGTCAAACTTCAGATTTTAAGGCCTTTCCACTGCAAAAAAAAAAAAAAAAAAAAAAAAACACTTGAATTAGATCTACAAAATGATTGACTCAAATAGATGGTCATCATCATTCCACTAATCCGTTGTTACTTTACTGATTCATTCAAGGCATAGACTCCCTCATCATTCCACTAATCCGTTGTTACTTTACTTGAATGTCGGAGCGCCCTCCCGGGACCTCCTCCAGGAGCGCGACTAACGGTCATTTTCCTCTCTGCTGTGATCTCAGGCTCTCAAGACTATCAGAGTATCCTCCTTGCACTACCCCAGAGTCTGAAGTTATAACAATATACGTAATCAATAGTCAGTTATATTTTCAAGTCATTATTTCTTCTGTAATACCTTGTGTACTCAAAAAGTTGGAGTAATTTTATATTATAGAACGTTTATTTAACATTAAACTTGATAAAAAAATCATCTAAATTTCTTTTTATTAATATTAAACTTACATACGCAAGAATTGAGAGTGTTACAACTAGAGAGAAAGAGATAACGGCAATCGAGTGGTAGGATAGCAAACAAGTATCTTGTTGAAGGTTGCTATGGTTAACAACTTATATGTTAAGTTTAATTACAAGTTCTTCTTATTATAGTAATTGAATTTTGGTTAAATTATAAAGCAATATATTTAGGGTAAATCTATACATACCCTCTTATAATCTAGTTGTATCCCTCCTGATTTGATTTTTTTTTTTTTTGTATATTTTGTTTGTTTATTGTTTTTTTCTTTTTCTTTTTCTTTTTCTTTTTCTTTTCCTTTATTAATAGTTTTTTATTTGTTATTATTATTATTATTATTATTATTATTAGAAAAACAATAATAATGTATTTAGTTTTTATAATTTTTACGTTTTGGTAACAATAAACAATGCTTTTTTAAGTAATTACAATACAACGAATAACGTTTATAATTTTATAAAATTATGTCAAATTATATCAAAATGGTTATGTCAAATTTGAACGAATGTCAAATTAATGAATTTAGCTTTTTTATTTTTACGTTTTAGTAACAATAAACAATAGTTTTTTTAATTAGTTACAACATAATAAATGACGTTTATAATTTTATAATATTTTGTCAGATTATATCAAAACGGTTATGTCAAATTCGAACGAATGTATAAAAAATAACACTATAAATAATAATAGCAATGCAATGTTTGGTCCAATATTACAATTGCACGGTACGTTATATGGATAACGAACATAAACATTTTGTCGAACGTTATACAACGTTTTCTATTCAGCAGAATGTTCTGATCTGTACGCATGCACAAAAGCCTGGACAAACGGAGATGGTGTACAACTTGGTCGACGGATCAAGAATGACGGTTTCCGTCTAATAATAACGTGAATTTCGATTACCTATAAACGGTATAACCCGAACGATTTTATAAATAATAAATTATACATACAACCACTTGATTTATAAACGACCGGATAAATTCAAACGACGAAAAGAAAGCATTAGATTATCAATAAACACGAACAATTATAATTTTATAAAATCTAATAATAATAATAATAAATGAAAAGACAACAAAAGATAAAATTAGAATAAAACAAATCAATTAATCAAATCACGAAGATATATTAATTAAAAAACTAATTTATTTAAAATCTTTTTTGACTTAATAATTTTAAGATAGATACAATATAAAATAGAGGTATTTATAGCATAATCCTATAGTTATTTTTGTCACTGCTTTTATATCAATTATTGGATAAACTACATGTGTAACGATTCTTGTATATAATAAATAAAAAAAGCTAAATAAATTAGTAAAAAGTTCACTTAATTCCAATATTATAATAAAATTCTTGTAAGTTTGTGATATACATAAGTAAATGCCATCTGTATACACAACACACCAATACCGGCGGCTAACACAACACACCAGAACCGGCGGCCTGGCGAAAGTCACAAAAAAAGTAACTAAACAAGTCAAAAGTCAAGCCAACAAAGAGATATGTTTCTCCGGTAACACAAACCATCACCAGAAAAAATGACACCGCCGTTGCCACCGCATATCCTCTCCTTCTTCGTCTTCATCTTCCTCACCTCAGTCGTAAGTTCACAACAGTTCTTGACTTCCGAGCAAACCACCTTGCTTAACCTCAAGCAACGGTGGGGAAATCCACCGTCACTAGCAAATTGGAACTCCACCTCATCACCTTGCAGCTGGCCAGAGGTTCAGTGCCGCAACGGCTCCGTCACCGAGCTGAAACTTGACAGCAAGGAACTCACCGGACCTATACCGCCGTTTATCTGCGACCTCGGCAACCTGGAAAGCATGTCTCTCCGTGACAATTATTTCACCGAGGAATTTCCTAAGGTCTTCTATAATTGCTCGAAGTTGGTTGAGCTTGATATCTCACAGAACGTGTTCTTCGGCAGGTTGCCGGACGACATTGACCGGCTATCAAAACTCACGTTCGTAGATTTTGGGGGTAATAACTTCACCGGCGACATACCTCCAGCTATCGGGAATCTTTCAGCGTTGACTTCGTTGTCTTTGTATCAGAATTTGTTTAATGGTACTATACCTCCGGAGATCGGAAACTTATCCAATCTGGTGACATTAGGTATGGCGTATAACGAATTTGCAGATCCAGTGATGCCGCCGGAGTATGGAAATTTGAGCAATTTGAAGATTTTGTGGATGACGGAAACTAATCTGATTGGAATGATACCAGAATCATTATCGAATTTGGTCAGTCTCCGATCGTTAGATTTGAGTATGAACTACTTGGAAGGTGAAATTCCTCCTGGATTGTTCCTCTTAACAAATTTGGATACAATGTTTCTGTACCTGAACAAATTATCCGGCAACCTTCCTTCGGTCATTCAGTCTACGAATTTGACTCAAATCGATATCGCCATGAACAAGTTGAACGGTTCAATTCCTGATGATGTTGGAAATTTGCAGAAGCTGGAGGTTTTGAATTTGTACTCGAATCAATTTTCCGGAGAGATTCCAACGAGTATTTCTCAAATTCCAACACTGAGGATCTTCCGGGTCTTTAGAAACAAGCTCACCGGAGAAATACCACCGGAGTTTGGACTTCACTCCAAACTTGAATCATTTGAAGTATCCGAGAACAACTTCACTGGAAAGTTGCCTGAGAATTTGTGCGCCGGAGGTGCTTTGACAGGCGTGATTGTTTTCTCAAACAACCTCACCGGAGAGATACCGAGATCATTCGAGAGCTGTGTCAGGGTTAACAGTATCCAACTCTATAACAACAACTTCACCGGTGAGATTCCTCCGCGAGTTTGGACGTTATTAAATCTTTCAAGCTTGAGGCTCACTGGAAACTCGTTTTCCGGTGAGCTTCCAGGTAAAGTCGCGTGGAATTTATCTCGATTAGAAATCGATAACAACAAGTTTTCAGGTCCAATTCCGTCAGCAATTTCGTCGTGGGAGAAGCTCAATGTGTTCAAAGCTAGTAATAACTTGCTTTCCGGCGAAATCCCGCGTGAACTCACTACACTTTCAGAGCTAACCGATCTTTATCTCGACGGAAATTCATTTTCCGGTGAATTTCCGTCACAGATAAAGTCCTGGAACTCGCTAACCATTCTAAATCTGGCCGGAAACAAACTTTCCGGCCAGATTCCAGCTTCACTCGGTTCTTTACCAAATCTTCTTCAACTTGATCTCTCGGAAAACCAATTCTCCGGCCAAATCCCACCTCAATTGAGCAATTTAAGATTCACCAACTTAAACTTATCTTCCAACAAACTCACCGGACAAATCCCTTCCGAACTCGATAACTCCGTTTATCAAAACAGTTTCTTGAACAATCCAAACCTCTGTTCCAATTCCCATATCTCCAACCTCCATAACTGTTACACCAAAAGCTCGAGGAAGAAATTCTCGCCCAAAATCATCATCCTGATAATCATTTTATCATCTTTGGTTCTCCTCCTCGCGATCCTCTTCGCATTGTTCATGTTCCGCGACCGCCTAAAAAAGAATCCTAAACCTAAACCGAATCGAACAACATGGAGACTGATCTCGTTCCACAATCTTGATTTCACCGAAGAAAACATTTTATCATGTATGACCGACGCCAATCTAATCGGTTCCGGTGGTTCCGGGAAAGTTTACCGAATCAGCGTCGGTCCGCCCCGCGGTTTCGTCGCCGTGAAACGGATTTTCAACAAAAAACTCGACCGGAACCTCGAAAACGAATTCTCTTCCGAGGTTCAAATATTGGGTTCCATTCGCCACTCAAATATCGTGAAACTTCTATGTTGTCTTTCGAACCCTAACTCGAAACTGCTGGTTTACGAATACATGGAGCACCAGAGCCTCGATAAGTGGTTACATGGGAAGAAGAGGAAACCGGAGCCTGGTTTGGACCCGCATTTCGTGTTGGACTGGCGGCGGCGGTTGCAGATCGCCATTGGCGCCGCCCAAGGGCTTTGTTATATGCATCACGATTGTTCGCCGCCGATTGTGCATAGAGATGTGAAGTCGAGTAATATATTGTTGGATTCCGAGTTTAAAGCAAAGATTGCGGATTTTGGACTCGCACAGATCTTAGAGAAGCAAAAACCAGGCGACGATAATATGGCATCGATCGTTGGCTCATTGGGTTACTTTGCTCCCGGTAAGAACTCTTTTAACGTTGTCTTCGTTGTTGGTCTCGCAAACAAGTGTAACATGAAAAACCGAAACCTAAGAAAAATTCGAGAGAATAATAAATGGATAATTTTAAACTTTTTATTTTATATCAATTTGGTCCCTTATGTTTTTCCTTGCTTCTTATGGGCTTAAGGTTTCGAAAACCAGGCAATAGGGGAAAATTTTAAATAAATCTGAAAAAGTTGAGGGACCATTTGGGTGCATTTTCAAAACGTTATGGGGATATTGTAGCAAATTCTTTTGCTACATTCAGTTGTATAAACATTAAGCCTCTAGACAGCAAAGAAAAAACTTAAGGGACCAAATAGATGCAAAATGAAAAGTTTGATGGGTTACTGTAGCATTATCTCGAATAATAAAATATACACCATGTTTGATTGCAGAGTACGCTTACACAACAAGAATAAACGAGAGAATAGATGTATACAGCTTCGGTGTGGTACTACTCGAACTAGTAACAGGAAAAGAGCCAAATGGAAAAGATGGTGAACTAAACCTAGCCGAATGGGCATGGAAGCACCATGGAGAAAGTGACTCCATTGTTGGGGTTTTTGATTCGGATATCAAAGATTCTGATACTTACATGGAGGAGATGAGCACTGTGTTTAAATTAGGGCTCATTTGCACGAGTACATTGCCTTCCAGTAGGCCATCAATGAAGGATGTTCTTGAGATTCTTCGAAGGTGTAATCCATTTGATGAACTCCCGGAAGAGATGAAAGAGGGAAGAGATGAGTTTGATGTTGCACCTCTTCTTAAAAGAGAACGATATGTTACTAGGCCCGATGAAAATGATGGTGTCCTTGTTGCTCAAGTGTGATATTGATGTGTATATGTTTTTAATCTATGTTATGTGTATGTATACATGTATTATGTATATATATATATATATATATATATATATATATATATATATATATATATATATATATATATATATAGAAAAACAGCGACATGTTAACAATGTTTAATTAGTGATTACATAGAAATCGATATAAATAGCGATATAGTAGTGAGAAAGAAACGATGCATTATAAGCAACATAAATAGGTGTCAATGTGAGATTAGTCCATTTGGTACAGGCTTTGTCCTCTTAGACAGAAATTGTTATGATTAACGAAAGAGCATTGAGCATTTTTAGCTATATCGAACATGAAGCACCTTATATATACATGTTTATTGAATAACAAGGTCGAATTAAAACACAAGAACCAATTAAACACAAAGTCATAATAACATTTTCTACAATAAACAAGATGCATTAAATTCCAAAACGGTCACATGAACATGACAACCATAACAGAAAAGTTGTAAAGTCTAAAGAAAAAACCAACGAGCCCGCCTTTCGGCTACATTACACACTACTCCGACTTCTCAGTACTAATGCCATTGCACTACGTACAACAAACACCGGGACCCGCACGAAAAAGTTGATGCTCTCCGATCTAATTCCACTCTCAATAATTTACGCCGTTGATTCCAAGCTCAACCTAACCACCATAGAAAAAAAAAAAAGATCATATGAAAAAAGAAAAATCGCCCACATGGCCCCCCACCAACCTACAGGTACAGGTACAGGTACATTAGTGATACCTTATTGCAGACGGCTGCATTGATTCGGTATTTGCTCCATCTTCAGACTCCATTGCCACCTTTTGTGCAATTGAAGACTGCAACAATGTAAGCAAATAAGAGGAAAACAAAGTACATTGCCTATATTGGAATGGAATGGAATGTTATAAACTCACCTCACAAGCAAGCTCTTCAATTCCGGAGTTCACCGGAATGCTACCCTCCGCAATTCCCGGACTTCCAAACGACGTTTGCTTCGGTTTTCCAATCCCAGAAGCATCATGCTTCCTCTTGAAACGCTTTTCGGATGACGGGGAACTCGAGCCTTCAGGAGTGTGCTTTAATTGTCGTTGACGTTTATACCCTTCGGGGAAAATGTATGCCGGGAGTTGTCTCCTGCGTACATGAGACACAAAAATGTCCATTCCGGGTCTCCAAAGGTTGTAACTGTTTACTCCTTGTTTAAACTCGTCGACTGTTGCCCGGATATCGAATTGTTGACCTTCTTGAACTTTGACTCCGGGTTGCCTTTGAAGGCCCATAAAAAACGCACAATGGGAACACGGTTTTGATGTGTCGATGTACTCGTTTGGAAACGGGTGGCATTGTAACATCCCGTCTGTATCGCGTTCGATCTGAAAAGAATGAAAAATGAAAAAAGAGATTAGAGTTTGCTTATTTTTTTACGTAAGTGTTGTATGAAATATGAAGTAACCTTCAAAGTAAGTAATCTAAGGCGGGATTCCACCCAACCTCTCCATGCAAGAAGATCGTCCGCATCTGCAGCTACAATGTCTACCTGCAAGTAGTTTTTATACGACTCGAAAAAAAGTGACGGCTCAAAAAGAGAACTCCAATTTGCTTTGTTCAACTCGATCTCCTAAATTCCATTCAAAACCAAAACAAAAAAAAAAAACATCAATTGTAGACAAAATGAAAACATCGAAAATTTTAGTAACCGGCAAATTGTAGGAAATAGCAACGTACTTTATTTATTTTTACCGATATAGACAATGCAATTTATTTCTTACCATGATAGCAATGTAGTTGCAATTTCTTCACCCATAATAGCAACTTACTTACATTTTTTACCAATAATAACAATATGTAAAAGATGGAACTAATATATTGCTATTATGGGTAAAAAAAATAAAGTAAATAAAAAATGAACGAGTTTTAGAGATTTTACTTTTACCTCGCAAACTTTATTTCCAAAGAGAAACTGTTCAACCATAACACGGAGGGTACTTGCGGAAACATTGTAACTAGAGTTCATGCATGGGTATGCCGGGGTGATGATGGGCATGAGATGGGTCCGGTCACGGGACCACTTCCGTGGGTCCCACACGTTGAATCCAAGATCATCCTCTTCGATTGGGCATAGCATGACGGGGTTTGGCCAACGCCAATTTGTATAGACTCTGAAAAAACGGGAAACCAGCATACTAGGGATTGCATTCGGATAAAGCTGGCATACCTGAGCAACTAATAGAGCCCAATTCACACCACCAAGAAACCCCGTAACCTAATCAACAACGTGATTGTAAGTAAGTAAAAAACACAAGACTATGTTACGCTTTTAGTCCCTGCGTTTGCTATTGTGTTTGCTATATCGATTTTTTTGGATATGGGGGTATTCTTGTTTTTCCTAGTTAGGCTGGGTGCTAGTTAGGTATGCATAAGAGATCAAAAGTGATGAGACAATTAGCTATTGGTTTCTGTTAGAACTTGGTCTTTAGAGAGACTGTCCTCTCGAAAGGCAGTAGTTGTAACCTTTTAATTCTACTCTATTCACTTGTATTAAATGAATAGAGTAGAATCAAAAGGTTACAACATAATATTTTGCCTTTCGAGAAGACAGCATATCCAGGAACTAAGAACAACAGAACTCAACAGCTAATTGACTCATCAGTTTTGATCTCTTATGCATACCTAACTAGCACCCAGCCTAACTAGGAAAAACAAGAATACCCCTCTTGAACCATATCCAAGAAACGATATACTGATATAGCATAGGGACCAAAAGTGTAAATTACTCGATATACAATGCCAACAAAAAGCTAGCATAGAATCAAATCTTACATTTGAATAAACGCCACGCCTCTTAGCCCAAAACTTTAAACATCTGAGTGTCGTGCAGAAGTTCTACAATTTTTACACACGGTTGAATAGATGTCAAATAAATTATAAATAATGTATTAATAGATATAAATATGGACCACAATACATGCCTCTACATTTGGAACAAGTTTAAGTATTTGATCAGCAACCCGACATCCATTAAGACTTCGCACCGTTTTCTCATCCGTGTTGTACAAAACGGAATTATGAGAGATGTCCAAATCCTGTCACAAGTTAGTTTCACAAACAAAAAAACCAAACTCAAACACATAAAACGATTTATTTGTACCTTATTATATCATCTCACAAATGCATAAACCAAGGACTATTATGAAGAGTAACAATATCTAGGGGCAAATAAGTAAACTGGAGTAGGGAAATACAAAACATATAAAAAAAACTTGGTACTTACTTCTGGAACAATCAATAGAGATACGCTTGCATAAAGAAGATCAATGGATATTCCTTGAAACTTGAACTTCATTACGGGAACATGTGCATCATTAACTGGCTGAAGATCCGAAACTTCTTCCATTTCCAATAGAATATTATGCAATATAACGAAAAAATCATGCTGAAAAAATGGGAAATTTGGTTAAAACATAAATATAACAATAGGAAAATGTTGAGATAAATTTGTTAAATCACCTCTCGAGTCACATATGATGGCCCAATGCATAGTGTATCGATATCAGCATTAGGACCATGTACCTACAACAAAAATGGATCATTGTTTTATCAAGATTTATTTTAAAATAAATTCATGAAATGTTTATGATGGAATGGAATCACAACGAACAAAGTAATGGGTACAAACAAGAAGCGGTGTTGACTTTTTAAGTTACAAATTATAGATAGTTACAATGTATATGGACACAAACAAGATAACATTTTATAAATTTAAAAAAAAAAAAAAAAAAAAAAAAAAAAGTCAAATAAAGTCAACATCTTACCCCTAGGCGATATGACCCAAAGGTACGGACAATACCATTTGCCTCCTCAACCATTTTTTCTGTGTACCCTTTTTGGCGGGTTAATTGCTTCACCCAATCTTTGATAATCTGTAAAAAAATATATTACAAATAAATAGCGTCAAAAGAAAAGATTTACAAGATTATGTCTGAAACAGAATAGGACTAAATGAAAAAAATAGCAACTTACTTTTATTTATTTGTGGATTTATGGATTATAACATCCTACTTTCATTTCTCTTTTTCACAAGATTATACTTTGAACATTTTTTCTTATCAAGTTTATAACATGGTAATTTCGAATTTTTTTCTTATTAAAAAAATCCACTCAATGATGTATTTGGAAGAATATTTCTCAATGTACATGTTGTGATAGGAAGGAATGAAAGTAGTATGATATATTAAACAAATTAACGAAAGTACGTTGCTATTTTTTGCATTTAACCGAATAGAATATAAAAAACACGAGTGAATTACCAGATCTAAACGACGAAGAACCTCTTCTCTCCTTGCGGTTTCTTCTGTACTCTCATATATCCCTGAGTCCATCAAAAGCTTACAACAAATACAAGAAAAATAATCACTGAAAAGTTAGAAGAAAAACTTGGAAGTCACAAATAAATTTAATTAGAAAAAAGTCAAAAACCAGAGTGTACCTTTTCCAAGAGTGCATTCCTGTGAAGGTCAGCCTCAGTGGGTCCCGCATATGATATCGGGTTCATCACACCATACTTCTTCTTCTTCACATCCGCCTTCTGTGACGGTGGTGTTGGTGAAGAACCATTTTCTCTCTCAGACCCCACCATCTCAAAGCAACCAAAACTCTACAACAAACCTAAATGAATAACAAACTAACACGTTTACCTAAAAAAATCACAAAAACTTTCAACACTAAATGTAACAAACTGATAACTGTTTTGTGCCACTGAGTGAGGATGTTATAATCAACAAAAGGAATTGAAATAGAAGAGTGAGATTCAAAACCCTAAAAGCATAAACATCAATTGTCGTAGGTTATACCCTGAAAACCTGCGAACTAAGGTTGATAAACCTCGAAAAGAACCCTAACTAAGATATTTAGCAACAGTAAATCAAAATCCCAAAAACAAACTCGAATTATTAAGTCGAATCAAGTAACGGAACTTAGTAGAATTCACCAGAAAACATTTTCGTTGAAGAATTAACAATAAAGCGGTGAAAAATTGGGCAATCACTCAACTGAATCATATCTAAACCGTTGCTAACGATTACGCATACATAGGAAACAGAGAAATGGATCTAAGCACGACTTTTTCCAATGGCAAACAGAGAAAGATTTGTGGGGGACCTGAGGGAGAAGGACGTCATCTGGTGCATTGTAACCAAGCGGCGAACCGGATTGGAACCGTCTTGAGGTTGAATTTTCCGGTGGTTTTTCTGATTTGAGTTTTGCGGACTGAAGTCAAAGTCTTAATTGCACCGATTGTGTCTTAGGCTCTTAGCTGTACCTTTTCTCTTCTCAATATGTGTTATATTATTTCAAAAACTTACCCTTCTTCATTTTCTTTTTCAACTTTGGGCACGAAAGTTTTGTCTCTTGTACAAATAGCCTTTTCATGAGCATTACTTGAAATCAAATCTATTTTATGTATTCTCTATTTATAAAACTTATGTGAATCTAAGAAAATATTTCTCATATACAAAAAACAGTTTAGTAAGTTGGATTAACGTGTTCCTAAAAATGGTTAGTGATATTATCTTAGAATAGATAAGAAAGATAAGTGTTATTTTCTATGTGGTCGTGGTCGATCTAACGACATACATGTAGCAAATAAATCAAAATGTCCCTATATCCAATAAGATGGTACTCAAGCTTAAACCTAAACCTGAGAAGTTACTTTGGATTTTGCATATGGCTATCGTTAAGACAAGTGTGAATGGATATTATTTAGGAAGATACAATTTACAATGAAAATGTACCCAATGTAATTAGTATGAAATCAATGACCAATATTTAGTTATTATAGTTTCGGCGAAGGAGTTGGTTTAAAATGGTTCGATTTGCGTGATGGATAGAATACTTTTGTTGTGTTATGACAACTATTATCTATCGATCTATAATTGTAGCAACTGAGAAAATAAACATAGTTGTTTTTTACATCAGATAAATAAAGTGCACTCATTTCAAACGTAGAACTTTGGTTGATGAATAAATTTCATGTAGCTCGTAAACCTTAATTAAATATAACTTTGTTTTACTTAATGTAGAATTGTTAAGAGTAAATTCCATAAAAGACATTAACTTTTCAAAAAAAAATCGATTTTGAAACTGTTTTTTTTTTTCAATTTTAGTCACTAGGTTTTTAATTTATTTCATAAAAGTCACTATCCTTTTATGGAATTTACCCAATTTTTAATATAAAATACAAAGTAAATTGGATAATCTAATATTAATTTCCATGATGTTATGAAAAACTTAGATGGTGAAGGACATTTACAAAGCTATTGAAAGGCAGTAAAAAAAATATAAGTGATACTTTCGTAAAAGTATTTTTCCGTGAAAATTTCCGTTCACGGGGTTTCAAAACCTTAGTAATATAGAAGGATTTATGAAATCCTATGAACAAATAATATTATTATACTCTATCAAACAAAGGATTTAAATGTATTTCCATTCCAAATCAATACAATACTTTTTAAGCAAATCATCCCCTCCCCCCCCCCCCCCCCCCCCCCCCCCAAAATATTTGGATTTTCATTCTTATAAAATTATAACATCATCCCATAATCAATGATTTTTTTAAATAAATATACAAGAAAACACTTTACTATTTCCTTGTAAATTTTTTTAAAATGTTGCTTTGAAATCATTTGTGAAACCTAATTTATTTGAAATGCATAGGAGACAAAAGGAAAAACTATAAATATGTTTATCACACTTTTATGGTTGCTGATATCCAAAACAGGGTTTGCATTTTGGAAATGGTTGATTACAAGAAAAAAAATATCAAACCATAATAAACTAATAATCACTTTAAATAAACAACCTCAAACTCCCCTTACTCCAACAAAAACATACAAACAAGTCACAAAAACATACTCTTCGGGTAACCCACATCAAATCCGTGATATTATAGTATTCTAATAAGACATACATAAACTTTACATGGAATGATCATTTTTCTAGATTAACATCAACACCGTGGACACTAGCTCACAACCAAAAACTCCCCCTTTTGGAATATATATCTAATTACATCCTTTCCGATCAACCCTCAAAAATATAATATTTGCAATAAGTCAAACCTAAGGTCTTCATCGGGTAGATTGCCACTTGTAACTAATAGAAGACCACTAAAGTTTATACCCCGCCACATTTCATGTTTATTTAGAACATGGCATGATTCCAAAAGAAAACAATATGCCATCCACCGTATTACGCAGGTACACACTAGTCAAGACGGGAAACAACTACATTATTAGATTCCAATTCCTATCATAATGATTCAATCTATTCCAAATATGTAACAACTAATTTTCATTCCAATTTTTTTTTTTTTTTTTACTAATTCCATCACCACAAGAAAACATTACTTTCCATCATTTGAGTAAGAGCACATCCTAATATACATCCCTTCTTAACCCTATCCCTTTCAAAAAGAAAATCATCTTCATACAAACAAAAAGCTCATACAAAATAGCCAAAAAGTGCATAAACATCACGTATTCGTACAATCCGGTCCTCGTGGCTCATCCGAATTGGTCATTGTTGTATCGGCACTACTGCAAGGAACTAGAAGCGAGACTGTCGATGAAAAGCCGCGGCTTTCACCAACCGAACTGCCAGGTGGCACGGCCTCGATTTCTTGCAACGATACAGATCCCTCGTCAAAATCGAGTTTGGTGGGGGCATTTTCGGTATTTTTAGTTTCGGGAAGGGAAGTAGGGTCCGCATTTGTTACGGTGGTAGTCGATGGAGTAGTAGTCTCTTTTCCACTGGAAACTCCAACCATGTCCTTGCCTACACCTGACATCACAACAAAGCTATAAACCGAGAGAAGTGGGGTCCGCATTTGTGTGTGTTTGTGTGTGTGTGTGAGAGAGAGAGAGAGAGAGAGAGAGAGAGAACCTGTGTGAGAAGTGACAAGAGAGTGCATGGTGGGAGTTGTGGGGATAGAAGAACTTCCACCACCCTTCTTCATCTTTGACTGCAGTCAACATGTTTACTAAAAAGTCAAACATTTGACAAACAATGTCATCTCCAATGTGTTTTAAAAAGACAGACTTGTAAAGTCTATTTTAAAGCTAACGCATTTTAAATAAGGGCTAAATTCCAAAAAAAAAAAAAAAAAGGATTTTCGTTTATTGTGTATTAAGTATTATAGCATCCTACTTTCACATCTGTCTATTACAACATTTAACTTTCAAATATTTTCTTATAAATGCATTATTCTTGAAAAATCTACACAATTCATAGCATTGTAGTATCAACTTATTATTATTATTATTATTAAAACAATACATTGTGTAGACTTTGTGAAGTACAATATTGTAATACGTTACGAATTTTGGCATTTAACCCTTAAAATAATTGACTCTTCAATTTACTCTATAATCTACCCAATTATAGCACAGCATTTTCAACTTTTTTTTTTCTTATATTTTAAAAAATCCACCTAGCAGTTAAAATTGCTTTGTATTTAGGCGATATTGCTATAATCATGTAGATTATTCTTAAAGTACAACGTTGTAATATAAAATGAAAGTAGGATGTTGTAAATAAATAAAGAGTAAATTACAGTTTTGTTCCTTGTGATTTACACCAAATTACAGTTTTGGTCCTAGTTTTGAAAATCTTGCACTATCAGTTTTGGTCCAGTTCTCTGAAGAGGATATTCCAAATCTTTCACTTTTGGTCCCTGTGGTTTCCAGATCTATCATTTTTGGTCCATGTGGTTTACACAAATGGTAACAGAGGGAGGGACCAAAAGTGAAATATTTGGAAACCATAAGGACCACAAGTGAAAGATTTAGAAACCACAGGGACCAAAACCGTAATTTAATCATAAATAAATAAAAGTACATTCCTATTTTTTTGCATTTAATCCTAAAAAACACATTTATATACCTTTACGTTCTCTTCACAGTACTTTATAATCAGGGACACGTTTGTGATACAACGTCCATGCAAAAGCGCGTAAGCCCACAAAAGAAGCTTCTTTTGAGTATTCATTTCAAGAATGTCAACCGAATGCAAGTTTGACTCAATATGTCCTTCGGTCAAAAGCTGACATGGCACAGCATAAAGATTTAAACACGATGGTAACACCGCACAAGACGAATCCCGATAAAAATTATACGCGGATCTAAGCAACATCGTAGCCGGTTCCAAATTTTCTTCTGAAGGTCTCTTAATTACAACATCCTTAATTTTCAGCAACAAAGAATTCCATTTATTTTCCATTATTTTCAAATGGTTTGTGTCTTCGAAAGTTGACTGCCATAATTGATCTGTAAGAATATCGATGCAAAGGAGTTGGTTGTTTGTGGGACCCGTATCGGGAAGAGTCGGGAGTTGGGGTTCGGTTAGAAATCGGGAATTTAGCGGTGTTATTGAAGCCATGTTGATGACTAGACATCGACACCATGACATGGAAACATGTTTATGAACTTTAGCGGAATTCGTGTTTGATAATTTTGGATTTTTTAAACGTTTTTTTATTTTTTCGTTTATACCCTCGAGTGCTTCTAACTTGCAGTTTTTCTCTAGGATTTGGATGTACTTGAAGAGATACCTGCAACAAGGGCAAAATCGTCATTTTGATAAAAAAATTAGGGTAAATTACAGTTTTGGTCCCTGTGGTTTACACTTTACACCAAATTACAGTTTTGGTCCTAGTTTTGAAAATCTTGAACCAGTAGTCTCTATGGTTTCCAAATCTTTCACTTTTGGTCGTTGTGGTTTCCAAATTTTTCACTTTTGGTCCCGATGGTTTACACAAACGGTAACGGAGGGAGTGGCCAAAAGTGAAAGATTTGGAAACCACAAGGGCTAAAAGTGAAAGATTTGGAAACCACAAGGACCAAAAGTGAAAGATTTGGAAACCACAAGGACCAAAAGTGAAAGATTTGGAAACCACAAGGACCAAAAGTGAAAGATTTGGAAACCAAAGGGACTACTGGTGCAAGATTTTCAAAACTAGGACCAAAACTGTAATTTTCTGTAAACCACAAGAACCAAAATTGTAACTTACTCTAAAAATAACAAATCGTTTGTTAACTAAGACAATTTATGAACGGAAAACGTTAAGGAACAGTAAAAAAGGAACGAAAAATGAAGAAAAGATTATTCTTTTGAACCATATCGGGAAAAAGTGATATAACAGAGGGACTAAAGTTGTAATTTTTTAGGGATGACTTACTTACCCGAATAAGCTGGTTTCGGATAATTCAGGGCACTTGATTTCAGGCAAACTGCAAATATCTGACCACAAATTCATCTGTTCTATGTACAAAGAGAACATTTTTTCTAGAAGATGTTCGAAAGCGGTGTTATCGATGTTTGTGTCGGTTTCGATTTTATTGATGGAGGTTGTTAGGGCCTTAATGTACCTCCCGAGAGCAATAGGAACAAGATCTTCAAGGCACAATGAGAACTGCGTTTGTATGTAATCAGGTAAGTCGGGATGAGGGCATTTACGTCTTTTGCACAGACAAGAGAACTGGTTTGGTGGGGCAAAAAGTTGCAAATTTTGTCCCGTTGACGTCATTTCTTCCTATTGTAGCATTCTACTTTGAAACGTATAGCCAATTATAGCAAGTCATTCAAATACAAACCAGTATTTGAATGCTATAATTCGACAGATTTTTCAAAGTATAATGTCCTAATAATTAAAGGGCAAATTACGAAAAAAGCACTATATTTTTACACTTTTTCTTGTTTAACCATCAAATTTTCATTTGTTCTAATAAAACCACCAATTTTTGGAAAAAATTTCAACCTGACCACTATGACCTAAAGAAGCCGGTAATAGTGGCTTCGATAAAACTTTTTACCAAAAAATGGTGGTTTTTCCGAATCTTAAAAATTGGTGGTTAAACCGAATTTTTTGCAAAATATAGTGCTTTTTTCGTAATTAGACCTAGATAATTTTTACACTTAATTTATATAATTACTGAAAAAACACTATATTTCATTACTTTTTCTGCTTAAACCATCAATTTTTCATTTGTTCTAATAAACCACCAATTTTTAGAAAAAAATTTAGCTTAACCATTATGACTGGAAGAACCCTTAGCAAAATGCTTAATTGTAGTAATATATAAATAAATAAATAAGAGCATACCCTTTTATCTGCACGAATAGAAATATAAGCGCGTTCAAGGGTAGTTATATCTCCAGTTTCTTCCAAGAGTTTCATGTAAAACAAAATATACTTCCGAATACAAGTTATGAATTTACGCGAGCTTTCTGCCAAATTAACTTCAAGAACTCTCCTATTCCCAGCTATGCCAGGTGTCTTGCGCCTGATTTTTTAGAAAATATTAAAAATAGATTCTAACAACTTTATGTTTCGAAAATATAATATTTTTTTTACCTTCCCTTTTTGACTGTACTATCGATCTCCCACATGTTGATTGTGAAACACGATCGAGAAGACTTGAAGCAAAATGAAAGTTCATCTTTTGCTTTTTCTAAATCCCCAATCTCGCCCTTTCTGTATAGCCCTTGAGCAAGCATATACCGCGCTTTGTGAAAATGTTTGAGGTCTCCTTCTATACAAATTTGTAGGGCAGATAGGCAATCGTTGTAAAGTACGTGCCACATGTCTCCTAAATCATGAGGGGTATTTTCGGGATTGGATTTATCAAGAATGTTCATAACCGTCTCCTTTGTTGTTTGACTAAAAGAATACAGTGCAGCAATCTGTGAAAGAAAGAACAATGACTAGGTTTATTATGATTTGTAAAAAGGTTAAATGCTTTTATTAATTTGTTTGTTGTAGCATTTTACTTTCATTTCTTCCTATTATAGCATTGTACTTTGAACATTCTACCCAATTGTGGCAATGTCCTCTGAATTCAAAGTAATTTTCACTGCTATAATTGGATAGATTTTTCAAAGTACAATGCTATAATGGGATAGATTTAAAAGTAAAATGTTGTAATAGAAAGAAGGGTTAATTACGAAAAAAGCACTATATTTTGCCAAAAGTTCGGTTTAACCATCAATTTTTAAAAGATTTGGAAAAAACCACCAATTTTTGGTAAAAAGTTCCATTGAAGCCATTATTACCAGTTTTTCCGGTCATAATGGTCGGGTTGAAATTTTTTAAAAATTGGTGGTTTTATTAGAACAAATGAAATTTTGATGGTTAAACCAGAAAAAGTGTAAAAATATAGTGCTTTTTTCGTAATTTGCCCTAAAAAGAAACAGGTTGAAATTTTTTCCAAAATTTGGTGGTTTTATTAGAACAAATGAAAATTTGATGGTTAAACCAGAAAAAGTGTAAAAATACATTACTTTTTTTGTAATTTGCCCTAGAAAGAAATGAAAGTACAATGCTATATAATACACAAAAAGATGAAACCTTTAAGGCTTCCTTGTCATTGTGACCACATGACCAGAGTAACTTCAAACGCGATGCATGCATTCTGTAAAATGGATCTACAGCTGATGGATTTAAAGCAATGGCTTTCTCATAATATGCAAATGATGTCTCACGTGAGTATTTTAGCTTTTCACTAAGTTTTCCCATGTAATATACATAAGACCAGTCTTCCCTGTTTTATTAAAAAAAAAAAAATTAGTCATACTGATAACAAAACTAGAGATGAAAAAGAACTGGAAATAACAATGTACTTTTGTGCAAAGGCTTTCTCAAAATGCCTCATGGAATTCTGACAGAACATTGTCCATTCGGTATCTTTTAGAGGTAGATTTAATCTTTGATCATAAATTGGTACAACATTTTGAAGGCCATCATAATACACCAGTGCTAATAAATCATGAATCTCTCCCTGAAATCATTTGAATTTGTTTAAGTGGTTGAAACATGGTTGCATAATTCATAGTGATAATAAAAATAATAATAATATAATTAAATTAAAATGGCAAACCTGCTGGACAGGTGTTTTTGCTAAAGCCAAAGTCATTAACAAACATCGCCTACTCCTTCTTCGACTCGTATCAACTCTCTGAGCAAAAGATGCATTCTTTTTCCAGCCTGTAACATTTATCTGCTTACTGCCATCATTCAGCATCAAGTCCACTTCCTGCAAATTAAATTTAATTTACAAATTACAGGAAAATGTAATTTTTATCGCTTTATGCAACTAAAAAACCGGAAAGAACAAAAAGAAAATGTAAAGATGTTACCTCATCATAAATAGTAGCAAGATGTTGCCAGCTTTCTAAACGTGTTGGATTAAATAGTAAATCATATTTAAAAAGGTTTGCGGTTTGTTGTACAAATTCTTCACCTTCTTTAGTCAAAACAAATCCAGCCCATTTATCGGTTGCACTCATTTCCTCTGACTGTGCAAGAAGAAAGTACAAGTTGCGGTATACATCCATATACGGTTCAGACCTACAAAAGGAACACAACATCATGTAACAAACTATTTAGAGTAAATTACAGTTTTGGTCCCTGTGGTTTTCAAATCTTTCACTTTTGGTCCCTGTGGTTTCCAAATCTTTCAATTTTGGTCGCTATGGTTTACATAAACGAAATAGAGGGAGGGACCAAAAGTGAAAGATTTAGAAACCACACAGACCAAAAGTGAAAGATTTGGAAACCACAGGAACCGTTAGTGCAAGATTTTTAAAATTAGGACCAAAACTGTAATTTGGTGTAAACCACAGGGACCAAAAATGTAATTTACTCAACTATTTATATAAAAGGGCTAAATGCACGAAACAGCAACATTTATTTGTGTATTATAGCATCCTACTTTCACTTTTTTCTATTGCAGCATTGTACTTTCAGTTTGTTTTCTTATTAAGCCATTGTACTTCGAAAAATCTACGTTACTATAGCATTATACTTTCAGTTTTGTTCTTATTATAGCATTATACTTTGAAAATTCTATCCAATTATAGCAGTGAAACTTGGTTTATATTTGGAAGGCATTACTATAATTGGATTGAATTTTTTCTGTAGAAGGCTGCAATAGGAAGAAATGAAAGTAGGATGCTATAATAGAAAAATCAAGAAAAGAACATTGCTATTTTTGGCATTTATATAAAACGGCTAAATGCAAGACATAGCAACCTACTTTTTTTTTATTTTGTATTATGGCATCCTACTTTCATTTCTTCATTGTACATTCAGTTTTTTTCCTATTAAGCCATTGTACATTGAAAAACCTACCTATTATAGCATGAAACCATGAATTTTTTCTTATTAGAGCATTATCCTTTGAAAAATCTATCCAATTATAGCAGTGAAATTTGCTTTGTATGCATATGATATTTACTATAATTGGGTGGATATTTTTATGGTATAATAAACAAATTATCAAAAGTACGTGGTTATCTCAACCCTGTACAAAAAAGGAATACAGCATGATATAACAAACTATCTGTAATAAAACACTAAATGCAAGAAATAGCAACATACTTCTAATAATTTGCATATTATAGCATCCTACTTTCATATCTTTCTATTACAGCATTCTACTTTAAAATATTTTTCTTTCATAGAAAGCTATGAACATTGTATAAAAGCATATACCTCTCTATATTTGTTGGAATGGAACCATCTTGATATATAGCATTCATGATGGCATCCTGAAAACCATGAGATCCAGCCTTTTGCGACAGTTTGTCTTCACATAAATTTTGGTCATCTAAAAATTTCTCTATTGCATTTCCATCCAATAAACTGTCGGGAGGTTGTGGAAAATGTTTACGTATGGCTCTTAATACTCTTCGCAGTTTAACCAATCCAGTTCTCTGAAGATTTTAATAAAATAAACATTAAATTTAGAATCTATCTTGTAAAGATTTGTAATATAGTGTACAAAGAGGTTGTATGAAAAGCTTAAATGCAAGAAATAACAATGTATTTTCATTGATTTGTTTATTAGAGTACTTTCGTTTCTTTCTGTTACAGTATTATTGTACTTTGAAGAATCTATCAATGAATAGCAATTTCACCTAAATATGAACAAATTTCCACTGCTTTCTAATAAGGAAACTATTTAAAGTAGAAAAAGGTTTTATCTTTTAAAAAAAGGGTTAAATGCAAGAAATAGCAACGTACTTTCATTGATTTGTTTATTATAGCATCCTGCTTCATTTCTTTCTATTACAGCATTATACTTTGGAAATTATATTACTTATAGCAATGTCATCCAAATATAAAGTAGATTTTTTTGAGTATAATGTCCTATTGTACTAATAATAAAATATTTAAAAGAACAATGCTATGATTGGGATGATTTTTCGATGTACAATGTCTTAAAAGAAGGAAACTGAAAGTACAATGGTGTAAAAGAAATAAAAAGTAGGATGGTAATTACACAAATAGATAAAAGTATGTTGCTATTTTTATCCGAAATCAAACAGAGATTATAAAGAAAAGAAACACTCACAGATGAAGCCATAGCATATGGCAGAATATACTGAAAAACATCAGCACATTGTTCCTTTGTTTGATAATCACCACGGCTTGTATTTTTATGCATGGCTAAATCATCTTCATATGATGGATCAGATCTAAGATGCAAACCATATAAACAAAAAAAACATTGATCTAAAGCAGTATCTATTTCAATCTCAAGATCCTCTTTTTCCTCTTCAGTTAATTGTTTATTGAATTCGGATTCATTCGAATCATTCCCAGATATTTTACCATACCCTTCTTGTGAAACTTGTTCATCACACTGAGTTGACTCAGTACCTTTGTTTATAGACTTGAGTTTCATGTCTAAATGTAAAAGATGCTTTATGGCAAGTTTTAAAAATGTCCCGTCTTCTTCTCCTTCACCACTTGCACAACAGATGCCATATTCAGCAAGCATTTCATGGATTGCGATTATTAATTCAATCTGAAAAAATATGAAAATGGATTATCATAATTCGTGAAGATTGAATGTAATTATGTAAATATGTTTATTTAAAAGTAAAGAGCGTACTTGAGTTTTGATGGGAATGTTTGGGTTAAGATGTTGAAGTCTGAAAAATGCAATAGCAGCATCTACAAAACAGCTTTTTTGCCTTCTTTCATTATCGTCTAAATCGTCTGTTTCTAAGGATTTTTTGGAGAAATATATGTTTGCTATATGATACATAACAGCTAGCAGCAAAGATTGAATATCACCAATGATTCTCATAGGAATAACAGAGCCATTCTGTGAGAAAAAAGGTACATAAAAATGAACTTTATGAATCTTTGAAAGGAATCAACAATACAGAACTTAATAACGTAATTCCATTTATTTGTGTATTATAGCATTCAACTTTGGTAGCTTTCTTTTTTACAGTTTTGACCCAAGTTTTAATTCTTGTTATGAATTTGGTCCAAACTTTTTTTTTTAAATTTGCCCCAACTTTTTGTGTACATGTTTTTACAATTTTTTTTACAATCTTAAATTTTTGTAACTTTCCTCACGAATTTTTACAATGTCCTCTTACGAATTTTTACATGTTTTTTACAACCTCACATGCATGAAAACAAATATGTAACAAAAGTTAGAAAGAATTTGTAAAAGCAAAAAATCTAATAAAAAAACATGCATAAAGTTTCAAAAAAGGTAAATTTGTAATAAATAAAAAAGCTAATTTTTTAAATACACGTAAAATCGAAGTTGAAAAAAATGGGCCAAGTTTGTATAAAGACATTTGGGCCAAATTCGTAACAAAAATTAAAACTTGGGCTAAAATTGTAAAAAGTGTGTAAATTTTGAAGACAATATGAATAGTTTGATTCCCATAAATGGTCTTAATCCTTTCAGAAAAAACAAACAAATATTTAAATTTATTTTCAACACATTCAACTTACAATATTTCCACAAGGATTGATGGAGTTCTTCATCTCAAGGGTACATTGGGAAATTGCCTTCACTTCTTCAGATAAAAGGGGATGCAACATTGTGCTTGAATTTTTCCTTAATTCAGTTTCATTACATGATTTCTTAGTACCAAAGCACTCTTCAACACCAGTAACAGCCATGAGAATTCTCAGTTTCTGTTTATGGCATCTCAAATAAACATTAACATCCATCGGTTTTAATCTTTCACATGATTTAATTACAACATTTAATGCAGATAATTCAGCCGAATTAACCCCTTCACCATCTTTTTCAAAAGATAATTCATCTTTCATGCAAAACAAAAGAGGAGCAAGCAAATTAACACACTCCAAATAAAACCCTTTTTCCATCATCTCATTTACACTATTTTTCATCAAGAAATCAACCTCTAAAAGATTAATCTCATGTAAAACCGAATCAACAGTCAATTCATTCATCACTTTCAAATGTGGTAGACTAATGGAAACAAGGTTGTCCTTGTTCCTTTCTTTTTCCGAATTCTTAAATAACGCTAAAGAAACACCGAATTCTTTCCGGGCTTTTTCCTTGTCACCATTAAAAACCGACAATTTCCCACTTACCCAAAAAAACCGGACCCAAAAAGCCCGTTTATTATCCAACAAAGAACCAATTGCAGACACATCTATATCATTGAGAGCTACCGATTCAATGAGCTTACAAAGATGATAAGATGCTTTTAACATGAAATCAGAGCAAGCTGACGTGTCAGATGACCGTTTCCCAAAGTCATACGCCAGCTCAGCAAGAAAAAGACTGCATTCCGGGGTTCTATTCTCTCCTAAATTCCTTGTCAATTCTTCTAAATCTAAAAACTTTTCAAATGTATCCCGATACATAACCCCTCTACATGCAATCTCTTCTAAAAGCATGCCTGCTATATGATATGCACCGTAATTTTTCGATGTTTTACTAACAAACTGAGCAACATCAATGGACTCATTATCTTGGATTGTAACCCCGGAATCCGCTATTCCGGATTCAACCATGACAAACGGTTCCAAGAATTGAGGAACAAGTTTGACTAAATCCTTGGTAGGTGTGAAATCCGATTCTTCCTTTTCGGGTTTTCGACTCCTAAGTCTTTCAAGACGACTGCTTCTTCTTTCTTGATGTTGTTCTTCATTCATATTATTCTCTGTGTTAGCAGAATTTAAGGAACCATCAACTGCTTCTTTTTCCTTTCTTGGGTTATCTGAACTACAAGGCATACGTATGATTAATCTAAAGTCTCCAGATTTATTAGAATCATTCAATGGAATCAAGATCTTTAAAAGCTCGCCAGCTAGAGCCGTCCAAGAAGCTTCCGGAAGATCCAAGATTGTATTCTGATTTGACCTTTTAGTTGACCCTTTATCGTTTAGGTCAAGATTTGTTGCTTTTCTTTTGTCAAGAAATTTCAATCTTACATGTTCAGGTTCCAATTTGTCTATACCTCTTGGAGCAAATGGAATTATTTCAGACTCTTCAATTACATGTTTGACTTTTATAGCACGCGAATGTGAAGGCCAATGCCTTAGAATTAACTCAGCAATTGAAAGACACGCGACTTCATCACCGATAGCAATAAGAACTTCCAGTAATTTCTCCATGCAATTCCCTTTAAAAAGATAAGAGAATGAATTAAGAATTTAAGACATATACAATGCGAAAAAGAAGGATTATTAAGTCTGAAAAATTACAGTTGTTAGGGCTACATAAAAGGCCTTGTTCAAATGCCCATCGAGAGATGCTTAAAAGACCCATTGAACATGATAATGTCCCGAGTTGATTCCATACAACAGAATCTTTGGAGTCAATTTCTACAGCTTGAAGATAGCAGTGTAGTGCACGTTCATAATGGTTAGAACCTTGTTGAAGAAATACAGTGGCGAGATTTTTCAGTGTTAAAAATCTGTTAAGATGAAAACATATACACACTGACAGTTTAGATCAAAAATGATGGATGTTCACTGAAAGTTTAGATAAAAAATGAGAAGTGAGTATTAACCTTAGCTGCAATAGATGGCCATCACTACCACTATTATCAACCTGACATCAAAAAGAGATTTTTAAGAAGTTTAAGAAGAGTGTAGAAAGTAAGAAGTATTGTCAATTTGTCATGGTGGAAGACTTGTGAGATTCTTGGAAGTAATTCTAACCTGGCCATTTGGAAGAAGATTGTCTTTTAACACGTTTTCTAAAAGCTCACGGGCCTTTTCATACTCCTTTGCTTGCAATTTCAAAAGTCCTTCTTGATAGATTTGTGAAAGTCGAAATTCCTGGTAGCATGGAATGTACATAAAAGATTAAAATCAGTAATGGAACATATCTTTTTTGCTTTAGTTTGATGTAAACATAACACGCGATTGTTTGGTCAACAGTAGTTAGCCAATGTTTATGAAATAGAAACGAAAGGAAACAAAAAATGGCTGGAATTGATTTCCATTAATGATTCTCAATGTATGTTCGAATGGGTTTTAGGTAAATGTACGTTTGTTATCATACACATTATGAACATATTCCTTCAATACCAAAGAAGGAACTACAATTCTCTTGTAATCCGTAGTTGTCTACCTCTCTTTTTGAATTGCAACTGTTCTTCGATCCCAATGTACCCTCGCTTATGATACGTTCACACTTTAGGCATAATTCTATTTCAGTAGTGTTCCTTTTCCGGAATGGAGAACTTAGTTGTTTTGTTGTGGGTTCGCGTGTGTACAGAAAACACATTACTCATTATAAACGAAATTTAACAAGTGTAGCAAGTAACTAATTATGTATGTATGAATATATCTATGTGTAGAAAGAGAATTAGGGTTTGCCTGAGCTTCTTTGGTAGGGGCGAGGGGTTCCCACTGATCTTTGGAATCTGTATCATTGATAGCGGCAATTGAGAACTGGAAAACAAAATCAAAGCAATCAATATCGTAAATAAACAGAAAGGAATTGTAGAAATTCAGGATGAAGGAAGAGTCTACCATGGTGTTCGATCTTCGAACTAGGAAGTGCTTCGTTGGGTCGTCCCAATTTTTGACCGATTATTAGGCGGGTATGTGCGTTCAATTACAGAGTTTCTTCTCCCCTTTTGCTTTTAAATCCATGTTCTATGTTTATTTTTGGCAAATGTCACGGAAACCACCATTTTAACTTTTTAAGGTTTTTTTAGTGTTAATTATCAAAAAAGCACTGTCTTTTGTTAAAAGTTCGATTTAATCGTCAAATTTTTAAAAGATTTAAAAAAAACTATTAATTTTTGGTAAAATGTTTCATTGAAGTCATTATTACAGGTTCTTCCGGTCATAATGGTTGGATAAAACTTTTTCTAAAAATTGGTGGTTTATTAGAACAAATGAAAAATTGATGGTTTAAGCAGAAAAAGTAATGAAATATAGTGTTTTTTCGTAATTATATAAATTAAAGTGTAAACATTATCTAGGTCTAATTACGAAAAAATACTATATTTTGCAAAAAAAAAATCGGTTTAACCACCAATTTTTAATATTCGGAAAAACCATCATTTTTGGTAAAAAGTTTCATCGAAGCCACTGTTACCGGCTTCTTCAGGTCATAGTGGTCAGGTTGAAATTTTTTCCAAAAATTGGTGGTTTTATTAGAACAAATGAAAATTTGATGGTTACATCAGAAAAAATACAAAAATATAGTGCTTTTATGTAATTTGCTCTTTTTTTATGCTAGTTTATGAGTAAAATGCATTTTTGGTCCATGGTTTGCTAAAAATGCTATTTTTATTCAAAATAATTTTGACTAGCACCACAGGTCCAAAAAGTTTATTTTGTTGCGAGTTTGGTCCAACCCCTTAACTCTCGTCTATCCTCCTCCATTAAATACCCCATGTGCTACCCATGTTAGGGTATGTTTGTCTTTTTCTTTACTCACCTCTCTTTTAAATGTGAGGGTATTTTTGTCTTTTTCTTTACTCACCTCTCTTTTAAACTGGTAAACTGATACGAACCAGAACATCATCTTCCCTCCCTCGCTTCTCTCCTCTAGCCCTATCTTTTTTCTTTTCTTCTTCTCCAGCAAATCGACAATGGTTTTTTGTTTTTGTGGTCAAATCGCTATTCCACAAACATCGTGGACTGATAACTATTTAACATTTGGAGCTTCAAATTTTGTATCCCAACTAATAAAGGGATTTTTTTTCTTCAAAATTGCAAGGGTTCTACTTGTGGATTTATTAGTTGGATTAATGATCTCATGTGTCAACATTCTAAAGCTATAATACCTGGGTTGCGAATATCGATCAATAGGCTGAAGAAATCCCTGGAAAAAAAATGAAGGAACATGCCACAAAGCTGAAGTTTTATCTGATATGTAGCTGGATTTTCTTTGCAATTGTGTTGCTTTTGAAGTAGTGGGTTTAATGTGTTAGTGGTTGATTATTGAATTAGAATGGGGTAATATGTAAGATGTATGATGCATGATGTTTTGTAACTGAAAGTGAATGCTAATGGTATACAAGTATGTTTTGTCTAATGTACACTTTGTTCATTTTGTTCTGTAATATGTTAGTGGTTGTTTGTTGAATTAGAATGGGGTAATATGTAAGATGTATGATGCATGATGTTTTGTAACTGAAAGTGAATGCTAATGATATACAAGTATGTTTTGTCTAATGTACACTTTGTTCATTTTGTTCTGTAATATCTTGTGTAATGTGGCAGTTTAAAGTGTTAGAAATTGATCATTAACCAAATCCATTAAGTATATAAAAACAGGATAGCATAATTGAATAAGATAATATTGTCATTAAGCAAGTTCATTAAGTGTCTATCCAACAACATAACATCTAAACAAAATAACTTACAAACCATCATCCAAAAGACACATAATAAAGATAACATAGTTTGTCTAAACACTAAACCATGATGTTGACTTTGACTTTGGAGCCTCTTTTCCACATATTGCTTTCTCTTTTTCTTGGGTGTACCAGGCTGATTATGGTGTGGGGGAAGGATGATTTTCATAGGACAATCACTTACTAGCAATATTGTATAACCCTTGATAGGTTCTACCTTGTATACATAAGATGCTTCCCATGTCTCTAGCCAATGCACTCTATGTACATAGATGTACAGCTCCCCAACAACCTCACCATGGTCCCATTGTCAAACAGGACTGCAATGACATGTTTATAAGGGATTTTGTTTAATTCCCACTTCCTACATCAACAAACTGTAAGAACCCGAAAATTTTGGTAAAAGTCATAAAATAAATATATGCAAAGTTGGGTTTGAATGAGGGCGTAATGGTAAAATTGTTCAAAAAGGGGCAAAATGGTCATTTGGCACACAAATGACTTTTATGTAAAAAAATATAATTATGGGGTAAGAATGAAAGAAAATAAACTTATAATGTTAGCAAATGAAGTTCTTGTGCCAATTTTGGGAAAAATAGAACTTGAGGGACCAAAGTGTAAAATGGCTAGGTATAAAAAGGAGAAAAATCTTCTCCCAGTTCATAGAACACGAGAGAGACTTTTAGAGGGTGTCAGAGAGAGCTAGGATGATCGGGTCTTGAGGGTGTTGAAGAAGCTGGAAGAAATTAACTTGGAATTTGAGAACTCCAAGCCATATAAGGATAGTAATCTTGTGTCTAAGGTTGTTTAACCTATTTCCCGTGAGTGAGTACTGTAGCTTCGTGATTTCAGTGGCTAGAGGAGGATTGTCCTATGATTCCTAGCCTTAATTGATGTCTAAATCAATATTTAAACATAGTTCAGCTATTGAAAGTGCTAAAAATCAAGAAATGAGAATTTTAGCTCAAGAACCCTAGAAATAGGTTTGTGAGATTGAAAGTGATCTTTATTGTTTTGTTAAGTTCTAATAATCATTTAAGATGTATAAATACATTTCTAAGTGATTGTTTTAAAAAATTTGTATGTTTGGTGAAAATTGTCAAAAACGGGATTTCATGAGAACAACTGAATTTATGAGCTTGAAACTGATTTTAAATGATCCACTAAGTCTAAAGTGTCATAAAGGACATGAGAAATCAATTCCCTTCTTGAAAATTCATTAAAATGATTTTTGGAGTAAAATTGAGTCTTTCGGGAATGATTTCAAGCAAAAGTGATGAAATTGAAGAAACTATGGTTTAAATGTATAAAGGAGTTGTTATTTTAGTCTTAGAATGGTTGTAAATCGATTAAGTCAAGTATTAAGAACTTAAGGTGAACAATTAGTGCAACTGCAGTTTGGAAAATCGCCAGATAAGGCATTGAACTTTAAGGTCGCGACGCGACCAGGGTCCCCGTCGCGACGCGAGGCGGCGATGCAGAAATGAAGTGAGTCTCCTGTCAAGTGAAGCTTAATTTTTGGACTTGATGCTAGACTTGTCCGTTTGACCTGAAATTTTGAACATATGTTCAATATGGTCTAAAACTTTATGAAAAATTGTCTGAATGAAAATACGACCTCCCGAGGGTACTGTAGTAAAATACGTATAATATACGATTTATTTAAAGTTGGTCATTTAAAAGTTATAGACTTGTTATGACCCACATTGGTATAAAAAGGATTCCAATGAGTTACGGAGTCAGTTAGAATGAATGTTAATGTATAATATGTTAATTATAGGTTCATGGCAAATGGTTATTGGGTCATGAAAGGATATGAATTCAAGGAACGTTTAAGCAATCTATTAGCAATACATGAGGCGAGTACATGCAGTATTTTTACCCATTCTGGGGTACATGGCAAGTAAGTATTTTCAATATTTCTTATAAAATCTCTTTATGTGAAATTATATGCAAGAGTATTATTTCTAACTTGTTTGTGAAAGTATAATGTTATGATTGAAATTATGTTTTCGAACTACAAGTCTAATTAAGTGAAAGTATGTTGGTCTATGAACCAATTATGTGAAAGTGTATTTTGATTACAAGCTATATATGTTTTCAAGTATGAATAAGCATATAGCCACAAGATGTTTAAGAAGTATGTTTTGGGTTACAAACCGTATATGTTTCAAGTATGAGTGGCATATAGCCATAAAATGTTGGAAAGTATGATTTGGCATAAAGCTTAGAATGTTATAAAAACATATTTTTCATATGTGATGAAAGTTATACATTTGGCATTTAGCCATAAAGGTAGAGAATGATGAAGTTTGGCACTTAGCCACTATGTATATGAATGTAAGTAATGTTCAAGTAAGCAGAAAGTATTTTGTGTGACTGGTAATTGTAGCAAGCAATGATAGTAAGGGAACTATGTTCCACCTACCCTGGTTAGGTATGGAGTCTACTGGGGAAAAAGCCCCTTCGCGAAGTAGATTTCCTAAGCAACTTCTATGGTGAGGATTGATCCGTTCTTTCTAGCCGTAGAGACTTGGGGTATCACTTATGGTGATTAAAGCCCTAAGTATAAAAATCCAGCAAGCTTTTAAAACCAGTCAAAGAAAGTAAGAAAGATGCTATTTTTGCAAAGTATATTATGAAATGATTTTGAAAAGTAAAGAGTTATAGTATGTTATTACTATAAAGTTTTGAAGGATGTTTATATGATTTTGAAAAGTAAAGAGTTATAGTATGTTATTACTATAAAGTTTTGAAGGATGTTTATATGATTTTGAAAGGTAAAGAGTTATAGTATGTTATTACTATAAAGTTTTGAAAGATGCTTTATGTTAAATGTTTTATAAAAAGGTTAGAAAAAGAAGTTAAATGTTTGAGTCTAAAACTCATGTAACTCACGAGACATTATTGTCTTACGTATTCTATGTTTTGCCATGTATCTCAGATTAAAATGCTATGCTATAATTGGATGAAGTTTAGCTGGAGTGGAGCACGAGATAGCTCCTATCTTGGACTCAAGGTTTAATCCTTTATTGCTTATTATGGTTAGTTTTGATATGGATTTGTAACACCCACTGTTTTTTAGCATGAAAATTAACGGTTTTTGATAAACCGTATTTTTGTATTCATGTACTTTATACGAAAAACCATAGTATTTGTAAACAGTAGAATTAGGGTGTCACACAAACTCTTTTACCCATGTCCACTATATGCTGATCATGCCATGGTCCTTGCACCTGGTACTTTTCTGAGCCATTCGAAGTAGATGTGTACCGAGATGTAGCTGTGTTATTTTGTTCCAAAATCTTTGTTGTTGATGGGGTTAGGGGCTAACACACTTCTCTTGCACCTTCATCACATTGAAAATCCTTTTCATCATATATTCCATAATGTACTCCAAGCAAAATATAATGGGTTTGTCCATCCCTTCCACTAATTGACGATTAAAAACGTCACAAACATTATTTAAAAGCATGTCTGTCAATAGTCTCCCTACAAAAGGACAAGATTTACAGTTCAATATGTATAACAAAATATGAATTTTTAAATTGGACTAAATTTGCAGTTACATATGAAGTGGCTTCTAGCCCATTGTTGTGGGGGAATTTGTTTAACCCAATCATATGCTCTTTTGTCAAAAATGCTTAATTCCTTCATGAAATGGTTGAAATTTGGAATGGTTGTTGCTATAGCACACTTCTATATATGTTCTTTGAATTCCTTGGTTCTCCATGTTTTCCTCATATCTCGTAGATATGCTTGAGACAATACCTGTGCTGAGCACAGTGGAAGGTTTTCGCAAGGGCAGGGATTAAACCCTATCAAGTGAAGAATAAATTAATGTCAGTCTGTTACATTAAACTTATTAAAAGAAAGAATGTGGATTACCTTTTGCCTATCAGTAATAAAAGTGAAGTTGGAGTTTGTAAACAAGTTCAAATCATTTCCAAGACATTCAAGAAACCATTTCCAACTTAGGGTGTTATTAGTCTCAACTATTGCAGAAGCCAACGAGTATATACCACTGTTAGAGTCTAAACCAACCGCAGTTAAGATTTGACTGAGAAAATATCCTTTCATAAATACACCGTCTATACCTAGAAAATTTCGTAGACATGTTCTAAAACCCTATTTCATGCCAACAAGACAGACATATATTCTCTTAAAGGTTTTAGAAGTGATATGTGAGAGATTTTGGTTCAAAAACAAAGTCCAGTTTCACAATTGTATCAGGATTAATTGATTGTAACTCCACGATGTAGTCTCTAAGAGCCTCGTATTACGTTGTGTAGTCTCCCACCACATGTTTTCTTTCATTTTTGTTAGCTCAAAAGACCTTATGTATAGAGAAACCCACCAGATACTTATTCTGTAATTGGTATTGAAGAGCTCAAACTGGGACAGTTAGGTTGGATTCCACCTGATCCATAATTTGCTTAGAGATAAACTTTGTTGTACAGATCAAATCTTTCTTGTATTGAGACACGTGTGTTTGATTTGATATGTTTTTACAAACCATTTTTCTTCCACTGTTGACCTAGAAGCCCATATCACCTAATGGCAAGTCATGTGATCTTCTTTGTCTTTACCTTTACTTTTTCTTCTACTTTTCTTTGCAGGGGTAGGTGCCAACTTGAGTGTCATTGATTGCAACATTTCCCTTACATATGGCCTGCAACCTTTTTTTATCATTCTTAATGAATATTCCTCCTTGTTTCCAATGCATGCAGTTGGATTTTTTATATCAACTCATGTTTGCTTTTATATTTTTAACCTACGTGAAAATTGGCTTTATGTACCTCCCATAATGAACACCGTTGCTCATTTCCTAGTTGTTTGAGTACAACTATTTTTTTCTTATCTGGATCATAATCTTCATCTAAAGAATCACATTCATCATTCTAAATAACATCTAGTTCCTGTGGATGATTATTAATATTAAGTATAGCTTTGGTGTTATTTTCCAAAAGTTATGCTTTATTGTCAATACTAATATGAAAATACCTCATATCCACTTTTGCATCTGGTATATATTCTCATCATCAACCCAGTAGTCATTTTCGTCACTATCATCCCCAATGTCAAAGTCACCGCCTTTTCCTTGCTAGCCTCACTTCCATCCTCCATCTCGTCTCACTTTTATCAGCCATGAAATTATCAGTATGAAAATCCATTCTATCCAGTCCTACATCACCAATATCTTGATTTTCATTCACTTGATGCATTTCATTGACCCTAACACCTTCATTGAATTCATTAGCTTTAGAATCTTCATTCACGTCATGTATTTCATTCACCACAATAACTTTATTCACTTTAGAAACTTCTTTCACTTGATTGACTTCATTGGTTTCATTCACTTGATTGACTTCATTAGTTTTATTCACTTGATTGACATAATCTGATTCTAAAATTTGTTGGTACAACCAAATATTAAAGTCATTAGTTACATTATCAAAGTCATCAAATATTCGCTCTTCAAATACAACATCCGTAATCAATTTCCTACTACAAGATGGCAATCCTTTGACTTTGTTCCAATCCTTTTTTCTAATCAGGTGATAAAGCCAAAGCTAATTCACTTTCATTGCATACAGTTTGTTATTGGATTGGTGGAGTTTGCGTAACATCATGGAAAAGAGCGGATATACGTGTAGGTGGGCTACCATTTGATTTTTTATCGACTGTACACTTTTATTGTTCATCAATTTAATCTAATTCTTGAATAATAACCTTCCTCATAGGTTTATGATTCATAAAATAGGCTGGTAAGTGTCACACCCCCAAACCACGATGGCGGAATCGTCTGAGGGCGGAACGGGACATAGCATCACAACCATTGCATACATTGAAACATAAGTAGATAACAACCATCATACATTATAATTGGAAAGTTAGATTGTTCAAACGGTATTGTTTCAACCCAATTACACTATGATAATGAAATAAGTAAAAGAGACGTCTTCGCGTCCCATTCCAAAAGGTTAGTCGGACCTGACTAATTGTTCCCTGAGAATACAAGTAATTTGAAAGAGTGTCAACATTACGTTGGTGAGTTCATAATATTTTTGTATTGAGAAAATCCATAGTCCATTTTTCCTTGTAAAGAGATAGTGTTTGAAACCAGAAAATCCAATATTTTCATAAAAGCGAGTCGTAGTCTTAAAACCCAAAGACCGAAAATGTATACGTGTTTCTATACTTGAAAATAGTATTGCATAGTCTTATTCTTGTACGAAACCATGTAAATACATGTTTATTCGTAGATTAATTGTAGATCTGATTCCGTAAAACCTTTACGTAGGTAAAATCGTACTTTTATTTATATCTTGATAAAATGTAGTTTTAATTTCCATAAAACTTGTATGTATAAGTAAAACCATACTTATATTTGTAACTTTTTAGAATGTAGTTTTAATACCATAAAACTTGTTTGTATATGTAAATCGTACTTATGTTCACATCTTAATGAAATGTAGTTTTAATTTCCATAAAACCAGCGTGTATAAGTAAAACCATACTTATATTTGTAACTTGTTAGAATGTAGTTTTAATACCATAAAACTCGTATGTATAAGTAAAACCGTACTTATATTCGTATCTTGATAAAATGTGGTTTTAATCCATAAAACCCATATGTATAAGTAAAAACCATACTTATATTTTGTGTAGAGCAACATATAGTTTTATATTTATATAAAAACATTTGAAGATGTTTTTCCCCAAACTAAGGATATTCGTTGTCGTTCATGTGAGTTATTATAACCTTGCTGTGACTAGTATGTAGGCCTGCCACGACGTTCTTCAGGCGTCGCAATGTTAAGACATTTGTCATCCCAGACCTGCCGGTCTAGCTGTAGCTAGCAGCTTAGGTGCGGGATTGTCAGTCCCGTATAGATCTATACACAACTATCTCGCTCATGAATGATTAAGGTTATAATCCAGGACTTAATGCGTACATCTTTCAGTACTGTGAAGAAATGTCTCACATTACCACCCAACGTGATGTTTTATCCTAGTTCGTACTGAAATGAAAACTCTTTTGTATTTGTAATTATCAAAATATACTCATGATAATTATAGTGTAAAACCTTGCTTGTAAATGTAGTGAAAACTCATTTGTATTCGTAATTATCAAAATGTCCATGATAATTATAGTATGTAAATATACCGAAAACTCCTTTACGTTTGTAATTATCAAATTGTCCATGATAATTATAGTATGTAATAATTATATATTTATATAATTATCTTTAGTATTTCTGTCGTATCTTTGTCGTTCGTTCCAAAAATTATACCCATTATAATTTATATAAATGTTTTCGTTGTGTTAACTTATTTAAGCCTAAAAGATGTCAATGAGTTGAAAAGTATAATTTCTTACATCCAATGCACTAAATATACTAATAAGATAGATTTATAGTTTATCAACATGTCATGGCAAGAAATTTGTTTTAGTTATTTTACATAAGTGATGACAACATTTTAAATCTTGTCATTTTGTCAAAATGATGGTAATCTTTCCAAACGGTCATTTTTCATACACATTATTTTGAATATAATCATTTTTTAAAAATACCAACTTCCTTGTAAAAATATCATTTCCCAAGTTTATTATGACGTTATAAGTCTAAATAGTCATTATTACGTCAAATTGACGTTCTTTTTATAAATCACTAGGAAAGTCGTATTTCCGGTCACAAAAACATACTATTCCTATAATAGTCTATTTTTAGTATACCGACTTCCTTGTAAAAATATCATTTCCCAAGTTTATTATGACGTTATAAGTCTAAATAGTCATTATTACGTCAAATTGACGTTCTTTTTATAAATCACTAGGAAAGTCGTATTTCCGGTCACAAAAACATACTATTCCTATAATAGTCTATTTTTAGTATACCGTTGTAATAATCATATTTTTACGAACAACAACGAAATAACTTATTTAGATGATTATAAATAACATCTTTTAAGATATTTCCCACAAAAATGGTGTAATAACTTGATTATAACCATTTTTGTTAGAAAGTAGTGTTTCCGGTTACAAAAACGTAGTTTTTACTAGTTTTCGTTTTTATGACGTTTATATTAAAGATCTAGTATCTTTACAAATTTTATTTATAGTTTTGTAACTTTTACACAAACATAATACATCATAATGTTCATATTACATAGATCTAACCATATTTCATGTCAAAAACTTTTTTACACAACTACTAGTTTTATAAACTTGTGTAAATCATTATTTATAGTATATAAACACATATAAACTTGTGTCAATCCTTATTTTTAACATGTGAACTTGTATTCTCCCTCAAAATGTTTAGAAAATATGAAAATGAGGGGTATGAACTCACCCTTGATGCGTGCTTTACTTAAAAATAAGGTTGTTCTTGCGGGATTTACGGTAGAAGACAAGATCTAAGCTTCGGAGCTCGAATGACCCTTGGACAAAGCTATTATCCAACGGGTTTACGTAGATGTTAGTGTGTGTAAATGAGATAAAAGTTGTGTAATAATGTTTAAAATCACAAGATGAGGTTAACTTACCAAGTTTCTTTGAAAAATCCTTGAAATAAAGAAATGTGGTGGTGGAAGATGGTGGTTTGTGGTGGAGCAAGGTGGTGGTGAGTGTTTGAGGTGGTGGAGAGGGAGTAAGAGAGTGAACCGTGAGTTGAGAGGGAGATATGAGTGTGTGGGTGAAATATTGACAAATAAAGACATGTTTCATACTTTCATTATATGATTTAAAACTTGATTTTATTACATTTTTTTATTAATAGACTTTCATAACTCTAGATTGTGAATAGTAAGGCTTGAGATTGTGTTGGGATGTTGGGTCACCAGCTGGTGGGGGGGGGGGTAGGGATGGGTTAGTTTTATAAATAATACAATTCTTTTATAAAAATAGGTGATTTTTATAAAATCGTAAGACGTTTTAGTGAAATTTTATGAGTTTTTTTGACAAAACGAACTTCTAAATAAATATTATGTATAAACACATTGTAAAACATTTATTTAGATTGAGTCGTAGCTCGTTATACGATAAAATACGCGTTTAAGCGTAGTATTCTTCCGATTTCGCGATTTTCGGCATTTTACCGAAAATTGTATTTGGCTTTGAAATTAAATACTAGATAGTATTACGTTCCATAATATATGATTTGTTATTTCATATTTGATATTTAAGGCACCACATTTTGTATTTTAGGTCCAAACCCTGTGTACATTTATCCGTTCATAGCGGTTTAACTGTTGTAACTTTCACATACGAACTCCGTTTTGGACGTTCTATATATCCACAGGTTCGTATTTACGAATACATCGTTTTATGAATATTATTATTCTCAAAATAATAATTGTACGATTATCGAATTTTTACGCTATAGTAGTTTAATATCCGTATTTTCGGCGTTTTACTCGATAACTGTTTTGAATAGCGTACATAGTATTATAATATCTAATAATACATCGTAAAATTATGGAAAAATTCCTTTTCAACATAAGGATTAACGTACGCTTCGTTCGACTACAGTTGACTTTCGTTGACCAAAATTTACAATTGTCACAGTAAGTAAGTTTGTTTTACCGTGTTTTATGTAAACCCTTATGCGTTTATGATCCTTGACATATTGGGCAAGATTACGAAGATCATCATTGTTGCCTAACAGACATAGAACAAAGTGGAAGTCTTCATTGGGCACAATAAAATGATAGTAAATGAGATGAGGAATGAAGTATCCTAACCCTTTTATGATGGCATCCATTTCATGAATTGAAAACTCGTCTATATCCACCAAGTCTACATATGCAATAGTCTCACCAACGTAACATATTCAGGAAACTTGGTGAACTCACCCCCATGTGATAATTTGATGGTAAACAATGTGGGCTGTCCTTGTTCAAAACAAAAGGGGGGGGGACACTCTCAGAAGGATTCTTTTCATATAATTGATGAAATGCACATGTAAAATAAAATACGTATCGTACACCAAGCTCCCATTAATCGGTTTCTTGGATAGTCGAAAGTTCCACATTGGAAAGTACATACAGTAACAATTTCTAACAAAGCAAAAAACCTACAATTAACGTTTAGGGTTTTTGTTAACTACGATCGAGAAGGAGGTACCTAGGGACAACTGCAAAAATGGACTACAATTGCGATGAAGAAAGTCTATTTGGCGGTAACGAGGGGCAAGTAAAGTAAAATACAGAAACACCATCACGTGGGTAGCGTATGGGGTATTTAACGAAGGAGGATAGACAAGAGTTAAGGGGTTGGACCAAACTCGCGACAAAATAAACTTTTTGGACCCGTGGTGCTAGTCAAAACCATTTTGGACCAAAGTAGCAATTTTTGGCAAACCATAGGGACCAAAAATGCATTTAAGTACTATTTTTATTTACTAATCCTATCTTTTCACCATGTTACAATTAGGCTTATGGAGTGGGAGTAGTAAGTGTAAGATAATTTTGGGACCACTTCATAAAAGCATAAGCATATATATATATATATATATATATATATATATATATATATATATATATATATATATATATATATATATATACTTGCCATTGTAGGTTGAGTTCCCGGTTTGACTCAAGATCTTCGAGATCCATTCCAACTCTCATATTAGGGTATATCTCCATCTATATATACACATGATGAGGAGCATATTCAGAATACGAAAAATACACACAAAATTCGTGAGTTTATTGCTGAGGGATTTAGAAAGGGCTTTTGAGATCAACTAGAAAACCAACCTTCTTCCTCAGATCTGAAAATCCCCATGGAAGCAGGGATTTAGAAAGGGCTTTTGAGATCAACTAGAAAACCAACCTTCTTCCTCAGATCTGAAAATCCCCATGGAAGCAGGTATGAAATCTTTTGTTATTTAAATTTCTTTTAACTAGATTTGAGATTATAGATATGAGATTATGCTTCCGCGTTTTGTTTTCTGTTTTGATTATCAAAATTAACCAACAATTGGTATCAGAGCTTACTCAAATCTGTTAAAAGAAAAGAAAAAAATAAAATAAATACCTGTTTTGTATCTTCTTCTGCGATCGCGATACTCGGAACTTTTTTTATTCCATAAAACATTATTGTTATGCATAGTTTTAAGTGTTTTATAACTCTGTTGTGCATGTAGATATTTATTATCGTAGTACTAGACAACCTGTAGTCTTCACAATAGGTTATACTGTTTTCTGACTTGGATAAGACCATACAATAGAAAGGACCATACGTGCTCACATTTCGAATACGATAGAAGAAATTTTGCAGCTTTTATATATTTTTTTATTTTATTTGTCCTTACAAAAGGTTATGTTAAAGTGATGATTATTTTATAAGTATTTGCACTTTAAATTTCTAGATATGTATTAGTTTTTTTTCAAGATTACATCTTTTTCCTGTGCTAATATATAACTATAGGTGTATGTTTGTCTTTTCTTTAAAGACTTTTAACATAACCTAAAAAACAATTGATGTTGACTTGTCATTGGACATCTTTGTATACATTAGTCTTTTCTGTCAATTGTTTTTTTCTTGCCAACCATTCAATCCCTGTTGTCTTTGATTTTGTTTACTATTGATGTGTTTCGAGGCAAGATACTTATTAGATGTTGGCTTTTAAAGACTATTTCAAGAATATGTAATTTATTATTATTATTATTATTTTGAAATATTTAATGAAATTAAATTATTGGTTCATAGTGTTACATAAATAAATATATAAAGTCTCTGTTCTTTCACTTTAAAAAGAAAGTGTATTAAGGTGTTTAATAAAATATTTATTAACTAGTGGGACCCCGTGCTCCGCACAGGTCCGCACGATATCCACACCAAAGCAGCATATTGTTTCCGGTTCCAAAATACAATGCTATAGTTGGAAAGAATTTTCAAATTCCATAACTTAATAAGAAAAATGCTGCAATAAAAAGAAATGAAAGTAGCTTCTTATTACAACAATGTACTTTCAAAGATCTATCCAAATACAAACCAAATTTCACATAAATCTAGATTTACTAAAGCATAATTAATGTCCTAATAAGAAAAAGAAGATGATAATTGAATGTACATTGCTATTTCTTGAATTTATCCCATTTTTATGGATTCTTCATTCAGAAATAATAACAAATTTATTAAAGTCAATTAATAGAAAAATTAACACCAACCTGCTGGTATTGGAATTTTAACCTCGTTGACAACTTCAACAACACCTGATCCGCCACAAGAAGTACAATATTCCTGCACAAAATGATTAAAGAGAAATTAATCTAATTTACATCTAAGGAATTTTTTTTTGACTTAAATTTCCATTAATCCTAGAAATGAAACCTTAATGATACAACCTGACCCTTTACAAGAGCTGCACCTAGCGATAAATGGAGGGATAAAAACCAAAAAATAATAAATTAACATTAAATTTATTCTTTGGGGCATAATTAATATGAAACTTAAAGAAAAGAACTTACTGTCTCAGTGCCCTTACATGTTGGACAACTTTTTGCCTTGGCATTAACAGGGTAACCATGTCAATCTGCATTAAATTAAAAAAAATCAAATAAATACAAAACATTTCAAGATAAATACAAAGAAACCAGTTCATATTGATTTGTTTAAACATCACTGCCATGTTTAACTTTAGGTTAAATGCAAGAAATAGCAACGTACTTTCACTGATTTGTTTCCACAAAGTAGAGTTAAATATACTTGAGAAAAGTAATTAACAGTTAGAATTTCCAAACTTGGTAAGCTTGAGTTCTTTATGCTTGCTTTCAAGCAAATAATTCTCATCTTCAAGGAACTGGACCTGTAAGACCACAAACCCAAATTTTAATTAATTTACATAATTTGATTATAATTGAAGACGGGAAAACCAAATGGATGAAGTAAAAATTGGTATAAACAATTGGAAACTGAAGTTCAGCATTTATTTTTTTATAAACAGTTAGATAATATGCTCCCATTATAATTCTTACATCTTCTTAGGGCAAGGTTTGCCCAATTTCTTAGTCGATACCGTGACGTCTTTGCCCACAAAACAAAAAGATAAAAACAAAAGGTTAAACATTAAATTCAACACAAAGTCATTCAACATCTATAAATACAGATAAATTTATTACTTGTATGATGAAGGAGTCGAGGCTTGTTTCTGAAATCTGAACCATCAGAATCATATCTTCGTTCATATAAATCTTCAATTCCTTCAAATGAAGATATTTCATATACACCAAGAGATGACACAAATCTTTGCCACAATGGAACTAAAACGTCTAAAAAAAACAATTTTTTTAAGTTTTATAAACAACAAAATAAATGATTTAGGTAGAGGGGACAATGGATAAACTTACCCATGAACTGACTTTCTGCCAGACTTGGAAAGTTCTGAACAAATTGTCCCAAGCACTTTAGAGTCTGATGGTGAAAAAAAAAATGAGATATGAGTACAAATTCCATTAATAAATATGAAATATTTTAAAATTTAGACAAAATACCTCCATTCTAATACTCCAATCATCTGGATCTTCAGATTGCACAGGACTTTTAAGGATAGAGGAGAATTCAACCATCCAAGATCTGACCAATGGTAACATCAATGCACTTGTTTCTGTCTAAACAATATATTCTTTTCATCAAAGAAAGCAAATAAAATGACCAAATTTAACCCTCGTAAGTTTCCAGAAAGTACTTTGTACACACCACTCATAACCCCTAGCATAGATGTAGAAGAATAAACTTTTGAAATAATTACAGTTTTGGTCCTTGAACATGCCTTTTTTAGATTTGGTTATTTACAATTTCAGCCCCTTAACTTTTTAATTTATATAATTATAAATTTAGTCCCTATAGTTTTAAATATCAACCATTTTAGATATTTTATATAATTACAGTTTGATCCTTTAACTTTTACTTATCATTCTTTCTGGATTAAAGTTTATTTGCATATTTAGTGGAAAATACGAAAGTACATACAACCATGGTTTTTTAAAAAAATAAATACAACTCGAATGATGCAAAATAAATAAATAAAATATACGATGTTACCTGAATGAAGTTTCTGACCCATGTATTTTGATGAAAACTCCACCATCAGTTCTTTGATTCTTATAAGGATCCCTAAGTTAAAACAAATAAATTTCTTCCGCTCAACGTCTTTCGTGCTTTCTGCAGTGTCCAAGTCTCCTTTGATATGCAATTGAAGTTCATTGATTGCCATAAGCACACCATAAATGTTTTACGTTAACAAATTCAATAAATATTACACAATAAAATTAATTACCCTACCCAAAACATACCATGTATAATAAAAAGCTACTATTTTCATATACCTTGTTCAAATAAGACTCCATATCAGCAATGACTCATATTTAGACTACATTGAGAAGAAGATGATTAACGGGTGAGTACTGTAACCTTTAAGGAAGCTTCACATCGGTCGCTAAAACAAACAGGATGGACGATTATGGGTAAATTGGTATGTCCAAATACCATCCCAAATTTTAAGAGCTTGTGGTTAATTGTGTTAATTCTACTGGTGTGTTAATCTGGAGCTCTTACCTACAAATTACTGAAGTCAGAGTGATTAGCATTATGTGGGAGTGAAAGTATTGGGGATGCTGAAATTTCCTGCTTAGTTGAAATAGTCACCGCTTTGAAGAAGCTCTGCATGAAAAGTTGTCGTATTTCTGATTATGACATGGAAGAGATGGGTGCCCAATTTGGTAAAAACTATTGTGAAAGTGTTAAATAAAGTGAATTAGTTCTGCCATAGCCACAACTACTTTTTATTGTACTGATTCAACCCTAGTATATTATCAGATTATATATTCACTATTTTGAATTGCAAATCCCCATCAATCATAATTTTTTGTCATTTGCTATATTCATCAATCTTTTTCTTATTTATCATGTCGTAAGAAGTCATGATAGAAGCAACACATTTGAGACCTAAAAGTGGTTTTTAGCAATGAAAAAGAATGTTTAAAATAAATTTAATAGAAGAAACATCATGCATATACTTTTCAGTATAGAGCTACCTGAAGTTCTTGTACTGTTTGAAATTCTCGGCCATTGTAGGAGCAATGTCGGTGAAGAGCTCCATCTTAATACGGCCCACAGGAATGTCGCCAATGGTTATGTGAAGAAAACATGGATGAACCCTAATATTGAAATCCCATTTTCTTAAAAGCATAGAACCAAAAAGTCAAGTATAAGTTTAAAATGCACAAAGGAAAGATGAACTCACCACCCGCCTTCCAGATGTTCGGTTTTTCAATCGCAAGTGTATACGAGATTGAGCGATTGACAGATAAGTCGGAAGTACTGGCTATCTGCTTCGACTTTCTTGCTGAAATTGGAAGCACCGACATAGAAGACATGCACAGTGGCAAGTCGATGGACAATGATCGGAAACGACGATGGCGGATCTCAATTTAGATGACAGAAACACGCAAAATCAGTGAATGAGAGTGGAGAAGAAGCAACGGTGGTCGATGGTTTTTGCAGTTGAAGCGGTGGTGGATGTTTTTTGCAATTTATCGTAACATCGAGAAACGAATTCCTCTAACCGTCGATCTGGCACCGTCTCTTCCTTTCCCCATTTTTGCGATCTGGACGAATTTCTCTGTCTCTCTCGCTCTCATGTAGGTGGGGCGGCGGTGAAAAGGGGAATACGCAAAATCCAGACGGTGGTGGCAGAAGAGGAAGAAGCGGAAGACAACACGTGTGACTGAAACAGAGGAGATCCGAAGGCGAGATCCAAACCCGAATTTAAAGCGTTACACAACCCAAAAAAAAACGTTCACGACAATGCCGAAAATGACGCTTTTTAATTAATAGAGTAATTGTTTCAACTTTTAGCTGTCAATAGATATTTACAGTATTAGCGCATGTAAGGTTCTTTTTCTTTTCCTTTGTGTTGTCATCATGAAAGGTGCCGTCAATATGGTTTAATGCGTTTTTATTTTACTGTGCAATGTACTTGAAATATAACCAATTTAATATGTATTATGCCATTTTTTATCATCGTTAATGATGTGTTATATTTTGTAACAAACTATTAAAACGATAATTTGTTGTCAATAATTTCAATTGTGACATTATTTATTTTTTGGATATATTGATTCACACGATATATCGCCAAAGCGATCTCTTTTGTGAAAATTAATTTACAAATAATTTAAATATTATGGTTTATGCGTTTATTAATGCGGATATTAATCGACCCAAAGGTAGGTTAATATTTGGTTGGATAAACACATATATGGTGGTAAACATTTGATAATTATTCGGTCCTATGTAATTAGTAAGTCGATCCAAAGATGGACTTATTGATTGACATAACTTATTGTCAATGTTTTATCACTGAATATATCTGTTGCAAGTTAATATTATTTTCCAAAGACTTGATATTAATGTTGTGTTGATATCTTGTGATGGTATCATAAATTGAATTTATCGATTATAATTTATGATGTAACAAACATCAAACTAATTTAAATATTTTTGTTCTCAAATACAGCAAATATGAATTGTGGAATAATATCTTCCAACATGAATCACATCCCCGTACTGAACGGGACTAACTTTAAGGAATGGAAAGAGAAGATTATGTTAGTTCTCGGCTGCATGGATCTCGACCTTGCACTTCGGATAGAGCAACCCATCATCACTCTTGCAAGTACTTCTGATGATAGGAGGAACCAAGAAAAATGGGATCGCTCAAACCACATGAGTTTGATGATCATTAAGCGTGGCGTTCCAGAAGCCTTCAAAGGCACAAATGAGCAGGCTATTACGGCTAAAGAGTTCCTTGCTGAAATTGAACAACGTTTTGCAAAAAATGATAAGGCTGAAACAAGTACATTTTTGCAAAAGATGATTTCAATGAGGTATATAGGCAAAGGAAACATCAGAGAGTACATCATGGAGATGTCCCATCTTGCTTCAAAACTCAAGGCACTAAAGCTGGAAATTTCATATGATTTTCTAGTGCATTTGGTGTTGATTTCCCTTCCTAGACAATTTAATCAGTTCAAGGTCATTTACAACTGCCAAAGGGATAAATGGACTCTTAATGAGCTCATTTCTTTTTGTGTGCAAGAAGAAGAAAGGATGAAGCAAGAAACAACTGAAAGTGCTCATTTGGCAAGTACCTCTAAAGATAAGGGCAAAAGAAAGAGGAAAGAAGCTACTACTAAGGGACCAGGACAAAAGAAACAACAATTGGGAAATGATAAAAAGAAACAACATTCGGGGCCTGCAAAATGCTTCTTTTGTCAAGAACCTGGTCATATAAAGTCGGATTGTCCAAAATACCATGCTTGACGCATTAAGAAAGGTATAATTCGTACTTTGGTCTATTCTGAAATTAATTTAGTTTTTGTACCTAGAAATACTCGGTGGAAAGATTCTGGTGCTACTACTCACGTAAGTACTTCTATGCAGGGTTGCCTGAGCTACCGAAAACCAAGTGATGCTGAAAGATACATCTATGTGGGTGACATAAAGCAGGTTGAAGTTAAAGCAGTCGGCACATTTCGTTTATTATTAGAATCTGGTTTTTATTTGGATTTTCAAGACACTTGTATTGCACCGTCTTTTAGACGGAATTTGGTTTCTGTTTCTAAATTGGATAAGTATGGTTACTATTGTTCTTTTGGAAATGGAGAATTCAATTTATCTTTAAATTCAAATATTATATGTACTGGTTCTCTAACATTTTGTGATAAGTTATACATGCTTAATCTTCATACAATGAAACCTTGCATGTGGATTCACGTAGTACTAAACGTAATTAAATAAAGAAAATTCAGCAACGTTATGGCACAAACGTCTAGGTCACATATCAAAACCAAGAATTGATAGGCTTGTGTCAGATGGTGTGTGCTGAGTAACCTTGATTTCACAGATTTTAATATTTGTGTTAAATTTATTAAGGGGAAACAGACGAAAACTAAAAGATTATATGCCAACAGGTCTACAGATGTCTTAGAATTGATACATACTGATATTTATGGACCATTCCCTTGGGCTTCTTGGAATGGTCAACAATATTTTATATCATTCATAGACAATTACTCACGTTACGGGTATCTATATCTTATTCATGAAAAATCTCAATCGCTGGATGTGTTCAAATCTTTTAAATTAGAAGTTGAGAATCAACTCGATAAAAAGATTAAATGTGTCAGATCTGACCGTGGTGGTGAGTACTATGGTAGATATGACGGTTTAGGTGAACAACGTCCAGGACCTTTTGCTAAATTCCTAGAGGAATGTGGAATCGTCCCACAATACACCATGCCAGGTTCACCTAGCATGAATGATGTATCTGAAAGACGCAACAGGACTCTTAAGGATATGGTGAGGAGTATGATAAGTCATTCTACCTTACCAGAGTGACTCTAGGGTGAAGCACTTAAGACTGTAACTTACATTCTCAATAGAGTACCAACTAAAGCAGCTGATAAAACTCCATATGAGCTTTGAACCGGTAAAAAGTCTAGTTTAAAGCATTTTCGTAAATGGGGATGTCCAGCTGAGGCTAGGCCTTACAAACCAAATGAAAAGAAATTGGACTCCAAAATTGTTAGCAGCTAATTTGTTGGTTATTCTTAACGATCCAGGGGCTATAAGTTTTATGATCCCGCGAAAAAAAATCAAATTTTGAAACGGGAACTGCAACGTTCTTTGAGGATGTTGAGTTTGGGAGGAGAAATAAGGTCAGAAACATTGTCTTTGAGGAGGAATCAATCCCGATTCTTATTGTTGCTTCTGATAGCATACAATTTTCTGTGCTTATTGATGAATAAGTAATTCAGGAACCTTAATAAGACAATGTTGTTTACCCTCCTATTCATAATGAACAACCTCAACAACCTCAACTTAGGAGATCTACTAGAGAAAGGAGAAATGCAATTCCTTCTGACTTTTATGTATATCTCCAAGAAAATGAAGAACAAGATGGAATGACTGAAAATGATCCAATCAACTTCTCTCAGGCCATGCAAAGTTCTAACTCTCAAAAGTGGATTGATGCCATGAACGAAGAGTATAAGTCTATACAAGACAATAAAGTTTGGGACCTTGTACCATTGCCTGAAGGTTCGAAACCTATTGGTTGTAAATGGATTTTCAAAACCAAAAGGGATTCAAATGGTAATGTGGAAAGACATAAAGCACGTATTGTAGCTAAAGGCTTTACTCAAAAGGAAGAAATTGACTTTAAAGAGACTTTTTATCCAGTTTCGTCAAAAGTCTCTTTTAGGTTGATCATGGCACTAGTTGCACATTATAATCTTGAGTTACATCAGATGGATGTTAAAACAACATTTCTCAATGGTGACATTAAGGAATCTATATATATGGTGCAAAACTTTGTCTTTGAAGATTCAAAGAATATGGTTTGCAAATTAAATAAATCTATCTATGGACTCAAGCAAGCATCCTGCCAGTGATACCATAAGTTTCATCAGATTATTGTCTCGTTTGGTTTTGAGGCAAATGTGGTAGATGACTGTATGTATCATAAGTTCAGTGGGAGCAAACACATCCTTTTGGTTTTATATGTTGATGTATCTTGCTTGCCACCAATGATTTAGGGCTTTTACATGAAACCAAGAGATTCATTTCAAAACATTTTGATACGAAAGATCTTGGGGAAGCCTCTTTTGTATTAGGAATCCAGATTCAACGAGATAGACCTCGTGGAGTTCTTGGATTATCACAAAAGGGCTACATTGAAAAGATCCTTGAAAGATTTGGCATGCAAAACTATAAACCATGTGACACCCCTGTTTCTAAAGGAGACAAATTTAGTTTCGACCAGTGACCTAAAAATGACCTTGAGGTTAGACCTACAAATATGTATATATGCACCTGCAAATAAATAAATTTATGTACATATATGCACCTGCGAATATGTATATATGCACCTGCGAAAACATGCATATATGCACCTGCGAAAATTTGAAAATCTGAAAACGAAAATTTGATTTTTTTGAAATTTGAATATTCAAATATAATAGGCTTAAATTTAGGAGATGGTTATTATTGTTGCCAAAAATAAAAAAAATTCAATATTAAATGAGATTTGTTAAATGACTATCATGCCCTTTTATGATTCAACCAATCAGAAAGAGTTCTCTGGTTCTCATAAAAATATTGGTTCTCATTTGATCCCGAACCTATATATATAATTGTATCCATTAATTTAGGTAATGATCTTATTCCATCTCTCTCTTTCTCTTTTTATACCAGGTTCTCCTCCCTTTTTGTTTCCCCACAACCGTAACCCTAGAAGAAGCGTCGGCCGTCTCATTGAAAACACCAATAATCCCACCGATTACTGCACTTCCTTCTCAAACAATTCACATGTCGAAGATGAGTTCTTCAATTGCTTCAATGGGTTCCGGTTAGTAACTGTTATCAATTGTGTGAACGTTTTCTTTAGCCTCTTTTTAGCATGTTTTTTATCATCAAATTATTGCCGTTCAAAAAAACTATTTTACGCTTTTACAAGTAAAAACATTTTTCCACAAGGCTTGGCGAAACTAGAGAAACCAGTCCATGTTCAATCTTGTTTTTCCAAAAAGTAAATAATCTATTCAAAAGCCTCGTATATATGGAGCAAAAATCATTACACTATTTCATTAAACTAAAGAAAATGCAAACAAAAAATTTCAGATGTGGCCCAGACAATGGAGGCGTTAAGTTTGCAATTGAGCTTTTTAGAACGGCAATAAAAAAATTCCTAGTTTTGTAGATCCGAATACTTTATTGTTTTTTAGACAGTCGCAATATAGACAATTTGTTTGCAGAAAGTTTCAAACCGAAAATTACTTCAGGTAATTATGTTCTTTATTCGATTATAAACTTATATAAGAATAAGAATGTTGGTTTTTAAAATATATCCTCTTAAACGAAAATTTAGTAAATACATATTCTTGACTAATATAGATGAATTCCCTTTTATGGATGTTGTTTTTTATTCTGCAAGGGAGAACAATAAGAAGCCAGATGCAGTTAGTATTGAAGAAGCAGAATTATGGATTGGTGTTCGGTTTTCTTTGCAGTCATATGTACATATTCTTTAAGAATATTTGCAGACATTCTGATATATTTTATTCTTCAAACATTCTTTAAGAATGCTATGTATATTCTTTAAGAATTTTGGATATAATATTGTGTTTTAGTAAAAACGAGGTTTAGCTACCGCGCTTCGCGGCGAAGCTTCCCAAAAAAAAACTTGTAGAACGACACTATTATATTGAGTCACGTTAATAAAAATACAGTTGCTCTTATATGAATTGATATTTAATAAACCAAATTAATGCAAGAATTAGCAATGTAGTTTCATTGATTTATTCACTATGGTATCCTACTTTCATTTTTTCCTATTATAACAATATACTTGGAAAAATCTATCCAGTAAATCAACAATGCGTTTTTATAACGGGGATCTACTTGAGTTTTCTCTTGCAACTTTGATCCTTATTTGAGGTTTTTGTAAAGTTTTTAGTACATGTTTCAAGTAAAATGACTTGTCCCTGCGTATAGTTGATTTTTGCGATTTAGGTTCCAAAAATATAGTCATATTACTTGGAATATAGTCCATATAAACCTTACAAAAACCTTATATAAGGTCCAAAATCACTAAAGAAGACATTTTGAGACCGAAATTGCAAAAGAAAACTTTTTTGGGACCAAAATTACAAAACCCATCTATAACTCAGGGACCGAAAACCTAACCTACTCTAATTACAGTAACATTATTTATCAAAAGACCAAATTGCCCTTGTTAAAGACCAACACATTCTTCGTTTGACATAAAATTAAAATTCCGATTTCTTTGATATATTTACAAAACAGAAAGTAGCAAAGGAATGTGATTGAATTCCATTTGATTTCATGCAAACCAAACACACCATGGATAGAATATGAAGGATTTGTTATTTGTCCCGTGTTTGGTTGGCAAGAGACGGAATGAAATTCAATAATAATAATTGAATTATTTTTCTAATGTTCATTTATAACTAATTTACTTTTATTTATTTTAATATATATAGCGATGGTATTTTGGTATTTTATTGAAACAATGAAGAATATCATTAAACTCCTTCCACCATCCTTGCAATTAAATCTATGAAACATAGAATTTGCGGGAATCTAATGGAATTCAGTTCCGATCCTTGTGAAGGAAGTGTTGCAATTTTCAAGGGACAAATGGAGTATTAAGTTGAGAAATACCAAGGTTAATTTCCTTAATATAGGTTACATTTGTCCTAAAGCTATCAACTCTAATTTAAGATGAAACCAAAAACATACGTATTTCATATGTTCTATGAACAAAAAAAATAATAAGAGTATTTAATGTCTTCAAAGTAATAAACAAATATCATTATAACAATGATTCTATATTTGATAGATGCGTCTAAAATATTAAATTCAAGTAAAACTAAAAGTTATTGATAACTACTGCCTCATATATCAGGTAATTGAGTGAAATCATTGAAATAACATGATTAACCTAATAAAAAAATTAAATAAAAACCAAAAATATTGAATTTGAAACTCTACATGAAAAATTTTTGGCTGCATGATTGGGTCAAACCATCTTTAGACAATTTGTGTTGAAAATTTTATTCATCTGCTACTGTGATGTTCATACCAACTTCCATGTCAAAATTCTTTCAAATTCGCAATGCAAAATGCAAACAGCAAAAGAAAAAAAAAAACTATTAACAATAAGCAAAAAAGATTCATTTAGGAACATAGAACATTTTCCTTCGAAAGAAATTGTTAGGAGTTTTTGTATCCCACATAAAATATAAAGAATAAAGTGGGATATAAGTTTAAGGATATTAACACCCTTAAATTTTAAAGAATAAAGAACCTTCTGTAAGACTGTAACCACGCCACATAAACCTGAAGGGTCCTTAAGTGACATTATTGAACTTGAACAGTAAGAATGGTGGGTTCTTTTTCGCTTTTCGTGATGAGGGAAGATTGAAGCTGTATTAGCATTGTAGATTCATCTCAAACCTAATTGCATTCATTTATTTAACTTAGGGGTTATGAAATACCTTCAAAATCTGATCTGACTGAAGAATAGGGAAAATTGAAGTTGTACACTGCAACTTCCGACCACCTTGAACGTTTACGGCCACCATAGTTGCCGGCAGCCGCAACGACACCGCTCCTGAAACAACCACCACCACCAGCACCGATGTGCATCGTTGCTGCTTCTGCTTTTATCTGTTCCTCTGCTTTCCCCCTCTCACATTCGTCTTTCCATCGCAATTAAAAGATCTAGAGTGGTGATCATACCTATAACCACTACGATAATAGTTTTCTTCAATTTCCTTGGTCCTGGATGGTGGTAGAGAAGAAGCTATTCTAGCTGTGGATGGTTGCGCGTGTAGGGTAAGGTTTTCAGTAATTGCTTTTTTTTTTTCAACCCCATACCACATCCCATACCAACAAAAACTATTATTCCGAACAGTAAGACAACATTTGATAAATGTTAATTATATAATGTTATATAGTATAGAATGTTGTGTATTTTTTTATTCTTTAAGAATTATTCTTCTAAGAATATAAGTGTTGCATTTGTAATTCATGTACAATTCTTCGAGAATGAAAATGGTAATAATGTAACTTGAATTTTATCCTTGAAAAGAGTTAAAATTCTTGTCTAATTCTTCAAGAATGAAAATGATAATAATGGAACTCGAATTTTATCCATGAAAAAAGTTCAAATTAATCTCCGGAAATAAACATCAAATAAGATGTTAATTTTAAATTTTAAATTTTGATTTCAAAATTTCCCTGAATTCGGTTTATATATCCTAAAATCCGAAATTTCCTTATATATTTTTCAACAAAATGTCCAATTTACGCTTTTTGATTTAATGTAATTAAAAATAATTATTATTTTTTTCAATTAATTACGATTATGCCATCATCATCTTAACCATTCATTCTTTTCATCATTCATTTTTTTCATCTAATGGTCTAAAATTGATCACATGATCACACAATATTTTTGATCCACATTTGATCCTAACTATATATATATATATATATATATATATATATATATATATATATATATATATATATATATATATATATATATATATATATATATATATATATATATATATATATATATATATATATATATATATATATATATCTATACTATACTATAAACCATATATAAATTACAACCTCCTTATGCATAATTGTCTTAATTTTTAAGATAATACTACCACCTAATGCATATTTTGATTAAACCCACTTTCCAGAAAAACAGAACACGGATTGCGGATCATGATTGACGGATTCATTATGATTGAGGAAGAACTGAAACTTTTAAAACCCCCGCCTATGAGATTTAAAACTTGAAATGCATCCGTGTTTACCGTGATTACCCCATTTAAATTAATTGGGAGAAAGCAATTTTAACAAGCCCTAAAGATCGACTGCTTCTTCATCTCATCTCAGCCACCGCCCAATTCAGCGGCCACCATCGTCTTCGCTCACCACCATCATGTCACACCATCAACGTTGCTGCCACCGAGTTCAACATCGTCTACACGAATCAGGTAACCACCACTACGCTCACCGTCTAATTACAAAACCCTCGAATTTGGTTCTAATCTATTTGGTTAACGTTTTATTTTGCTTCTTCAAATTTGGTTACTGGTGTGATTCTGATTCACGACACCACCACCATCATTTCTCCACATAAAAAACCATGAATACACAAATAAGCCTGCTTCAAGACACCACTACCATCACTTCATGAAAAATGGAATATGATACCTTCTGATGTCTTCCCACTGCTTTTGAACCTGCAGACTCGATGAGCTTTTAAATACCAGAAATATGTCTGAATCACAAGTGGGAAAAGGCGTCTAAAGGTATCATATTTCATTTTCGCTATTTTGCTTTAATATCCAATTCTTTTCCATCTTTTAACCTTTTGTTTGTTGATCCGAGCACAATCAGTACTTACTCAGGTAAGCTAGAGCAGGGGTTTACTTCCCAAATATAATGGTACGCGATTCTCAAATCCTCTTTCTCTTTCTGAATGCTTCCACTCGATTTGCTTTTGTTGGCACCAGTCATGAACAAGAAGTCTGCCGCTTAAAAGGTTCTCTCAATGCCCTCACATCTCACTGATCATGCTTGAGCTTCCCCTCTCACACTCTCTTGTTTACTTCCATTCAATTTCTCACTCTCAAAATTGGTTTAGGGTTTTGGAATTATTCAATGAATTGTGGTAGTTGCACAGAAAGAATCCCCTCACTGTAGGTTTGTGGATGTGTGGAAATATCGATCAAGCATGCCATGTGTTTGACTAAATGCTTCAAAGACATAGAAATGACAGATTTCATCTCCACTAGGTAATATCACTCATTTGGGAAACTTGGGATCTCAAATTGAAATCAGCTAATTCGTTGACTTATGCAAACATTTTTTATAATTATATGACCAATAACCAATTGAAGATGGCTTGAAGAGTCTTATGAAAATTCTTCAAAATATGCAAGGAACCATGAACCTGCAATCTCCTTATCTGTCGCTCAACCCTGTCTGAAGGACCTCCAGGTAATGGTATCAGATTTGATTTTATTTACCCCAAAATTCATTTCCAATAGATACCTACTGATATTTTTTTTTTCAAAATTTCTTTCTCTCCGATTTCAGTTTACATTCACTAGCAATGGTGTTCTTTCAATCATGTAAATCATCACATGGTTAGGTGATACATTGACTGTTGCAGGCTCATGAGGCTAAAAGCGAACTCACATGCCACCAAGTATTAATAAAAAACAACAATACTAATCGAGTCCCATATGATATCTGTTTACTTTTTTAATTTATGATGCGATGATTTGTTTTCTTCATTCTGCTGTGGATGCAGAGCAGGAGTAGGCATTAGCCAACTTTGAAAAGGCAAATGTTATCAGGGTTTTTTAACTGATCCACTTTAACTTTGAAAAAGGCAAATGTACCTCTAATTTGGGTGATTTGTAATTTGCAAGTGGATTATATGGTTAAGAGAAAGAAATTTTACATAAAGGTGATCGATTGAATCCATTGCTGGTTTAAGCTTCTAATTTGGTTTTTTGGTTGATTTTATTCCGGATATGAAGATTGCTAATTATGTGTATGTTATCTTTCGGTTTCTTCAGCTACAAAATCTAAAGGTAGAGGATGAAAACGATGGTTTTTGTGCCATTGTTTAGGAAGAAAATGAATGTTTATGCTTCTTCAAACTTCTCATGGGTTTAATGGCTAATCAAGGGAGAACCAATTGGCAGTTCATTAGGGATTCTGTTGGGGGATTCATCAGGGATTCTCATGGGTTTAGGAAGAAAGGAAGAAGCATGGCCTGAAACCAATTTGAGATCCCAAGGGATTGTGTTTGGGGCGGTTACCCTTCCTGCTGTTTCAGTTTCAAAGCTGATACAGTTACCAAGAGTTTTATCACAACCTTGTTATATCTTTATTACTAATGAAGTCATTGTCTTTGAAGACAACATGTTCTTATTACTAATGCACTCTAAAGTTGTTATTTAATATGGCATCGTACTTTCATTTATATTACTTAATTTTATTTTGAGAATTTGGTTACAGTTTAAGTTTGATCTCTCCATAGGTACCCCCATTTTATTGACAGAAAGATTACTTAATATTATTTTGAGAGTTGCAATATGTTGTTAACATAAACATTATAAAACGGACAATAAACTAAAAGTTTGAAAATAATGAAAGTTTGAAAATTCTGAAATTTTTAATAATTTGAAAATTTTGAATAAGTTGAAAAGTTTAAAATTTTGAATAATTTGAAACTTTGAAAATTTGAAATTTTCAGAATTTTGAATAATTTGAAAAGAATGATAATTTGAATGATTTTGAAAATTTTGAATCATTTGAAAATTTTCGAAATTTGAAAATTTGAAAATTTTGAAAAGTTTGAAAATTTGAAAATTTTGAAAAGTTTGCAAATTTTGAAAATTTTTAAAATTAATCTATCTTAAAAGCTTGAAAATTTTGAATAATTTGAAAAGTCAAAAGTTTGAAAAGTCTGAAAATTTGAACGATTTTGAAAAGTTTCGAAATTTGAAAATTTTGAAACTTAGCTCCCGCCTAAACTTTTCGTATTTTCAAAACTTGAAAATTTTGAAAAAATTTTGAAACTTAGCTCCCGCCCAAGTTTTTCGGATTTTCAAAATTTTGAAAATCTGAAAATTTTGAAACTTAACTCCCACCAAGTTTTTCGGATTTTCAAAATTTGACACTTGATTGTGTTTCTTTGTATTTTTTTTTTAATATTTTGCACTTGAGAGTGTTTCTTTGTATTTTTTATATTTTGCTATTTCTTAGTTGTGCATGTGTGGTACAAGCATGTATAATTTCTACTTTAATCTTAATTGTGCTAGATCCGAAGGAGCTGATTTGGTGGATTATATGTTTGAGTAATTATAGTATTTATTTTTGGTATGATGCAAGTTCAATCGTTTGCTGTAGGATGTGTTTAATGGACTTACAATCAGACAAAGATTATAGATGTTCATTTAAAATGACGAGCCTACCCTTGAGGCTGGTGGAGTTAATTACATGTGAATCCCATGTTTTTTAGGCTAACAGGTAAAACAAATTACAATAAAAAGAATCATAGATAGTCTGACATCATCTATCTTTGCATAAACAGCATTATTTTGGACCACTGTTCCGAACCAATTACCAAATATTCCTAGAAGCTCATGTTGATTCTTTTCAACTACAAAAAGACTATTTTACCTTTTATTGGATAAACCATTTTATAACCATATTTTGACATTTTGCAGGATATATCGTGTATCAAAGATTTGACAAAGCTATATGAAGCTGCAATTATTGAAGACGTATACTTGGCTTATGAACAATTGAAAATTGATGAACAATCTTTGTACTGCTGCACACACATAAACTTTAGTACATTGCCCCTTGTCCTTTTGTTTACTTTGTCTTTTGTTAAGATTATAACATTCTACTTCTATTTATCATTTCATTGCAAAATATCCCTATAGTTCCAAACCGATTTCTAAAAGTTTTTTCCATTTTTGGTCCCACACTCTGGGGTTTTTACCGTCCCCTATATCGTTGGAAAAATAATCAATCTCCCGAAAAGAAATTAATCACTCTCATATTCGCCAACTCCCCCTCCCATCTACAACCTAAAACCTAAAAAGTAATTGCCGAAATGAAAAGATTTGCCGCCGCCGCATTGCGCGGGTACGCAGCTAGTATATATATATATATATATATATATATATATATATATATATATATATATATATATATATATATATATATATATATATATATATATATATATATATATATATATATATATATATATATATATATATATATATATATATATATACGGTTAAGATCCGGTAGAACCCAAAATCCGGTAAGAACCGCGAGAACTCTTCTCGTCCAATCATTCTCCAAAAGACAATAACGTCAAACATCTTCCTTCGACGTGACGCAATCACGTGCGACGCATGTCCACGGAACGAAATACGAACTCGAGGATTTAAGTGGGTTTTTTTTCAACGTGATTTAAGTGGTTTTTTTCTCATTTTTTTCCTTTTTTGTTTTTTTTTTATTTTTTATTTTTATTTTTTATTTATCTTTTTCAAAAAAAATTATTTTTTTTCAATTTTTTTATTTTCGATTATACTCAGTTTTTAGATTTTTATTATTTTTGAATGCTACAGTACTCGATTTTTAATTTTTTTTGTTTTTTTTCATTTTTTATGTATATTTTTTAATTTTTAATATTTTTAATCTTAATTTTAATGTTTTTTTTCGTATCATTAATCTAATCATTTTAGATCATGATATTTTTAATCATAACGTTTTGGATCATAACATTTTAGATTATAGTTTTTTTGTATCTTGGATCATAAGTTTTGAATCATTTTGTCGTTCTATATTTTTTTAACTCATTTTGGATAATAACGACTGTTGGATCTTGAATCATAACGAATTTTGGATCTTGGATCATAAGTTTTGAATCATAAAACATATTTTGGTTCTTAATATTTTTTGATCATATATATTTTTTTGCTATTTTGATGAGTTTTTTACTTAAAAATATAAAAATGAACACGAAAAAAACATTTTTTTTCAAAAAATTCTTTTTTCAAACTTATTAATATAATATCTACAATGATCCCTTAAATTTTCATAATTTTTTGAATTTTTTTTTGAATTTTTGATTTTTTATAAAAATAAAAAATAAAAAATAATTTTTTTTCAAATTTTTATTATTGTGCTTGTTTTGTAGAGAATTAAATTTTAAGAACTTTGATTTTTTTAGATTTTTTTTTTCAAAAAAAAAAAGTTATTGCCAAAATACAAAATAGGTGGAAAATAAATAAAAGTCCTCCAATCAGATATTGACACGTGTCATGTGAGAGTGGGGGCGCGTGGCATATGGAATTCGCTGGAAACTTGACGCGTGAGTTTTAGTGAATTGACTTAATTGTCCTTACAAACTTCTCTTTCCCTCCCTCTTAGTTTTTGAAATTTACAAAAACAACCCTTCAATTTTAATACTCGATCATTATTTGCACATTGAATCTAATCCACTCATTTTTCAAGATTAAAGGTCCAGATTTGTCCTCGCGGTTCTTACCGGATTTTGAGTTCCTACACGATTATCCTTCTATATATATATATATATATATATATATATATATATATATATATATATATATATATATATATATATATATATATATATATATATATATATATATATATATATATATATATATATATATATATATATATATATATATATATATATATATATATATATATATATGAGTAAATTACATGAATGGTCCTTGTGGTTTGGGGTAATTTGCACGCTTGTTCCCTTACTTTTTTTTAACTCGGACAGTCCTCATAGTTTGCATTTGTTACGCGTTTGGTCCCTACCAGACATAAAAAGACATTTCTACCCTTAATAATTTATTTTTTTATTTTCTATTAATTATTATCTATTTTTTAATTAAAAAAATGAAAAAACTAATCCTACTTACCCACCTACTTACACGATCGTTTCCTCACTCACTACGGTGCTGTTTGTTTTTTTGAAGAAGCTCTTCTTGACCTCTTATTTCTGCGTCACGCAGACGGCGTGCAGACGTTTTACTTCGCAGACTGTTTGTTTTTTCAAAGACCGTAGACCTAAAAATGTCTGCGCGCCCTCTTCTTGGTGCAGACTTGGAACTATCTCTTCTAGGGTTTTCTAACCTCTTCTAAACCCAAAATATTACATTTTAACCCTAAAAAATAATAGTTTTTTTTTTCAATTAGATCATACGACTTCTACAACAACAGTATTTTCTAATCCTAAAAAATAAAAGTTCTTTTTTATACTTGTACTTTTCTAATTTTTTTAAAACACTTTAATTTTTTTAACTAATGGTTGTAAATGTTATATGTAGTATTTTATTTGTATTGTTGTTCTAAATAAATAAAATCTTATAAAATATATAATTTTATGTCTTCTAACTTCTTCTAACCAAAGATGTCACACTTTAAGGTATTCATTTGTCATATTTTATGTATGGTTTACTTAATTTTTCCTTACGTAAATATTTATTTTTCTATATTTAAAAAAAATGAAGATAAATTTGTAAAAAATTTTAAAAAAATGTCACAAACTTAAAAAAAACGTTTGCTTTGATCCTTACATTCGTCAATATCGTATAATAGACGTTTTTTTATTGTAAATCATACTCATAAACTATTTGAAATATACAAATATATTTTAAAATTAGAACTTGGGTTCACAATCTTATGAAAATTTTTAACTTTACAAACTATTTGTAAATCCAACTTTGGTTACGCAATTTTTATTCCTTATTATTTAAAACATAAATGCTTGCTTTGATTCTTAAATTCGTTAATATCATAAATTGAACGTACTCATTTGTTTTACTTAAAAAAACAGTTTATTTAAATTTTAGTTTATTTTCACAACCTGTAGACTTTAAAAAACAAACAATCTTCTTCTTGCTGTCTGCAGACATTTAGTCCACCTCTTCTCTACAGATATGGTCCGCAAACTGTAGACCTTTTACTTCTTTAAAAACAAACAACACCTACCTCTCTCTTTTTCTTTCTCTTATCTCTCCCCTTTTTTCTCTCTCTCTGCAATTTCATTCACACTGAACTCACACTAGAAAATGACCAGAAAAGAAAGATGACCGGAGGTGGAGGCGGAGGAAAATCCGACCTACACCTACGCCAACATCTTTTTCTCACCGGAGGTGGAGGCGGAGGAAAATCCGACCTACACCTACGCCAACATCTTTTTCTCACCGGAATGCAATCACTCTCACCGGAAAGCTATGTCTCTTTCATGCCCCTATCACCGACCGTTCACTACATAATCTCCGATGAAATCCCCAAAAAACCGCTTACCCATGCCCTTCAAAACATGAATTGAGTTTTTCAGCCACAATCTAAAATCGATGTAAAGATAAAATCATAAACCCAAACCTCAAGTAATTAACAGAAAAAAAAATTCAAACCCATCATATCTTTTTTATTTTTAAGATCTTTAGCTTTCCACCCCTGATCAAGATAATAGATACCTACGATTTCAAGGCTAGGGTTTCCTAACCCTAGCCACCAACCCCATATAGTCCCCCCTTTGCTTGCCATGGAAAGTATGTTGTTATTTTTGGTAATTGGATTAATAAAATAACTAGAACACTTAAACCCTAGCTTGCAATTTTCGATCCATTAGGGGTTTAAGATAGGTAAATTAATTTGATTAATTTGTGTTATCTATCTTAGATTTAATTAATTAAATTAATTGTTAATTAAAAGATCAATTAAATCAACTTAAAGAATTAATTTAAATTTTCGAAAAATAGATTAAAATTTACGAAAATTAAGAATAAATTAATTCTAAAATATTTTCATAAGATTAAAATATATCTTATATATTTATGATTAAAAGTTAATATTTATATATAAGATTAAATGGTTAGTCTTACCGTTAGTAGGCCTCATTCACAAAACTGTCCTATAAAGAGGGTATAAGGAGACTGCCTATAAAATGGCAGTCTAATGGGTATCTACTCTTACCCACCGCTCTCCTGGTCAGTCAAGTGTCGTTAGCCGAACGGGTTTAATAGAACCGCTAAGCCTCTTAAAAGTATAATGCTATAATTGAAAGTACTAGAACTTTAAACAAATCCCAATCTAGTTACTTTAGGTTCAAAATGTGAATTGGTGCTAATCTATGGAATTACACATTGCACTTTGTGGAATGTTAGTGGAGCGTGTGTGGTTTACCAGCACGCCAACTGGGGTCCGCAAAGAGTCGCAATGGGTTTCTCGATTTTGTCATTATCAACGGGGCGTGTGTGGTTAACCGGCACGTTAATTAGATATGACAATTGACTTCGAGAGTACCGAGCGAATTTGCATGGTTATTCACACCCGGTTTGTGATCCTCGGTATCCCAGTCACAAACAGCGGGGCATTCCCGAGATTAAAACATGCTATTGAAAAGTTGAATAAATCTCAAAATAAACTAGGAATTCCATTTTAATTAGATTATTTTTCCGCGGTGGAATTGGCTGAATCGTCATTCGCCTACCTTATAAAATTTACAATAAAGATTACGGCATCCCTCTTCGATATTGTAGATTGTTATTGTAGGATCCTAGCCTTATATTTATTCTTGGGTGAATATAAGGATTATTTAATAATTTCTAATTAAAACTTCATTCTTCTTGTTCAGATGTCTTCTGACCAATCTGTTCCCCACTCGAATCCCGGTAATGTCACCTTGATTCTGTCATTGTGCTCAAAAGTGACGTTGGACGGCACTAACTACAATGACTGGATCCGTAACATCAAAATGGCTCTAAGGTTTGAACACAAAGAGTATGTTCTGGAAACCGAGCTAGTTGAGGTTGACTCAGATACCGCTACTCCCGAGGAAATCGCCTTGTACACCAAACACTCTGATGATGCAACCAAAGTGGCTTGTATCATGATCGCTACCATGAACCCTGAACTGCAGCGTATTTATGAGGACTATTGGCCTTACGAGATGCACAAAGAGCTCGCAGAAAAGTTCCGCAAGCAAGAACGCATCGAAAGGCGTGAGGTGGTCAAAGCTTTCACTAACGGCAAGCCTAGGGATGGAGAGTCCATCTGCACTCATGTGCAAAGGATGCAGGGTTATGTGGAAAGGCTTAGAAAGTTGGAGATGCCTATACATGAGGATTTGGCTGTTGACATAGTGCTGAATTCTCTACCCAGTTCTTATGACCAGTTCACACTGGCTTATCATTTGAACAACAGTCAGGCAACTTTGGCTGAACTCTACCGTATGCTTCGTACTGCTGAAGACGGGATGAAAAGGAAAAGTGTGCTCCCGGTCAACCCGCCTGTCCTGGCTATTAGATCTGGCAAGGGAAAGAAAAGGAAGGGCCCTCCGAAGCAAAACTGGAGGGAAAAGACTCATGTCGGGACATCTAGCAGTGCCCCGAGAGCCAAGTCTTCCGACATTCCGCACGTCACGAACCCCAAAGAAGCTGACTGCTTTTACTGCAAGGAAAAGAGTCACTAGAAGAGAAGCTGCCCCAAGTATCTACAAGACATCAAGGATGGCAAAGTGAAGCCATCACAAGTAGGTACATATTCTATATCTAATAACTCATCTTCTTCCTGTTCTTGGGTCCTTGATACAGGATGCGGTTTTCATATCTGTTCTGATTTGCAGGGACTAAAGGAAAGTAGGGAGCTGGAGCACGGTAGATTGAACCTGGTCATGGGCAATTAACGAACGTCACCTGTTACCAAGATTGGTGTCTATAGATTAGTGCTTAGTAGTGGAGTTTGTTTAGATTTACATAATTGTTGCTATTCGCCAGATATGGCAAAGAACATAATTTCTTTTCATGCATTGTTCAGACAGGGCTTTTATTATGAGTTTAATAAATTGAATGGTTCAATTTCTGTTTTCAAAAATGATGTTTTTATATTTAATGCTAAGCCTTGTGATGGAGTGTATGAATCTATTATGTGTTGTAAGACCCGCTCCGCCGAGGCGCGGTCCGGACGGATCCGCGGCGCGGCTTGGGAGGATTCTGGATTCGTGCATGATTTGTACGCGCGGCGCGGCTTGGGAGAATCCGCGGCGCGGTGCGCCGCAGTTATGAAAAACCCTAATTCGGATTTAAATGCCTATATAAAGGGACCCAGCCCTAGGGTTCGTGTTTTTGGAGGTTTTCTGGAGTAGAGGCGACTAGTTTCGGCAGAGGCTTCTTGACTTCGAGGCTTTGAAGGTTTTGGGAGATTAGAAGAAGGAGATACGACGTGAGCGAAGGTTTGTATCGGGTTGTGTGCATCCATCCATGTTCAGAAGCAAGGTAAGAGGATCTACTTTTTTTGATTTACCATTTCATCTCGTCATGTAGTGTTATTCTCTGGATAGTGATATTAGATGGCTTGTAATACTTAGGGTTTTGGACCACGGACATGCATGGACTTGCATGTCCACAAGAAAGTGACCTTGGGGTAGTTTCTGATCCCAAGAAGGGTGTAGAGTGGAACCCTAACCGATGACTGTTCTGGTGAAGGGTCATCAGGGGATTCGGACTGTTACAGTCCGCGGCGCGGACTGCTTATGTCAGTGACGCGGATTCGGGTAGACCCCGTATGTGCGACGATAGTCCCCGACGCGTGAATGGAGAAGTCGCGCCGCGACGATTGACTGTTTGACCAAGAACTTATTTTCGACCCCTGTTTGGTGGCAAATGTTGGGTCTAACCTTTAGGCCAGTGTATAGGTGTTCGGTCAGTGATTAATATGTTGTGTATGTGGGATTTAGGTGATCGGACGAGCCTAGTTTGGGATATTAGCGATTATCCGGACGGTTGTGATTCAGGTGAGTATCCTCACCTTACTATATGATGTTGCATGTTAGGCATCTTGTATGTTATTTAAAGTTATATGATTTGCTCTATATCTGTGGTTATTTGTTGTTGGGCTCAGTACTGATGTGTGTCCCCTCGTAGCTGTTGTATGACGAGTTGGACTATTGCCTTGTCCCATAGCTGTTGTATGATGGGCTGGGTCATAACCGGGAACCCATAGTTGTTGTATGATGGGTAGAACCTTCCCGTGTCCATAGCTGTTGTATGATGGACGCCCGTAGCTGTTGTATGGTGGGTAGGGTCGGGTCGTTCTCGAGGACGGGTTGTTTAATGTGTGGGAATGTATGGTAATTTGTGGACTCACTAATCTTTAAGCTTACCCGTTGATTTTAAAACATTTTCAGGTACTTCAGTTGATAAAGGGGTGAGCTCGGCGTGACGGCGGTGCATCGCACATTAATGAATTGCAGTTGTATTATTAAATGAGATTTTTATAATTATGGGACGTATACACTCTGGTAATAGTTTTGATGAACACCTTTTAAGCATGTTAATAAGATTATCTATGTTTTTACTTAAAATTTTTAAAGAAAATTTTGATTGGAAATTGGGGCGTTACATGTGTGTTGATAATTATGGTAAAATGTTTTAGCTATTGATTCTTCAAGCGGTATAGAAAAGGCGTGTTTGTGGCACTGTCGCCTTGGCCATATCATCAAGAAACACATCGCCCAACTCCAAAAGGATGGTGTGTTGGAATCATTCGACCTCGGGTCGGATGATGTATGCGAATCTTGCTTGCTCGGCAAGATGACAAAATCACCATTCAAAGGTTCCTTTGAAAGAGGTGAAGGTTTGTTGGATATCATACACACATATGTGTGTGGTCCCTTCAGAACAACCACAAAAGATGGCACGCGTTTCTATGTGACCTTTACTGACGATTTTAGTAGATATGGGTATATCTACTTAATCAAGAATAAGTCAGATACCTTTGAAAAGTTCAAAGAGTTCAAAAATGAAGCAGAAAATCAATTGAGCAGAAAGATAAAGATGCTTAGATCCGACAGAGACGGTGAGTATCTTAGTATCGAGTTTCTCGATTATCTTAAGGAATGTGGAATTGTTTCACAGTTATCGCCTCCGAGAACACCTCAGTTGAACGGTGTTGCTGAAAGGCGAAACCGAACCTTGTTGGATATGGTTAGTTCCATGATGAGTCGAGCTTCACTTCCAATCCATTTCTGGGGGTATGCCTTAAAGACTGCCGCCCATATCCTGAATCTTGTCCCAACCAAGAAGGTTGTGAAAACACCGCACGAGATGTGGACGGGGAAAGTTCCCTCGTTGGCACACATCAAAGTCTGGGGCTGTGAGGCTTTTGTAAGACGAGAGACTCATGACAAGCTCGCGGAAAGAAGTGAGAGGTGTTTCTTCATCGGATACCTGAAACAGTCATTTGGATACTTGTTCTACAGACCGAGCGAGGACGTGGTCTTTGTAGCAAGACGGGGGTTCTTTCGAGAGAGAGAACTCATTTCCAAAGAGGATAGTGGGAGTACAATCGATCTCGAAGAAATTCAGGAGACGCTCGATGAAACAACCTTAGAAGAAACTAACAACCAACATGAGGAAGAGGTTCCTGTTGGATCTACCGACATCTCATTGCCCCTTAGACGTTCGGGTAGAGTTAGCATGCCGCCCGAGTTTTATGGTTTCCATATTACTTCGGACGGTAACACGTTGGTCAGTGATCGTACATTGACTAATTTGGACGAGCCAACTAACTACCGCGAAGCAGTGGCGGGCCCGGAGTCTGCTAAATGGAAAGAGGCAATGGACAGCGATATTAAGTCCAGTATGACAATCATGTTTAGAACTTGGTTGACAATGTGCTGGGTCGAAAGACAGTCGGGTGCAAGTAGATCTTTAAGAAGAAGACCGACATGGATGGTAAAGTACATACTTATAAAGCTCGATTGGTTGCGAAGGGATTCACTCAAACCCCGGGGGTTGACTATGATGAAACCTTCTCACCAGTAGCCAAGATTAAGTCAATCAGGATAATGCTTGCCATAGCTGCGTTTCATGATTATGAAATTTGGCAGATGGATGTCAAAACCGCATTCCTTAACGGAAAACTGACTGAGGATGTTTACATGAATCAGCCAGAGGATTTTGTAGACACAAAGCATCCTGATAAAGTATGTAAGCTTGAAAGATCGATCTACGGGTTGAAGCAAGCATGTCGCAGCTGGAATCTCTGCTTCCATGAGAAAGTCAAAGAGTTTGGCTTCTCTAGGAGTGAAGATGAGTCTTGTGTATATGTCAAGGCTAGTGGGAGTATAGTCACTTTTCTGGTGCTGTATGTTGATGACATACTGCTCATGGGAAACGACATTCCGACCTTGCAAGATGTCAAGTCTAGGCTCGGGAAGTGTTTCGCCATGAAAGACCTAGGAGAAGCTGCTTATATACTCGGGATAAGAATACTTAGAGATAGAAAGAGAAAATTAATATGTCTGAGCCGGTGAACATATTTGGAAAAGGTATTAAAAAGGTTTAACATGGAAAATTCCAAAAAGGGAGAGCTACCAATCCAGAGTAATGCCAAGTTGAGCAAAACTCAAAGTCCGAGTACCGATGAGGAAATAGCTGAAATGAGTCGGGTACCTTATGCTTCGGCAGTAGGGTCGATCATGTATGCTATGACATGTACTCGCCTTGACGTATCCTTTGCATGAAGCATGGTTAGTCGGTAACAGGGTAATCCTGGAAATGCACACTGGATAGCGGTCAAGAACATACTCAAGTATCTGCGAAGGACAAAGAACATGGTGTTAGTCCTTGGTGGCAGTGATGACTTGAAAGTGAGTGGATATACAGATGTCAGCTTCCAGACAGACAGATAGGGACAGTGGTCGTTCGCAGTCGGGTTGGGTATTTCTTTTGAACGGTGGAGCGGTCACTTGGAAAATTTCCAAGCAAGAAATGGTGGCTGATTCAACATGCGAATCAGAGTACATTGCAGCGAGTGAAGCGTCTAAGGAAGAGGCTTGGCTGAAGAACGTTATCGGTGACCTTGGAGTTGTCACGAGCATTCAGGAGCCGATGGAACTGTTCTGCGATAATGAAGGAGCGGTCGCTTTGACAAAAGAACCGCGAGATCATGGAAAGTCCAGACATATCGACAGAAAGTACCATTACTTTCGACATCGCGTAGAAGAAGGTCACTTACTGGTTAAGAGAGTATCATCAGAAGACAATCCTGCAGATCCTCTGACTAAGGCTCTGAGTAGGACCAAGCACAATCAGCATGCTCGGAGCATTGGACTGAAGGATGATATTAGTTTTAGTAATTAGATAGATTTGAAACTTGTAACAGTATAAATGTAATTGACTTGGTGATTTTATAATGGAGATTTATAAATGAGTATTGTTACTGCCTTTGTCAATTGTTTATTATTGTGTTTCTATATTTGCATGTTTAACTTCCTAAGTAATTAGATTATTTAAATTTCCACAGTCGATCACACTGTTAGGGAGTAAGTGTGAACAAAGACTGTCATGAATCGGTTGTAGATTGTCTAAGGAGTTAGACATTGCAGTAAGACTGCTACAACATTCGTGAGTACATAGAAAATAGAGATTTAAGTATTGGATAAACCCGCGCTTAACAGATTGCTTCATGGATTACATCACGAGCAATGTTAAGACGATAATATCCTTTGATCTTTAAGTGGAGAAATATGATCTGTAATTTGCAAGTCGGTTGCTCATTGATAATGCGAAAACGCGCCGGTAACTCGGTGTTATAAAACGCACTGTTGTGAGTATTCTAACGTGTAAAAGATACAGACATATAAGTCGAAACTTATCTGTCCCCTGACCCGATGGGGAAACAGATATCTGTAGGTCTCTCGATGATTTTGAAGTTGACTGAAAGTGTTGGCCAACCAGGACTGAATTGATGTGTTCAATTAGCAGTCTTAAAGTCATAAGCAAATCGGAAATCGAGAAACAGAGTATCAGACCAAGATTGATATTAATCCATGTCTTGAGTCTGAAAATATCTTGTTGGACGGAGGATCATCTGATCACTTATGTTTAGACAGAACTGACTGGGTCAGAGTTCAGAAACAATTTCTGGAAAACTAGTATTAATCAGAAGGTAAATGGACAATTAAAGTCATAGACTTATCCAAGTGGGAGACTGTTGGATTTGGTGTCTAAGCCATGACTTGTAATTGTATTTAACTTGTTAATTGAAGCAAAGTCCATTTGGGTTGCCCTCATAGCTGGAGGAATGATGTAGATTTCAGTAGAGAGAAAGGTTGATTTATTAATTGTTTAATAAATCAATAGAAATAAATAAATAGTTTATTAACATATTTAAATGTTAATATATTAATTAGAAACTATAATAATTAATTGAGATTTAATCTAGAATTAATTGGATTTAATTTAGTGATTAAATTAATTAATTATAAGTGCAGGGACTGGTTTGTATTTATTCAATAGTTGAATAACTGGCAAGCCAGTGTCCAGGGGCCAAAAGTGGCGCCAACCTGGAGGCTTCCTCTAAGGTTGGCGAAAACCCTAATTAGGGTTTAAGGGATCTGGTCCAAGTGGTCAACAGGCTTGCCCACTTTGGAGGCTCCTTAGGGTTTCAGGTGTAACCCTAGGAGGCTATAAAAAGAACCCTCTGGCTCTCCATAATTCACGCCTCCCTCTCTCTGTGATTACTCTGCAGGAATCTTCTCTACATTGCTTGGGTGTGACTTGCATTTGAGGCAGGATCTATTTGCTGCTAGCTTCAAGAACAAGATCACAAAGGTTGGTTATTCTTTATTAGATCTTTAGAAATAAATGTTGGCCTTAGGTTTTTAGTTTATATCTTCATAGAAGAAAACATAGATCTTTCTAGGGTTGCATGTGAACTTAGGATTTTATTTGTTCGTTGATTGCTTCAAAACCCTTCATATATATTACTAACAAAGATTCAACAGTCAACGCTAAAAAATCTCTACATACAAATAAAGTTTAGTCAGATCCCCACCGGACCCGTGCAGAGCACGGGACAAACACTAGTTATAAACAATAAAGAAATATTAAATAAATTAAAAAAGAAATTAGCAAGGGTAATATAGTCTTTTTGTATCTGTTAAGGACCGAGCGCGTAACAAAACAAAACAATAGAGACTGTCCGAGTTAAAGAAAAATTAGGGACCAAGGTGCAAGTTACCCCAAACCACAGGGACCATTCATGTAATTTACTACACACACACATACACACACACACACACACACATATATATATATATATATATATATATATATATATATATATATATATATATATATATATATATATATATATATATATATATATATATATATATATATATATGAGTTTATTTGCTAACATGAGTTTACTTTTGCTAACATGAATTTATTTTGGCAGCTTTAGCATAAGCTAGACTTGTAGACACACTCACAAATGGCATCCATACTTCTATCATCCATGTTAGTGGATTCATACACTTGTGATAGTTTGAGAATACGTGTTATACTTTCATTTTGAGTATAAGATTTATAATTATACAGATGGTTCCCTATGTTCTATTCATTAATCAAGAACGAAAAACTGATCTAACATATGGTTGTAAGGGTATTTTTTACAAATGAAAGATTGCAACCATAGCATTCTCCAAGAATCAAGACTGAAAAAAGAGAGAATTGATGATTCAATAATAATGTTGCCGGTAGTGGTGGCTGGTTGAAGATAAACAGAGATGATAAAACGATAAACAATATAAAAGAACGTAGAGCTTGTATTTCAGTTTGTCCTTTTTATAAACACATTCTTGAAGAATGTAGTATATATTGAATTTTTTTTTGACATATTCTTTAAGAAAGTTATATATTAAACAAAGAACGTAATATATCTTAAACAATTTAGTATTCTTAAAGAATGTAACATAATAGTTCTTTACAGTCCAACAGATCAACACAAACTTATTCTTAGAGAATGCACACTTCATACTGCATGTGTAAATGTACTCAATATTGTATACCGTGGTGTAAATGTTTATTGTTGCATTCCTTACAATTCTTTGAGAATATACTCAATATTCTTTGAGAATGTACCATTTTAATTGACAATTAAAAGTTACAATGCTTTTATAGTTAATGCATTATTCGAGATTGTCATATGCATCATATATGCATTCTTTGAGAATAATACTCAATATTTAATGCATTCTTCAAGAAATTTAACATACAGAGAATGGTTATTTTAAGAAGTATTGTATAAATTCTCCGAGAATTTAAATGAAACACAGTTAACCTAAAATATGGAAAAAAATCTCTTCAAATGTAACCGTATCATTTAAGAATGAAATAAATATATGAGAACGAATTGCAAAAATGTTTTGAACGTGTCGAATGAAATTCGAATTCTCAAAAAATCTGATTTAGTTTGAATATATTAGATAAAATCTGAGAATTGATTTGATTTATATTAATTAATTTGACTTAGTTGCCTAATATGTAGGTAATATTTTGATTTCTCTCTCTTATTTAAATGTCATATTTGCCCTTATAATTAATTAAGTCAAATTATATACTATATGTCATCCCATGATAATAATATATGCTTTCAAATCACAGCCTTTCATTCTTTTAATCTGATGGCAACAAATTGGTCTCACATTCATATAATACTTATGATTTATATTTGATCCTAACTATATATATATATATATATATATATATATATATATATATATATATATATATATATATATATATATATATATATATATATATATATATATATATATAATCAGGATCGGGTGAGGACTCTTCTTAAAGTGAGGACTCGTGAGGACACCTTAAAAAAATTGAAAAAAAATAAAAAAATATAAATAATAAAATGGATCATAGTACTATATCGGAGAAAAAAAAAGATTCAAAAAAAAAACTTTTGGATCATTATTTTTTTATAATGAAATAATGATCCAAAATAAAAACAGAAAAATTGGATCATTACTTTTTTCAATGATCCAAATTTATTTTTCCAATTTTTTTATAATTATATAGTACTATTCTCGATTTTATGATTTGTATTTTTTTATATATTTTTTTTCAATTTTTTAAGGTGTCTTCGCGAGTCCTCACCGATATATATATATATATATATATATATATATATATATATATATATATATATATATATATATATATATATATATATATATATATATATGTAGTTATCATTACATTCATATTATTATGGTAATAATACAAAATTGTTGATGGACCGATTTTATAAAGATATACATTTGCCATTGTGGGTTGAGTTCACGGTTTGACTCAAGATCCTCCGGATCCCTTCCAACTCTGATATTAGGTATATATATATATATATATATATATATATATATATATATATATATATATATATATATATATATATATATATATATATATATATATATATATATATATATATATATATATATATATATATATATATATATATATATATATAGACACACACACACACACATAATAAGGAGCATATTCAGAATACGAAAAATACACACAAAATTCGTGAGTCTATTGCTGAGGGATTTAGAAATGGCTTTTGAGATCAATTGGAAAACCAACATTCTCCCTCAGATCTGAAAATCCCCATGGAAGCAGGAATGAAATCTTTTGTTATTTAAATTTCTTTTAACTAGATTCGAGATTATAGATCTGAGATTATGATTCCGCGTATTGTTTTCTGTTTTGATTATCAAAATTAACCAACAGTAAGGCGCGACAAACTGAGGTGGCATGACAAACACCCGCATATTGTCCTCGGTATGTTTGCAGATTTTTGTTGGCCTGAGCATCTATTTGTCGTATCTCTCTTTTTTAAACCTTTTTCTCTATATAAATACACTCGATATTTTCATCACATCAAACAATTTATCTTTGTACTACAATAACGTCTTCTTCCAACTCTCTAGAAACTCAACCCTAAGCTCAAACAAAAGGGAAGGCCTACAATATACCTTAGTCGTCGAATGAAAATAAGGCATCAACCTGTGTGTAGTTAATATAACGAAGACTCCGACGATCGGAACCAACAAATAAGTTTGAAAGGGAGTTCATAAATGTTTCCTTGACGAAATGAATCGAGAAGATTACCGAAAAAAAGATCAAGTGTACACGAAATGGGGACATAGTGACATACAAATAAAGTTGTAATATGATTTGCTGTTTAACGCCTTGCAAAGTGAATGACAAAGTGATCAAATTGATATTGACCATTTTAAGCAAGGTGCTCAAAATTTTCGAGGCAGAACAATGGTGAAGTTTCAAGTTTCAAACATACTAAGTTTGTAATATTGTTAAAGAATGCCCAAAATGACATGGTAACATGTAATATTTTTTTATCTTTCTTGTTTTTATTTTTATGTTCTTAGGTTTTAATTTAATGTTATGTACTTTTAAGTTTTTAAGCTTTTGATTTCCTGTTATGCATTTCTTATTTCAATTAATAAAATTTTTAATTTTATTTAAATAAAATTGTTAAAAAAATAAAAAATGAGTGGAAAAAATGGCAAAAAATTATCTTGGTGTGACAAAAAATTAAGAGATGCATGGTAAAACTGAAATAACGCTAATGTGATAGACAAAAGGAGTGACAAAAATAGCACCACTTTCTTTGGTCTTATGGTAGGCTGGATTGGCATGATCATATTAAATAAACTTTTATTTTTCTAAAATAAACTCTCATACATCAATTTCTTAAATCTATGATAGGAGATGATTATGTTGGCATGATCATATTAAATAAACTTTTATTTTTCTTAAATAAACTCTCATATATCAATTTCTTAAATCTACGATATGTCATGATTATGTTTTTTACTTTGATTTTATAAATGTATTATTATTATTATTATTATTATTATTATTATTATTATTATTATTATATAGAATTTATTAGTATCATTAATAATAAAATTTGTTATTTAGTCGTGTTATGATTATTATTTTTTACTTTTAATTTAATTTTTTATATTATATTAAAATCATTTTTATATTATTGTTTTCTATTATTTTAGGACAAAGGTTATCAAACTTATTTTAACATCTCTAGTGTTTTGTTTGAATACATTGATTTAAAAAAGAAAGCTTAAATATCCTTAAGAAATGAATATTTTACAAACATTTCTAATATAATTTAAACATTTTGTTGATAAGTTCTTTCTATAAAAAATCAAAATAAGTTTATAAAAATTATAGAGATGAGTTATTAGTTATAGAATATGATAATAGTGTTGTCTCATATAAATGTTAAATCATAAAAGGTAAAAAGTGTTTGTTTGTACAACATTTATCTTTAGTTTTTAGTTTGATATAACTCTTAGGCTTCAAACATGTTGATTAATGCATAAACGTCTGTCTTATGAATTATGACAAGTGTTCCATTTGGAGAAACTTGAAAAAAAAACAACTAGAATTGTTGAAATTACATATCCACTAAGGCATCGTATTGATTTGTATTTTGGATATGTGGCCCAAGTGCAGATACAAGAGTCAGACCATGCAACATGTAACACTAGATGCTTTTATGATGCCAGGTTGTGAGAAGCACATGTTGATGTACCTACGTTTTGTAGAAATAGCATGAATGAGTCATTTTTAGCTATATTTCACCCTACGTACCTCGCGATTGGATTCTAATAAAACTTGAACGCCTAAAATATTGTCAGTACTCTGTGATTTACCCACACATGATGAAGACTGGGGGCGTTTGTTTGGATGGATCAGTTCAATCTGATCCGATCAAGTAAATCTAAGTTAATTTCAGTTTTCAAAACATGGATCTAAATAGTCCAAACTAAATTCAAATCCGATCCGAACCATCCAAATTATAATTCCATTGAATCAGTTTTTACAATTCGGTTTTCAAGAGTCAGAACATTTTAGAAAAATATATATAACTTGAATATAAGCCGACTCTAGAAAGAACCATAAACAAATTGTTTAGTTGTGAATTAATATTCATAAACAACTACCAATAAGAATATATTATAATTTAATATTTTATAGACTAAAAACCTTTGATAAAAATACATATTAATATTTTTTATTGGCCGAGACTTTCTAATCTCTTAAAAAACAATTTATTAAAATTCAATAAATAATTAAAGATATAATAAAAATAAATCCGACTTTTTGGACTATTCAGGTTTTTGTTTTATATAAAAAAAGCAATACGTAATCCACAATAATAATAATTTAGTTTTATTGAAAACCAATCCAAAAATCCAACAACCCGAACTAAATAGTTCAAATCCAACAACCCGAACTAAATAGTTCCATATTGAACAATTCGATTTTATCCAAATAGTAAACTGCCCTAATGAACACCATATTGGCTATTCATAATTTACTTCTTTAACATACTTCGTCTTTGTATGAATAATGAACTCTCTGCCCATCCACTAATATTTCCAAGTCACTAAACCATATTGCAAAGTCTCTAAACCATGCATAAGAACATATAACTATCTTATATTATTATATATAAGTTCATTCAAGTATGCACAGTTCATTTCTCACTAATATACAAATAAAACATTTTCCCTCTCTAAAATATGCAATAGCATGTTTTCCTTGCATTTAATAGCCCAAACGTGGTATACATCACATTAAAATTCAAAAGTTAATCCTATTCAATCAATCAATGCAAGATCTTGAGAAGGTTATCATAAAAACATAAACCCCTGTTTGTTTGGTTTGCGGGATTTCTTAAGATTTGTATTTTAAATCCTGTAAAATCCTACGCTTGGTTGGAGAATAAACGCAAAATTTGAAATGATATGATTTTTAAAAATGACTGAATAATCCCACGTATAAGGGATTTGTAAATACATTGTGTCCCCCTAGCATTTAAAATTACATGAATGAAGAAATTTTTTTTAACCTCCGGCCATTACACCACTAATGCCGCCTCCATCTTTTGCCACCCCACCGTCGAAGCCAACTACATCTCCGACCACGCTACTGCCGACACTGTCTCCATCACTGGCTACCCTCGTTGCCGATGGTGCCTCACCTCGAGCCACTCCCCCGCCGCCACCACGTCTACCTTTAACCACCCCATTGCTACCGCCGTTGCCTTGATCTCCAGCCACCCCACCACCGACGTCGCCGCCATCTCCGGCCACCTCAGCTCCCACGCTACCTCCACCTTTGGACACCTTACCGTTGATGCCACCTCTACCTCCAGCTACCCCATCACCGTCTCCGTCTCCACCTTTGGCCACCCCATCGCCGACGTCGCTCTCACCTCCAACCACCCGATCGCTAACGCCGGCTCCACTGCGGGTTCCGTGTCAACTGTTCTGTCATCGATTCTCCATCATTGGGTCACAGTCGATGATTTAATGCTGATTGTTCTAATATTTGTTTTTTCAATTTCATAAAGGTTTTGATATCTAATCAAACCGGTCGTGAGATTTTAAATACTAGGATTTCAAATCTAGAAGGATTTGAAATTCCATTGAATTTGAAATCCTAGGCTTCGAAATCCACAATCCAAAAGCCCCCTAACATTATTCTTAACCATTTCATTTAATGGGGTAGCCTTTTATCGAAATTTTATGTATAAAGACGTATTGGTCATTTTTGTATTGCACTAACCATAAAACCAAGAAACACAACTTCATTTACATAAAAAGTACATATTTTGGTATTAGTTTAGAGTTTCTTATTACGCAAGCTACTTAGAACAAGTCTAACACAGTCGTTATGTTTATTTAAAACTTTACTATAAATCAAAATATCATCTAATACAAAACAAACTTTCTATAAAATACATATATACATGGTCTAACAACCTCATAAAACTGCACCATGCATCAAGTAACTAGGAAAAATGGTCCATCTCATCAATCTTTAGTGGTCCAGTAGTTCATCATAAACCAAGAATCAGCAATTTGTAGTAGTTAATTTCTCTTGAAGCTTTGCAATCCGAGCCTAGAAAGAAATATTAACCTCATGCTAATATAATTAAATACGAAAAACGACATTTAATAATGACTAAAACATGATAATTTTCTAGATCAAAATCAAAACTTTACAAAGGAAAATTGATTACCTTAAAAGATTTAGATGTGCGAATAGAAGGATCCAACTCTAGAGCCATTGAATAAGAATCCCCGGCTGCCTCAAATTGTTCCATAGCCATTAAAGCATCACCCTTACATGTGTGTGCCTGCACATTTAGTGTCCCCGAATCCATCAAAACTAAAAATCATAGTTCATTAAAAACTTGCATCATAACTTAAAAAAACATAGCTTGTTAATAGCATAAGCATGGAAAAAGTACACTTGTTTGATTAAAATTAAAATTTACATGTTTGACGTACCAAAAACTAGCGTATAAACAAACTAGCATATAAGCTAGTGTTTTAAAATGCTATAATGAGTAACATCTAAAGTAGCGTTTTCAAAATCGTCCAAATTTACCCTTCAAAATATTTGGATATGTATATACACGTACTGGTGAATTTTCTGTATGTCATTTTATGTCATTTTACGTTTTCCAGGTAGTTTATACAACCAGTTTTTACCAAACGTCATTTATTATCAGCTAGTTTTTCAGCTCAACTAGTTTTTCAGTTAGTCGCTAGTTTTCTAGCTACCTGCTAGTTTTTCAGTTAGTCTGCTAAACATAGCCTTAGTTTATGGAAGTGTTGAATGACAAACATAAATCCACAATAAATATTCAACTAACCTCGGGATATTTGGGAGCAAGTCTAGAAGCTTCTATGGCATCTTGAAGAGCATCAATCGTGTTCTTCATTCCCAACCTTGCAATAGACCTGGATCACACCCTGTTAGACCACAAAAAGAATGATAATCTAATTATTTCAAGAAATTAAGATACAGCATCACATAAAGTTTGGAGGTAAGATGAAGTGTTATTAAGAGTGACAAAAGTTTTTTAATGATATTTTATCTATACAAATATCCAATTTTATTTTGCATGTAAAATAAAATAGATTAGTTAGTTAGAAAGTATAATATGATTAAGGGGGATAAAATGAAGTGTCATTAAGAGTGAGGTATATATACACTCTATAAATCAAGTAAATGACTAAGTGTTGAGGGAAAAATAATTTTTTGATAAAAAAACCCCAAAATAAGATTTACATTTACACTTCAATGGTAATTAGTTAATTACAAACCTGTCTTTATATAAGTAGTGAAGTCCACCAACTGGATTGAGACCGATTGCCTGCAGCAAAAAAAAAAAAAAAAAAAAAAAAAAATCAGATTCTTGAGAACTAATTCTTACAGATGTTATCATAATGTATGTTTAAGTAATCAGAAATAAGAATGATAATCAAGGAAACAGCATCTCGTATCTGAATAAAACCATACAAAATAATAAAAACTTGACCCACTCACAAATAAAGGATTTCTTGACAATTATGCTTATTAGAGGAGGACTTTACATAAAAACAGAAAAAAAAAAAAAAAAAAAAAAAAAAAAACATGATAAGCTCATTCATGACTTTGATGTGGCATGAGGTAGTGTGATTGATCATCATACAGGGTGAAAAAGCTTGATTCGTTATGTAATTTGTTGACAATGGTGAGTGGTGAGTAGATAAGAACATGAAATTTCTATGATAATATGCAGTAGAACAGCTCTAGAAGTAAAATTCAACATCCAAAATTTATGGAAAATGCAACACAGTATTCCAATTTCTAAGATCTACATGAACATTGGATCTACATGAATTTCGCAATTGAAACACGCATGGTTTTGATAAACTAACCTCGGATAACAAAATCTCAGCCGTCGAGAAATCACCGTTCTCAATCTCAATCTCAGCTTTTTTCCTCATGGAAAGCGCCTCCAGACACGTCTTCCAACTCCCTAAATCGTAACCTGTTACAGCCGCCATGATCTCAGCAGCACGAGCAGCAGTGGCGCAGTGTTTCATATAAGTCGCGCCCGGTAGGATAACGAGATTGGGTCCAGCACCGCATCGACCCAAACAACCGCAGGAATTGACGGCGATATTGGGCGGATTGATGCCGGAGAGGACTTGAAGGATCTCCATGGACCCTTGTCGCCGGCAAGGTTTGTTAGTGCACACCCTGATCTCTTTAGTCTCTGCTGCTATGGCGTAGAGCGGTTTGATTGTTCGGAGTCTAGTAATGGGTGGTGGAGTGATGGCGGCAGGTAGTGGAGATGTGTAGGCGTTGAGGGTTTGGATAACGCCGACGCCACCAGTCATATTTCCCGCTACCGTTTTTCCGGTGAATACATGTTCAACATCTCGTCGGTGCTTAAAATGAAGCGATATACCTTTTTTTTTTTTTTTTTTTTTTTTAACGGCTAACATGACCACTTGTTTTGTCAATAACATTTTACAAAATTATTATATTTTAGATTTAGACAAAAGGAGAAAATTGTCATTACGTCCGAAACTTGGTTAATAAAGTTGTTTTTAGACGAAAATTCAAAATGATCGTTTGGAAACTTAGTAAATTCTATGATTTTAAATTCAATAAAATTTCAAATCCTTTAGAATTTAAAATCTTAGGATTTAAAATCCCATGATCTGTTTGGTTGAATATCAAAACCTTTATGAAATTGAAAAAACAAATATTAGAACCATCAACATTAAATCGTCGTTAAACAATGACGGAGAATCGAGGACGGACTAGTTAATACGAATTTGAGGTGGAGCCAACGTCAACGATAGGGGGCCAAATGTGGAGGCGACGGCGCTGGCGGTGTGGAGGCTGGAGGTGAAGGTGGTGTCGACGGTGGGATGGCCGGAGGTGGAGACGGCCGTGGTGGTGTGGAGGCTGGAGGTAGAGATGACATAAGCGGTAGGAGCCAAATGTGGAGGTGACGGCGCTGGCGGGGTTATCGGAGGTGGAGGCTACAACGTCAATGGTAGGGTGGAGGGAGGCAGCGCATCGACGGTGGTGTCGTTGGAGATGGATGCAACGATGATAGGGTGGCTGGAGGTAGACGCAGTGTCGACGATAGAGTGGCCAAAGATGGAGGCGGCAGCGTTGATGAGTGGAATGAAGGTGGACGCGTCGGCATCGGTGGGAGTGGCTGGAGATCGAGGCGGCGTCGGCGGCGGTGGGGTGACCGGAGATCAAGGTAGCAGCGACAACAGTAGTGGGTGGCCGGAGGTATACGCGGCGGCGGCGGTAGAGTTGTTGGAGGTGAAAAACAAATATTTCATTCATGGAATTTTAAATGCTGGGGGAGACAAGGTATTTACAAATCCATCACTAATGGGATTTTGAGTCATTTTTAAAAGTCTTATTTTAAATTCCATGTTTATTTTCCAACTAAACATTGGATTTTCCAGGATTTAAAATGCAAATCCTGAGAAATCCTAGGAAACAAACGGAGTTAGTTAATTCGGAATTAGTTTGAAATAAGTGTTCTGGATACTATATTATAGTAAGATGCAACATGACCGGTCCAAAAACATTTTAGTCATAAGACAAAAAAAGCTTTTAAAATGTTTAGAGTGAACCAATACAAATTTTCATTAGGAATTATCATACTTAAAAATACAAGGTTATTTTGGAATAATTTATGTTAAAACACGATATTTGGATTGGGAAAAAGCCTAATATAAAGCATTTACGTATTTTGGGATATCTCGTTGAGGCTAGACCTTACATGTCGAATGAAATAAATTGGATCCCAAAATCATTAACGTACTTTATTGGTTATTCTAAATGATCCAAAGGCTCTAAGTGCAACGCCCAGTTTTTCAGCACAAAGTATATCCAAAATTTTTTGCGTTTACAACATAAATAATATAATTGGATACATGTGTGCTCTGGATACTACAAGAAGTTATCACCAGGAATCGTCCCACGATCCGAGCCGGACACTATAATCTGCTAACCTGCACACAGCACAACACACACGTAAGCTACAAAGCTTAGTGCACTACAACTACATAGAATAACTTATTTACAACACAACATATCATCCAACTCGTGGATTCAACAATTCCCTGCAACAGCTTATAAGTACTCGTGGTATAAGCATACAAGACCAACCATATTCACTCCAAAGGACTACAAGGTACTCTTTATGCAGTCACATAGTCACACAGGTGTCCCTCGACACCTAAGCCAACTTAATAAACAAGCAATGTATATCACAATAAACAAAAACATACATATAATCGTAACTCTGTATCACTACACAGTACTTTGTCACTCCCATTTTCAACACAGATTCTGTAACGCCAGGTTTCTCATACAAAGTACACCAAAAACTTTTCAAACAATAATACATCAAAATGGGCATACTTGTTCTCAAACCATGGAAACAAGATGTTATCAACATAAAATAATTAAACAAGAGGTCCTTACATGTTGGATCTAGGCGCTACCAACTCTCCTAAAACCAATTGGTGTAGGAAATGCGCATAGCCTCACCATTTAGCGAATTCAGCCCTCTAGCGCCTTTTCATTCGAATGGCACTTGGCACATGCCTACATCGCCGCAAGGACTGAGCCATTTCTGCACTCAACAATCCCCCCCCCCCCAGAAATTACTCCATGAGAGAATCGAACCCATGACCTTATCTCTGATACCACTTGTTGGATCTAGGCGCTACCAACTCTCCTAAAACCAATTGGTGTAGGAAATGCACATACCCTCACCATATAGCGCATTCAGCCCTCTAGCGCCTTGGCATTCAAATGCGACTTGGCACATGCCTACGTCGCCGCAAGGACTGAGCCATTTCTGCACTCAAAACTAGGCATTACAAATTAATCTAACACAATTAAAGGACAGGCTCTAAGTTGTCCATCTTTCTTTATCACATACGTTCCCTTATCACTGCTACAGATACCTGCAAACAACATACAACTCAAGTGTAAGCTCATAAAAAGCTTAGTGAATAACCTCCAACTATTTTCTCAAATCTTATTATCAACATGCATTTCTCATCTTCCACATTAGCAATTATAAATATATATCTCCTCTTTATCTCTAAAAACTGCAACCACATTAACTTTACAACACCCGTTAAATGTTGGTAATTATCAACTTCTCAGTAAGTATCATACTTGATACTTCTCATAAACTCAATATATATATATATATATATATATATATATATATATATATATATATATATATATATATATATATATATATATATATATATATATATATATATATATATATATATATATATATATATATACTCGTTTTGCAACCAGTTATACTCTATCTCAATAGCTCTACTGGTTATACAAATAGAATCAAAACTCTTTAAAACGACAACATTAGCATTTACTTGGTATATACAATCAATATGTATGTTCAACTCTATTATTATTATTCACAAATAACAATTTACTCCTCAATAAGATTTTAATGATATCAACATAACACATATACAAATATCTTACCTACAACTAGGTAAAACTCCACTTAAGTACTAGAGAGTACTCACCTGATATCAGTTTAGTATATGAAATCCCCAAATTACGCATAATGGGCTCCTGTTCGCTAAACTTGGTTATATCACCATAGTCTAAATCAATTATCCAATATGCTCAATCATCTCAACAACATCTATCTTAAAGATGTAGAAATTTGAAAGAGGAAAAAGGAGCATAAATGGTAAATTTCAACTCTACATTTACCGAAACCCCCAATTCCGCGGTTCTACTCATTCAACCGTGATATCTTGAGAATAATGACATCAATAGCTCAAGAAAGTATCCACTAACATTCTATTAACAACATATACAACAAATTATAACTAAATCACAAAATCAAAAGCTAGGGTTTGAAAACCCCAAAACCGACAAGTTACTCACCTCGATGAATTAGGAATCATGAGCATGTTTACGGGATTAGATTCAAGTCTCCTTATGTTTCCCTACGAATCTCATGGCTCAATCTGACAGAAAATCACCTCTTTATGCTCTGAAATCGAATTGGGGTGTTCTTTTCCGAAATGAGCATTTTCTGCACATTATATAGGTATGTTGCGCCTACACGACCAGTGTAAATCTACACGACCCGTGTAGATCTACAAATCACTTATTGTTTGTCTCTGCAAGTCCTACACAACCCGTGTCCACTGACACGACCCGTGTGACACCTGACACGACCCGTGATATATGATACGACTCGTGTAACCTCTATTTGGCATTTTCCAAGCTCAACTCCTTCTAAAAGGTCCTTTAACCACATTAACACATATAACAACTTAACTAATCTTAATTACACTAATATTAGTACATACGAGGGACTCCAACCTCTTCTCACTCATCAACAACTCAAAACTCGAAGGCAATCACAAGGATCACCACACCTTTATTCTAAGCAAACTCATAACTAGAATCACACCGACTATAAGGTGGTAACTCTACTTACCTTAATAAGCATCTTAAATGAAAATGGGTCTTACAAGTTCTCTCCTCCTTCAAAAGATTCCATATTTGAAATCTCTTGGAATAGGTATTGTAACGACGGTTTTCCAAAAAAAAAAAAAAAAAAAAAATGAATAGTAACTCCGGCGTGAATAGTAACTCCGGCGTGAATAGTGCTCCGGCGTGAATAGTAACCGAGAGATGAAGTAAGCGCTTACCTCGTGATGACATCGACGATGATGTCGTGATGACGTCGTGAATAGTGTCGCTGATGTCGTGATGACGTCGTGCTGACGTCGTGAATAGTGTTTTCAAGCCCTATAAATAGGGGCCTAACCCCTTCATTTCAAACCACAACAAACACCAAACAACCTTACGATATCAGAGAGTGTTCTGGTGAGAAAAATAGATCGGGAGAGGTAAGGAACGAGCGATAGCTTGTAGCGAAGTGCTCGAGAGTTGTCGGAAGAGTTGAACGGGGAACGAGCCAGCGACAATACTAAGTGAGTAATCGCTACTTTATTTTGCTAATAGTATATAAAGTGTTAAACTATTATATGTGGAAGTTATATACTATTCGTAATTCCAATAATAATGCCCAATGATTTACTTACGAGAACGGTGCCTAGGCCGATTACATGGGATCTGGTTGTTGGATTTTCCGAAAGGCTAAAATGCTGAAAGGATCCTGCCACCCCATCTGATCTTCTACCTGGCCGTTCTTTATTTGATAAATCACGAGGTATCATATTGGAATTATAGAGAATATAAAGCAGAGTGATGGTGTGATCCGTAGTAATGCCGGTTGAAATAGTAATTCACCTATAAACAAATATATAGGTACAAACCAAGCAGTTATAGTGGGTTTAAGAAGGCAGGAATAACCAGATACCGTATACCAAAAATCAATGTGAGTAATCTATCCCTAAGTGTTACTTTTACTGTGGGGCCACATTATCGGTTATTGTGATTGGGACCATCTTTCCATGGGGTCACATACTCGGTACTTGTGGTTGAGACCACATATATGTTGTGACGATCAAATTAGCAGTAATTGTGGTGGGACCACATACAAATGTTGTGATGGCCTATTTGGCTGGCAGTTTTATCACACATTCAACAGGTGTACATTGAGTCCTTGAGACTCGGTATCGCAGGGGGCTGTGATATGATGTGGAAGCTGAAAATTTAATGTTGTTTTAACACTTATCGATTATTCACTGAGCTTGTAAAGCTCATCCTTGTTGATACTAACTGTGCAGGTGCTGTAGACCCTACTAAAGGGAAGGATCTAATCCGGGGTTAGAACTGATGACCGTAGCAGCCCGGTTTTGGGGAGATACCACTTGTACTTTTTTCTTGTAATATATACCCTGTGTAATATTTTTGTTGAATAAAATATGTTTTAAAGTGTGGAAAATAAATGGGTATATTTATATTGAAAGCCGGGTGTTACAAGTTGGTATCAGAGCCGAGGTTTAAGTGAATTAGGTTTCTATAGGGTAGATACCTAGACTTAAACCTTAGGAAATAGTGGAATTCGGGATTGGAAAAGGATAATTTATGTTATCTGATTAAGAGACTAATCTTTCTGTTGAACTTTGAAGATGGCAAACACCAGGAGTGGTCAGAACCGAGGAGGTGCTAGGCAGGGAGCTTCCAGGGGAGGTAGATCTCGATCACAGGGCTCAGTGCACCGGGAGGCGGGAGAGGCAGCAAGGAACCAACCAGATTTACGAGCTATCATTACTGATGTAGTACGGGAGCTATTACCTACTATAGTAGAGACACATAGGGAGGATACTGCTAAGCAGGTGCATGATAGAGCCCCCAGAGACGAGGGACACGCCGAAAGTGGAGTACACGTGGCAGATAAGGGTAAAGGCGTGGAGGGAACTTCGGAAGTGAAAAACAAATGTACGTATAAGAATTTCCTTAGTTGCAAGCCTAAGGAATTTACGGGAACTGATAGTCCCGTACAAGCGATGGAATGGTTGATACATACGGAGAAAGTTTTCCTGATTAGCAAGTGTGATGAGGCAGACAAGGTGGAGTTTGCTACCAACCTTTTCGCTGGGAATGCCCAGTATTGGTGGCAAGTTTTCAGTAGAGCTTTGGGTTCAGATTTGCTTGGAATGTTGACCTGGGAACAGTTTAAAGCAAAATTTACTGAAGAATACTGTTCCGAAGTAGCAGTGAAGAAGCTGACAGAAGAGTTCTTACATTTGGAACAAGGGACTCGTTCTGTGCAAGAATATACTATGGATTTCTTGGAGAAAGCTAGATTCTGTGAACATGAGGTTGATACTGAGAAAAGAAAGATAGACAAGTACGTATGGGGATTGAAAACCCGGATTCGAGAGGTTGTACAGCCACTCAAGCTAACTACCTTTCGGCAAGTAGTTGATCGGGCGGTAGAACGTGAGGCGGAGCTGCAACGCCAACAAGGTGAAAGGAGGGCCGCAGAAGCAAAAAGAAAGGCTGAGGAACGTCCATGGATTTCTCAGAAGAAGTCCCAACAATCAGAATCTGGGTCGCGGGGTCAGACTCGGAAGGATGAAGGCAAATGGTGCGATAAATGCCGGAGGAAGCATACGGGAGATTGTCCTACTAGTCCCTCACCATTGTATTGTTTTAAGTGTGGGAAGACGGGACACTATGCTCGAGATTGCAACCAAACAACTCGAGTATGTTTCCAGTGTGGAGCCAAAGATCATATCCAATCAGAATGTCCACAGCTGAAGACAGGAGGATCCCGAGACAGGACACGGGAGGAGCAGGGAAGAGAAAGGAAGGAGGAACGAGGTGGACCAGTAGTCTACCGAGCATTCCAGATGACCGTTGAGGAGGCCCGGGAAAAGACTGATGTTATCACAGGTATTTTTAAACTAAACTCGATCCCTGCATATGTATTCTTTGATCCCGGAGCCACAGACTCTTTTATTTCCACATCATTCATGCCCCAAATTTCTATACCGTTAACCACGTTGAATGAAGAACTGGAGGTAGAAGTAGCAGGTGGTAGATATGTATATGTCTCTGAACAGATGCCAGGGTGTCAGCTTGAGATTAACGGGACCATTTTCCCTATTGATCTGAAGCCGATCATCACCAGAGAATTTGAAATAATTGTAGGAATGGACTGGTTAGCATCCAATGATGCTCAAGTCGATTGTAAAAGAAAAAGAATTGCAGTTCTGGCACCAGACGGGTCGCAAATAATAATTCAAGGTGAACGGCCACGTACCAGGATGCCTGTCATGTCTTTTGCCAAAGTACGACGTCATAACAACAAAGAAGGAATATTTTACATGGCATGTGTGGTCTCGACAGAGCCTACCAAACGATCCGTTGAAGATGTCGCCGTTGTAAAGGAGTTTGCTGATGTTTTTCCCGATGAGCTTCCGGGATTACCTCCGGATCGGCAGCTAGAGTTTACTATCGATTTGGTTCCAGGAGCAGCCCCTATTGCTCGTGCTCCTTATCGATTGGCACCATCAGAAATGGCAGAGTTGAGGAAGCAGTTGCAGGAATTACTCGATCGGGGATTCATTCGACCTAGTACTTCACCTTGGGGAGCACCTATCTTGTTTGTGAAGAAGAAGGACGGGTCTATGCGAATGTGTATAGACTATAGAGAACTGAACAAGATCACTATAAAGAACAAATATCCATTGCCCAGGATTGATGATTTATTCGATCAACTTCAGGGAGCATCCTATTTCTCCAAGATTGATTTGAAATCAGGATATCATCAGTTGAAGATTCGGGAGTCAGATATCCCGAAGACGGCCTTCCGTACCCGTTACGGACATTATGAGTTCCTGGTGATGCCGTTTGGGTTAACCAATGCCCCTGCAGCTTTCATGGACTTGATGAACAGAGCGTGTCGTCCATTTCTTGATACCTCTGTTATCGTGTTCATTAATGATATACTGATCTATTCCCGGAGTCAGGAAGAGCACGAGACGCATCTTCGTCAAGTTTTGGAGTTACTCCGTCAAGAGAAGTTGTATGCCAAGTTCTCAAAGTGTGAATTTTGGCTTCGTGAAGTTCAGTTTCTGGGACATGTTATTAGCAGCGAAGGTGTTAAAGTTGATCCTGCAAAGATCGAGGCTGTAATGAAGTGTGAGCCGCCGCGGAATCCATCAGAAATACGCAGTTTTCTTGGGCTAGCTGGATATTACAGGAGATTTGTGGAGAACTTCTCTTCTATTGCAGCTCCTTTGACTAAATTAACTAAGAAGGGCGAGAAGTTTGAATGGACTGAGGAACAGCAAGCTGCATTTCAGAAGCTGAAGCAAGCTTTGTGTGAAGCCCCAGTTCTTGCATTACCACAAGGTGGAGAGGACTTTGTGGTTTACAGTGATGCCTCTAGGGTAGGTCTGGGATGTGTCTTAATGCAGAGGGGCAGGGTGATTGCATACGCATCCAGACAATTGAAGGAAGCTGAAAAAAAATACCCGGTACATGATCTGGAACTAGCTGCTGTGGTGTTAGCATTAAAGTTGTGGAGACATTACCTATATGGAGTAAAGTTCAGGATCTATACGGACCACAAAAGTCTTAAATACTTGTTCAATCAAAAGGATTTGAACATGAGGCAGCAGCGGTGGATGGACTTACTCAAAGACTATGACTGCGAGATTTTGTACCATCCAGGGAAGGCAAATGTAGTTACAGACGCTCTTAGTCGAAAAGAGAGACCCATTAGAGTTGTATCGGCTTGTATGAGCATAGTTAGTCGGCTACCTGAGTTGATTCGAACAGCCCAAGAAGGAGCAGGAAAGGCGGAGCATGTGAAAAGTGAACGCATGGTTAGCTATATTAACCAACTCGAAGAAAATTCTCAGCGATTGAACACCTTTAAAGGTCGAGTATGGGTGCCAAAGCAGGGTGAGGCACGGAAGTTACTCCTCGAGGATGCGCATTGTTCTCGTTATGCTATACACCCGGGTAGCACCAAAATGTATCGAACGCTGAAACCGTTATACTGGTGGCCGGGCATGAAGCGGGATATAGGAAAATATGTGGAACGGTGCCAAACATGCTTACAAGTGAAGTCCAATCATCAAAAACCGTATGGAGAAATTCAGCCGTTACCGGTCCCGAAGAAAAAGTGGGACGAAGTTACAATGGATTTCGTGACAAAACTCCCTCGAACGCCACGAGGACACGATGCAATATGGGTGATCGTGGATCGACTGACCAAATCTGCTCAGTTTATACCCATACATGAAGATGATAAAGTTAGCAAATTAGCTAAGATCTATATTGATGAAGTAGTCTGTAGACACGGGGTACCATCCTCCATTATATCCGACCGAGATAGTCGATTTATGTCTGGGTTTTGGCAGAGCTTCCAAAAGCGGTTTGGATCGAACGTTTTAATGAGTACTGCTTACCATCCTCAGACTGATGGACAGAGTGAAAGGACTATTCAGACATTGGAGGATATGCTTCGTGCCTGTGTTATAGATTTTGGTGGAAGCTGGGAGGATCACTTGCCTTTGGTGGAATTCGCATATAATAATAGCTATCATTCCAGCATTCAGATGGCGCCATACGAGGCATTGTATGGAGCACCATGTCGTACTCCAACATGTTGGACAGAGTTAGGGGAAAAGCCGTTAGCTGGACCCGAGATTGTAGCTCAAACCGAGGAGAAAATCCGAGAAATTCGAGAACATTTGAAGGTTGCTCAAAACCGCCAAAAGCAGTATGCTGATCGTCGATTGAAACCTATAGAGTTTCAGGTTGGTGATATGGTGATGCTTAAGGTTTCCCCGTGGAAGGGTCTGATTCGTTTTGGAAAGAAAGGTAAGCTGAGTCCTCGCTTTATTGGCCCGTTCCGGATATTACAAAGGGTGGGAGCTGTAGCCTACCGGTTAGAGCTACCTGAGGAGCTAAGAGGCATTCACAACGTCTTCCATGTGTCGCATTTGAGAAAGACTCTGTTTGACGAGTCCCAACGAGTGCCTTTACCTAAAATTGAAATAGATGAAAAGCTGAGGTATCCGGAGCAGCCAGAAAAGATTTTAGACCGCAAGGTGAGACAGCTACGGAACAAGAAGATTAATATGGTAAAAGTACAGTGGCGATATCACAAGGGTTCGGATGTAACTTGGGAAGCCGAAGAGGAAATGAAGGCGAAGTACCCCCAATTGTTTGCTTGATTCCGGGGACGGAATCTTATAAAGGGGGGAGAACTTGTAACGACGGTTTTCCAAAAAAAAAAAAAAAATGAATAGTAACTCCGGCGTGAATAGTGCTCCGGCGTGAATAGTACCGAGAGATGAAGTAAGCGCTTACCTCGTGATGACATCGACGATGATGTCGTGATGACGTCATGATGACGTCGTGAATAGTGTCACTGATGTCGTGATGACGTCGTGCTGACGTCGTGAATAGTGTTTTCAAGCCCTATAAATAGGGGCCTAACCCCTTCATTTCAAACCACAACAAACACCAAACAACCTTACGATATCGGAGAGTGTTCTGGTGAGAAAAATAGATCGGGAGAGGTAAGGAACGAGCGATAGCTTGTAGCGAAGTGCTCGAGAGTTGTCGGAAGAGTTGAACGGGGAACGAGCCAGCGACAATACTAAGTGAGTAATCGCTACTTTATTTTGCTAATAGTATATAAAGTGTTAAACTATTATATGTGGAAGTTATATACTATTCGTAATTCCAATAATAATGCCCAATGATTTACTTACGAGAACGGTGCCTAGGCCGATTACATGGGATCTGGTTGTTGGATTTTCCGAAAGGCTAAAATGCTGAAAGGATCCTGCCACCCCATCTGATCTTCTACCTGGCCGTTCTTTATTTGATAAATCACGAGGTATCATATTGGAATTATAGAGAATATAAAGCAGAGTGATGGTGTGATCCGTAGTAATGCCGGTTGAAATAGTAATTCACCTATAAACAAATATATATGTACAAACCAAGCAGTTATAGTGGGTTTAAGAAGGCAGGAATAACCAGATACCGTATACCAAAAATCAATGTGAGTAATCTATCCCTAAGTGTTACTTTTACTGTGGGGCCACATTATCGGTTATTGTGATTGGGACCATCTTTCCATGGGGTCACATACTCGGTACTTGTGGTTGAGACCACATATATGTTGTGACGATCAAATTAGCAGTAATTGTGGTGGGACCACATACAAATGTTGTGATGGCCTATTTGGCTGGCAGTTTTATCACACATTCAACAGGTGTACATTGAGTCCTTGAGACTCGGTATCGCAGGGGGCTGTGATATGATGTGGAAGCTGAAAATTTAATGTTGTTTTAACACTTATCGATTATTCACTGAGCTTGTAAAGCTCATCCTTGTTGATACTAACTGTGCAGGTGCTGTAGACCCTACTAAAGGGAAGGATCTAATACGGGGTTAGAACTGATGACCGTAGCAGCCCGGCTTTGGGGAGATACCACTTGTACCTTTTTCTTGTAATATATACCCTGTGTAATATTTTTGTTGAATAAAATATGTTTTAAAGTGTGGAAAATAAATGGGTATATTTATATTGAAAGCCGGGTGTTACAGGTATGGTTTATACAACCACCTTACCACCGCAATCACACATCACGTATGATAATGATATTTATTCTCTCGTCATCTCATATGACATGTATATATTATCACCTCTCGTTTACTCATAATATAGCTAACGCCCGCCATCATCATAATAATATGATCTCTATAGCCATATTGTCTATCATCATTGCCATGTAGGAAAATAATCACTCCTTTAGGGCACACCCTTCGGTATAGCCTCATCGATACCAAGGTATCTCACCTCACTCCTCAAGTGATATTCCAACCGCTATCATCATTTACATATACTCATATCTATGGCTCACATCGAGCCACATTTTCAACGTACCATCCACTCTCTCTTTAACACTAATTCCAAATAACTATTTGGGATTTAACTTCCATTTCAAATCTCCTTGAAATGGTTTACTCTGACTCAATAAGGAAAACGGTCTCACCGATTTCAAGCTCATTCTCTCTCAATTACTACTCCAATAACAATACACCAGTTATTGATTCCTCCTACTTAGACATTCTCATCGATCATAGTAGGAGGAACACTCATACAACATAAAGGACACAGATACTCAGTTGTCTTAATCATGTTACTTAACTCATCAACACTAGGATATAAATTCAACAATAATAAAATATCAGAAACTATCTCGAGTTTCACTCGTCCTCGAGATTTAGTATTTAACCCCCGACACTTTGGTCAGACAAGACCCCTTTCAGTTGTCTTACCACCATGACCGATTACAATTTCTCCAAAAACTTATTTATCTCTGCTCCTACTTCAGCACACATATTAGGTTTTCACCCAATACACAACTAACAATCCTCCACCAAAACTAGTTCCTCTTCATCTCAGTTCAACAACATACCTCATGTTGTTTCTCTCGATGTACTCACTCATTATATCTCTTATGTGGACAATCCACATCATATTCTCATTAAATCATTAGCTCTATCAAACTCGATAATTTATTATCAAATAAATTTTTAACACAACCGCATATATTCCTCCTGACACACCATCAGAAAGGATTTTCCTCTCGCCATTTCTCCGGCATTATCATCTCAATCTCTAATTCATTTGCATGACACAAAATAGATCATACATACGACTTACCGTAATCTCTACACATGGCTCAAAAATAATAACATCTAGCACCGCAATTTCTATGGTGAGATCATATCTCATTATCCGACTAACTCATTAATCTCAAGAAAATAAATCAAGATTATTATAATAAAATCTACTATTCATCGTCTCATACGAATAAATAGTCTTGTCATCTCGACATTCACATATTTCTCTCATTGGTAGTAATTGGTTTGATCGCTAAGGAACAAATCCTATCAATTACAACTATAATTACTCTTATATTATTTTTAACTCATATCTTCTCATCATGTATTTATAAAACTTTATCTCGCTCAACATGCAAGAAATCTCACAAATTCTCAACATGACTACATGACAACACACTTACTCACAGCAACACTTCTCAACAATATTACGCAATGTACTATCTCATAGTACCCCCGTAATGTTACTCAGCCTCTGATTCGTCCTCTTCTCAACCCACAAAATCTCGAGCCATAGAAGCTCACCTCTGCACCATACATATCCACACTCAAGGATAGTACAGTCTCAACACTCTGCATCACTACACAGTGCATACTTATTTACACACAAGCACAACACTATAACGCCACTCCGCCTCAGTTCCTCGTACCCCGCACCTTCTTCTGGTCTCATCATTCAATACTGTTTTACAGTATCCCGTACTGTCCTCTAAGCTTGCCATTCAACGTTTTCTTACAGTACCTTGGACCATTCTCTGATCAGATCATGGTACCTCGTACCATTCCCCGATTTCAATGCATCTTCTCTTTGACTCTAGCAGGTATCGCTTACGGTCTCGAGCCATATAGACTCACCGTCACTCCTCCTTTTGTTTGAGTCATAAAGTCCTCACTACTCTAACCACAAGGTACTGTTATGTGGTCCCACATAAATATGTGATCTTAACCTCAACTACTCAATATGTGGCCCCACTGAATATGTGGTCACAACCATATTTACTCAATATGCGGCCCCATAAATATGTGGTCTCAACCATATTTACTCAATATGCGGCCCCACAAATATGTGGTCTCAACCACATTTATTCATTATGTGGCCCCACAAAATATGTGGTCTCAACCACATTTACTCATTATGTGGCCCCATAAAATATGTGGTCTTAACCCAATTTATTAGGCAATTAACCCAATCTCTAGGCCAATAAGGCCTACATGACCCATTCTAGGTTCTCTCAATTATAACCACAATGTACTCTTTATGTGGTTACTCAAATGTCCTTCGACATCTCTGTCACAAATATCTCATTATGTGACAACTCCAAACCACACAATTCAACACTCAACATGTCAACTCATAATCAACTATAGTGTGTAATCAACTACACACTCACTGTCTTTCTCAACTCATTCTCTTTTGGCTATCTCAAATATTCATTGTGATCAATCATAAGTACTAGTTATGTGGCCCCACAGAATATTGGTCTCAACCATATAGTACTCATACACAGAAATCTCGTCACATCTATGAAACAGCAAGCACTATATATACAATATATATATATATATATATATATATATATATATATATATATATATATATATATATATATATATATATATACCATGTATATACTCATTATACACACTTCACCATGGTTGCTAAGTACTCGCCAAACAACCACTTATAATCGTGGTTATACATAATCACAAAGCACTCATTATGTGATATGTAAACCTTACCTTAAGTGGATACGAGATTCTCATCTCGATGCCGGTTACTCTTGGATTAGGTGTCTAAGCCATGACTTATAATTTGCATTTATCTTATTAATAGAAGCAAAGTCCATTTGGGTTGCGCTCATTGCTGGAGGTTTGGCAGAAAGTTCAGTAGAGAGAAAGATTGATTTTATTAAATGTTTAATAAATCAATAGAAATAAAATAAATAGTTTATTAATATATTAAAGTGATAATATATTAATTAGAAACTATATCTTAATTAATTAAAAATTAATCTAGAATTAATTGGATTTAATTTAGTGATTAATTTAATTAATTAAAAGTGCAGGGACTGCTTTTGTAATTATTCAATAGTTGAATAATGACTGGCCAGTAGAAGCCAGGTGGTGGGCAAGATTTTGTGGGAGCCTCCACAAATCTCGAAACTCTAATTAGGTTTTAGAGGCTTGGTCCAAATGGGTAAAACGCTTGTCCATTAGGAGGCTCCTCTAGGGTTTTGACTGTACCACCTGGAGGCTATAAATAGGGATCTGACACGCCTAGGTCGTCGTGTGGTCAAAAATAAAGAAAACCTAACACACACTAGTACAGTGGTAGTCAGGGTCGATCCGCAGGAGCTTCGTGGTTAGACTAAATGACAGATTACCAACTAGTAGTGTCTCGCTACAGTCGGAGGACCTAGTTTCTAAGTGCTCAACTATCCAAAAAGCAATCACCAACCAAAGTCAAGCTAAGCATAAGCTAACCCAACTCAAACTAACCTAGTCACTTTCTGAAATCAGAAGTGCATCTCTGAATCAGAAGCAAACAAAGGCATCCGAAACATCCAAACAATCACAAGGTATAACCTAAACCAATAACTAGGGTTCTGACTGAACAGCTACTAGCTAAAGTTCAATGCCCAAAACTAACCTAATTGGCTACTGATTTCAGCAAGGGAAAACAGTTCCAACCAAGGTCAAAGCAAGATCCAAACACAATTCAAACAATCAAAACACAAGCAAACATCCAAAACACCGAAATACCAATAATACTTGTAACCGAATGATTCTCATTCATCAAACTCAAATCCAAACATCAAAACAGTAACTAAAGACTACTAAAACAGAAACCTAAGCTTGATATCAATGATTGTCACTCCCAAAGATACAAACCAAAGCTTACAACTATCTAACTAATTGAAAATAAAGTCCAAAACATAAAAATACCAATTGAGAAGTTGCTTGAACGAAATCTTGGAGTCAAAGAGCTTCAAGATCGATTTTACACCCGGTCTTTGCTCGGGTTTTCGGCTGGAATTGCCTCTATTTATATTTGCAAATTTCCCGCAGCCGCGCCGCGCAAATGAAGAATCCGCGGCGCGCGTACTTATCAGATCCCGTTTTTTCGTCATTTGAATGTGTTACACCGCCTTAAGCCCGCGTCGCGCGTTTCATAGATCCGCGGCGCGCGTACGTATTTCCTTGATTTTTCATTCTTTTCCAAACTTCTTCCTTTTGCACGCTTTTAGTCCCTGTTTCCATTCTTTTCTTCCAAACAAGTCCTGGCACGAAAAGTGAGAATACCCAGACATACCTGATATAATTTCATCAAGAACAGGGCTCAACAACGCCTAAAATACTTGATATCACTAGGCGTTGTCAGGATCACTGGGGAACCCTAATCCTGCGCCACCGTTACTCTGTCTCTCTGGAATTCGCTGCCTCTCTCCTCTTGCTTGGGTGCGATCTCATTTGAGGCAGGACAGTTGTGCTGCTAGATTCAAGAAGAAAATCAAAGGTTGGTTTTTCTTTTTTTAATTCTTTAGAAAAATAATTGTTGGCCTTAGGTTTTTGTTATATGTTCATTGATAGAAAAACATAGATCCTCATTCTAGGTTGCATGTGAACTTAGGATTATTAGTTCATTGATTGCTAAAACCTTTCAGTGGTATCAGAGCCTTGGCTGTTTTTCTGATTGAATTGTTATAACTGTTTGTTTGACCAAGGGTTGATCGAAAATCATGACCCTTGGAGGAGGCCAAATCGACAAGGTGGCTAGGGTTTTCAAAACCCTAGCCTCCACCCCTTATTTGCGATTTCCACATGCTAGGGTTTTGCAGGTTTCTTAATTTTGGTAATTGTGATTATTTAAAAACTAGAAACCTTAAACCTTTTGCTTGTAATTTTCGAAATTAGGGGTTTAAGATAGGATTAAATTAATTTGATTAATTTGTGATGCCTATCTAGATTTAATTAATTTAATTAATTGTTTAATTAAAAGATAAATTAAATCAGTTAAAGGTTTAAATTTATTTTTTAATTATTAAAGAGTTAATTGTGAAAATTAAAGATTAAACCCAAAATATTTTAAAAAGTTTAAAATACATCTTATATATATATATATATATATATATATATATATTATAATTAATAGTTAATATTTTATATATAAGATAAATTGGTTAGTCATGCCGTTAGTAGGTCTCATTCACAAAACTGACCTATAAAGAGGGTATAAAGAGACTGCCTATAAAATGGTAGTCTAATGGGTGTCCACTCTCACCCACCGCTCTCCTGGTTAGTGGAGTGTCGTTAGCCGAATGGGTTTGATAGGACCGCTTAATCCTCATTAAAAGTATAATGCTATTATTGAAAGTACTAGAACATTTAATAAAATCCCAATCTAGTTACTTTAGGAAAAATGTGAATTGATGCTAATCCATGAAATTACACATTGCACTTTGTGAAACATTGGTGGAGCATGTGTGGTTTACCGACACACCAATAGGCGTTCACAAAGAGTTGCAATGGGTTTCTCAATCTTACCATTATTGATGGAGCATGTGTGGTTAACCGGCACGTCAATTAGAGATGGTAATTGACTTTGAGAGTACCAAGCTAATTTGCATGGTTATTCACATCTAGTTTGTGATCCTCGGTATCCCAGTCACAAACAGTGGAGCATATCCTAGCTTAAACATGCTATTAAACAGTTCAATGAATCTCAAAAGAAGTAGGAATTCCATTATAATATGATTATCTTCTGCGGTGGAATTGGCTGAATAGTCATTCGCGTACCTTTATAAAATTTACTATTAGATTACGGCATCCCTCTTCTATATTGTGAATTGTTATAGTTGGATCCTAGCCTTATTATTATATTGGGTTAATTTTAAGGATCATATATATATATATATATATATATATATATATATATATATATATATATATATATATATATCTAATTAAAACTACCTTCTTTTATAGATGTCTTCGGCTGACCAATCCGTTCCCCACTCAAACTCCAGTAATGTCACTTCAATACTCTCGTTGTGTTCCCGAGTGACATTAGATGGCACTAACTACAATGATTGGATCAGAAACATAAAGATGGCTCTGAGGTTTGAGAACAAAGAGTATGTTCTTGATACCGAGCTCATTGAAGTTGACCCCGATACTACTACTCCCGAGGATGTTGCCTCATACCAAAAACACTGTGATGATGCGACCAAAGTGGCCTGCATCATGATCGCTACCATGAAACCTGAATTGCAAAGAATCTACGAGGACTACTGGCATTTCGAGATGCAAAAGGACCTTGCGGAAAAGTTCCGCAAGCGAGAGCGTGTCGAGAAGTGCGAAGTGGTCAAAGCCTTCACGAACGTCAAGCCTAAGGACAGAGAGTCCGTCTGCACTCACGTGCAAAGGATGAAAGGTTACGTGGATAGGATAAGGAAGCTGGGTATACTTGTCGATGAGGAGTTGGCCGTTGACATAATGCTTAACTCCTTACCGAGTTCTTATGACCTGGCGTATCATTTGAACAACACTCAGACCTCTTTGGCTGAGTTGCATGGGATGCTTCAAACTACTGAAAACGGGCTGAAGGGTAAAAGTGTACCCTCTGTGAGCCAGCCTGTCAGTAGAATTGGAGGGAAAAGGTTCAAGTCGGGTCGTCCAGCAATGGCCCGAGAGCCAAGTCTTCCGGCATTCCTCATGTCACGAATCCCAAAGATGCCGACTGTTTTTATTGCAATGAGAAGGGTCACTGGAAAAGAAGTTGCCCAAAGTACTTGCAAGACATTAAGGATGGCAAAGTGAAGCCATCACAAGCAGGTACTTACACTATATCTAAAAACTCATCATCTTCCTGTTCTTGGGTCCTTAACACCGGATGTGGTTTTCACATTTGTCCTGATTTGCAGGGCCTAAAGGAGCACGGTAGATTGAACCTGATCATGGACAATAGGCGAACGTCACCTGTTACCAAGATCGGTGTCTATAGATTAATGCCTAGTAATGGTGTTAGTTTAGATTTACAAAATTGTTGTTATTCGCCTGATATGGCTAGAAACATAATTTCTTTTCATGTATTGTTCAGACAAGGCTTTTATTACACTTTTGATAAATTGAATGGTTCAATTTATGTTCTTAAAAATGATGTTTTTATTTTTGAAGCTTTGCCTTGTGATGGTGTGTATGAAACCATTATGTGTGTTGACAATTTAGGAAATAGTGTGTTGAATATTGATTATTCTAGTGGTTAGAAAAGGCGTGTTTGTGGCACTGTCGCCTTGGGCACATCAATAAGAAACGCATCGCCCAACTCCAAAAGGATGGAGTGTTGGAATCATTCGACCTAAAATCGGATGATGTATGCGAATCTTGTTTGTTTGGCAAGATGACAAAATCACCTTTCAAAGGGTCTTTTGAAAGAGGTGAAGGTCTATTGGACATCATACACACAGATGTGTGTGGTCCCTTCAGAACAACCACAAAGGATGGCACACGGTTCTATGTGACTTTTACTGACAATTTTAGTAGATATATGTATATCTGCTTGATCAAGCACAAGTCAGACACCTTTGAAAAGTTCAAAGAATTAAAGAATGAAGTAGAGAATCAATTGGGCAGGAAGATAAAGATGCTTAGATCCGAAAGAGGCGGTGACTATCTTAGTATCGAGTTCCTTGACTATCTGAAGGAATGTGGAATAGTTTCACAGTTGTCACATCCTAGAACACCTCAGTTGAACGGTGTTGCTGAGAGGCGAAACCGAACCCTGTTGGACATGGTTCATTCCATGATGAGTCGAGCTTTGCTTCTAATCCATTTATGGGGGTATGCCTTAGAGACTGCCGCCCATATCCTCAATCTTGTCCCAACTAAGAAGGTTTCCAAAACACCTCATGAGATGTGGACGGGAAAAGTTCCCTTGTTAGCACATATCAAGGTCTAGGGTTGGGAGGCTTTCGTGAGACGAGAGACTCAAGACAAACTCACAGAAAGAAGTGAGAGATGTATATTTATCGGATACCCAAAACAGTCTTTTGGATACTTGTTCTACAGACCAAGCAAGGACGTGATTTTTGTAGCGAGATGAGAAGTCTTTCGAGAGAGAGCTCATATCCAAAGAGGACAGTGGAAGTACTGTTGACCTTGAAAAAATTCAGGAGTCATCCGGTGAAGGAGCCTTAGGAGAAACTAGCAACCAAGAAGAGGAAGAGGTTCCTGTTGGTCCGACGGACATTTCATTACCTCTTAGGCATTCTGGTAGAGTTAGCATGCCACTCGAGTTTTATGGTTTCCATATAACTACGGATGGTGACACGTATGTCAGTGACAGGACATTGACAAATTTGGATGAGCCAGCTAACTACCAGGAAGTGGTGGCGGGCCCCGAGTCTGCCAAGTGGAAAGAGGCAATGGATAGCGAGATCAAGTCCATCTATGACAATCAAGTTTGGAACTTGGTTGACAATGTACCAGGTCGAAATACAGTCGGATGCAAGTGGATCTTCAAGAAGAAGACCGACATGGATGGAAAGGTACACACCTTTAAAGCTCGGCTGGTTGCGAAGGGATTCACTCAAACCCCGGGGTTGATTATGATGAGACCTTCTCACTAGTAGCCAAGATTAAGTCTATTAGGATAATGCTTGCCATAGCTGCATTTAATGACTATGAAATTTGGCAGATTGATGTCAAAACCACTTTCCTTAACGGGAAGTTGACTGAGGATGTTTACATGAATCAGCCTGAGGGTTTTGTAGACATGAAGCGTCCTAATAAGGTGTGTAAGCTTGAGAAATTGATCTACGGATTGAAACAAGCTTCTCGCAGCTGGAATCTTTGTTTCCGTGAGAAAGTCAAAGAGTTTGGTTTCTCTAGGAGTGAAGACGAGTCCTGTGTATATGTCAAGGCTAGTGGGAGTATAGTCACTTTTCTGGTGCTGTATGTTGATGACATACTGCTCATGGGAAACGACATTCCAACCTTGCAAGATGTCTAGTCTTGGCTTGGGAAGTGTTTCGCCATGAAAGACCTAGGAGAAGCTGGCTACATTCCCGAGATAAGAATACTAAGAGATAGAAAGAAAAGACTAATATGACTTAGTCAGTGTACATACTTGGAAAAGGTACTAAAGAGGTTTAGTATGGAAAATTCCAAGAAGGGAGAGCTACCTATCTAAAGTAATGCTAAGTTGAGTAAGACTCAAAGCCCGAGTACCGATAAGGAAATAGCTGAGATGAGTCGGGTACCTTATGCTTCGGCAGTAGGGCCGATCATGTACGCTATGACATGTACTCACCCCGATGTGTCCTTTGCTTTGAGCATGGTCAGTTGGTACCAGGGAAACCCTGGTAGAGCTCATTGGACAGCTGTAAAGAATATAATAAAGTATCTGCGAAGGACGAAGAACATGGTGTTAGTCCTTGGTGGCAGTGATACTTTGAGAGTTAGTGGATACACAGATGCCAGTTTCCAGACAGATATGGACAATGGCCGGTCTCAGTCGGGCTGTGTATTTCTTTTGAATGGGGGAGTGGTCACTTGGAATAGTTCCAAGCAAGAGACGGTGGCTGATTCTATGTGCAAATCAGAGTACATAGCTGCGAGTGAAGTGTCTAAGGGAGAGGCTTGGCTGAAGAACTTTATCGGTGACCTTGGAGTAGTCCCGAGTATTCAGGAGCCCATGGAACTGTTTTATGATAATGAAGGAGCGGTCGCCTTGACAAAGGAACCGCGAGATCATGGAAAGTCCAGACATATCGATAGAAAGTACCATTACATTCGGCATAGAGTAGAAGAAGGTCACCTCCATGTGAAGAGGGTATCATCTGAAGATAATACTGCAGATCCCTTGACAAAGGCTCTGATTAGGATCAAGCACAATCAGCATGCTAGGAGCATTTGATTGAGAGATCATATTAGTTTTAGTAATTAGATAGTTTTGAAACTTGTAACAATATAAATGTAATTGACTTTGGCGATTTAATAATAGAGATTTATTAATGAGTATTGTTTACTGCTTTTGTCAATTGTTTATCATTGTGTTTCATTTTGCATGTTTACTTCCTGAGTAATTAGATTATTCAAATATCCACAGTTGCTCATACTTTTAGGGAGTAAGTATGAACGAAGACTGTCCTGAACTGGTTTGTAGATTGTCTAAGGAGTTAGACATAACAATGAGATTGCTACAACGTTCATGAGTACTTAGAAATAGAGATTTGAGTATTGGATAAACCCGCACTCAATAGATTGCTTCATGGATTATATCACAATCAATGTTGAGACGATAATATCGTATGATCTTAAAGTAGAGACATATGAGTTGTAATTTGCAAGGCGGTTGTTCATTGATAATACGAAAACGCATTGGTAACTCGATGTTATAAAACATATTGTTGTGAGTGACTTGTCTTGTAAAAGATATAAGCATATGAGTCGAAACTTATTCGTCCCTTGACCCTGTTGGGAAATAGATATTTGTAGGCCTCTCGATGATTTTGAAGTTGACTGAAAATGTTGGCCAATCGAGACTAAATTGATGTGTTCAATTAGTAGTCTTAAAGTCATAAGCAGAATCAGAAATCGAGAAACAGAGTATCAGACCAAGATTGATCTTAATCCATGTCTTGAGTTTGCAAGTTTCTTGTTGGACGGAGGATCATATGATCACAAATCTATGGACAGAACTGACTGGGTTAGAGTTCGACAACAATTTCTACGAAGCTGAGATTTGTTAATTAATCTGAAGATAAATGGACAACTAAAGTCATAGACTTATCCAAGTGGGAGACTATTGGATTAGGTGTCTACGCCATCACTTATAATTTGTATTTATCTTATTAATAGAAGCAAAGTCCATTTGGGTTGCCCTCATAGCTGGAGGTTTGGCAGAAAGTTCAGTAGAGAGAAAGATTGATTTATTAAATGTTTAATAAATCAATAGAAATAAAATAAATAGTTTATTAATATATTAAAGTGATAATATATTAATTAGAAACTATATCTTAATTAATTAGAAATTAATCTAGAATTAATTGGATTTAATTTAGTGATTAATTTAATTAATTAAAAGTGCAGGGACTGGTTTTGTAATTATTCAATAGTTGAATAATGACTGGCCAGTGGAAGCCAGATGGTGCGAGTGATTTTGTGGGAGCCTCCACAAATCTCGAAACCCTAATTAGGTTTTAGAGGCTTGGTCCAAATGGGTAAAAGGCTTGTCCATTAGGGGGCTCCTCTAGGGTTTTGACTGTACCACCTGGAGGCTATAAATAGGGATCACTGGGGAACCCTAATCCTGCGCCACCCTTACTCTGTCTCTCTGGAATTCGCTGCCTCTCTCCTTTTGCTTGGGTGTGATCTTATTTGAGGCAGGACAATTGTGCTGCTAGCTTTAAGAAGAAAATCAAAGGTTGGTTTTTCTTGTTTTAATTATTTAGAAAAATAATTGTTGGCCTTAGGTTTTTGTTATATGTTCATTGATAGAAAAATATAGATCCTCATTCTAGGTTGCATATGAACTTAGGATTATTAGTTCATTGATTGCTAAAAACCTTTCAGTTACTACACTTTATAACCATATTTCTCTAACACATGTAATTTCAATTGATCTTTTATGTGTCCACATATTTTACACATATTGTACTACATGTATTAGGGATGAGCATGGGTCGGTTTGGGTCGGTTTTGGACCCAAAACCGAAACCAAACCGATCAGTTCGGTTTCTGGGTTTTCAAACCCATCGGTTTCGGTTTCTTTTCGGGTTCGGTTTCGGTTTCTAATTTCAGTTTTGGGTCGGTTTCGGGTTGAACCCATGGGTTTTTGGGTTTTGGGATCGAACATTTTCCAGCAAGTCTTGAAATTAAAGAAACAATGAGGAATTACAATCAAACTTGTACAAGACAGCTCTACAATAAGGAATTACAAGCATCCATTATCCTACATTCCTACCGTAAGAAAAGAAATTCACACAAACATCCATTAGCCTACATTCCTACCGTAAGAAAAGAAACACCGAAGCCTGAAACTGTTAAACTTATATCCTATGTAAGAAAATAAATCCGAAATTGACACTGAAATTGACATTTCTATTGTAGGAACTAAGAAACACAGACACTGAAAATCTGAAATTGATAACATACTACGCACTTGGGAATTGTCGAGTGAAGGAGCGCGACTGCTTCATATTGTCGTATTCTTCGATCCCGACTGGCGACTGCTGCGTATTATTCTGATTCCGACTGTTGACCGTCGAATTCCTCCGATTACAACTACTTACTTGCCTTGGTTACGTATATTATTCGATCGGTAATATGATCTAGGGTTTAAACTTCAACCGGGAAAGCAAGAGTCGAGAGACGGCTGAGTGAGAATCGAGAGACAGTAGGGTTTGAACTTCAATCATGAAATCTGAAACTTCTATGTAAAAATAATAATATATCAAAAACTAATAATATTAATATACTAAATGTTTTTTAATAGGATTTCCGGGTCGGTTTCTAATGGGTCGGTTTTACCAAATGAAACCGAAACCGAAACCGACATTTCAGTTTTAGAAAAATTAAACCCGAACCACTGGTTTCTGTTATGGTTTCGGTTTTTCGGATTCGGTTTTGTCGGTTTTTATCGGTTTCTCGGTTTCCGGGTTCGGTTTTGCTCATCCCTAACATGTATTATCAACCATTAAACACACACAACACGTTACAACTAACATGTTAAGTAAATTTACTCACATACCTCAACTCTTAACTCACACTCAACTCATGCTTATACTCATACTCGTTCTCATCAGCAGTTGGAATTTCACCTCAACTGGGATCGCATCTTATCATCAACTGGAATCTCGCCATCAGCTGGGATCTCATCTCAATTAGTATCTCATCTCATATTCAGTTGACATCTCATTATTGAATGAATTTCTCATTTCCTCATTGGCTGATATCTCATAGCAGCCAAAATCTCTTCTCCTCATCTGTTGTTGGTCTAACCAGCTGTGACCAATTCATCAACTCGTCCTTCATCTGACTCCATATCTATATTCAAACACAGAATATAACAAATAACAAATATATTAGAAAAGTTATACTTAACTCATACACTAACATCTACAACAGTATCTTTTCCAAGCATGTGATAGGGCTCTCTCCTCGGTTCAAGTCTAAGACTGTAGACTCAAAAGACCTAGTTCACTTAAACCACTGCTCTGATACCAACTTGTAACGCCCGGTTTCTCATACAAAGTACACCCAAAAAATTTCAAACAATAATACATCAAAACGGGCATACTGGTACTCAAACCATGGAAACAAGATGTTATCAACATAAATAATTACACAAGAGGTCCTTAGAAATTTGAGCAGGCATTACAAATTAATCTAACAAATTAAAGGACAGGCTCTAAATTGTCCATCTTTCTTTATCACATGCCTTCCCCTATCACTGCTACAGATACCTGCAAACAATATAGAACTCAAGTCTAAGCTTATAAAAAGCGTAGTGAATAACCTCTAACTCTTTTCTCAAATCTCATTATCAACATGCGTTTCTAATCTTCCACTCTTGCTAATCTCATTAGCAATTATATATATATATATATATATATATATATATATATATATATATATATATATATATATATATATATATATATATATATATATATATATATATATATATATATATATATATATATATATCTTCTCTATATCTCTGAAAACTACAACACATTGACTTTACAACACAAGTTAAATGTTAGCTATTATCAACTTCTCAGTAAGTATCATACTTGATACTTCTCACAAACTCAATCATAATCATTCATATATATATATATATATATATATATATATATATATATATATATATATATATATATATATATATATATATATATATATATATATATATATATATATATATATATATATATATACTAGCAGTGGACCCGCGCGATGCGGCGGGTGGAAATTTCGCCCGGGGGGGAGGGGGGGGTAGTATGTTATAGATAGGCGGTTAAGTGTTTTATTTGGTAAAAAAAACCGTGTTTTCAGAAGTTGGTTAGTTAAAAAAACCATATATCAAAGTAAGTTGCTAAAAAACAGTTTTTTCAAAAATACGTTGCTTCATTGATTCGAACCAATTACATCGGTTCTCTAGATTTTGGAATCGACTGGTTTTGGTACGAAATAAATGGTTTGTCAAGCTATTATGTTTTTCAATTATACAACAAAAATGTATTATCCCAGGTGCGTGGAATTTGGTAGCTTATACTTCTTTTAGGTTTTTTTACTATACAACCAATCACATATTTATATAATAAAAAGTCCGTTCATATATATTCATTAATTTAAACAGATCAAAATTTTGGCAATAACTATTGTAGAATTTGTTTTTAAATTGTTGAGCGGATCGATTACATGCACCCTGAGACGTAAGATTCATCAGATTGAAGCTGCAATGTATTTAGTGACAATATAAGTATTTTATTCATATATCCTCATAATTAATCTCATGCTTGATAAATTATAGAAGACAACTTAGAATTTGTTCCGGTGGGTAATGGTTTCGAATAACTAAGATCTAGAACCGGAATCAGAACTCGCCTCGGTTGGTTCTAAAATCTAAACATTAATAACCAGATTCGACCAGTCACACCGGTTCCAGTTTCGTACGGATTCCGGTTCCAAAGGTTAATACACGATCCCGATGCTCACCCTATCTTCAACAATATGTCCCATGTCATACTTGAATAAAGATCATGCCTTTAGTAACAACATCGCGTTAGCCACTACACCCAATATACATTCAAAGCCAAAATAATTGTACAATCGCAACAAAAAATAAAAAATGTAACCAAACTCATCCAAAATAGAAGATAATTAACTGCAAAACAGGGGAGACAATGATGTTATGAAAATTAACCAAACTCATCCAAAATCGAAAGTAAATACCTGGAATTATGCCAAAAAGATGTGAGACATGAAGCGCCATAATAAAACCTATTCGTTCCTTTTCAGCACATCCTATTCACGTCACACAAAGCACCATTAGATATATTTGAGGGTTAAAATCCAAATGATAAAAATAGACAATGTTTAAACTGAATAACATGATAATGGTAGCAATAGAAAGGTAAAATGCATACCTGTCACTCAGATTAAATACGAAAGAGCACCTTCATTTATATTTACACATTTAGCTTCAAGGGACTCGGTTCCATCCGGATTTTTCAAAGACCAAAGTTTGGGTTTTCTTTCAAATATCAAACATTCAAAACTAAAATTTCATGTCGAATTCTAAATTGCTGAAACCCTATTAAACTCCAGCGCCAAAGAATATGGCACTCCAAGGTCTTGTATTCCTATAACTGATGTCATACAATCAGACCATCATACAAAATAAATATATTGTTTGATTCAAATACTTAAAAAATACAACTCCACTTTTAGTTGTATTTATTTATTTTTCATTGTAAATGGTACAAAGCTAGAAACATAATTTTTGATATTTGGGTCTAGGATTGCAAAGATCACATACGCTGCAGTAGTTTGTGTCTCTCGGCCACACAGCCAGTCGCCCTCTTCAATCTCATCAACCCCATGCGCCTGTCTTGGTATCTTTATGTAATATGATCACGTTTGTTTGTACACTTGTGTATATCGATCACATCTGCAACCATACAAAAAGAAAGAATTATAAATGTAATTAGTTGCAATAATGGAATATAGTTCCAAGGAAATAAGTAGTTGATCAGAAGTTCGTTAGTATTATTTCAACTTGGAGTGAATCAAACAATATACAGAATAGTTTATTACATCTGCACTTACCATGGGACCACCACCAACATAGTAAGTAAGCCACATGCAACAAATCAACATTGATGTCGAATCTATCATTCCTAAAAACTCCATGTGGACCAGAAAGGCAGTTATACACACTCCATGTGGACCAAAAAGGCAAGTGATTTTTCATGGAAAAGAATAGACAATATTATATGTAGAACTAAAAAATATTAATTACAATTTGTAGTTCTAGCAAAATATAGTAGAACGGCCAGGCTTACCTTCATGTCGCAATTGAAAACATAAATGATATTAAGCCAACCTTGTGATATTCCTTTTAGGCATCCCCACTATTTCCGTATCCTCTATTTAAGATTATTTAAATCATAACAATCATCATCAAGAAATAGGAACATCTAACAACTTACATAAAGGGTTTGCGAAGGCGACGGTGACAATCGTTGTCAGAGAGTCGTTTTCAAACCAAAAACCTATAAAACTCATGGAAACTACGATTACAAAAAAGGGAAATCAGGGTGATTGATGTTGAGGTGTGTTGATGTACCTTCGTCTTTGCTTTCCATTCATGTTCGACTGAAAAAGAGGAAAGAAGAAGATTGGTGGTGGTAACGCTGGATGGTAAAGATAGTGGCAGAAGCGGAGGATGGAGGCTGTTGCAGCGGTGTGGTGGTAGTAGGCGAGGAAGAAGCAGAAGAATAGGTTTTTGAACGGGGTGGTTCGTTTCCAAAATCCACGCATAATCTGGGATAGAAGGGAAGAATCGATTAAAGGATGGTATTTGAGAGATTCAGCTAACAGAAAAGGGATTTATCCGGCTACAAGAAAGGAACAAAGGGTTTGTGCATAAGCAAGTGGTATCTAACGCATAATTAATGGTATCTCTTAATTTTAAGAGTTTCTATTTTTAGAAACCATTTTTCCTTTTTAATGTAGTATATATATATATATATATATATATATATATATATATATATATATATATATATATATATATATATATATATATATATATATATATATATATATATATATATATATATATATATACACATATACATACTCGTTTTGCAACCAGTTATACTCTAGGTCAATAACTCTCCTGGCTATACAAATCGACTCAAAACTCTTTAAAACTACAACATTAGCATTTACTCAATATATACAATCAATATGTATGTTCAACTCTATAATTATTATTCACAAATAAAAATTTACTCCTCAATCAGATTGTAATGATATCAACATAACACATATACAAATATCTTACCTACAACAAGGTAAAACTCCACTTAAGTACTAGAGATTACTCACCTGATATCAGTTTAGTATATGAAATCCCCAAATTACGCATAACGGGATCCTGTTCGCTAAACTTGGTTGTATCACCATAGTCTAAATCATTTCTCCAATATGCTTAATCATCTCAACAGAATCTATCTCAAAGATGTAGAAATTTGAAAGAGGAAAAAGGAGCATAAACGGTAAATTTCAACTCTATATTTACCGAAACCCCCAATTCTGCGGTTCTACTCATTCAACCGTAAAATCTTGACAATAATGACATCAACAGCTCAAGAAAGTATCCACTAACAGTCTACTAACAACATATACAAAAATATATAGCTAAATCACAAAATCAAAAGCTAAGGTTTGAAAACCCCAAAACAGACAAGTTACTATCCTCGATGAATTAGGAATCATGAGCACGTTTATGGGATTAGATTCAAGTCTCCTTATGTTTTCCTACGAATCTCCAGGCTCAATTTTATAGAAAATCACCTCTTTATGCTCTAAAATCAAATTGGGGGTGTTCTTTTCCGAAATGAGCATTTTCTGCACATTATATTGGTCTGTCGCGCCTACACGACCCGTGTAAATCTACGCGACCCGTGTAAATCTACACGACCCGTGTAAATCTACACGACTCGTGTAGATCTACAAATTACTTACTGTTTGTCTCTACAGGTCCTACACGACCCGTGTCCGCTGACACAACCCGTGTGACACCTGACACGACCCGTGTAATATGACACGACCCGTGTAACCTCTATTTGGCATTTTCCAAGCTCAACTCCTTCCAAAAGGTCTTCTAACCATACTAACACATATAACAACTTAACTAATCTGAATTACACCAATATTAGTACATAAGAGGGACTCCAACCTCTTCTCACTCATCAACAACTCAAAACTCGAAGGCAATCACAAGGATCGCCACACCTTTATTCTAAGAAAACTCATAGCTTGAATCACACCGACTATAAGGTGGTAACTCTACTTACCTAAATAAGCATCTCAAATGAAAATGGGTCTTACAGATTCCTCCACTCTATGACCTCTACGTTCGTAAGCCACAAAGGCTTCATATCTGTCTCCTCCTCAACCCCCACAGTCTTTAAGACTCACCGCCCCCCTCCGTAGTATATGCACAATCTTGAGCATTATAGACTTCCGTCACCCCTACTGTAGTATGAACCACAAGGACTCTAACCACATATGTTGGACGATTAAACCCAACCTCCTAAGAACTAAGGCCGATTTGAACCACAAAGATTCCTATAATATATCGTGTGATTAAACCCAATCTCCTGGCCACTAAGGCCGATATGAACCACAAAGGTTCCTATAATATATCAGGTGATTAAACCCAATCTCATGGCCACTAAGGCCGATATGAACCACAAATGTGCCTACAATATATCGGGTGATTAAACCCAATCTCCTGACCACTAAGGCATATATGAACCATAAGGTTCCTACAATATATCAGGTGATTAAATGACACGCCTAGGTCGTCGTGCGGTCAAAAATAAGAGAAAACCTAACACACATACTAGCACAGTGGTAGTCAGGGTCGATCCGCAGGAGCTACGTGGTCAGATCAGATGACAGATTACCAACTATAGTGTCACGCTATAGTCGGAGGACTTTAGTTTCTAAACCCTTGCTACTAAAACTCAGAAAACCTAAACTGAACAATCTCAAACTAAGCATAGAGTAAGCTAAGCTTCAAACCAAACCTAGTTACTTTCTGAAATCAGAAGTGCATCTTTAATTCAGAAGTAAACAAAGGCATCCAACAATCCAAGCAGAAACCAAAACAAGGCATAAACTAAACCAATAACTAAAATCCAATGGGACAGTCACTGGCTAAAGTTCAAACCTGAAAGACTAACCTAATTGGCTACTGAAATCAGTAAAGGAAAACAGTCCAACAATGTCAAATCAAACATCCAAACACAACACAAACATGTAAAACCAATATCAATCATCAAAACACCGAAAAACCAAGATTACTTGTAACCAAATGATTCTCATTAACCAAAACGAATTCCACAGGTACAAACAGTAACCAAATGATTCAAAAACATAAACTAAAGCCTAATATCAGTGGTTGTCACTCCCAAAGATACTAGCTAACAATTACTGACTATCTAGCTAAATGAAAATAAATTCTAAAACATAAAAATACCAATTGAGAGGTTGCTGATGCTTAATCACGGAGTCAAAGAGCCTTCAGGTCGTTTTTCCACCGGGTCTTTGCTAGGGTTTTCGGCTGTAAATGCCTCTATTTATAGTTGCAAATTTCCCGCAGCCGCGCCGCGCAATTAAGAAAACTGCGGCGCGCGTACTAATCTTCTCCCGTTTTCTCGGCATTTGAATTTATTCCACCGCCTCAAAGCTGCGTCGCGCAAATGCAAAACCCGCAGCGTGCGTACGTATTTTCCTGATTTTATCTTCTTTTCCAAACTTTCTCCAATTTGCACGCTTTTGGTCCCTGTTTTCATTATTTTATTCCAAACAAGTACTGGTACAAAAAGTGAGAATCCACGATATATATGATATAATTTCACTAAGAAGAGGGCTCAACAACGACTAAAATATGCAATATCACTAGGCGTTGTCAAACACCCCACACTTGTGCCTTGCTTGTCCCCAAGCAAGAGAGTTTTTAATAAATTCTAACTAAGACTCAAACAATTTTTGACTGTGTTTAGTTTCAAAGCTTATTGCCCTAAGAGTTAGAGTGAAATAGTTCGTGAGAACCTAATTAGAATGTTCTTTGGAATTCATGGCTTTCTAGAGAACCCTTGATTACAAATTTTCTGTCCACAATGAAGTGTACTTACTCATTCAGATTCTAAAGACAATTAAGGAATTGTCCATGACTTTCGATGTTGTCTGTGTAGCGAGCTTTCAGAAATACCATCCCAGACCAGACGATCTTAGGTGGCAAGGTGCATAAGGCCCACCCATTTTAGACCTACCGGCTCGAACAACAAAGGCCACGGGTTGACATTTCCTTCCTAAATTCCAATCCTAAAACAATCCAATCGTCTAACTCCTAAAACTCAACTTGTTTGACTAACTAATAGCATGATCACAACTAAATAGTATCTCTCGAAAAATACTAATGCTATCACAATCACAAACCATTCGTTTCAAAATTACAATTTAGTAAAAATTTTGAAAAAGTTGCTAAAAATTTAATAATTGGTCTTTTCCCGCAAAAAAATTTCAAAAACTCTTTCGACCGTCCACACCCCACACTTAAAACCGTACAACGTCTCCGTTGTACATAAAAATATTTTAGAACAAGGGAGAAAGAGTTACCCCTTTGGACGGTAGACTGCTTGGTACTCAGTATCACAGTTACAAATTCGAACAAAAAGTCCTTGATTTCGCATTCTGGAGTTGTGGCACAACAGTGAACACGCCGGTGGTCAAGACAAGTGGAGGGGGCACGGTGACCCCACACTTGTCTGAGACAACTCCTCCCTAATTTGGTATAACATGCATAACTCAATAGAACATTAAACATAAACAGATATATAAAAGAAAACATACAAATGTATAATAAGCAAAATGTATGTGTTGTGGATGACCGCGGCACGTGATTAAAGGACGCGCGTCGCGGTAATTACGAGCGTTGAAAGCACCGTCAGATGGGAAATGACAGCGTCGCGCCTTGTGAGGGTGTCGCGGCGCGGTAATTTCAGCAGATTGTACCAATTTCAAACACTCTCAACAGCAGATTCAACACAAAATCACTAAGTTTTATTACGTCCTAATGCCTGAAAATGGCTTATTTTTCATCTACGAACAATCATCCTAACATTTAACATTTTTTAGCAACAAAATTCAAATCTAACCTAAAATGGACACTTTTAACCTAAAAACTGAAAAGAAAACATAATTACTTCCCCTAACTATGTGCTGTATCGTCCTCTTCATCCTCCATAGGTTCTTCTTCCATGGGCTCCTCCTCTTCGTCTCTGATCGTTGGCTGGGGTCTTGGTGGGACACACTTGTTCATTGCCATGAGTGCAATCATACAGTCAACTAGCCAGAGGAGTTACTTTTGTGTATTCTCCGTTCTTTTATCAACCTCATGCGCTGCACACGACTGGATCTGGTGTTCCCGCATGTGGGTCTGCAAGGCTTTTTGAACTGCCTTGACTTCATCGGGCAAATATCGTGACTCCATGGTGGCCGGGGAGAGTCCTCGGGGTAAACTGACAGTTACCCGGGGTCGCTTTTTGGAAGTTGATGGTTCGGCCCTCAGTACCGGAAATGGCGATTGCTCGGTTGCTGTGATCCCATCATCAACATAAATCACATCTCGGGAGATGGTGGTCGGCGGGCTGAAGGGAACTAGCTGAACAATTGTTAGTCCACGGGTGGTGTGCTCGGATAGCAACCCGTAGGATTGGGCCAGTCTCATTACGTAATGTCCGCCACCGAGAGCAATTTGCTTCAATGGTGCGTTTGTGATCTGCTTGAAATAGTCAGCCACGAAATACGGAATGTTGCACGTCTGGAGCATCCGCATCAAACACCACATGAGATGTAGCTCACGTGGTAGGACCCGTTCCTCGTCCGCACGAGGCTAGATCATAGTCGATATCAACCGATGCAACATTCGATGCGCTGGTAGATGCATCAGCCCCTCGCGTACGGTGTTCTCGTGATATCGCGTGGATGATATGGTACTCCAATAGTCAGCAGGCGAGAAGGAATCATCGGCATCATAGTTAGCACATCGGTGGAATGTGTCGAACCCTGGTGCCTCCGATTCATCCTGTGTATACAGCCCAATTCGATAACCAAATTCCCGTAGACTGCAGCTCCGGTTGTGATTACCCAACCGAAACTGCACCATTTCTTTAGTGTCCATCCCCAGTTGCTGATTATCAAAGTGGTAGCTTGCAAGAAATTGCAAGAGCACCTCCCGATAAATAGGTTCTTCCATGTGAACCACGTTTTCAATGGCCCGCCATGTGTATGTAAGCTCGCCATTCTCATAGCCCCCTTGGACCAACCAATCTTGCAAATGATCCATGATTCCCGATTCCTTGGTCAACTCCTAGTTGACCGGCCGGGCGGGAACGATTCTCTTATGTTGCTGCACAGATCGGCGATTGTAGAAACTATAAGCCCGTGTTCTGCCAACTCCTATAGCCAAGGAGTTCCAGTCAATTGATTCTGAACTTGCGGAGGAAGACATCGTGCCTGCAGAAATCACAAAAAATGACAATTACTGCACTGTTTCGGCGTTCGACGCGGCGCGCACGTAACATACCGCGACGCGTCAAATGAACATTCATGTAGCGCGTCGTGGACTGTACAGACCGCGGCGCGGTGAACGATTTCAGCCAAAAAATTCGATCATTCTATATAATTCAATCCCGTTAACTCTAATCTAACAATTGGGTTTCATGCAGTACAGTACTATAGACCTAATTTGACTATCAATTTCATCAGATGATTACGACATTGTGAATTACTGCATCATTTAGGCAAGTTCAAGACTTATAAAGAAGAAGAGGAGAAAAAAAAACTTGAATTTCAGTGAAGAGAAAAGAATGCAGATGACTTGATTGATTGAGAGGCTTTTACCACAGTGAAAAGAATCACGAATTACGCAAATTGATTATATGCAGTTGTGGGAATTTTGGACAGCTTTCAAAACTCTGTTTTAGTGATTATCTTTAATTCCAAATTAAGATAAGGCCGCGGCGCGGGAAGCTTCTATCCACGTCGCGTATAAAAATCTGACTTTAATTATAATCGCGAAAACTCAATATGCGCGGCGCGGATCCTAGGATCCCGCGTCGCGGTACTGCAAAATTACCAAAATGACCCCACACTTGCCTTTTTCTCACCGTGATCAGATGGATGTTATGAATATGCAAATATACAGATGACGATTGGGTTGCCTCCCGACAAGCGTTAAGTTTAACATCTTCAGCCAGACATACACTTACCTGATTATGCAGTATAAACTGGAACATCTACAACGAATTCGACTGTCTCCACTTCCAGTTTCTGGAACGTGCCCGCAACGACATAAGGTTTGAGCCTATGTCCATTGACTTTAAATGGTTGACCACCTTTCAAGTCCTGAATCTCCACTGCGCCATACTCTGTGATACTGACCACCGCATAAGGGCCATTTCATTTACTCCTGAGTTTCCCGGGAAACATCTTCAATCGCGAGTTGTACAGCCACACTTTCTCTCCTACCTCAAAGGTTTTCAAGCGGAGCTTGGCATCGTGATACCGTTTCATCTTTGATTTGTATGTGGCCGCGTTTTCGTATGCTTCGTCTCGTAGCTCCTCTAATTCCGACAACTGGAGTTTCCTTTCTTTTCCTGCTTCTGTGTAGTCCATGTTGACTTGTTTGACTGCCCATAAGGCGCGGTTGGCAAGCTCCACCGGCAGATGACAGCCTTTCCCATAAACCAACCGATATGGAGTTGTTCCAATCGGTGTCTTGTAAGCAGTTCGGTATGCCCAAAGCGCGTCATCCAGCCTTAATGACCAATCTTTTCTATCGGTTTTGATAGTCTTTTACAGGATTTCCTTTATTTGCCTATTGGACACTTCCACTTGACTACTCGTCTGAGGATGATAGGGTGTTGCAATCCGATGATTCACTCCATAGTGCTTTAGCAACCTTCCAAATTTAAAATTCTTGAAGTGGGACCCTCCATCACTGATGATTACTCGTGGAACTCCATGCCTAGTGAAAATGTTTTTCTTTACGAATTTGCATACTACATGGTGGTCATTCGTACGAGTTGCCTCTGCTTTGATCCATTTGGACACATAATCCACTGCCACCAGAATGTAGACATAACCATGTGACGTAGGAAATGGACCTATGAAGTCAATTCCCCAGACATCAAAAATGTCCAATACCAAAATTGGGTTCAAGGTCATCTGATCCCTTTTTGATATGTTTCCTAACTGTTGGCAGTTGAGGCATTCCTTAGCAGTTTGATGTGCGTCTCTGAAAATTGTTGGCCAGTATAATCCAGCTTCGAGAACCTTGTACCCTGTCTTTTTACCACTGAAATGCCCTCCGCATGCTGACGCATGGCAATGCTCCAATACCTCACCGATTTCACTATCAGGCACACATCGCCGAAATATTTGATCCTCTCCCACCTTGGAAAGGTCAGGGTCATCCCATATAAATCTTTTTGCATATGTGCGAAACTGCTTTTGTCTTTGTTTGGTCCAATGTGTCAGTATTGCCCCTGTGGCCAGAAAATTCACATAATTCGCGCACCAAGGGGCTCCAGTAAGCTCCAGCAGCTGCTCATCCGGGAATAAATCATTAATTCCTGCTTCCAATCCTTCAGCTGGCAATCGAGAAAGATGGTCTGCCACAGCATTCTCCGCTCCCTTCTTGTCTGTAATCTCCACATCAAACTTTTGCAATAGAAGTATCCATCTAATCAATCTAGGTTTAGACTCCTTCTTAGCGAGCAAGTGTCTAACGACGCTATGATCAAAACTTGTCTAATGCAAATACTACGGCAAGTAATTCTTTTTCAGTGGTTGTATAATTTAATTGAGCTTCAGAAAAAGTTTTACTAGCATAACAAATAACTACAGGTTTCCGATCAATCTTCTGACCTAATACTGCACCAGCAACTAGGGGTGTAAATGAGCCGAGCCGAGCCCGAACATACCCAAGCTCGGCTCGAGCTCGTATAAATTCATGGGGGCTCGAGCTCGAGCTTGGCTCGTTTTGAGTACAGTTTCAAAGCTCGAGCTCGGCTCGTGGAAAAATTTGTATACTCGAGCTCGGATCGTCTAAGCTCGTTTGTCAGACAAGCCCAAACGAGCCTAGGCTCGGCTCGAGCTCGTTTAACCATTTATCACACTACAATGCATTCCATTTCAATGAAAAATTTAGCAAAATAGTTACATACGTACTCTCTACAAATTCAACCAAACATAACAAAATAATGTGTGAAATTGAAACGAAGAGTTGAAGAGGAAGAATTCGTAAATATTTAGTCGCATACGTAATACGTTCAATTGGATAATCAGACTTCTTTTTACCAAACATAAAATTGATTAAATTAATAATTGATGTATATAAATTGAACATATAAAAAATATCGTCGCATTTATATACAAATTAAACAAAATTCATTAATTGATATATATATATATATATATATATATATATATATATATATATATATATATATATATATATATATATATATATATATATATATATATATATATATATATATATATATATATATATATATATATATATATATATATATATATATATATATATATATATTCTCGTTTAGGCTCACGAGCCTAATCGAGCTTTAAAACATAAGCTCAGGCTCGGCTCGTTTAATAAACGAGTCTTCATGGTGAGCTCGAGCTCGGCTCGGGCTCGTTTAACTCGAGCTCGAGTTGAGTTTTTAAACGAGTCAATCCCGAGTAGCTCATGAGTAGCTCGGCTCACTTTCACCCCTACCAGCAGCATAGTCACTAGCATCACACATTATTTCGAACGGTTGAGTCCAATCAGGCGGTTTCAGGATAGGAGCCTCGACCAATTTATTTTTGAGGATATTGAATGCTTTTACACATTCTTCATAAAAAATGAATGGCACATCTTTCAAAAGAAGACCGCAGAGGGGTTTGGAGATGGTACTAAAGTCTTTGATAAACCTACGATAGAAACCCGCATGTCCTAGGAATGATCTGACCCCTTTCACTGATGTTGGGGGTAGCAACGTGGATATAACCTTGACCTTAGCACGATCGACTTCGAATCCTCTCTCAGAGACTACGTGACCTAACACTATCCCTTCTTTGACCATGAAGTGGCTCTTTTCCCAGGAAAGCACCAAATTCGATTCGACACATCTTTCCAATACTTTCTCCAATTGATCCAAGCAGGTTTCGAATGTCGGTCCAAAGATTGAAAAGTCGTCCATGAAAATTTATAATGCATCTCCAATCATATCAGAAAAGATCGCCATCATGCATCATTGAAATGTAGCAGGCGCATTACACAACCCGAATGGCATTCTACGAAAAGCAAAGGTGCCATAAGGACACGTGAATGTTGTCTTTGCCTGATCCTCTGGATGGATTGCAATCTGATTGTACCCATAATACCCATCCAAGAAACAGTAGTACTTCTGTCCTGTTAGCTTCTCCACGATCTGATCAATGAACGGCAAAGGAAAATGGTCTTTGGAAGTAGCAGTGTTGAGCTTTCGATAATCGATACAGACTCTCCATCCAGTTACGGGCCTTGTGGATACCTTGTCACCATCCTTCGTATCCACAACAGTTATTAAAGACTTCTTCGGCACTGTCTGTGTCGGACTGACCCACTCGCTGTCAGAAATCGGGTATATGATTCCTGTATCTAACCACTTGAGAACTTTCTTTTTTACAACTTCCTTCAGATTGGGATTCAATCTCCTCTGCGTATCCCTGGCTGGTTTAGCACCTTCTTCTATGATGATTCTATGCATGCACGTGGTTGCGCTAATTCCTTTCAAGTCTGCGATCGTCCAACCAATGGCCTCCTTGTGCTTAGACAATACCTTGAGCAATTCCTTTTCTTGTTCCCCTATCAAGTCTGCTGCTAAAATCACGGGCAAAGTATCCTTGTCCCCTAGAAAGGCATACTTTAAGTGTTCTGGTAGCGTCTTTAATTCCAGCTTCGGTGGTTCTTGTAAGGAGGGTTTCAGCGTCCTTGGAATCTCTGTCGGTAACTTCTCTATGTGAGCGCATTCTTCAGACTTCAAACCCTACTATCCTTCTACTTCTTTTTGCTGCTCATCATTTTCAACACTTCCTTCTTCTTGAGTCTCTATCGCCTTTGATTGAAGTACCTCTGGAGTGTACTGCTGCACTAGCTCATCTATGATATCTACCTGATAGCACTCCTCTTCTTCCAAAAGACATTCCCATTTCTCTAGTGCGACCAGCGATATTTGCGTTGGCCGTGGCCAAAAACGGTCGCCCTAAAATGATCGTGGGCTGTTCTCCATTGGTCGCCTCACGAGTGTCAAGAACTAGAAAGTCTGCTGGGTAATAGAATTCTCCCACCTTGATGATGACATCAACGAGCATCCCCCTGGGGATCTTTGTATATTTATCCGCCAATTGCAAAATTACGTCGGTAGATCTCATGGTGCCAAACTCGTGCTTGTCAAATAACTGTCCAGGTAATATGTTCACACTTGCACCTAAATCTAATAAAGCCCTTTTAATGTGCACATCGCCTAAATCTACTGAGATGAGAGGTAATCCAGGATCCTTCATCTTAGGAGGAAGCGCGTCCATTAAAATAGAACTTACATTCTCAGGTAAGCTAATCATTTTAGGCAAATGGGACAAGATATGTTTCTTATGTATGCACATATCCTTAAGAAACTTAGCATACGCGGGAACTTCCTTAATGAGTTTAACTAATGGAATGTTGACCTTAATCTGACTAAACAGTTCCTACATATCTTCTGCCTATGGTCCCTTCTTCCCATATGGTCTTTTCTCTGGCTTTTCCAAAGCTGTAGGAAAAGGAACTGTCCCACTTGGTTCTCCTTTCTCCCATGTACTCGTTTGTTTCTTCTTCTTCGCCTGTTCCTCCTTACCCTTCTTTTCTTCCTTTTCCAATTCTTCTTTTTCATCAAAAATTATCTCTACATCACTATCTTCGTCCACAGGCGGGGCTGTAACCTTATTATCCACTTTCTTCCCGCTCCTAAGCGTGACCACCTCATTCACTTGTACCTTTGACGCCTGCGCCCTTTCCTGTGTTCTATCTTCTTCCATCTTAATAATCAATTCTCCTAACTTCAGAATTGCTTCTGAATTAGACTTATCCACTTCCTGAAGCTTGACTAACATCCCAAAGATTTCCTGTATACCAATGTTCCTTCCTCCCGCTGGCGGTGGAGGTTGCACCTGCTGCTGCCTCATCGGTTGTTGCATCACTTCCCGTTGTTGATTGCTTTGAAATGGTCTTGGTGCGTTATGAAATCGACCGTACCCATGTACTTGACTAATCTCCTCATGAGTCATTGAGCATTCATTGTGATTATGTCCTATACTTCCGCATGTGTTGCATATAACTTGCCCATGCAACACATATGCTCCTTTCTCTTGCTGAAACCTCGCGAGCATTTGATTAAACTTTCTACTCACAGCACTGAGCTCCTTCGGAATTTCTGTCTTCCACTTGCTTTCCGCTTCAATGTTTGCTACATAGACTGTATTATCTTTCATGGTTCCGCTAACCTTCGATCCTAAGCTTAACTGCTCCAGGAATCTCCAAGCGTCTTCTGGCTCTTGCCACATAAATGTCCCGCTTGACGAGGCATTTATCATAGCTTGATGTGTTTCGCTGACTCCTTCAAAGAACAATTTCACTAACTACCATTTGGGAACTTCATGGTGCGGGCAGGATCGCAATAACTCCTTCAACCTATCAAATGCTTCGTGGAAAGCCTCTCCAGGATGCTGCTGAAAGTTTTGAATTTCTCGTTTGACCTCTGTGGTTTTACTAACTGGGTAGAATTCTTGTAAAAAATTCGCCTTGAGTTGATCCCAACTAGTGATACTATTAGATGGAAGAGAAGTGAACCAATATTTGGCCTTATCCTTTAGTGTGAAAGAAAATAATCTTAATCTAGAAGCATCCCTATTGGCATTTCTAGGAGTATTAGCATTCGCGATAGATATGAACTCATACAAATGATTGTATGGGTCATTAGTTTTATATCCTCTGAATTGAGTTAATATTCCTATTAGCTGAGGCCTAATTTCTACATGGTGTTCTACATCATCATGAATATAGATGGGCGATGAGTCATCATACTCCCGTGGCTGGAAGTGTGATGCAACTGATTGCCCCCTCGGTTGTGCAAAATATAAAGGTTGAACAGGATTACCGTAACATGGAGGATCATTGTATCCCTGCTGACCTTGTAATGGTTGATGCTGTTGTTCTCTTTTTGGAGGTCCCCGACCTCGGTCCCATGGTTGCTGTGGTGCTGGTGGGACCCATCCTTTATCTTCCTCATCATATGTTTCCTCTGTCTCTGTCTCTGGATACTGGTACTGTGGCTGAGGAGGTTGTTGGTATTGTTGCAGTTGTGTAGGTTGAGGTTTGAAAAATACTGGTTGTGGTTGAGAAAATGGTTGAGAAGTTGGTGTCTGCTGTCTAGAAACTGGGGTGCCATCATGGGTCGGCTCTCCCCAAGACATTGCAGAGGTGAATGGATTGGTGGATTGTGGTTGTGATACAGGTGGAAATGGTGGAATCGATGGCGGAGTGCATGATGGTATAGGTGCAGGGGCTGAAACTGCACCACCAGAAGCACTCGTGCTCCCGAATTGAATCTCCGAAATTGAGGGAATAAAAGACATCCCCGTTGCCTCCCCTGAGGGTTCCTGAGCAACACTTACTGTACTACTACTGACATGACTGAAACTCATTGTATTCAAACGTCTACGTGCACAGATCTTGCGCGCAGTTCGCTCAATCTCTGAGTCAAAATGCAAAGGGGATAATTGCTAACCCCTACGAGTACGCATGCACTAATGCAACACGCCCGCAAAATCAAAACCAAAAATACTAACCAAATGAAACTTAAAGAAAATCAAGAAACACAAGTTCCTACTAATCAACTAATCTAAGCTCACAGCTCCCCGACAACGGCGCCAAAATTTGACACGCCTAGGTTGTCGTGCGGTCAAAACTAAGAGAAAACCTAACACACACACCAGCATAGTGGTAGTCAGGGTCGATCCGCAGGAGCTACGTGGCAGATCAAATGACAAATTACCAACTATAGTGTCACGCTATAGTCGGAGGACTTTAGTTTCTAAACCCTTGCTACTAAAACTCAGAAAACCTAAACTGAACAATCTCAAACTAAGCATAGACTAAGCTAAGCTTCAAACCAAACCTAGTTACTTTCTGAAATCAGAAGTGCATCTTTAATTCAGAAGTAAACAAAGGCATCCAACAATCCAAGCAGAAACCAAAACAAGGCATAAACTAAACCAATAACTAAAATCCAACGGGACAGTCACTGGCTAAAGTTCAAACCTGGAAGACTAACCTAATTGGCTACTGAAATCAGCAAAGGAAAACAGTCCAACAATGTCAAATCAAACATCCAAACACAACACAAACATGCAAAACCAATATCAATCATCAAAACACTGAAAAAACAAGATTACTTGTAACCAAATGATTCTCATTAACCAAAACGAATTCCACAGGTACAAACAGTAACCAAATGATTCAAAAACATAAACTAAAGCCTAATATCAGTGGTTGTCACTCCCAAAGATACTAGCTAACAATTACTGACTATCTAGCTAAATGAAAATAAATTCTAAAACATAAAAATACCAATTGAGAGGTTGCTGATGCTTAATCACGGAGTCAAAGAGCCTTCAGGTCGTTTTTCCACCGGGTCTTTGCTAGGGTTTTCGGCTGTAAATGCCTCTATTTATAGTTGCAAATTTCCCGCAGCCGCACCGCGCAATTAAGAAAACCGCGGTACCCGTACTAATCTTCTCCCGTTTTCTCGGCATTTGAATTTATTCCACCGCCTAAAAGCCGCGTCGCGCAAATGCAAAACCCGCGGCGCGCGTACGTATTTTCCTGATTTTATCTTCTTTTCCAAACTTTCTCCAATTTGCACGCTTTTGGTCCCTGTTTTCATTATTTTCTTCCAAACAAGTACTGGCACGAAAAGTGAGAATACCACGATATATATGATATAATTTCACTAAGAATAGGGCTCAACAACGACTAAAATATGCAATATCACTAGGCGTTGTCATTAAACCCAATCTCTTGGCCACTAAGGCCGATATGAACCACAAAGGTTCCTACAATATATCGGGTGATTAAACCAAATCTCCTGGCCACTAAGACCGTTATGATGACCGCAAGGTACTCGTTATGCAATCATATAATAATTCTCGACACTTCTAACCAAATATCTCTCTACACACTGACATGTAATCACAAGACGCATATCACGTGATCATTCAACCCACTGCAGGTGGTATGCAAGGTACTCATTTTGCATCACTTAACTCTAGAGTACTAACTCATATATAACTACAAAGTTCACCTCTAATAACAAGTAATCTCCATACTTGTTACCCTTGGACCACATAGTACTCATTTTGCATCACTTAACTCTAGAGTACTAACTCATATATAACTACAAAGTTCACCTCTAATAACAAGTAATCTCCATACTTGTTACCCCTGGACCACACGTAATCACAAGACGCCTATCACGTGATCATTCAACCCACTACATGTGGTATGCAAGGTACTCATTTTGCATCACTTAACTCTAGAGTACTAACTCATATATAACTACAAAGTTCACCTCTAATAACAAGTAATCTCCATACTTGTTACCCCTGGACCACATAGTACTTGTACACAATAATATGTGTACACCTGTGAAACAACAGCCACTATATACACACAATATCATACTTTACATATATTTCACCATATGTACTCATTGTGTACACTCCTATTCCATGGTTGCTAATTACTCGCTTAGCAAACCACTAACAACTCAATTAAACATAATCGCAAAGCACTCGCTATGCGATATGGAAACCTTTCATCAAGTGGACACGGGATTCACGTCTCGATACCGTTCTCAATCTCAATCTCAGCTATTTTCTTCATGGAAAGCACCTCCAGAGACGTCTTCCAACTCCCTAAATCCAAACATGTTACAACTGCCATGATCTAAGTAGTAGTGGCGTAATGTTTCACATAAGTCGCGCCTGGTAAGATAACGAGATTGGGTCTAGCACCACATTGACCCAAACAACCGCAGGAATTGACGGCCATATTGGGCGGATTGATGCCTGAGAGGACTTGAAGGATCTCCATGGACCCTTGTCGCCGGCAAGGTCGGTTAGTGCACACCCTGATCTCTTTAGTCTCTGCTCGGAGTCTAGTAATTAGTAGTGGAGTGATGGCGGCAGGCAGTGGGCATGTGTTAGCGTTGAGGGTTTAGATAACGCCCACGCCACCAGTCATTTTTCCCGCTACCGTTTTTCCATTCAATACATGTTCAACATCTCGTCGGTGCTTAAAATGAAGCGATATACATGATAACAGATAACATGACCACTTGTTTTGTCAATTACATTTTACAAAATTATTATATTTAAGATTTAGACAAAAGAAGAAAATTGTCATTACGTTCGACTTGGTTAATAAAGTTGTTTTTAGACAAAAATTTAAAATGATCATTTGGAAACTTAGTTAATTTGAAATTAGTCTGAAAAATAATTCAGTTTGTCAGAATTTTGAAATTAATGGATTATGAGTGGCGAGAAAACCAAGTTTCTCGTTTTTAAAAGCCACATCGTCGTCATCATCATCTTGGTCATCGTCCAACATGCGGATCGGTGCCAGGAGTGAGCGCTTGACATTGTCTCGTGATGATATAAATTTACTCATTACCAGATCTTGACAAACGAAATTTTCAAAATTTTTAAAATTTGTTGGGTAAGGGGTGGTATTGTCATCTACTGCCCCCTCCTCAACAAGCGTTTCGACCATCTTCGTGGTCTCAATAATTTCCTAAGATGTATGACCTTCCATTACATGTTCGGGTGATGCAGGTTCATAAACGTACTTGTTGGTGCAAAAATCACTCGCCTCAATTTCTGGCGAGTGTCGCTGTTGCCTCAACCATTACCGAAAGGGCGTTGACATGATTTTCCCATGGAGGGTTTCGGTCAACAAATCCAAGACCTGATCCAACTTCGCATTGTATGAATTGTCTAGATCTTGGTCACCCACAAAACACGACTCATCGAAACTTTCAAAATGAATCCGATCCTCAGTCCACAACTTATTATCATCGAAAGATTCATTGTAGAAATCATCCTCGTAATATTTGTTGGCTGGGCTATCATATTCCCAACGTACTTCTTCATCCATGTACATGTAATCGTCCATTTTGAGGAGGTACACATACAAAACTAAAAATCAAATATCGAAAGAAAAAATCAAATTGACACAGAGTGTCAAGCGCACAACTCCCCGACAACGACGCCAAAATTTGACAGTTGCACAGTTATTGATGCGGTCAAAAGTAAAAGAATAAAACCTTACAGTCCACTAGTAGCGGTAAGTAAGGGTCAAACCAATGAGTTCAAGGTTGACACTTTGTGTCAAAATATGACCAATTTATAGTGTCACTCTATAGACGATTTCTATTTATACACTCGATCCCGAAAACACGAAAACTGAAACTAAAACTAATAATCTACGCCTAATAAATAGATCCCAACTAATCCAATCAAACTAATATTATTCTGAGGTCAAACTCAGAATATCAAACGCTAACAAACCAGAAACTAGAACTATGAACAATTATCAATACCGAAAACATAAAATTGCGAATAAACGTAAACAAAAGCAACTTACATTCAAACCAAACCCCGAATTAGAGCCGAATGCTTTTGAAATCAGGAACTAATCCGATCTCTATGGTCGATGGTGTTGTACAAGTCAGATTCCTCGATCGCACAAGAGCAAAAAAAAAAAAAATGATAAATCGAAAACGAAACTAACCAACTAATGAGTATCAACTGTAAAACTACAAAATATGAGTCATAGATGCCTGAGTTTGACTCAAAGGTCTGATCTTCACTCCCTAAATCCGAAGTAGGAGCCTCTATTTATAGTTGCAGATTTTGTCTTTACGCGTCGCGGTAAGGTCTTCTACGCGGCGCGGGTTAACCTTATCCCTTGTTTTTTCGCACTTTGAAATTTGAATTCCACCGAGTTGGACACATGGCCTCGTCGCGGTCTTCCTTCGTACGGCGCCGCGCGTGTCACTTCGACTTGATCTCAGCTTTAACTTCAACTTTGCCAATTTTTACACAAACTACCTGTATTAACACTAAAATGCAAAACAAGTCCTTGGCACAAAAGTAAGCGATATTTGTCTTATTAGAAATGTAATTCAACTAAAACTTGGCTCAATAACGACTATAGTGTCTAACATTAGTAGGGCGTTATTATAACTCACTTGATAACAAGTATCTGGGTAACACCACTTACGTGAATAGACAAATTTCTAAGGAACAAACTACAAACATTCACAATGGGTACCCCTTTAGAATTCATCATAACTTGTTATTCATTATTCATTATGCCTTATTCTTTATACCTTTAGTAAAATAATGTGCTTTAACTCCATTTCAGGAGGTATCAATGTGCTTAAACTCCATTTCAGGAGGTATCACCTAACATTAATTACAAGAAATCATGAAAAAAAATTGAGTAAATTAGTCAAGATTGTTTGAAGTAATTAGATACTTATGATTGGACGATGAATAAACCTCCCAAGCACAACTTATACAACTAGAAAGGTCTGATTCAAGTAAAAATCCTGAGAATCAATTGAAATCGACAATTACAAGTGAATATATTTTTAGCAGGTAAATAGAGTTTATACCCCAAACAAAAAATAGAAACATGAAAGAACTTTTAAACCAAAATTCAAAAGTTGATTAGGTTACATTGCAATTTTTTAAGGGTGACAATTGGGTCGGGTTCGGGTCGGTGGGTCGCGAGTTGGCGGGTCAGAAACTCCAACCCGGACAGGACCCGTATAAATAAGTGTCAGCTTATTCAACCCTAACCCGAATATGTGTAACCCCGACATGACCTGCGTAACTCATTTAATTATACAAGTTCACGGGTTCGTGGGACAGATTTGGGTTTGTGGGTCAAATTCAGTTCATGGGTTAGATTTGGGTTAATGGGTCAAATTCGGATTCGTGGGTCATGAAAGTTTAAACAATAAAACAACTTATTAACACATCCAAAGAAAAATTAAAAACCACATTTCAATCCAAGTAGAACATCCAAAGATGAAGAATCAAGCCTTCATTTAATTTGTCACGATTTCTTTCATATACGACTATGATATGCTCGTTGAAGGGAGTAAGAGGCTAATGCGTAATTAGGGGAAGACTCAAAGACCTAAACCTAAAGGGTAAAGGTAAATTGGTAAATCTAAATCAATAGCAAATTTAGTTAAAAATATTAAAATTTTGATTTTTAAACGTAATATATTAAACGGGTTGACGGATTGACCCGCAAACCCATATACCAAACCGGACACGACCCATATAATAAATACATTAGCGGGTTGTTGGGTTGATGGGTCGACGGGTCAAAAAACTCAACCCAAACCCACTTATCGTGTTTCGAATCGTGTCGAGAATTGTCATCCCTACTATTTTTTCTTTATAAAAATATTAAAAATTAAACAAAAATTATATATTAAAAAGTATTTTGAAATTTAACCAAAAGGTATGGATCCATAAAGATCCGCCAAAATTGATTTGCAAAGTCTCTAGTAATAAAATTTGTAACGTTTTGGTGAATATTTCTCAGAATATCATCATTTGGTTTTAGCCATTGCAGCTTTCCGGTCCACATGTGCATTGATACATCCTTATCTATGCTCTGATCAATAATTGAAACCCTTCCCCATGTGCATCAATCTTAGAACATCTTTGCTATAACCAATACTTAAAATCATTCTCTCTCTTCATCCATTTCATCCACATCTCTACTATATTCTCTGAATAATGGCTGAAATCATTCTTTCTGGCTTCTTAACGGTGGTCTTTGAAAAGCTGGCCTCGGAATCCTTAAAGAAGATTGGTCGCTCCAAGGGAATTGATTCCGAGCTCAAGAAACTGAAGAGGTCACTAATCCAGATCAAAGATCTGCTTAATGATGCTTCTGCGAAGGAAATAACCAATGAAGCTGTTAGAAGATGGTTAAATGGTCTCCAACATTTGGCCTACGACATTGACGACCTACTTTACGATTTGGAAACAGAAGGTATGCATCGTGACTTCACAGAGGAATCTGTAGCCACCACCAGCATGGTAAGAAAGCTAATGCCAACTTGTTGCACGAACTTCTCACCAAGTACGAGGAGGCATGGCAAGTTGAATATAATTACCACCAAGTTACAAGAACTAGTAGAGGAAAAAGATAATCTTGGTTTAAGGGTGAAAGGTGAAAGGCCAAGACATGTGAATAGAATATTTCAGACCTCTTTGGTAGATGCATCTAGCATTGTTGGACGCGATGGTGATAAGGACGCGTTGCTCCACAAGCTATTGGAGGATGAACCATGTGATAGAAATTTTAGCATCGTGCCCATAGTTGGTATGGGTGGGATAGGTAAGACCGCTCTAGCTAGACTTTTGTATGATGAGATGCAGGGGAAGGATCACTTTGCACTCAAGGCATGGGTTTGTGTTGCTGATGAGTTTGATATCTTCAAAATAAGTAAAACTATCTTCCAATCTATAGGCGGGGGAAACCAAGATTTTAGTGATTTAAATATGCTTCAAGTAGCTTTAAAAGAGAAGATCTCAAAGAATCGATTTCTGCTTGTTCTTGATGATGTGTGGAGTGAAAGCTATACCGAATGGGAAATTTTAGAACGCCCATTTCATGCTGCTGCACCCGGAAGTAAGATTATCATGACAACCCAGAAGTTGTCGTTGCTAACCCAATTGGGTTACAGTACTCAAGCTTACCATCTGTCGGTTTTGTCACATGAGAGTGCTTTATCTTTATTTGCTCAACATGCATTGGGTGAAAGTAGTTTTGATTCACACCCAACACTTAGACTACATGATGAAGGTATTGTGGAAAAATGTGATGGCTTGCCCTTGGCTTTGATAGCACTTGGGAGGTTATTGAGGACAAAAACAGATGAGGGAGAATGGAAGGAGCTATTGGATAGTGAGATATGGAGGTTAGGAAAGAGAGATGAGATTGTTCCAGCTCTTAGAATAAGCTATCATGATTTGTCCTCCTCTTTGAAGCAGTTGTTTGCATACTGCTCGTTGTTCCCCAAAGATTATGTGTTCGACATGGAGGAGTTAATTCTATTGTGGATGGCTGAAGGATTTTTGCCCCAATCAAATACAAGCAAGTCAATGGAACGCATGGGTGTCAAATATTTTGAAGAGTTGTTGTCAAGGTCGTTTTTTCAACGTGCACCTGATGACAAATCGCTGTTTGTGATGCATGACCTCATGAATGATTTGGCGACATCTGTTGCTGGAGATCTTTCCTCAAGGTTAGACATTGAGATGAAGAAGGAATTTAATCAGGAAGGTATGGAAAAGTATCGCCATATGTAATTTATTTGTGAAAAATACATGGTTTACAAAAGGTTTGAGGCATACAAAGGAGCTAAAAATTTGAGGACATTCTTAGCAACATCAGTTGCGGTGAAAAGAAGTCGGGAAAGATTTTTCATATCAAGTAAGATTCTGGCCGACTTGCTTCCTGAGTTACCATTATTAAGGGTCCTAAGTTTGAGTCATCTTAACATAAACACGGTACCGGAATTTATTGGTATGTTGAAGCACTTGCGGTATCTTAATTTATCTCGAACCGGGATCACACATTTACCAGATAACGTCAGCAACCTTTATAATCTACAGACGTTGATCGTTTATGGATGTCATAGTTTAAAAGAGTTGCCCAAGAGCTTCTCAAAGCTTAAAAATTTGCAGCATTTTGATATGAGGGATACTCCACTATTGAAGAAGATGCACTTAGGGATTGGTGGGTTGAAAAGCCTACGAACTCTATCTAAAATCATTATTGAAGGAGACATTGGCTTTTCAATAAGCATGCTTAAAGATTTAAGGGATCTCCAAGGGCAAATTTCCATTGAGGGGTTGGACAAGGTGGAAAGCTTAATGCAAGCACAGGAAGCGAACTTATCCCAAAAGAGGCTAAGTGAGTTAGAGGTTGAATGGAGTGATGTATTTGATGATTCTAGAAAGGAAACACTTGAAAAGGAGGTCCTCAATGTGCTGAAGCCTCATAATGGTAGTCTGAAAGAGCTTGGAATTATGTCATATGGAGGTAGAGAGTTTCCAAATTGGGTTGGGGATCCCTCATTTCTTCGGTTGGCTCATGTTTCAATAAATGGTTGTAAAAAAAGTACATCTCTACCGCCACTTGGGCAGCTGCCATCACTTAAGGAGTTGTTTATTGAAGGCATGGATAAGGTTAAATTCGTTGGTCTGGATTTGCTTGGAACTGGTCTTGCATTCCCTTCACTTGAAATTTTGAGTTTTCGAGATATGGAGGGTTGGGACGCATGGTGAACAAATACAGCATTTCCATGCCTTCAAGAGTTATCTCTAGATCGCTGTCCTAATTTGGTTAATATCTCACTTGAAGCCCTACCTTCACTAAGGGTTTTAAGAATAAATATGTGCGGTCATGATGTGTTAACAAGTCTAATTAGTGTAGCTTCATCGGTCACCAAGTTGGATATAAGGCATATTTCAGGACTTAATGATCAGGTGTGGGGAGGTGTTATAGAGTATCTTGGGGCAGTTGAAGAATTAAGAATCGAATGGTGTAATGAGATAAGATACTTGTGGGAATCAGAAGCAGAGGCAAGTAAGGTTCTTGTGAATTTAAAGAAGTTGGAAGTAACTTATTGTTCAAATTTGGTGAGTTTAGGAGAGAAAGAGATGGTTAATTGTGGCCGTGGGAGCAACCTAGAGTTTATTAGGATATACTTTTGTAGAAACATGCAGCATTACAGTTGTCCAGATAGCGTCGAGTCATTGAGTATTTTTTATTGCACTTCACTTATTTCTGTCTCCTTCCCAAAAGGAGGAGGGCAGAAACTCAAGTCACTTTCCATTCGAGGTTGTGAGAGATTGCTGGAAAAGGAGCTTATCAACTCAAGCATGCAGATGCTTGAATATATACAAATAGGTAATTGGCCAAATATGAAATCCATCATTAAATTGAGTTGCTTCTTTCATCTCACTGTATTGGAAATAAAAGATTGTCCAAATATGGAGTCGTTTCCTGACCACGGGTTACCACATCTCACTGTGTTAAAACATCTTACAATAGAAAATTGTCAAAGTATGGATGCTTCCTTTCCTCGTGGCCTTTGGCCTCCAAACTTGTGTTCCCTTACAATAGGGTGGTTGAAAAATCCCATCTCAGAGTGGGGCCCACAGAATTTTCCAAACTCACTTGTTGACGTACGATTGGGTGGACGATCAGAGGCTGTGAGTAATTTTAGTCAACTGTCCCATCTTCTTCCTTCATCTCTTACTTCTCTTCGCATACATGGATTTGAGAGACTGGAATCGGTTTCACTGGGACTCGAACACCTCACCTCACTCAAGCATCTCTCTATTTACTACTGCCCAAACATGATAGATCTACCGTTCTTTGCTTCACTTTTGAGTTTGACTATACTTGGATGCCCAAAGCTGAAAGAAAGGAGTACTAGAAGAGACTCCTACTGGCCCCTCATCTCACGTATCCCTTGTTTTTACATATCTTGAGTAGTTACAAACTTCATAAAGTACAAACAAAACAATAATGTATTTCAGAATTCATTTATAGATTATAATCAGTAATTAGAGCCACTCCTATATATTTCAAATAGTCATTGCTCTTAATCAATTTCTTCATGTTGGGCTATGTATGTAGTCATGTAGATGTTACATGAAGTATATACTTGCCTTTATAAGGAATATGTAAAACGACCATGCAAATACATATTCCATACTGTTGGATTACAAATGCCACATTTGTTCCTTCTGTTTGTTTAAGCCAACTTAGAATTGAAAACAGGACAAACCAGAGAACTTTGACTTTCATTGGCAGTTCAAAAACTTTAGTAACTCATCTTAGCCATTTTGAGAAATTGGAATCACTTTTAATGGGACTCGAACACCTCATTTCCCTTCTAGCTTGTCATCATTGACCACTGCTCAAAGATGATGCGTCTACCAAAAGTGTTGTTGCCTTCACTATTGAGTTTAAAAATCTATAGATGCCCAAATTTGATAGAAAGGATTAGTACAATTTAAAAAAATATTGAGTAAGCCCTTTCCTCTGATGTTAATGTTCCTGTGATCTTCTTGGAATAACTTTTTATTTGTTTTTTACGTTCAAAATAGTATAATTTTTAGTTTTTTTATGATCACATGAGAATTGAATTCATGTATTATCAATTGTATCCATGTCTTTACTTTTCTTAATTTTATTCAAATGGGAAATAATTCTGTGTATTAATTCTCTTAATCCAATTTAATTTGTCGTTTAATTCACATATTAAGAACAAATCTCTGTCTTGTCTAGTCATTGTTTGAATATTACAAGGCTAAACGCAGATTTACAAAGGAAAGGAGTTTATATGGGTTGCTTACAAGCCTGTTTCCCTTAAGCTCTTTTCAGTTGACTTTGTTTTTGACTTATTCTATTATCAACAAAGTAAGCACTCATGCCTCTATTTGTTTGATCTCTTAGACCTAATGATTCTATTCATATCATGTTTATCCATCACACCATTACACAAAAAAATTTGCCACCTGAATGCCACCAAAGCACCACTTCTCCACTAGTTACCCAAAAAATATTCATCACACCATCATCAGCGGTGGACCTACAACAAAATATCAAGGGTAGCACAGATGTTATTATTTAATACAAATTAATTTCCACATTATCTTCTAATCATTTAAAACAAAAATATTTCAATAAAAAACATTTCATTAAAAATATAAACATTTGACATAAAAATAGAAGTTCAAAATTACGCAAATAAAAATATAAGACATTGAAAAATAGGAAAACAGAACTGTAACATAAAAACATTTCTACTACTCGTCATCGTCAACCTGGTCGTTATTTTTGGGATTTCAAGCATTGTATATATGATCCATCAAATATTGTTGAAGATTGTTGTGACTCTCTTCATTGTGTGTCTCTACAATTCTTGAGAAGTATTCTTTGTTACAAGGTGCAACTTGACGATGCCTAACCTCCTGCAGAAAATAAAATGGAATAACCCGACCTACATCTTCAATATGCAATATGATACAAGCATATATAACTTTTCTTATATTTTCCAGATCTCATAACTGTGCCATCTACTTCACTATGTCCCATTTCTTTTTAAGAACTCCAAACGCACGTTTGTCATCCCTTCGTGCTGATTCTTGCGCTGTCTTGAACAAAACCAATTTCTCGTCATGTGGACATTGGTATACCTTGACAATGTATTATACTCGGGATATATTCCATCACAAAGGTAATACCAATGCTTGTACTTGTTTCTAGTCACTATAAAAGAAATTTCGGACGCCTTTCCTGCCAGAATGTCGTTGAAATTTGGCGATGGATTAGGAACGTAGATGTTGTGGTTTAACCCAGCAACACCATAGTATGCTTGCCAAATCCATAAATCCTATGAGACAACATTCTATAGTACCAAGGATGACACTCCATGATCACCTCGTGTGAACCGACATCTCCACGCATTTGGATAATTTTCCCAATCCAAGTGCGTACAGTCAAGACTACCAAACATACATGGAAAACCATGTATGTCTTTGTGTGTTGCATATAATTGCTAAACATCATGTGTAGGCTTTGTAAATATATATCACCGTATAGTTTGACAACACATTCGCAATATTGATACATAGTTTCTCGTGTAATTCTTTCAGATGTTGTTGAGAATATTTGTGATGAAGTGCTTACCCCATCCGAAAACCTAAAAATCAAGTAAACAAGACCCCGAAGCCTGAAGACTCCGAAGGGTTTATCCTAGAGGATCCGAAGGCTTATCTGTAATAACAGTTTTGGGTGCACGCATATTCAGCAGACAATGTGTTGCACAATAAGCTATTCCTGTTGGCTAGTACACTGTAGGAATATTCTGCAATATCTTTTGTACTAACCGTATCACTGATTAAGTATAAATATCAGTGATACCGGTCTGTGTCGGTTGTTCGTTTAGATCCACTCTCATTGTAAAACCCTAATCATGAAATACAAGCATTCGACACCTGTTATCCAATTCTTACTGTGTTCTTCATGACTTTTATTCATACTTGCTTGTGTTAATTGTTTAGCTTAATTTCATTTCATTAGAATACTTGTCATTATTCAATATTTGATTGAAATCAACACCTAACACGTGCTATCAGAGCAGGACATCTCGAAAACCGGTCTATAGAGCTCTGTTTTCATTGTTACAGTTCTAGATCTAAATTGTTTCTTAGATCTAGGTTTCCACAACTGTTATCAATCTCTATTGCTAGATTATCTGAAAAGATCCAGTTGAAAATCAATCAAAATGACTGATTCTACAACAACTTACGCAAATATGTTGAATTACACCAATCTAATTGGCTCATCCACAAAGGCTCCTGTTCTTGTTCCTACCTATTACGATTACTGGGCTGATTGTATGAAAGATTACCTTGAAGGTCTAGATGAAGAAAATGATATTTGGAGATCTGTCAGAGATGGATTTCATACTGACATCGAAGGACGATTCATAGTTGTTGATGGTGATGATGCTGAAGTTCTCACTGCTGCTGACTTGAAGAAAGTTAGAAATGACGAATGAGCCATGAGAGAGCTTCGAAGTGGACTTGGTCCAAATGTTCGACATCATATCTCAGGAGCAAAATCTGCCAAGGAGATCTGGGATCAACTTGCAGTCAGATTTGCTGGTGACAATACTCTCCAATCCAGTGTTGTTCAAGAAGTGTTGGCTGACTTCGGAAACTTCAAACAACAAGAGAATGAATCGTTGGAACAAGCTTATGAAAGATACAACAAAATGGTTTATTTTTTGGAAAATTATGGAGAGACTCGAAGTCAACAAGAGATTAACATCAAACTTCTCTACAGTTTAAGGCCTGAATGGAGACCAATTATGCTTATGATCAAATCCTATGAGAACATCAACACCTACTCTCTAGCTGTTCTGTACAACCTCATCAAATCCCATGAACCTGACATTTGTGGGAGAAGAAGTGAAAATGCTGGAACATTAGCTCTTGTATCTAATGTTGAAGAAGAAGAAGCTAAGGATGAGCCTGATGGTTATATGGAAGGAGAAAATGGAGAAACGATTGCCTTGTATGCTGCAAACAATCGTAGTTTCAGGAAACCATTTGTGAACAAATCTAACTCATGAAAACCTTTTGTGAAACCTTTCAACAAAAACTCTTATATTCCGAAACCTAAACCAGAGATCTACACACCTAAGGAGGAAACCCCCAAATCTTCAACTCCGAATCCTGTTGAAACAAAGTCTTCGGAGGCTCCAAAAGACAGATCTGAAGAAAAGAAGATTGCTGGTGACTCTGGATACGACTGCAACTATTCCCATGGTAAAAATCATTTCGCAAAAGATTGCATGCTTCGCAAAATAAATGACAAGCAGGCCTAAGTCAAGGATGAAGCCTATTATGCAAGGAAGATGGAAGAAGTAAGGGAGAAAACCAAGGATCTGGCCCTGATGGCTTCGGAAGATAGAATGGGTATGTACCAGGTGTGGTCATCTGACTCCGAAGACGAGCAAGTAAGAAAGACAACTCATAGTGCATTCATTGCTTATGATGATGGTAAGAGCTTCCCGAAGAATACCTCTGAGGAGAATGAAGCTGAAAAAGAGCTGGGTAAGAAAAGTTCGGAGGTCTGGGTTACAAGGGATCAAAGATAAAGAATGTGATTGCTGCAGGGCTTCTGAAGATTTCGTTTGATGATTCTTCGGATGATGAAGAGGAGGTTTGTTTGATGGCGAAGGACTCTCGCATGACCATCCCTGAACATATAACAAAACTTCTATTATCTTTTAAAATCCCTGCATCAAAATTTTCTACTGATATAAATGAAGTAACTCGTGATTGCACTGTGACGAATAAATTGCTTATTGATGCTAAAAGTAGGGCAAAGGTCACTGACCAGGAGATTCTACAGTTGAGGGGGAGAGTAGAAAGTACGAAGCTGTCCCTAGAAAAAGCCAACTTAAGAATCTCACTGTTAGAAGCGAATGTTGGAAATCAAGGTTCATGTAATTAGTTTCAAAAACATGAGTTTGCAACGGAAGCATAAAATCATGAACACAAATTCCATTTTCAAGAGGATCATGCTACATGCATGTAGAGATAAGATGAAGAACAAACATAGATTAAGTTCAAGATCATAACCTTTGTTCTTGGGTTTGGTTTGGATGATTTTGATAGCTAGGAATCAAATTAGAATCCCTCTATAGTTGATCCACCACAAGCTTGAACACCCTTGAATGCTAGTTCCACAACTTGCAAGTTAGAACTCCTTTTCTTGTGAAACCAAAAACCAATTTTGCTAAGCACTTAAGGAGAGTTTCTTTGGCTGATTTTAAGCATAAAAGAATGGTAAAAACCCCTCAAGATGGCCGGCCATATATCAACCAAAAGGAGAAAGAAACAATGGTCATGTGCTTAAAGAAAGAGCACTCATATCATCCATGGTCACACCTAGAAGACATGAAGAATATTGCTTTACTTTTAAGTCATCCAACCATGCCTTGTCCCCTCTATAATGGCTGAATTTGTGCAAGCCAAAAAGAAATTATATTTGGGTTTTTATTATTTATAAAGCTTATACAATAAAAGCTTATAAATAATACATCTTCATTTTCTTTAATGGGATAACATTTAACCCATGAGTTTGTATAAATAAACCATTAGAACATGTAATCTTAAATGTATAAATATATACATACTTACATATATATATGTATATATGTATTATTACAATATCTATTTTATTTAATTTACCAATTAAATTAAATAAAAGGCTTACTTATAAATCAATTAAATCGTTTAACAATTTAAACAATTTAATTGATACACTTAATTAATTCATCACATATGAATTATTAATCAACCTTTAATTTTTGTAGTTATTATTATTTACCTCAAATAATAATAACCTACAAGATTAAATTGCAAGTTTAGTATCATTTGATGTTAAATCAAATTTAACGTTCTAAATGATCAATTGGTGTCAAACTTGTTGTTGGTGTGACCCTATAGGATCATGTATTATTAGTAATATCATTTTACGATCATCCTTGGGCATATAGAACTAACAATCTCCCACTTGCACAAGGTTGCATCATAGAATGATATTGACAGTGGTAAACGTCTAGCAACATTTCACTTCCCCCAATAACACATGACATTGTGCCATTCAACAACATTCAATTCTTCAGAAAACACGAGGCTCTAATTGATGTATAAGGCTATCTATCAATTATCCCTTTGTCACAGACATCATGTTGAACATGAGACATGGATCTTAATCATTCTCATTTTATGTTCAACTTTCAAACAGGCGCCTTAGATGTCTAACTCTCAACACATAAGAGGAACAAATCCCGTCTTGACTACATACGCCCCTCATATAGTTAGTACTATGCATGAGTATAGCCTTTATGGTTGTCTGTATTTCAAGAACAACAGTAAACCATATCAAAGCATAGTACACTCTACACTTGAGTCCCAAATATGTATCTCAGGTCAAAGGATACAATGATAATACCTTTATTCAAGAATCACTTATGATGATGATCCATGGAGTGATCTTGAAACGGGTCAAGTCCAATACTTGTTCACTGACAAGTACCTATGAATTTGGTTGCAACCTTTTGCTACTTTTACCCATAAAAGTCAACCAATCCAATTCATATTAGTCTTACTTCATAATTGCTCCCACAACTATGATCGACTACGGACGTTTAGAATAACTAAATTATTCAAGGATTAAACATGCTAATAAAACACAATAATTATGAATGAAACATCACGTCATAAATATTACATAATTATTGTCGTTTACATAAGTTCATATTCATAAAACATTAAACACAAATCAAATCCATTCATTAGAAAAACGAAGTCCTATACCCTTAGCATGACTTTCATGCTTAGTTTGGGGTAAAGGTTTCGTGAATGGGTCTGCCAAATTTTGATCTGTATGAACCTTGTGAATACTTATTTCACCATTCTTAACTTCATGTCTAATGTAGTTATACCTTCGGTGAATGTGTTTGGTTTTTTGATGCAATCTAGGTTCCTTTGCTTGAGCTATAGCACCTAGATTGTCACAGAAGATTTCTATAGGGTTCCGAATGGAAGGAACAACCCCTAGATCTTCTATGAACTTTCTCATCCAGACAGCTTCTTGAGCAGCTTCTGAAGCAGCAACATATTCTGATTCTGTAGTGGATTGTGCAATCACTTCTTGTTTGGAACTCTTCCAAGACACGGCTCCTCCATTTAAAATAAAGACATACCCAGATTGAGATTTCGAATCATCCCTATCTGTTTGGAAGCTTGCGTCAGTGTAACCCTTTACCTTTAAGCTTTCTTCCAAACTGCCATAAACTAAGAACATATCTTTAGTTCTTCTCAAGTACTTAAGAATGTTCTTTACAGCAGTCCAGTGGGCTTCACCTGGGTTCTGTTGATACCTACTAGTCATACTTAAGGCACATGAGACGTCGGGCCTAGTGCATAACATGGCATACATGATGGACCCAATTGCCGAAGCATATGGGACATGTTTCATCCTTTCAAGTTCAGTCCTAGAGTTTGGGCACTGAGACTTGCTTAGGATGGTGCCATGAGGCATTGGCAAGAATCCTCTTTTGGAGTCTTGCATCTTGAACCTTTTCAAGATTTTATCAATATATACACTTTGGCTAAGACCAATAAGTCTCTTAGATCTATCTCTATAGATCTTTATGCCTAATACATAAGCAGCTTCCCCTAGATCCTTCATTGAGAAACAACTCTCAAGGAATGCTTTGACACCTTTTAAGGTTGGGATGTCATTTCCAAATAAAAGTATGTCATCTACATACAATACTAGGATTATGACAATGCTCCCACTAGCTTTCTTGTAAACACAGGAGTCATCCTCATTTTTGATGAATCCAAAACTCATAATCTTTTCATCAAAACGGATGTTCCATGTTCGAGAAGCTTGCTTTAATCCATAGATAGATCTTTTAAGCTTGCACACTTTGTTTGGATGCTTGGGATCGACAAAACCTTCAGGTTGATCCATATAGACATCTTCCAATAAGTATCCATTAAGGAAAGCGGTCTTGACATCCATTTGCCATATCTCATAATCATAGTACGCGGCTATGGCAAAAAGTATCCTAATAGACTTGATCATTGCCACTGGAGAAAAGGTCTCATCATAGTCAATACCATGAGTTTGTGAGTATCCTTTAGCGACAAGTCTAGCCTTAAAAGTGTGAACATTTCCATCCACGTCGATTTTCTTCTTGAAAACCCATTTGTTCCCAACAGTCTTACAATTGGTGGGAAGATTAACCAAGTTCCAAACTTGATTATCGTGCATGGATTGCATCTCAGTGTTCATGGCCTCAAGCCATTTATCAGATTCAAGATCTGATATTGCACTCTGATAGTTGACGGGTTCATCAGAATCTATCGTATAACATTCCTCTTCCATCAAAAGGTAACCATACCTTTCTGGTTCAATTCGAACCCTACCAGATTTGCGAACACCTTGTGTTACAATTTGTTCCTGATCAACCGTTTGTTCAGGTTCAACAATTTCTTGTTGAATGCTAGATTCAACTTCTTGTGTATCAGGTTGTGGTTCCTGAAGTTCCTGAAGTTCCACAAACCTCCCACTAGCCTCTTCCGTCAGAAACTTGTTTTCTAGGAATTCAGCTTTTCGAGAAATAAATATCTTATTCTCGATGGGATTGTAGAAATAGTATCCAAGACAATCTTTCGGATATCCTACAAAGATACATTTAGTTGAACGGGGTTCTAATTTGTTTGAAGCTTCTTGTCTAACATAAGCTTCACAACCCCATACCTTGAGATAGGATAAAGACGGAACCCTTCCATGCCATATCTCATAAGGCGTTTTATCTACCTTTTTAGTAGGTGCCATGTTTAGGAGACGAGCAGCTGTTTGTAAAGCATAACCCCAAAAAGATAAAGGTAGAGTACTTCTACTCATCATGGATCGAACCATATCCAATAGTGTTCGGTTCCGCCTCTCAGACACACCATTATGTTGTGGTGTTCCAGGTGGAGTAAGTTGTGAAACAATTCCACAAGTCTTACAATGATCCATAAAGTTTGTACTTAAGTACTCACCTCCTCTATCAGAACGAAGAACTTTAATTGTTTTGTTGAGTTGATTTTCTACTTCACTTTGAAACGTTTTGAACATTTCAAACGCCTCAGGTTTATGTTTAATCAAATAAACATATCCAAAACGACTAAAGTCGTCAGTGAAGGTGATGAAATATCTTTCACCATATCTAGTCATTGGCTTGAAAGGACCACATACATCCGTATGTATGATTCCTAACAAGTCCTTTGCTCTCTCATTGGTTCCGGAGAAAGGAGCTTTAGTCATCTTGCCATGTAAACAAGATTCACATATATCAAATGAGTCATTCTCATTTGCCTTCAAAAGTCCACTCTTTTGAAGTTGGGATATGTGATTCTTGTTTATATGCCCAAGGCGACAATGCCATAGATAGGTTTGACTCAAATCAAATTTGGGTTTCTTGGTGAAAGTGTGGTATAAAGAGCCATGGTTAGTCTTTTCATCAAGGTTTACTTCATAAATTCCATTTAAAGGTCTAGCCTCAAAATAGAATACATTATTTTTGTAAACACAAATATCATCATTATTAAAGGAAAGATCAAATCCACATTGTCTTAATTTAGCAACCGAAATAATATTCCTAGTCAAGCTAGGAACATAGTAAACATTAAACAATGTCACACACAAGCCATTAGGTAGTAATAAATTAAAACTTCCAATTGAATCCACCACAACCCTTGCATTGTTTCCAACCCGAAGTACTACCTCATTTGCCTTCAGTCGCCTACTCCTTTTGAACCCCTGCAACATATTACATATGTGAGTTCCACAACCAGTATCAAATACCCATGTGTTAGGAGATAAATTATAAAGTTCTAGATCTATCACATAGATACCTGAAGTGCCTTCACCGGCCTTCTTCTTCTTCAACTCCGCAAGATACGTAGGGCAATTTCTCTTCCAATGCCCAGCTTTGCCACATTCAAAGCATGTGTCTTCTTTGGCAACCTTTGCCTTCTTCTTGGGCGGATGGGATGGTTGGACAACTTTCTTGCCCTTACCTTTGAAAGCTTTTGCTTTCCCTTTGCCCTTAGAGTTGGTGGGGTGTTCGGTTCTTGTTCTCTTTGTGCCACCTTCCTTGATCATGAGAACTTGAGTGGTTTTCTTAGGCAGACTCTTTTCCCCGGTAATTAGCATCCCATGTAATTCCGGGATAGTCTTGTTCAAACCATTCATGTTATAATTCATGACGAAAGGATCAAAGGACTTTGTCAAGGAGTTAAGGATCATATCCGTTGCTAGCTCTTCGGGCATCACAACTCCAAGACGTGCCAAATGATCAATGTGACTCTTCATTTTGAGCACATAAGAGCTTACCGACTGCCCATCCTCCATCTTGCAAGCATGGAAAGCCCGAACAGTTTCGAACCTTTCCGTTCTTGCAAGTTGTTGGAACATTTCCTTTAGTTGATGAATCATGTCATAGGCTGAATGATTCTCCAAATCCTTCTGAAGGTCGGGAATCATGGTTGCCAACATGAGGCATGATGCATCGATGGAATCATCCATCTTTTTAAGCCATGCATCGTGTGCGGGCTTAGGAATGGCAGGGGGCTCTTCTGGAAGTGGTTCATTGAGAACATATTCTTTCTTTTCTTGTTTGAGAACAATTCTCACACTACGGTACCAATCCAAGAAGTTGGTATGGTTAAGTTTTTCTCCTTCAAGGAGAGACCGTAGTGAGGTTTTGTTAGGAGCCGAGTGTGTGTTGTTTGGTGCCATCTACAAAATTTTAACAAGGTTCTATTTAGTAAATTATGATATTAAGTCCTTAATAATTAATACCCTTTCTTGTTTCATAAACTTTAATTAATTAAGGTCTAGAATCCAAGTTGCATCACGAATAAGTGGTTAGGTATCCTTTATCCCGCCTATTCGAATCAACAAGGTAGGTAACGGTTTACCAATTATATCCAAATATAATTTCTTAGAGTTATGGGATCCCATTATAACATTTATAAGTTTGGCATGTTTGATCCCATCTATGCCTTGGATTTCTAATGCTTAGGTGACCTTTATCACAAGAGATTTCCAAACGAATCATCCTACTTAAACGGACGTGTAGTTTTGACAACTATTAATGGTTAGGTGTCCTTTATCCCATCAATATTGCAAAACTACTTCTTGTATCGCAAGAAGACTCCAAGTGGTTAGGTATCCTTTATCCCACAAGGAAATACAAGTGATGCATGAGTGTCTTTAAGAAGGACGGCATAGATTCGTATTTCATAAGGGATTTGAATGTTTTGCAATTCTAATTTTGAAAAACATATGGTATCATGTAGATTGCATGCATCCAATGAACATGGTACCATTAAATCTTATTTTGTTAATTGTTTCCTAAATCATAAAATCTCCATTTTATTGATTCTTTGTTTGTGGTCAAGATTACAATTAATATCCAATATTAAGTTTGAGTTTGATCACATATATTAGAACCAATTTATAATCCTAAATAATTACCATTATTACTTAGGGTTGGAGTTTGTAAGAGTTTATAAAATCTCCATTTTATTTCTTGTTTCAATCATTTTCAAAACTTGACTTAATAGGTTTTAAACAAAACCCATTTTAATAAAACCCATTTTTATCACATCTTATGTTTTAATTGTCAACTTTTGAAAATACAAACTCCTTGATGATTATGTTTAATTATCTAGGTTGTCTAGCATGCAAAATCTTATTTTCATCCACAACATAACATAATAAAACATTCAATCATCACAAGCATGCATGGGTGCATAAACACAAGCCAACTAGTTTGATATTTCATGTGAGCCACACATGAAATATCAAGTCCAAACCTAGGGACAAAAAGGTGACAAAAAACTCAACCAAATGATCTTCGATTTGGCTACAATTTTGCCAAGCTTCTTATATCACCAAATGACACTTGAACCACCATTTCTTGACACCATGAAAAAGCTTGTGATTTTTCTTTCCCCTCCTCATTATTTGCGAAATCCAGGGGCAGCAGGAAGAAGATTTTGTGATTTTTGTTGCATTTTTCAATTCATTCTTGGCCATATTGATGCTAATACTTGTTGAAACTTAATGTATATACTAGATATTAAAGTTACCAACAAGTATATCACCAAATAACCAAGATATGAATTTTTAAAACAATTCCAAAACATTTTTTAAATCTGGACAGCAGCTCTTCAGAAAGTGCTGCTGTTGGGTGCAATCTTCTCTTGGTCTTTTACTTCCTTCTCTTGTTACATTTTGTGGAATAAATAAAATACAACTATTCTAATATTTACAAAATGAATATTAAGAACGAAATAACTAATTATTATTACAAACTATTTGAATAAATGAATAGATTACAACCATATCGAATACAAACACAAAACATGCATCATATGGTCCTTGGCTTGTTTATGCACCATTTTATCACATAAAATCATAAGAAAATCAACACTTTGTTTTTCTAAGGCAACATCTATGTAACCAAATGCATGCATACATAAAATATAGTTGGTTACATAAAATCATAGATTATATATTTGCATGTTGCCAAAGAAGCCATGCATGAAACTTTCATTTAAGAAGATGAACATTCATGGCTTCCAAAAACCAAGTTTATCCAAATAAACTTATTATCTAAACATGCAATATAGCCATGGCTCTGATACCAATTGTTGGAAATCAAGGTTCATGTAATTAGTTTAAAAAACATGAGTTTGCAACGGAAGCATAAAATCATGAACACAAATTCCATTTTCAAGAGGATCATGCTACATGCATGTAGAGATAAGATGAAGAACAAACACAGATTAAGTTCAAGATCATAACCTTTGTTCTTGGGTTTGGTTTGGATGATTTTGATAGCAAGGAATCAAATTAGAATCCCTCTATAGTTGATCCACCACAAGCTTGAACACCCTTGAATGCTAGTTCCATAACTTGCAAGTTAGAACTCCTTTTCTTGTGAAACCAAAAACCAATTTTGCTAAGCACTTAAGGAGAGTTTCTTTGGCTAATTTTAAGCATAAAAGAATGGTAAAAACCCCTCAAGATGGCCGGCCATATATCAACCAAAAGGAGAAAGAAACAATGGTCATGTGCTTAAAGAAAGAGCACTCATATCATCCATGGTCACACCTAGAAGACATGAAGAATATTGCTTTACTTTTAAGTCATCCAACCATGCCTTGTCCCCTCTATAATGGCTGAATTTGTGCAAGCCAAAAAGAAATTATATTTGGGTTTTTATTATTTATAAAGCTTATACAATAAAAGCTTATAAATAATACATCTTCATTTTCTTTAATGGGATAACATTTAACCCATGAGTTTGTATAAATAAACCATTAGAACATGTAATCTTAAATGTATAAATATATACATACTTACATATATATATATGTATATATGTATTATTACAATATCTATTTTATTTAATTTACCAATTAAATTAAATAAAAGGCTTACTTATAAATCAATTAAATCGTTTAACAATTTAAACAATTTAATTGATACACTTAATTAATTCATCACATATGAATTATTAATCAACCTTTAATTTTTGTAGTTATTATTATTTACCTCAAATAATAATAACCTACAAGATTAAATTGCAAGTTTAGTATCATTTGATGTTAAATCAAATTTAACGTTCTAAATGATCAATTGGTGTCAAACTTGTTGTTGGTGTGACCCTATAGGATCATGTATTATTAGTAATATCATTTTACGATCATCCTTGGGCATATAGAACTAACAACGAATAGAGAGAAAATTTTGAATGATAATGATGTAATGCTGAAACAACAAAATATTTTTTTGTGAAACTTCAAAACGCCTGTACACTCATATCACTCGCATCTATCATTCTGCTGATATATGCAATGTTCAACATAGACAATTGTTACCCTTTCTAGAATTTAAGCTGAAAAATGTTGATAGCATCTCTTATGAATGTGAGTCCATAGTATCTGGTACCAAAGTGACTAACCCTTTGTATATCCATGGTTTGATATCTGTGGAAAAATTCTTATCTGCTGATAATTTGTTGAAAACATTGCCAAATGAAATTCCAATCTTGTAGAAAACCATTCCTCAAATTGAAAACAAATCATAAGTAATTGTTGAGACTGAATCTGAGAATGATTCTGAAAGTGATTCAGATATGGAGGAAATTTATTGTTCATCATTGTCTACTTTTAAAATTTCCTCCGTATCCGCATCACCCTCCGAAGATACCTCACAATTATCTTCGGCTGACAAAGGCAAATCTAAAATCGATTGTGAAAATGTTTCTTCTGAAATCTCAAAAGGCAACAAAGAAATTGTAAAAACAAAAATGCAAATTTCTGATGAATGTGTCTTTTATGATCAATATCTCAAAGACGACTCAAAAATATTAGTCAATGTTGCATGTATCTATCCGAAGGTTTCATATTTCAAAAATTCCATTTTTGTAAAACCTGGAGGTGTGCTATTAGTTGACAATGATTTGGTAAAACTTGTTGAGTTGGTAAAACTTGTTGATGAGGATAATTCCACAGTTACTAATGAAAGATTTTTGTCATCATCAAAGATGCTTGAAAACAACATGAATGAAAAATTATAAGTGAAAATAAATATGCGAAAACAAGATTTATATGGGCATAACATTTACAATCGTCTTTGTTATGATCAAAACAAGATTCTAGAGAATTTGACTCATCTTTTAAACGAGAAAAATGAAAATCACATTTACACTAACAGAAATTACAAACAAATTCAAGTTATGGGTAAACCTGTAACTCTGAAGATGGATGTTTTTCAGTTAATGGAGTCAAATGAAAGTGTACCTCTTGCTCAAACTTTTGAAAACGAAATTTCAAAACTCAAGATAATCATTTCCGAACCTGTGGTACAAAAACCAAAAATTCTGGAGAATCAACAATTTCAAAACTTCGCATCAACTTCCAAAACAAAACCAGCTGTTGTGATTACAAAACCTATTCAAAAACCAACTGCTGTGAACTTGATAGTAACACAAAAACCAAATCTTGTAAAACGAAAAACACCATTCGGACTAACAAAACCCATTAATACGATGGCTTCCACATCTGGAACAAAATCAATGGATACGAAGGATTCAAAAGTTAAAACAAAGCAATTTTCTAAACCATCCTTCGTACCATCAAAACCAAATTTCCCAAATCCTAAGTTTCAAAAACCTTCAAGAAAAACATTTTCAAAAGAAGATAACCTGATAGATACTTTTAATGATTGGCTAAAAAAAATTTGAACTTGTTTAAATATATGAATCTATCATTGAATGATTTCAAGCTTGCATATGAGGAATATCTGTGTACTTCCACATTGTGTAGCTCTTTGTCAAGAAAATCATCAACCGAAAAATCAAACTCCAATTGGAAAACAAAATGATTTAAAAGAAATTTTAACTGCAAAATCGAAATCTTTAAAGTCATTAAACTTTTCAAAAACCTTGAAAACCAAGAAAACATCAAAAGCTTCAAAATCAAAATCATCATAACAAATATGGGTTCCGAAGGTTTCCAACATTTCAATATCTTCGGACTCATCAATTCTTACAAACAGCTATTTGGAAACATTTTCTGGCTCTTCTTGCTCTTCACATGAAACTTCTGAGAACATGATTAACCTCAATGCAAATGAAATTACAGAAGAGGCTGTTGAAAAGTGGATTCAAGAATCCTTTTCTTACCCTGAGGACCCAAGATTGATTGGGTACCAACTTCTTCTTGATTGATTGCAGGTTATGTCAAATGAGCGGTATGATACTAAATGGTACATGGATAGTGGCTGCTCTAGACATATGACTGGCAAGAGGGTGTATCTCAGGGATTATAGAACGTTGGATGATGCAGGAAATGTTCGCTTCGCTAACAACGACACTTGTCCCATTCGTGGTTATGGAAAAATAAAAAATGGACAATTCACAATCAACAGAGTGGCATTTGTGGAAGGATTAAAGAATAACCTTGTAAGTATTTCTCAATTGGTTGTTGGAACTGGCAATACTGTAACATTCAACAATCAAGGGAGTATCATTACGAAGGAAGCCACAAAAGAAGTACTACTAAAGTTAGAAAGAAAGGGATCAATGTTTCCCTTGAATCTAAAGCCTGTGACTAGTGGGCACTCTTTATGTCTTCTATCCAAAGCAAACTTAGATATCACTTGGTTATGGCACCGAAGACTTGTTCACTTGAACTTCAAAGATATAAACAAGTTAGTGGCTATGAATTTGGTTCTTGGTATGCCGGCTCTCAAGTTCGATAATGACTCACTTTGTTCTGCTTGTGAACATGGCAAGCAAACAAAATAAAGGCATCCAACTGTGATTAATCCAAAAATCACCGAACCTCTTTCTCTTCTTTATATGGATCTTTGTGGTCTATCCGCAGTGGAGTCAATTGGAAAGAAGAAGTATATTCTTGTGATTGTTGATGATTATTCAAGGTTTATATGAGTCTTATTTTTAAGAAACAAGTCAGACGCAGCTGAAGAAATCATCAATTTCATCAAAAACAAGGAAGTAATGCTCAACAAGACAGTCCGAACTGTAGACAGTGACAATGGTTCGGAGTTCAAGAATCAAACTCTTGATGGATTTCTGAAGAAAAAGGGGATTAGCCACAACTTCTCATGTGACAACCGTGTCCCGGGAGGGATTGTAGATCAAAAGTAAGAGCATTTTGGCCTTTAGTGTGGCCAAATAATGATGTTAAGGTCATTATGAGATAAGAAAAATATAACGATCAAAGCCTAGGAGTCAAAACGGAGCAACAAGCGGAAAAAACAGGACAATTTATTGTCGGCGCCTCGCGACGCGACGGGAGGCGTGGTCGCGACGCGACGGCTGTCAGCACGTCCATAAATTGCGCAATTAGGCAATCATTCGAGGTGAGTCATCGCGACGCGATGGGAGGGCTTGTCGCGATGCGAAGGATGTTCAGAGGCTATAAATACGAGGCACAAGCCTCATTTTTGAGGCAGAACACACACGAAACACATATACGATATAAGAGAGTGTTCTGGTAAGGAGTATACGTTGAGAGATGATAGTAAGAAGTAAGAAACCAGCGGTGGCTAGCGTCGAGGTGCTCGGGAGCTGTCAGAAGTCCGGAACGAGAACCGTGCCAGAACTCCGAGAAAGCACCAAACTCAAGTGAGTAATCGCTACCGTATCTCCCTAGTAGTTTCTATGTGTTGAGCTATAGTAGAAAGAAATTATTGAAAGAAATGCAGAGTAGTACAGTTATGATATATGTGTTAGTAGTTGTGTGGAAAGTAGTTATGCTACAGAACCGTTGACGAGTCTGGCCCATGAGAAGTAGTGTATCACAGAATGATACTAAGCAGGGTAATTAATCAGTAGTGTAGTGTCCATGCGAAAGAATGACATACGATATAGAAAAAAAAAAGATAATGTAGATACTGTGTGCTAGCTCCATATGTTGCACCAGTATTGGTTTAATAAAATAAAAGGGATATGGATATCCCATAAAACAAGATCGTATAGACAGTACCAAATAATAAATTTAGTTAAGAATAATAGTATCGCCAGATAACCCAGTGCGGAACCGGTAAACACTTATAACATAGTAGTAACGAATGAGTAGCCGTATAATAAAAATATGGCGGCATAATAGTAAAATACAGAACGGTATACGATACCGTAAGTAAGTAATGTAGACAGTGCGATAATGCTATAAGACAGTAGAAGGAAGTACAGAAAGACAGACAGTACGGTAACATTATAAGTTACCAAGTAATAAAAGAAAGTGCAGACAGTACGGTAACATCATAAGTTACCAGACAGTAAAAGAAAATAGTAGAAGAGTAACATTATATGATATTAGAAGAAAGTAAGAGTGTACGAGAGAAGTGAGTTCCGTCGGGTAATACGGTAGTTTCACAGTATGATCGTAGGACGGTCAAGTGTAGTGAAATAAGTCTGTGAAACGAGTGTGGCTATTTAGGCCATACTGTGATTCGATTACTCACTAAGCTTTATAGCTTACCCCTTTATTTATGTGGTTTTGCAGGTATAGGTAACGCTCGGCTTGGATCATGGGACGATCCCTGGTGATATTATCTTGTAAAGTCTCAGGCTTTGGAAGGCCGGGTCGTTACAAATGGTATCAGAGCCGAGATTTGAGTGAACTAGGTGTCAGTAGAAAAGATTCCTAGACTCAAATCAGTAGGTATATGCAGATTACCTAATAATAGGTAAATATCACAAACATATTGTGATAAGGAGAGAGATGAGTAAACATCACAAACATATTGTGATGAGAAAATAGATAAAGATAAAAATCAAACTATACATAGTAACTAAGTGTTAAAGAACTCCTTAGAAATTTAAGGAGAAAGGATAGGAAGAACAGAGATAAGCTAGCTTGTTAAAAATATAAACAAGAAAGTAAGTGAGAAATAAGAACTACAAGAAAGTATTAAAACATGAGAATGGTACATAAAGTACCAAAGAAGACAAGAAGTATACTAAAGTAATGTAAGAAAGTTGAGAACTAAAAAGAACATGATTAAAAAGTGTAATGAGTAAATAAGAAAAGCAAGCAGTTTTGAGACAAGAAACCGTTCGAATAAACAGTTTTGAGAAAGTAAAAGAAAGCTATAAAGAAACGAGTTGGCTTTTAGCCATAAGATATTTCTGAAAGCATGATTTAAAAATCGAAAAGGTAAGAAAGAATATAAAAGTAATAATAAAAGTAGCTCTACGTAAGAGCTAAAGATTTGAAAGAAGTTTATAAAAAGCTAAAATAGTAGCTCAACATATGAGCTAAAATGTTTTACGAGTCTGAACTATGTTTCAGAAAAGAGTTTTAAAATATATGAGATTTGAAAAAAAACAAAAAAAAAAGTTTTGAAAGCTATGAGATTCGCTCTATAGCGAAAGATGTTTTAGTTTAGCTAAGACCAATTTGAAACAAATGACACTAGAGAAGAGAAGAGAAAAATGTCCGGACAAGCTTTCGTCATTTAAGGAAGCCTAGAAGACACTACTGGGATGGTACCTCCCTTCGCGAAGTAGTTGTCTAGCTTAGTATACCCTTGTGCTTGAATCTGTTCCAAGTCACAAAGGGGAGACAGAATGAGCATAACCTAGCGGACGGATCTGTTCTGTTCCGCGAGGGGAGCTAGTGGAACGAGTTTCATGAGTATCAGTTGGTCTTACGCTAAGAGAAAGAAAAGAGTTAAAGAAAGAATTATTTTCAAAATGAGGGTTATTTTATAACCAAAGAAGAGTAAGGGTCCTTTAAATGACCAAAAGTTATGATAGAAGTTTTAACAAAAGAGTCGGGAAAAAGAGATTTTTCTAAAAATAGTCATTTTGATGACTAGAGTATGTAAAAATTATTTTAAAGTATAAAAGAGTCATTATATGACTAGAAAGAGTAAAAAGACAATTTTTAAATAATAAAAGACCCAACTGTAACAAAATATAATGATATTTTTCAGTTGGAAAGTATGAAAGTAGTTATGTAGTAGTAAAAGTCACAACAATAATTATATGAGAAAGCTAATATGTACGGGATTGGTAAATTTTGGTATAGAAAGAGAAAAAGTACAAGTATGTTATACCACGTGGTATATAAGTTAAAAGAACCAACGAGCCAGGAAACCTAGTGTAACATTAGAATCAGTATGTATAAGTAATTATGATAGTAAGGGCCCGTATTATCATAATCACAGGATATGTATTGGTGCTAATGGAATCACGAAAGAATCATGGTAATCTGGTAAAAAAATATAACAAACATAAAATTATGTTATAAAATGAGTAAAATGTACGGGAACCCTTATACCCGAAAGTATAAAGTCAAGCAAGTATGAGTAACGAAAGAGAAAACAAGTAGTGATAAATGTAGTATGATAAAAAAATACCTAAGTGCGTAGAAGAATGTGTACACAGGTACATAAGAGTTAGTTTGAGAGATTACTGATATTTCGGGGACGAAATCCTGTAAGGGGGAAGGATTGTGACAACCGTGTCCCGGGAGGGATTCTAGATCAAAAGTAAGAGCATTTTGGCCTTTAGTGTGGCCAAATAATGATGTTAAGGTCATTATGAGATAAGAAAAATATAACGATCAAAGCCTAGGAGTCAAAACAGAGCAACAAGCGGAAAAAACAGGACAATTTATTGTCGGCGCCTCGCGACGCGACGGGAGGCGTGGTCGCGATGCGACGGCTGTCAGCACGTCCGTAAATTTCGCCGTAAATTGCACAATCAGGCAATCATTCGAGGTGAGTCATCGCGACGCGACGGGAGGGCTTGTCGCGACGCGAAGGATGTTCAGAGGCTATAAATACGAGGCACAAGCCTCATTTTTGAGGCAGAACACACACGAAACACATATACGATATAAGAGAGTGTTCTGGTAAGGAGTATACGTTGAGAGATGATAGTAAGAAGTAAGAAACCAGCGGTGGCTAGCGTCGAGGTGCTCGGGAGCTGTCAGAAGTCCGGAACGAGAACCGTGCCAGGACTCCGAGAAAGCACCAAACTCAAGTGAGTAGTCGCTACCGTATCTCCCTAGTAGTTTCTACGTGTTGAGCTATAGTAGAAAGAAATTATTGAAAGAAATGCAGAGTAGTACAGTTATGATATATGTGTTAGTAGTTGTGTGGAAAGTAGTTATGCTACAGAACCGTTGACGAGTCTGGCCCATGAGAAGTAGTGTATCACAGAATGATACTAAGCAGGGTAATTAATCAGTAGTGTAGTGTCCATGCGAAAGAATGACATACGATATAGAAAATAAAAGATAATGTAGATACTGTGTGCTAGCTCCATATGTTGCACCAGTATTGGTTTAATAAAATAAAAGGGATATGGATATCCCATAAAACAAGATCGTATAGACAGTACCAAATAATAAATTTGGTTAAGAATAATAGTATCGCCAGATAACCCGGTGCGGAACCGGTAAACACTTATAACATAGTAGTAACGAATGAGTAGCCGTATAATAAAAATATGGCGGTATAATAGTAAAATACAGAACGGTATACGATACCGTAAGTAAGTAACGTAGACAGTGCGATAATGCTATAAAACAGTAGAAGGAAGTACAGAAAGACAGACAGTATGGTAACATTATAAGTTACCAAGTAATAAAAGAAAGTGCAGACAGTACGGTAACATCATAAGTTACCAGACAGTAAAAGAAAATAGTAGAAGAGTAACATTATATGATATTAGAAGAAAGTAAGAGTGTACGAGAGAAGTGAGTTCCGTCGGGTAATACGGTAGTTTCATAGTATGATCGTAGGACGGTCAAGTGTAGTGAAATAAGTCTGTGAAACGAGTGTGGCTATTTAGGCCATACTGTGATTCGATTACTCACTAAGCTTTATAGCTTACCCCTTTATTTATGTGGTTTTGCAGGTATAGGTAACGCTCGGCTTGGATCATGGGACGATCCCTGGTGATATTATCTTGTAAAGTCCCAGGCTTTGGAAGGCCGAGTCGTTACATCTCAGCACCATATACTCCTCAACAAAATGGTGTTGTTGAAAGACGTAATCGTTCCCTGTGTGAAGCAGCTAGAACTATGCTCAACTTTGCAAACTTGCCCATGTACTTTTGGGCTGAAGCCATTTCTACTGCATGCTTCACTCAAAACAGATCTTACATCCACAAGAGATTCCACATCACACCATATGAAGTACTCAACCGAAGAAAGCCAAATGTCAAATTTCTTCATATCTTCGGATGCAGATGCTTCATACTGAACATGAAAGATCACTTGACAAAATTCAATGACAAATCAGATGAGGGGATTTTTCTTGATTATTCACAAAACTCAAAAGCCTATAAAGTCATGAATAAAAGGACACGTAATATTGAAGAAACCTTCAACCTTTCATTCGATGACTACTATATCAAGAAATCTTTACATCCCTTTCCAATGTCATCTATCTTTCCAGAAAAAGGTGTGGAAGCATTGCCAATCATGACTTTTGACACAGACTTCAAACTTGTCTTTGATCCTCCTGTGAGAGCTGTGGATTCCGAAACTAGAGCACCAGATAACAATGTGTCTGAACTTTCCAAGCTCACAGATGGCCCCGAAGACTCACCAACAACCAGTGTTCAAAGACCCTCTTCGGTTGAGGGGGATCCTTCCAACAGATCCGCAGACCTATCTGACTTCGAGGGGGAGCACAAAAATCCAAGTCTCATTCACCCTTCGCATGAAACTTCTCATATCATGTCCCTATATCCTTATGTCCTGGGGGAGCCAGAAGTCTCAACTCAAATCTCTTCGGATCATGGAAGAACAAACTCTCCAACTGCTGCTGTCGAGGGGGAGAATACTCTTAACTCTTCCTTTAATTCTTCAAAAAATAATTCACCCAAAACAGATGTCACAAAATCAAATAATGAAAACCATTTAACAATTGATGATTTCCCATCCACTTCGGGATATCCTTCGGACACTAAGGAAATCAATGCAAAAGGACCACCTGAATTTGATCCAAACTTTCCTCCCTTGGAAACGTTGACGAGAAATCATCCCCAATCACTTGTCACTGGTAACGTTCATGATAAAGTTCTGACATGTGCACAACTCCATCAAAAACAACAAGAATTAAATAGAACTTTGGAGTTGTGCATGTTCAATGTTTTCATCTCCAAAATCGAACCAAAGAACGTTAAAGATGCATTTGATCGCCCAGACTGGATTGAAGCAATGCAATTGGAATTAGAATGTTTGGAGACTAATTCCAAAACCTACAAATGCTTCAATCGTTGGTCTCAAATGGATATACAGAAACAAACTTGACACCGAAGGCAATGTGGTTAGAAACAAGGCAAGGCTGGTTGTCAAAGGATATTGTCAACAGGAGGGGATTGACTACGAAGAAACATTCGCACCTGTTGCCAGACTCGAATCAGTTTGGATCTTTCTAGCTTATGCTGCACACAAAAACATTGATGTCTATCAAATGGATATCAAATGTGCATTTTTGAACGGTGACCTCGAGGAAACTGTCTTTGTTGAACAACCACCTGGATTTGTTGACAAAGAATATCCTAACCATTTCTATGTGTTAGATAAAGCAGTATATGGTCTAAAACAAGCTCCTAGGGCTTGGTATGAAACCTTGACTAAGTTTTTAAAAGAATCAAACTTCAAACAAGGCTCAGTGGATCCAACACTTTTTTGAAAGAAGGTGGGTTCCCACATGATGTTAGTCCAAATTTATGTGGATGACATAATCTTCAGATCTACTGATCCAAACCTCACAAAAGATTTTGAAAAATTAATGAAAAGAAAATTTCAAATGAGTATGATGGGGAAGATCAATTTCTTCCTTGGATTACAGATCAAACAATCAAAGAAGGGATTTTCATCAATCAACAAAAATACACAAAAGTTTACTCGAACGCTTCGGAATGACTAACTGCTCAAATTCAAAGGTTCCATTACCCACAGGTACAAGATTGAATCCTTCGTTGGATAAACCGAAGACTGATCTTCAAACTTACCAGAGCATGATAAGATCGTTGCTTTACCTCACAGCCAGTCGTCCTAACATTATATTCGCAATGTGCAATTGTGCACTATATCAAGCTGATCCACGCGAACCACACTTGGCTGCAGTGAAAACAATCTTTCGCTATCTTCACAATACACCTGCGTATGGTTTATGGTATCCAGCAAACTCAGGGTTCTACATACAAGCTTATTCAGATTCAGATCTGGGTGGATGCTCACTTGATCGCAAAAGCACTTCTGGTAGTTGCCAATTCCTTGATGGAAAGCTCATCAGCTGGCAGTCAAAGAAGCAAACTTGTGTATCAATATCCACAGCTGAAGCAGAGTATGTAGCAGCTACTGCATGCACTTCACAGATCATTTGGATTCAAAGCCAATTAAGAGATTATGCCATCAACATGAGAAATATTCCTTTGTTTTGTGACTCACAAAGTGCTATTTGGATATGTCACAATCCTGTTCAACATCCAAGACGAAACATATAGCTCTTCGCTATCATTTCATCAAAAGTCATGTTGAGGAGGGGAATATAGAAGTGCACTTTGTTCACACAACATAATAACTGGCAGATATCTTCACAAAAGCTTTGAATGAAGTGTCATTCACACGAATAGTTCGAGGACTTGGCATGATTGATGGATCCACTCTGACATAAACCCTCAGATTTGCTTTTTCTTACCTTACTCTTTTCAATTACAAAATAAGAAATTGTGCTGCCCCGAAGCATTCCGAACCTTCGGAGTCCATCGGAACAGACAATTCTGTCAAAAATCATAGAAACAACAATTGTCTTCATATCATAAAGATGAAAACATTTTTTCAAAATGCTTGCTTCGTTAAATGGATGAATACAATGCAAACAAGGATCATTTGCAAAGGTTCCAAAAGTTCAATTCAAAGTTCTTATGCATTAATGACAAAATTTGACCTTCTTTCATGAATGATCTGATTACAGGACAAAATTTGATTTTAGATTCTGATAATCATACCTCATTGCACTAAAAGGGTATTTGGGAATCGAATTGAAACAAAGGTAAGAAAACAGACTTCAGAGTGAGGTTAAGGCTGTTTTACTATACAAGTCTTGTGTGCTTTAGGTATCCTTAACATCATGTTTATCTCTAAGCTCCCTGTTGAGCTTAACTCGCTTCATTGTCAATTTAATCAAGTAGTTCCTATACTACTCGGGACAAATCTCATGCTCCGAAGTTTTCTTCATAAGTGATTCCGGCATTGACTGATAAATAAATTTAAAACTTTCTTCACTCTTGTTTCAAAATTGAACTATACGAAGCATTTCAAACACAAAGGATTGAACAAACATTTCAAGAGCACCATCAAAAAGCTTCACATGGTGATATTTTCATATTCTTCGGATATGAAACTCCAAAATTGAAAACATGTTTCAAAGATGAAAATTGTTCAAAATTCAAAAGAAAACAACAAAATCAAACTATCAAAAGAAACAAAGACAACAACACAAGTAAAAAGATAAAAGAGAGAGTGCAAAAACAAAGAAAAATCCGCACTCAAAGGCTTACTTCTCTATCTTAAAAGATAATACAATGAGCTCCTATAACATAGTCGAGTACCTTCTAGAGAGTATGAACATCTCAAGTAATCTGTCTTAAATGACATAGTTGAGGTGGTGTATGAATCTCAAAGGCTTGTCATCAGAGAAACATATCCAAACACCTTAACTGATAAATGGGATAAATTTTTCAACACACCTTCAAGTCAATCCAAATTTCCATTTTAACTTCTGATGCTCAATTCAAAAGTACATGGTTTTGAATTTCAACGCTGTGGATGCCAACATTACTTTGCATGAAAATTTTGAAGCATAAACTAAATATCAAACATCTTTGCAAAATGCGAAATTAAATTCAACTTAGGGTGGTTAGACTTAGACATTCCTTGACTGATGATAAATCACACAGACTTCAGAGTGAAAAATGGACTTCCAACATGATTCGAATGATTCGGAATGCTAAATCTTTAAATCATGATTTCTTTAAAATCAAGGAAGCTATGGTCAAAAGTCAAAATGCATCTTGATAAGGAAAAACCCATTTTTCAACAAAGACAAAAATCTTCGGAGTGTTAATGTATTCCTTCACAAATCTCTATCCGAAGGATTCTAATAACACTTCGGAATGATTGTTAGTACTCATCACATTTTGGTTTAACAAAAGATCAAACCATTCTCATGGATCCGAAGTCAATTAAATGTTCAATGATTTTGGCATTTGTGAGGGTCACAAAGACAAATATTCCATGGTATAAATGTTCGAGGGAATAATCATCTATGTCACAAAAAATCTTGCAAATATCATAACTAAAAAGATATGACGGTTGTATACTCTCATTTTTCAAATTCATGATGACTGACACTTAGGCGGTTCCGTTTTTGTAGGGTTAATGGAACGTTGGGAAGCTGATATGGCATACTCTCATTTGACCATTCAAACATGCGCATTAAATGGCCTTGGGACCACAGTCAGTATAAATACCGCTCATACCGTCTGTTCAAATCTTTACGCGTACAATCGATTCACCTCTTCTCTGCAAATCCTCTCAAAGAACCCTAACTGTTCATCGTCTTCGCAAAATCTTCAATCTCAACTATGACGACTGCTGCACCTGAAGGTTCTTCCCAAAGCCCTGAGGGAATCTCAATTCCCGTCCTCAAGAACCAATTCGCCAATCTATTCCTTCGCCCTGATCTAAAATTCTACCCTAAACCGATCGACGCTTTAGTCGAATGTCTGAAACAATCAATCCTTGCTCATGCTCTGACTTATACCCACTCTGTACCTACAACTCTGGTGCATAGAGCACACTATACCTCGCTTTCTATCTTTGATGGTGACAACAAAGTTCAATCGGTACACTTTGAAGTAGTCAATGTTGATGGTACCACCAAGAGAATTCAACTTACCAAGTCTCGATTCCCCAAAGCTCTAAAACTTCCAATCCTAGACCCAAAAGAGATTGTTGTTTCGACTGCTGAACAACTCGTTGATATGTTCAACGAAATAGGGTATGAACCAAGACTTAGTGGTATCAGCACCTTCAAAAAGAAACATCTTCCTGAGCTCTGAAGGTATTTCTTTGGTATCTTCCTACGTTGTCTATCTGGAAGAACTTCTAGGCAAGACTCTGCAAGCCAGACTTTTCTCAGTCTCTTGTATGGGATCTACTATGATGTCAAGGTTGATTTTCTTTCGATCTTGTGGACTAATTTCTGCTCCCACTTCAATCACCCTGCAAAGGGGACTGTAATGACTAATGCGAGATTTTGGCCTATGGTGGTACATGAACACTACCAAAGAACAGACTTAGTCTATGATCCTGCCCTTCCTGGAAGGTACTCCTACATTACGGTTCCTTCAATTGATAAAGACTCCACTCAGTATTCTGCACAAATTCCCCATGTCATGCCTGCCAAGGTTTCTCTTGATAACGATACTGTCAATATGTATCGTTCCACACTTACTATGCCATACCCAACACATCCATCCACACAAGCTATCATCACAAAAGCCCCATCAAAAACCAAAGGAAAGAAGAAGGTTGTCGGAGGACCTAGCAGTCTGAAGGCTGTTAAGAAGAGGAAGGCTGCGGATCAGCCTCCAGCTAAAAGCCACCCAGAAGGGCGAAGAAACAAGTGATCGTGGAGGAATCTTCGGAGTCAGGAAGAACACTCTCCGAAGATATCCATGGAGAAGAAGAAGAAGAACAGATCTCCAAAGACATGTCGGACTTCAGACCACCCTCTCCACCACCAACCACTGCTCCACAAACCTCCACAATTTCCAGTGAACCTATATCCACAACCCTTCCTATTTCCACCACCATATACGCCACTTCTTCGGATATACCTCCCATCTCTTCATCCGCAGAAATTCCAACACCATCCGAACCCATGACAACCACCATAGAAACTCCAATAACCTCCACTCCTCAAACATCCGAACCCATCATCACCTCATCTGACCCAATGCTTAACATTCCTTCCTCTGGTTTGGATACATCATTACCTGATTATCCTTACCAAGAAGGTTTTGATTTTGAATCTGTTTTCCCTTCAAAACCACCATCTGTAGAAGAAACCATGGCTGCCTATCATATGGCACCAATAACAATAGGAGAAACAGATGATGAAAACTTGGATGATGGAGATTTTCTTTTCATCAAACAATATAAAACACTCAACCGCAAGCTTGATGCTCTTCTCCAAACACAAACTGGTTGTGACCCTTTGAAGAAACCTGAGGGTAGCATTGGTGAACAAATAGCTGAAGCGAATAAGTCCTTGACAGAAAAAGTTGATGAAATTGTCAAGGGGTCTGTGAAAAGGATTCTGGATCAGCAGGTTAGGATCTAGAGCATCCTTGAAGGGAAGTTGAATACTGCTGTTGAGCAGGTTGAGGAAAGACACAGGCTCCTCAAGGAGTAAATTGAGAAGAAAATTGTTGATCTTATTGGAAGGATTGAGTATTCAAACTTTGAACTGTCCAAGGCCTTAAATGACCTTCGGACTGAGACCAAGGCCTTCCGAACTCAGTACATCACTAACTTTGAAAAACAGCTCGAGGAGGCCTAGAAGAAAATTGAAGAGTTGACTGCTGCACAGTCAGCATCTGTTATGACCAGCTTTGCTGAAGAGCTGAAAAAGACAAACTCCGCAATCACAACTGAGCTAGTGGAAAAGCTCAAAGTCACTCTTCAACAATTGATCAACATGGCCATCTGAATGGAAAGGACTCAAACTGCCCAATCGAGACCCAAGTATTTGCTCAGGCTGAGCCTTTGGTTCAACCCTCACAAGGGGGAGATTCCGAAGCTTCTGGATCTCGTGCCTTGATCAAAGCAACCTCTGAACCAACAACAACATATCAACCCATTACTTTGGGTAGACCAGCTTTTATACCACCAATCTTGTCCAAAGCTAGTCCTACCTTTGGCACTTCCACATCAACAGAAGCAGACGGTTCTGATACGAAGCCTGAAGACAAAAAGATGAGGATTTCTCATTAAATGGAGCAAGTCCATAAAGAAAGAGAGGAAGAATACAACAAGATGTTCATGATCAATAATATTGTCACAGAAAACCAAGCCTGGACAGCTGAGTTGGTAGCAGCTATTGGTTTTACTGATTTTAGAGTATTCAACAGACTTGCTCTCCGAAGTTTTGAGGAAAAAACTTCTGTTAATCAACAATTGGATTTGCCTTACAATCCAAAAACTTTTTCCTTCCTTCAATTTGTAAGAAACCTACCAAATGAAGAATTGACGGCATTCAAGGCCAAAAATATTGCCTTCCATACAAAATACATCAAGGCACCGAAGGATGTATGGAGTGAGAAGTGAATAGTGAAAATCATATCCATCAAGGAGGGAGAAGAATACGAAGGATTTCTGAACTACAAATTCTTCGTACTTCGGGGCTCTAAAGATGAAGAATCAAGATTTACCATAGCAGACTTCCTAATCATGAATCCAAATGATTTTATAGTACTTCTTGATTTGATGAATGACTCTCTTGGCCATGAAGCTGAAACAATGATGATATTCAGAGCTGCAAAGGCCCACATCTCCTCCTTCATTCGGAACTATCTTCTCAAATTCGCCAAGTTTGATATGGAAGTGGCGGATCTCTTCGGACAGTCCCTTGCACCCCCACCATGCACTGTTGAAAACTTGGATCAATTAAAACAAGGGCAGATTATGGAAAAGCCCTGGTGTGTTGTTTTCAAGGGACTTTCAAAAGATAATGAAATGGTGGTAGCCAAGTTCTTTGAAGTTGATTATAAGGGTCTTTACCCTTCGGCTATGATTACCAACATTTTGTCCGCAATGAATTCATGCTTCATGAATCACTGGCAAGAGAAGAAGAAGATAAGAGACCACCTTAACTGGTGGCTTGCAGTTAGGTATGCCTTGAGACAGGCATTCCGAAGAAATTTTGCTAGATAGACTTCGGATGCACTTCACACAAAGGGGAAGATTGTTGAGAATATTTGTGATGAAGTGCTTACCCCATCCGAAGACCTGAAGATCAAGTAAACAAGACCCCGAAGCCTGAAGACTTTGAAGGATTTATCCTTCAGGATCCGAAGGCTTATCTGTAATAACTGTTTTAGGTGCATGCGTATTCAGCATACAACGTGTTGCACAATAAGCTATTCCTATTGGCTAATACACTGTAGGAATATTCTGCAATATCTTTTGTACTAACTGTATCACTTCTTAAGTATAAATATCAGTGATACCGGTCTATGTCGGGTGTTCGTTTAGATCCACTCTCATTGTAAAACCTTAATCGTGAAATACAAGCATTCGGCACCTGTTATCCAATTCTTACTGTGTTGTTCATTACTTTCCTTTAAACATGCTTGTGTTAATTGTTTAGCTTAATTTCATTTCGTTAGAATACTTTTCATTATTCAATATTTGATTGAAATCAATAGCTAACAGATGTCTTTAAATAATCACTAAGTGAATCGGCTGTGATTCCATAAGCCAAAGACAAACTGCTACCATTCATTTTGTAAAATTGTAAAACATCGTCTACCTGTAGCTTCCCATACCAATTGGAAGACAGGGTAATTACTGTAACATCCACAATTTAGGCTTAGTAGTTTGAGCATTTTTGGAAGAAAACAAATTGAAAAAAAGTAAATTAAATAAAATTAATCAAATTAAAATCAACTAAAAGAATAAAACTTTGAAATAAATAAAAGAAGTTTATAATAACAATATAAAGTTATCTAGATGTTAAAAGGATAGACGAAATGGATAAAAACATAAACTGATGAGAACAAGGACTAAAAATGTTAACACTCGTAAAACTTGTAAAACACGTTTAGACCTATATAAAACCCAAATATGATTAAAACAAGGGATATATTCTAGAAGGTTCTTATATTTCTAACCTATATTCAATTAAGACCTAATTGTTTATTTTATATTCAATTAAGCCCAACATTTTGTTAAATGTTTACAATTTTGGATAGTAGTTGGTTATGCTGTTTTTATAGTTTTACAACCGATGATGTATAAGGTCAAAGCATAAGGACTTAATTGAATAAAAAGTGAAAATTCAACTCTAAATTGTTAAAAGGGTAAAAATGTAAGGACTTTAATGAATATTTCCTTTTTATATATAACTAAAATTGTAAACATTTAACAAAATATTGGGCTTAATTGAATATAAAAAACAATTAGGGCTTAATCGAATATATGGTCAAAATGTAAGGACTTTCCTGAATATATTCTTTTAAACAACACTATAAAGTATAAATATGTGATCCATAGGTTGGAACTAGAATTCAAGACTATTTGGAGAAATTTTAAAACGGCAGACTAAAATTGTCAAATTGAAACTTAACATATTAGGCAAATAGAGAATTTAGGGACCAAGGATGTTAAGAATAATTAATTAAAGCATACTTATGAGTTCCTTAAGTTAGAAATGGGTTATTGTATTACTTTGAGACATGTATGAAAAAAGGGACTAAAAGTTCCAATTTGACCAAAGTTGACTTTGACCGCCTTTGAACTAGATTGGACATATTATTTAAATAGGAGACTTATAAAATTTATATTAAGGGTAAAATTATCATAAGCGTAAGTAGGAGGGTTTATATTGCCAATTCCCAAACGTATATTCCTCATTTGAGTGATGAACCAAACTATGAGAGAGATGAGAGTTATACTATGATTTTAAGAGGAATATAAAGATTGAAGAGTGGATTAACAAGTGCTAGCATCAAAATCTAATTTCTAAGCATCAATTAGGTATAATCTCTTATTCATCTTCTATATTTTATCCTTGGGTTTGGGGAAAAACCCCAAATTTGAAAATGTTCATCAAATAGAAAAATAAGTGAAGTTTTAACTTATCTTTTATTGATAGAACTTTAGTTTATTCTCACTTATATCATCCATGGTCTAAATTGTGAATCTGATAAGTTTTGTAAGCTTTGAAGCTTCATCAATGGTGGATTCCGTTTTGAACCTTAAATATTGAAACTAATAAAGTTTCTAACTTGATTTCATCTATTTTAAATTATATTTGATGAATGGAATCCATTGATGGATGGTTTCTTCATGATTTAAGCAATTGTGAGATTTCAAGTAAAGCATAGCTTCGATGGAGTTTTCAAAATATACATGTGTTTTATTTGATATTTGGATCCATTAACACTTGTGTTTTTTTGAATAGAACTTATTTATTAAGTTAATATAAAGTTCAATTGATGATGATCTAGTGTTACTCAACGTATTGAAGTTTTATTGAACCTCAAATCAATTGTGTTGTTCTAAAACTTAAAGATCATCACACTTGTGACTTTGATCATGGTTTAATAATGGTGTTTTAGTTATTTAAATGAACCTAAACATGTAATATATGTTAATGAATCGATAAAGCCTTTAAAACTGAAAGAACTAAGTCTAGAAGTTTCAACATGCAAATGAGGTATGAAGGGGAAGAAATTACATTTTTGGACATCATATATGTGACTCGGTCAAGTCACTCCTCTTTTGGAGCTTGACTCAATTGTGTAAATGTCTAGGAAGATTTTATTTTGTAACTTTCACATACAATGTCCAAATGAAGTCTAGTTTTTGCCTATGCTCTTTTATGATTGTATGGATGATATAAATGGAATGAAACTACAATTTCACCAATAAGAACTTAATAAGTGGCTTAATGGATTAATAAGAGATTTAAAACTTAGCTTATGAGTTTCCTTAGGTGATCACTACAAGGTGTCTAGAAGTAAACAAAGCTTATGCTAGGAATTGAGGTGAGTAATTCTCTATGACTACATGTTCCTAAACCCTATTTTGCAAAATGTGTGATTAAATCATATCCTAATCATATGTAACCTATGTGTATTACACCATTGATGTGTTGCATATAAAATTTATTGTTTAGAAAATAACTTCTTGAGAATTTTGACTAGTTTACAACTTGTTTGAAATCATCCTTCATATGCATACATGTAAGATGGGATTAGACTTGTGTGTGGCCCATACACTCATTCAGATTTATTCTCATTTGATATTAGGGTTCTAAATGATCTAACTAGTGGCAACATATTGGATTGTGATTCTCAATATGGCAGGGAGCCAAAATAAGCATAAATTCTTAAGGATGGATGTAATGCCCATTTCCCCAGGTACGAGTTTAAAGTTTTAAACGGATAACGGTTTAGTATTTTTGAAGATACTAACCCTACACAACGTGTAGAGTGGGGACACAGTGCATAGGAGGGTTTAAGATGAGCATGCAGAACACGAATGGTCGTCATCGATTGACCTTGCTTCGTGGTGCGACGCCTCCATAGTGAAAAACCTTAATTTCTCAGGCCTTGAGCCCTATTTAAGGGCTCAAACTTTCATGCCCCGTCCCTTTCATTAGCCTCCACCCTTAGAAAACGCTAGCCTTCATTTGTGTCTTGAGCCACTTTTCTTGCCTTAAGAGTGTTGTTTGAAGAAGAATAAGAAGAAGTAAGGTGGTGGTATAAGGAAGCAAGCTCTAGAGTAGATGTAGCATTCCTTTCATGTTTTAGACCTCTGTAAGTGATAAATTTCAAAGCTTGATGCATTCTACGCTTAGGTCTAGTGGCTATAGATGTTTATTTTCACTTTATGGTATGTTTATGCTTGTTGTTCTTAGAGTTGGGGTAACTCCAGGTTATCTAGTCACTGATAGGTCACCTCTGGAGCTATTGAGCCAAAGAAGACAGCATGCTCAAGTTCTTTTGAAGCCATGCAAAGGATTTTTGGTGTTGTGAGCTTCATTTTGTCCTAGGGTTTGTGTTGCACATGTATTGGACATTCATGTCCATAAATTTTGCATTTTTATCCATTAGGAGTCTTAATGGAAGGTTTATGGAAAGTCTTAGCGCTAGCTTAACGAATTAAGCACTTAAAATGAGAAGTTGGGAAACCCAGTGTTAGCGACATCACCGCCATGGATTTGCTGCACGACCGCCCTGTTTCTAGATAGCGTTGCTACATGACGCGTGGCGGTGTAGACATGACGTGTAGCATATCAGTTGACTTTGACTATTGACCCTTGACTTTTTAGCCAGTTTAAGTTTTTGTAAAACTTTGAGGGATTTAATAATTGGACTAAGGGATTGACCTGTAATTGGTTTGGGTCACTGAGTTATACCTAATGGTGATTTAGGAAGTTCATGTTGTTGATTATTCAAGGATCCAGTTGCATGTGTGATTCGACTTTACAATTTGGGTGAGTCTTCTCACTATACTATGTCTGACGTTGCATGCGTAGGTAGCCTAAGACCCAATAGGGTAGGACTATGTACTTAGACTGGTATAGTCTTGCTTACTAATTATTTAGTCACCGTTCTTATAACTGTGCTTGCATGATGCCTATTATGGTAGGACTATGCCTGAAGCCTGCTAGGGTAGGACAATGCCTGATGCCGTTAGGGTAGGACTGTGTTTGAGGCCTGCTAGGATACGACAATACCTGGTGCCCGCTATGGTAGGACTGTACCTGAGACCCACTAGGGTAGGATGGTGCATGGCTAGGGTAGGATTGTCTAGTATGTTGGCGAATCAGATTTGTTCCGAGTGTCAATATGTGGTATGCTTGTTATGTAATGGAACGTGTGGTATTACTAAGGATTCTCAGCCCTTACAAATGAGATTGGAAATATAAAGAATATTTCCAAAGGATCACTGCCATACTGCACTTAGATAGAGTACAGGGTAAGCAGGGTCTATGCCACTTAGTTTAGAATATTAAGAAAGTTGCAATGGGGTGTTTTGTAATAAAAGTAGAAATAGATAAGGAAAACATGCAAGTAATAAAAATTAAGAATTCAAATGGGAAAAAGCCTAGTTATGAGTCTTCGATGTTTACCGATCTAGATTGAATTGACTTTGTTGTGTTTATAATTCATGATTCTAAGTTGGCTTTTAAAAGTCATAAAATGCAGTCTTTATGAAATTAACCTGCTAAATTTTCTACATAACACACACTCTTTACCTAAACCTAGCTCCTTATTACGCAACCTAAATACGCTCTTAAATTGAATGCAAGAACTGCATGAGGTGTGCAAGTACCAACAATGTCCAATTCTTCTCATACGCTCGTAAGTGTGTGAACATGTGACCAAATTCTTAACAAGGACGCTTGTTATTGTTACCAAATATCAACTGTGTAAAATGATTAGGTGCCTCACTCAGTTGATTAACATCCCGTGAATTCAATTCTTCTAAGGTGGCCAGTCAAAAACAAATCCAATCCAGGACAAAATTTGAAAACAAGAAAATGATCACTAGAATTAATCATAAATCAACATCAAATCGAATGTTTCAATCTATACGACAAGCATGTCTGAACCCAGAATTAGATCTAGGGTTCTAGCCAGACATGGCTAGATTAGAACAAGAAATGTAGAAATATAAATATAAATGTTACTTACAACCAAATATATGTAAACCGAATCTTGCAAGACATGATTGAGCATTCTAAATCTTCAAAAAATAGTCTTGAAAGCTCTCTAGGTCGTGGTATATGATAATGCTTTCTCCCACATCTGGGCTTAAATGATTGGCTATTTATAGACTTCAGGAGATTAGCGTTGCTATGGTGAAGGTTAGCGTCACTAATCTTGGTCTCCCGAAAAACTCAGTCTTGTCAGTGACGCTATCCCAACAAAGTGCCCGATTTTTGTGTTATCAGAAGCATGGTTGCAAAAGACGCTAGGTGCTCCCAGGTCGGCGGACTGGCGAGCAGCGAGTAATCGGCTAGGCGGTGAGTACTCGGTGGACACTGTTCATGACTATATATATATATATATATATATATATATATATATATATATATATATATATATATATATATATATATATATATATATATATATATATATATATATATATATATATATATATATATATATATATGTTAGGAAAATTCTTTTAAGCATTTGATCGAGCATTTTAAATGTGTATTCGAATCAATGAAATCTAAATAGTATACACACATATACATAAACACTTATGAATTACAATTGAATCACACATACACGATGATTTGAAATCTGCTTAATTAAGCCCGATGACATGCCATTTGTAATTGTAATTGGATTTCTGATCAAATCAAATAGTGTGTGAATTCGAGCATTAAACGCAAATCGTATCTGTAAATCAAGAAACGATGAAACCCATTCAATCGGAACTATATTCGACTGGAACTATATTTGATTGACGTTGAAGCGATTGTAACTATATTCGATTGAAGTTGAATTCGCAGTTGACCTATATCTTACTATCTCGAGCACACCCCAATTTCATAGAAAATGAATTTGTTGCATATGCAATCGGAAGTGATAACTGATTGCAGAAGAGAAGGAATCGGAACTGATAGAACCGTGATCGTGATCGATTGGAGAAACATTAGTCGTGATCGAGTTTATTGAAGGAGAAGCGTTGGCTATCTTTGGTCTTGGATCCCACATCGCTTGAAGTAAAGAAAGATGAGGGGCATCCTTTGTTATAAATAGCCGGCTGTGTTTTCAAGTTACCTCACTCATTAAACGCATGTAACCGGTTAACTCCGGTTTAAATGGGTATACTACAAATTTTAAAAGTTTCATTTTGGGCTTGATTTGGCCCGAATCTGGATTTAAGTTGGACCGAGTTTTTTAAATTTGGGCCGATTTTTTCCGATTTGGGCCGATTTTTTCCGAGGTTGACGGAGGACGACCGAGTCCGATTTTTTTGGACGAGTTGGTTAAACTCGCTAAGGCCAAGGACCGAGTCCGAGTCCAAGGCCGAGTACTCGGCCGAGTTGGCCGAGTTTTGCAACATTGATCAGAAGTTAGCATCGCTATCTTTAGAGATAGCGTCGCTAACATAGATAGAGGTGCTATCTCCATTCGCTCCAACTTCCCTCATTTTCCCCCAAATGTCCAAAATCATATTCAAAGTCATTTTACAAGTGTAGTGAGTATTTTAAGCCCTTTTTACATTAGTTTATTCTCAAAAACACTATGATATCATCCGCAATATGTACAATATTAACGCGATATCAGGTATTTTGGGGAACTCACTAAGCTTTGTTCTTACTCTTTTAAGTTAAATGTTTTTCAGGTATTTATGTGTACAAATGGAAGGGTACTGTTTGATTGTACACACATCTATGTTTTCAAAAATTCCATTGATATTGTTTATTGCTCTAATTTTCATATAATGGCTTTTGGAGTGTTATTAATTAGTATTGAACAAATGGGGTTTTATTATACTTGAAATGGTTTTGACGTGTAAACTCTATTTCTAAAATGAAAATTTTGGGATATTACAATAGACTTTGCTAACCCATTCCATGGATTTAAGTGTGATGGACACTTGTTTCCTAAATGTTTTACTTTGTGGTCATTTGGGCAATGCATTTGGGATTAATACTCTTTTGAGATTATTAGTCATGGACCATCGATACCCTAGTGTAGAAAGGGACTACATTGAGAGTAGAAAACTTAGGGTTGGGTGTAGATGCATATGTGTAACGTCCCATTTTTTAAATAAACATTTTATTCTTTCATTTTTTGAAACCACGATGTCATAAAAAATAATGAAAGGAATGTAACGTCCCATTTTTAGTTTAATAATTATTTAGCTAATCGTTAATTTAAATCCTATTGTTAGAAAACGATTAAATGAATTATTATAAATATTAAAAATACTAATAGAAATAAAAATAATCATTATTATATTAATATAACAAAAAGTAATAATGATAATAATAAAAGAGATGACTAGACAATTCAACAACCATCTCTCCACTCATGATGAGACACGAAGAAAGAGATAAGGAGAAAGAGTAGGAAAGATATATAGAGGGGAGCATGCAATGGGTTACATAGATTGCCAACCAATCACGACCATTACGCCTCTGTTGTTTATATTTAAGCATTAGCTCTCCTTGTTTTGGTATGTGTGAAACAAAAGAAGAGAGAGAGAGAGAGAGAGAGAGAGAGAGAGAGAGAGAGAGAGAGAGAACGTTGGAGGAGATGGGCTGACAGAGAATAGGGGTGGCCGAAAAATTAGGGGAGAAGGAGGAGGTGACGGGAGGAAGGAGGAGACATAGGAGGGTTATAAGTATTCTTACCTTTCTTTTCTTTCTTTCACCACCATGCAACCAACATGACACCACCATCTTGTGGTGGTTGAAATGTTTGCATGTCCAGCTTAAATAGTGTGTTCTTGGTGACTTAATGGCTTAAGATGAAAGCTTGACGAAAAAACTAAAGCTACGATTTTATGTGGAAATATAAAGTATCATGACTTATTTTTTTTAAAAATGGTTAACCACTATAGAAGCTCTTAACATGCATGCATGGATCTTAATAAGAGATAATTTTTTTTTCTGGGCTAAATGGGTAAACGCCTCTTATTAAGTGCTTAATGGGTTCAGAGTAAAGTAAATTGAAAACTTAAACAAAAACAAGAGGTTGTGTATTCTACCCACTGTTTTTAAAACATTACCAAAAATCGTACAAATATCTTTTAAGGGAAAGGTGAAGGGAAAGAGTATTGTTTGGATTCCCATGAATTTAATGGGAAAGTTTTAATCTTTCCATGGTTGTTTGTGCAATTCACTGTATGCATTAGCCCACTTTAAAAATTGATAGTAAAATATAAAAGACTAAAGTTGATATGAGGTCAAGTCCCCAAGCTTTGAATGGATGTCTAATTTCATCCATTTAAAGACCTTAACACCTTAACCTGATTCCATTCCTAAGTATGGTGAACGTTGAAATCTTTACAGACTTGGGAAATTTATAAATAAATCTACAAAATTCCAAATGACATAAGGTTAGGGGATATGTTTACCAAGACCTAATATTCACTCCTTTTAGAGTGAAGGTTGTCACTTTTACAATGTGGCCCTGAAAGTTGACTGATTTTTATAGTCAAATTGTAAAATGTGTAGTAAATCAATAAAAAATTGTGTGGGGTGTTCTTTATATCTCTGAAAAGCCAAAGGAGTGTATTTTTAGAATACAAAATAATTTTACTAAAATAAAACGTATAAGAAGGGCAAAACAGGCACTGAACAGAATGATGTACCAAAAGGAAACTTATAAAATAACACATTATAAGTATTATTAAGTGAAAAATGGGCTAACTGGAGACTATTGGTAAATATGTAGGTTGATCAATGAGAGTTCCTCATAGTCCTTACTTGTGTGTTCAGACGTTCAAGTGAATTACACTAACTTACTTATTATATTGACTATGCATTAGGTCGTCCAAAATAAGCCCTAATGGGGGAAATGGTCAGGGATAACGGGGTCTAAAGCCCCTCGGGGGAAATGAACAATATATGTTGCTGAGCTAAGCCCCCTCGGGGGAAACAGCCTGTTAGGTAGTTGGTACCAAGAATATTGTTATTCAGGCTATATGTTATGTGTTTGTGCTTACGTGTTTATGTGATAGTTTCTTGCCATGTATATGATTGGCATAATGTGCAGGTAATATGTATGCTCACTAAGCAGTTAGCTTACCCGTTGAATACTAAACATTTCAAGCTTAAGAGGTATTTAAGGAAAGGAAATGGCGTGATCAGTCCAAGCTTGTATCAAAATAAATGAAGGCACCTTTAAGAGTAATTCGTTATTTAAAGCCTTCCGCTTGTGTTTAAAGTTTTCTTTAAGGTTTGACATTGTTTGGAAAATGATTTGTGAAAGTACAATGCTAATTCGTCGAAATGTTTTGGTTAAGTTTTTTGGTTAAGTTTTAGTAAGTCTAATGAAGATTTTGTTTAGCAAAATTGTCACTTTTGTTTAAAGATGTTTACATGTTAAAGACTTCTGCTCAATTGTTTAATATTAATTATGTTTAAATGTTTTGTGTAAAGTGGTAACACCTACATTCTAATAAGTTTTAACTAAGTTATGAAATTTTTGTTTAAAAAAAATTCTTACTTGAATTCTAAAGAAGGTTTTTATGAATTTACTTAAATTTTTAGTTATTTGGATATTTTAAAAAAATTGGGTGTTACAAGGAATTATTCGTAATACAAAAGCTTGCGGAAGTCAAAACTTAGCAAACATGTTATATGTTCAGGATAATGAAAGTCATAAGTGTGATAAAACATCATAGAATGCGTGCAGGCTGCGGTTACGCCGATAGGTCCCAAATTCACTAGATCTTCACAAGGTATCAATCAAATCAATAAGAACAAAATCAAATCACCTTCAATGCACACGATTTTATTAGAACATTGGTCAAGTAAATAAGATGTAGTTGCTTGAACTTTGACAGAATATTGCTATGAATACCAAGAGCTCCAAAACAACCAACCTACAAAAAGAGCACTCGACACCTACTTATACCTCACGTCTACCAGACCGAACAACACAGCCCATGGGCTGAAAAACACGCAGCCAGACCAAACAACCCAGAGGTTTTTCGGTCCCAACCAAAAAACCTAAAACAGCCCATAACTTTGATATTTTACATATTTAGTCCCTATAAAATGCAAATATTAAACCAAAAGAATTTGTCCTAACAATCTCCCCCTTGGTTTAATGCTTTCATTTGATCTTCAGGCTTCTCTTAGGCTTCAGTTGAACACTGCATAAAATTTTCAACATTCTCCCCCTCAATATGATAATCTCCCCCTTAGCAGGACAATCTTCCCCTTAGCAGGTGACTGGAGTAGATGTTGATAGAATGCAGCACTATTGCAGTGACAACTTTATAATCGGTACTGGTTGTCTTCAGATTTGACTTGGTAAGTTCCTTAGGCTTCAATAAGTGTCTTGAATCAACACTTCCAGCTTTTGATTTGACTTTGAATTTGACTGGAGTCTGAGTCTTCATCTCTTCACTTGATCACTTCAGGTGTTGATGTAGTAACAAACTAGTTGAGGAGGAATTCAATCAACTTGTCACATAGAATTTAGCTTCACCTACTTTAGGAACAAACTTCGTGTTGAAACTTTTGAACGTTGCTTTTGACTAGTGCTTCTCGATACGTACATTGACCGCAAATCTTGTGGGTCATGGAGTTATAAGCTCTCACCACAGTTGTTTAAGGATTCATCCTTGGCTCAGAATGAGACTTCTCGCAGTATCTGTGTGAACCCGGAGGAACGCACTGCGATTGTTTTGAGTATCGTTGAACTACTCGTGGCCGTTTTGATTTTGGCCCCGGCATATCCTTGATCAAAGATCTCAATGTAGTTGACAAGTTAACAAGTTGACTTGGCCTTTGCGAGACGTTCAATGGTATCCAAACTCTGCGGAGTGTACCATTCTGGTGCCAATTTTGAATCAGGTGAAGTTGTTGAGGTCTCACAGCTATTGTGGTAAACAACAACGATCACTGACTCAGAGTATTGATGTTTCATCAATGCGAGGTAATATCACATTGAGTCACGAACATCTTGTTTAGAAGAAGATACGGTCAAGAGTAGTATGAGCGTGTAATATGTCTTGGTTATTAGACATACCCATCAGCTAGACTTTCGAATTGTCATCAGTATATGGTTTATTACACCGAATCATCCAACTATTGAATTAGAAGCATTGTATGTAAGAGTGGTTTTTGATGCCTCACATCTACTACTGGTGTTGTAGCAGAGATCACTGGCATAGAGTGTCGAAATATCATCATTACCTGGTTTAAAGTAATGAATCATCTATTTCTTGCATCAGAAATATAAAGGTGGTTAAGAAAGGATTGGTGCGTGTGATAGATTACGGTACGCAATCTAACCATCGTCATAGACTTTTTAACTCTCAAATCTGAGTGGTTTTGCTCCAAGTTTCTAGATGTTTTTGTTGTAGAAACTCTTTGAGATTGGTTAAGAAGTGGTTGTCAGTGCTTCATACTTACTATGGTGTAACTGTAAGAATTACTAGCACTTAAGTGTTACCTCAGCAGTGAGTGGTATAACTTAGTGCGTCGTCGGTAGGTAAATAATGTCTTAGCAAGTCATGGTAAAACTGAGTCACATCTTTGACATGAAGATTTTGATCTGTATTCCTGATTGGTGTTTATCAGGAACATTGTCGATCGTGCAATTGTGAAAAGAACAATATATTTGTGATTTTGAATTTTCTGAAAGGAAAGATATGAAAATTATAAAAATAAGGAAAGATATGAAAATTATAAAAAATATTTTTGTAATTTTTAAAGCTTTGTAATTTTTGTTTTGTTTTTCAACTGTGATGTTAAAAGAAAATAAAAACTCTACAAAAAAATTGGAAGCTAAAATAAGCGATTTCAAAATATTTTTGAATTTTAAGTTGATTTTCTAATTTTTTTTTTTTGTTTTTCTTCTCCCCTAAATTTGTGCATGGAAGAGAATTGCGGAAGTAAAAACATGAACAAATTTAACTAAACAAAAATAAAAATAAAATATTTACAGAACCAATTCAGCAGTCAGTGAACGTATCATTTTGAGCATTTCGACCAGCACATTGAATCGAGCTTTTGCAACCGGTTTTGTGAACAAGTCCGCCACATTATTATTTGTGTGAACTTTATCCAAATGAATTAATTTTTGCTCGTAGCAATCTCTGATAAAATGAATTTTAATATCAATGTGCTTAGTCTAACAATGTTGGACCGGGTTTTTCACAATTTGGATAGCAGCCTCATTGTCGGAGAAGATAGGAGTATCAAGAAAGTTCATACCATAATCAAGGAGTTGTTGCTGCATCCAAATAACCTGAGAACAACATGCCGACGCAGCAACATACTCAGCTTCAGCTGTAGAAGTTGACATGGTCTGTTGCTTTCTGCATTGCCAAGAAATCAATCTATCTCCCAAAAACTGACATCCAGCACTAGTGGACATTCTGTCAATCTCACACCCTTCATAGTTGTTATCTGAAAAAGCATAAAGATCAAATTCACGGTTCTTTGGATACCAGAGACCAAATTTAGGTCTCCCTTTAAGGTATCTAAAGATCCGTTTGACAGCATCAAGATGAGAAGCTTTAGGATTAGCCTGATATCGAGAACATTGGCAAACTACAAAAACGATATCCGGTCTGCTAGCAGTCAGATACATCAGCGAGCCTATCATTGAACGATAGTATGTTTGATTGAGAGATTGGTCATCTGAGTCTAAAGATAACAGAGGTCGCTCAGCCATTGGAGTGTTAGCCTCTTTCGCATCCTTGAAACCGAACTTTGCAAGAATATCCTCCACATACTTCGCTTGATGAAGCAAGATACCCGTTGAACTTTGTTTAACTTGTAACCCAAGGAACATCGTTATCTCACCCAGCGAACTCATCTCGAACCTTTTCTTCATCACCAGTTCAAATTCTTTGCACAAAACTTCACTTGTAGAACCAATGATGATGTCATACACACAGATCTGGACAACAATTTGATGATCATCTTGGCGCTTAATAAACAGTGTTTGATCAATTCTGCCGCGAGTGTAGCCATGCTGTAACAAATGTTCTGTCAAAGTACCATACCAAGCACGAGGGGCTTGATGAAGACCATAGAGGGCTTTATCGAGCTTGTAGACGTGATTTGGAAACTTAGAGTTGACAAAACCAGGAGGTTGATCAACATAAATTTCCTCTTTCACCTCACCGTACAGGAAAGCCGACTTGACGTCCAATTGGTAAACAGTAAAGTTCATGTAAGAAGCATAGGCAAGGAAGAACCGAATCGCTTCAAGTCGCGCCACCAGAGCATAAACTTCCGTATAATCAATTCCTTCAATCTGACAAAAACCTCGAACCACCAGGCGTGCCTTGTTGCGCATAATTACTCCAGAATCATCTTGCTTGTTGCAAAACACCCATCTTGTGTCTAAAGCCTTTTTACCTTCAGGTAGTTCCACCAGTTACCAGACGTTTAACTTCTCAAACTGATTTAGCTCTTCATGCATGGCGTCCACCCAACTTGGTTCATTTAGTGCCATTTCTACGTTATTCGGCTCAATTTGAGAGATAAAGCACGAATAGAGACACTCGTTGACTTGACCACTTTGGCTTCGGGTTAAAACACCATAATCCAGAGGGCCAATAACGTTATCAATTGGATGGTCCTGTTGAATTCTTGAAGGGACATCATATTAGTGCGATGCAGTTGAGACCGGAAGATTAGTTATATTCTCAACTCTGTCTGAGCGTGAAGCACCTCTATTAGAATCTCTGTAGTCATGTGAGGTACTTGCACTGTACTCATCAGGAATTTGTTCAGGAAAGAGAGAATCCATGAGAGTAGAGTCAAAGAGATCACCAAATTCAGGTTGAATAACGTCTTCATGTGTAGCTGATGGTTTAACAACTGGGGTATCGCCAACAACTTGGGATGAGACAACAGGAGCATCTTCAGTTATGGTAGCAGAATCAGGAGATGCAACGTCATTAGAAATAGGCTTCAAGAATGACTGACGGAGTGATTAGATCAGGAATGAAATCTTTAGCATCCTCTCTGTTAATTCTGCTAGTACCTGGTTGTGTGCCTGAAACGACATCAGAAAGCACATAGAAATGTTTAAACAATTCAGCATATTCAAACAACCAGTCAGGTCCAACACGAGCATCAGTTGGATTCTCTTCTAGCCAGCGCACATCATATGATTCCACAATCTACTTTGTCGCCTTGTTGTATACTCGATACACAGGTTTACTTGCATATCCATCGAAGTAGCAATCACCCGCTTTAGAGTTGAACTTCGGGGTAGCTTCAAGATGAAGAAGAGTGCAAGGACAGCCAAAGGTACGAAAATGTGAAACATTAGGCTTGCAACCATAGAGAATCTCGTAAGGTGTCTTCATTTGAGGTTTATTGATGATGACCCGATTCTGAACATAAAAGGCTGTGTTGATGGCTTCAGTACAAAATATCATCGGCAGTTTAGAATCACACATCATGGTACGTGCAGCATCAATAAGAGTTCTGTTCCGACGCTCAGCAACACCATTCTGTTGTGGAGTACGAGCAGCACTATACTGCTGCAGGATACCTTTATCTGCACAAAACTTGTTCAAAACCGCATTCTTGAATTCTGTTCCATTGTCGCATCTAAGGGCTTCAAACTTCAGATTCGTTTGATTTTCAACAAGCTTGATGAACCTAATGACCAGTTCTGCAGTGTCACTTTTGTTCTTTAAGAAGAAAACCCAAGTAAAACGTGAGTAATCATCAATAATAACTAAGCAATAAGAACTTTGGTTAAGACTGAGAACATTAACTGGGCCAAAAAGATCCATGTGAATCACTTGAAGCAACGAATAAATGGAATTGATCAGTTTGGGCTTATGTGGCTTTCGATGATGTTTTCCTTGAGCACAGGAAACACATTTCTCAAATGTGATGAAGTCCTTGATTGGAAGTCCTTGAACCATGTTGTTCTTTGCAAGACGATTCAGATTCTTTGCGTTGGCATGACCGAGACGTTTATGCCACAACATTGCGCTTTGTTCAGATGCCTTTAAAAATAAACAGGTGACATTTTCTGGAGTGTTGTGATTCATGTCGATGATGTAAGCATTGTTTTTTCGTTCTGATCGAACAAGAATCCACTCCACTGGAATGACTACCCCGGGCTTGAGAATCAAGAATTCCTTCTCTGTGAAATGGGTTGAAAAACCCATGTCGCAGATTTGAGAAACGCTCAACAAACTGTGCTTGAGCTCAGGTACAAAATTGACGTTCTCAAAATTCAACACACCATTTGACACTGTCCCTTTCTACGTGATCATCCCTTTTTCACCCCCCGCAAAGCAAACACATCCACCATTAAAATTTTCAATGTTGTGTAGTTGGGACATGTCACCTGTCATGTTCATAGAACAACCACTATCAACATACCAAGGTCTGCTGATATTCCTCCGTAACTGTTCCTGCACAAGTTGCAGGATCAATTAGTTTTAGGTACCCAGTCCATACGGAAACTGGGTTGACAGTTACTATCAATATATTTAATTGATTCAAAACTCATATCACGTTGATCAAGAAGTGGTGAAATATTTGAAGATTTTTTAACATTGTCTTTAGGAACACATTTAACATTTGATTCAAATCGTTTGTCTTTTGACCAAATGGGAACATTTACATTTGAAGCAAAATCAGAACTACTAGAAGCTGACTCTTAAAATGACTTTGATCTTACAAAGTTTGGTAAGACATAGTTACTTCCAGAAACAGACTTCTTGTAGACAACAGTTTGATTCCAGGCATTAGTGTTATTTTGATTTTTCTTTCTGGAACGTGACCTTGAGGGTTTTCTCTTATGAGATTTCCCTTTTGGCACATTTTGCCAAACCTGTTCATTTTGAGAAACATACAAGTGTCAGGGACAATTTCTGGCTATGTGACTGGCAATTCCACAATTAAAACAAGTCTGTCTTTTAAAAGGGGTATTGGAATTCTGTCCAGGTCCAGATATATGCAAATTATTTCCACACACACAAGCATGCAACAAATTTATCAACCAAAACATTTTTCCTAGATTTTTTCAAAACAGCATCACAAGAGTTTTCAAAAATAATAGAAGTTTTAATGTCAGGTTTCACATCATCACACAAATTAACAATATTAGTCTTCAAACAAGTTTTTTCAAAATTAAAAACAGGTGAATCTTCCACATCCTCAATCTTCAATTTTAATTGATCTGCACATGAGATAGAAACATCAGTAGATTTCATTTCAGAACTCTCAGCGGTGCCAGATGTTTTCTTTTGAATATAATTCGACAAATAACATTCTTCCGATTCTTCAGTGGCCAATGATGGAGTAAAATTGTTATTATATGGAGGAGGAACTGCATTGTATCTAAGACCTTCACCGTGTATGTTTGACCATTTAGTTTGTTTTTCAAGTATAGATTTAACTACTTCACACGATACATATACTTTCTTAAAAGTTGATTCAGCATTTTGAAAATTTGATTTTAATGTATCTAGTTCAGCATTTAATCTAGCAATGTCTTCATTTGCAAACTTAAGATGACAATTTTTTATGGTGAGTTCATCTTGAATTTTAAGATAATATGAAGTTTTAGCATCTAAAGACTCCTGAAGGGGTTTTAATTTCTTTTTGTGTTTATGGACAAGGTTTTCTTAGTCAAAAATTTCTCTAACTAAGTTCTCATTCAACTCACGATATTTAGCAATTGTATTGATGCAAGATTGAGAAGAGCAAGAAACTTCACTAACCTCATCACCAGCAGGAGTAGTAGAAACCATGAAGGCAAACTGCAGATCCATCATTTCTCCTTCAGCTGCATCCACATCCATTTCTCCTTCGATCTGAGCCACGTGAGCTATACCTTCTCCATTCATATTCAGGTCCTGTAGGTGATTCTCCTATGTGAACTGCTGAGCCACCATTGCCCTTTCTGTATTATGAGGTTGATCAGCTTTACGGTTGTTTATTCCAACTGGTACCAATGTTCTATCTGGATTCTCCATTTTGGGCTTCGTACATTCACGAGCAAAATGACCAGGCTCGTTACAGTTGAAACATCTAAGATTTGCTTTGCTGAAGCTCACCTTCCTATCTCCACTGTTGTTTACCCAGTTGTTTCTTCCAGTCCTCTGAGTAAATTTCTTGGCCCTATGAACCGCCATAGCAATGTGCCAAGAAATGTCCATCTCTTCCAGATTATCAGGATTGATTTGATCAAGATCTCCCACGGTCATAGGCTAAAACAGTTCACCAGCAACAAGTGCGTTGTAACAATTCAGAAGACCAGCCATCATACCAAGATTCTCTTCAGCTCCTTTTGGAAGAGTTTGAGCAGGAGTTGGGGTCTTGACAGAAAAAGCATAAGCAAATGGAGCTTGTGGAACCACTGGAGATGAAACCGACTGAAATTTAGCTTGAACTTGAGTAGAGACTTGACCAGTAGCTTGAGCAGAGAAAGCATTGTTTGTTGAAGTTCCAATGTTAGCAGACTGGGACGAGCTAACATGATTCATCTCTCTCTGTTTGTCATCCATGTCACAAGCTTTGATAATAGCCATAATGTCAGAAAGTGAGAGTCTAGATAAGTCTTTTGTTTTCTTTATGACTGCCACGTTCATATCTAGCTTCTAGGAAGAGAGTTAAGAAGCTTCTTGTTGACATCAATCCTTGGAAAATTGATTCCAACAGTAGTAAATTCAGTGTGTAGAGTAATGAAGCGTTGCAACTGAGCTTCAAGAGATTCTCCAAGAATATGATTAAACAGATTGAATCTTTGACGAAGCATATCCTGCATGCTTTGTTTCATGTCTTCATTTCCCTCATAAACATCAATTAGAGCATCCCACAGAGATTTAGTTGTCTTGTACTCACGAAAACCCTGAGCAATTTCAGGTGAAAGTGCCATTGAAAGAGTAGCAAGAGCTTTCTGATCAAGTTCGACCTTCTGAAAGTCCAAATCAGAATATTCTTCAAACGGCTTGTCAACCACAACATCGTCTCTGGTTATGGTAATTCTGATTGGTGGATGTAAATAACTTATCCAAAGCTTGACATCTTTCATCTTGATGTACTGTTCGAATCTGTATTTCCACTCAGTGAAACCTTCAACTTTGATCAATCGGGGAATACGGGTAACGGTACCCATTACGGAATCAAGATCATTGTTAACATTCGAGATAGCGGGATCCATCGGAAATGAGTCTTTAGAAATACCAAAAATTAATCACAAAAATTTTGACTGGACCGAAAAACCTTGAAAATTTGCACCGAAAAACACATCACCGAGGAATTTGGGGCGAGCAACACTTCAAACGAGAAACTGAACCGAAAAACTTCACACCGAACAACTTGACCGAACAACTATATCGAACAGTAATCTGACCGAAAAACAAGGCGAAAAACAAACACCGAACAACTACTAACACCGAATATCAGAAAACCCTAAAAGACTCCGAACAACTTTAACTGGGCTAACCGAACAACCCTTAACGGACCGAATAACCTTAACCTTGACCTAACAACCTCTAAAACCCTAATAACTCAGTGCCGCCACCGAGAAACGAGGGAGCATGACCGAACAACCTTCTCAGATCTGGATCTCACGCAAACAACTTCGTAAACAGCGATTATGGATCAAAAACGTGAATTTTAGTGATTTTGCTTGAAGATTTACCAAGAACACAAAGAACAACAAGCACAATAACACTAAAAACGATCAAATCAGTCCAAAATAGTCCAAAAACCTTCAAAAACTCCAACATCCAAGCAAAGGAAAGATGAGATTGATACCAAAATACTCAAAAAACACAAGGTTTTCATGCTCTGATACCAATTGCTTGAACTTTGACAGAATTTTGCTATGAACACCAAGAGCTCCAAAACAACCAACCTACAAAAAGAGCACTCGACACCTACTTATACCTCACGTCTACCAGACTGAACAACACAGCCCATGGGCTGAAAAACACACAGCCAGACCGAACAACCCAGAGGTTTTTCGGTCCCTACCGAAAAACCTAAAACAGCCCATAACTTTGATATTTTACATATTTAGTGCTTATAAAATGCAAAGATTAAACCAAAAGAATTTTTCCTAACACCGATCATTTTCCATTGTCTGCCCTATAGGTCCCTAAAAAAATTCTTAGTGACCATACGCATTACTTATATATTATACAAATCACATGCATACACATATTACATTTAGAAATTCATATAGTTATAAAAGCAACATCACATAATCCCATAACACATTTTGTTGGTACCAACTCTGATGTGTTGGCCAATTCCCCGAAGGGCTGTTCTCGGTTCCTTTGTTGTTAACCCTTCTCCTTATGAGTCCTTTGCAACTAGCTGACTAAACCACTTATCCCCTTAGGTCCTTTATGGCCAGTCTCATAGATTCTACATAACACATATCACATTGTACACTTCTCCCACTTGTATACCTCATGGACAACTTACATAACATGCAACGTTAACATAATAGGCAAGTTAGTGTAACTCACCTTAATAAATATTCGGATAACAACATTAACATGAACTAGGAGGAACTTGTATAGAACCACTTACATATATTAACAATAGGCACCATTTAGAACTCGTCTTAACTTGCTACTTGTTGTACTTTATTTAATACATTTTAGTTCCCTTTTTATCTACATGTTAAGCCTTTAGCCAAAGGCATTGAGTCACAATATTATTTTATTTATTAAGGTCTTATCAGAATCTTTTAGGGTGTACTTTAAGGGTTTTCTATATAAAGGCTCATAATAGAAATTGTATAAAGTTTTCTATATTAAGTCTGTTTAGACCACTACTCACTATTATTTCCATAACTTCTAAACAGTAATTCCAAATACGATGATCCATACATTTCATAAAACTAGGCTTGATTTCATACACTTCTCATCCCACATGATATTTCCTGATTCCAAACCAATTTTCTGTAAAACAGTCTACAAGATCAGTGAAGTTTCTTGTTACGAACTTTAGTGTGTTTTCTTCCATTTTTAAAGGATTTTGTTAATCATTCACTTAACAAAACATCCATTAAGTTCTTAATAGTATAATGTCAGATTAATATGTGAAAACACATATTAAGACCTTCCCAATGATAAAGACATGTTCTTGAAAGTAATGTCATAAGTTGAAACATTTCACATAAAGTCATGATTTCATGCTAGAGTTGGGTTTGTACACAATTCATCAATTCTCAAGTCCATCATCATAATGCTTGGAAAATCATCCAACCACAACCACCACTTGGTGGTGGTGACACAGTGGTGATTTGGTGGTCCTAAGGTGGTTTTTTCGTGGTGAAAACCTACATACACCAAAAGTTAAAAGCTAGAAAGAAACAAGGACATGGACCAAGAACAAGTACATAGAATTAGACCTGAAGGTTGAGAAAGGCACCAACCACAACCACCTTGCATGGTAGTATAGTGGAGGTGATGTGGTGGCCGGCCGACGGTGGTTCCACTTGACGGTTGCAAGAGAAAAACGAGAAGAGAACGAGGATACTTACAACAATTCGACCATCAAACTTTCCTGTCACTTTCTTCTCTTTATTGGCAATAACTCTGACAACTTTCACTCTACCTCTCGATTCTCTATATCTCTGTATGTCTCACTCTCCAGGCTTGGAAGAAGATGAAAACAAGGAAGTTGAACTAGTGGGTTTAATTTTAATTAAATATAAAGCTTAACGAGGTTTAAAGTAGGTTTTAAGGTGGGAGTTATAAGCAAATGAAGAGACTGAAATCCTCCCTCCTAGTCACCGATTTTGGATGAGAAACAAAAAGAGTTGGCTACTTAACCCCTCCTAGTTCCCATAATGACAAAAATAACCCATAAACCCAAGGGCTTAACATTTAAAGTTTCTACAAGTTCTCTTTAGTCCTTCAACCTAATTATACACCATATTATTATTGTTGTTATTTCTATTATTATTATTATTATTATTATTATTATTATTATTATTATTATTATTATTAGTATTATTATTATTGTAACGTCTCAAATTTCAAACCCAAATTTTCATTTTTAAAATCAGAGTACATAACAAAAACCATTTCATAAATCATAATACATTTATTCATTTTCTTAGAAAAACATTATATTCAAAACCATAGCAGCGAGTTTAATACAATTCAACTCAGCAGAAGTTTTAAAATAAAATACTTCGTATGCAGTAAAGTCACATCGCACCACAGGCCCTATCAGAGGAAGTACATGTTAACTTTTAAAGTGAGAGAGTAAGCACAAAGCTTAGTGAGTTCCCAATATACCACATGTTCCATCACATAATAAGTATACCACGTAGTGGCTCTCGGACTAGCTCCAGTCCACCAGGCTCACGGGCTACCTTTGTTCCGCTAACATCTGAGGACTCTCAAGCTAACCAGAGTCCGTCCGGCTCACGTACTGTTCCCGCTCCGCCAACATTTGAGGGCTCTCGTACGAGCCCCGATCCTTTAGGCTCACGGGTTGATCCTGTTCCGCAATAACTGACACAGTCATAAGCATGAATCCTAAGACTAAGCAATCATCAAGCAAGACTAAACCACTCAAGCACACAGTCCTGCCCTAACGATTCTCATACCTCCTACACATGCAACGTCACACATAGTATAGTGAGAAAACTCACCTGAATCCGCTGACTCAACACATATGCACTAGTATCTTCTCCTACTAAGCAACAAGAACACCTAAATTATCATAAGGCGTATATTAGCAACCCGAAAGGTCCAAAACCGATCCCTACCATCCAGTCCCTATTCCATCCAAGTTGACCAAAATGTCAAGTGGTCAAAGTCAAAGTTCAAGGTCAACTTGTCAAAGTCAATGGTTAGCAATCGAGATCAAAGTCAATTCTTAACACTGCTATCACCTTCTGATAGCGTCGCTACGCCTAGATTCTGAACGGGTTTTCGCCTTAGTTAGCGTCGCCAACTCCTTAAGTTAACAGTGCTAACCATGAACTTCTCAACTTCCTTGTCATGCTCTTAATCTATTAAGACATGGGCCAAGCACTTTCAAAATACCTCTAAATGGTCTGAAATCTTATAAAAATGGGAACGTTCTTGACATGCATGTCCAATACATGTCAAATCTTACAACTAGGCCAAAAAGGGAACTAGATCAATCATCCAAGGCTTACAAAACTTAGAAACACTTTAACTTTCTGGTCCAGGGGCTTAAGGTGGACATCTTCACGGGAGTAAGATTCTTGGAGTTTCCCCAACTCCAAGATCAACTCCACAAGGGCCAAAAACACCAATGTTCTCTCATAAACTAGGAGATCAACCCATTACATGAATAGATCAGAGCATGGAGACTTGCAGAGGTCTAGAATAAAAAGCTCAAGTTAGTTCTAAGACTGAAGGATACTCCTCTTGCTTCACTCTTATATCCCTTATTCTTCAAGAAATATTCTCAAGGGTTATCTAAGCTAAGAATCAGCACTAAAGGTCTAAGGTTTGTGCACAAAGGGTTTAGGAGGAATGGAGGCTGAAAATGATGTTCCTAGGATTTTATGCACATAAATAGGCCCAAGGCCCGAGATTCTGGGGTTTTGAAATAACGACGGTTAGCGACACTAGCCATAACAGTTAGCGGCGCTAACAGCAACCTTCCTACCTTCCCTCGTACTGATTACGCCACCATTAACGGTGCTAACATCCATTGTTAGCGACGCTGACTTCGATTTTCCATAATCATTTTTCCTTTAGTCCAAGATGGATTTTCAGGAACCGGTTATTATTATTATTATTATTATTATTATTATTATTATTATTATTATTATTATTATTATTGTTGTTTTTGTTATTATTATTATTATTATTATTATTATTATTATTATTATTAGTTTACTTATATATAAATATGTATTTATGTATTTAATAAAAGACAGAAATGCGATAAAAATCGAAATGCGAATATCAGTGTTACAACTCTCCCCCACTTACCAAAATTTCGTTGGCAAATTCTATTCTCGAACAAATCTGGTTAATGTCTACACACTTCCTCTTCTAGCTCCCACATCGACTCTGACCCACATTGGTGCTGCTACTGCACCTTCACAATCCTAATTTCCTTGTTACGTAGAGTCTTCGTCTTTCGTTTAAGAATGAAAATAGGCTTCTCGATGTAGTTCAACCTCTTGTCTACATGTATGTCTCCCAGTGGCACTATAGCGGTCTCATCTACTAACATTTCCTCCAGTAGCTCTAAATGATACGCCACCTTCCCCACAAGAGTGATGATTATATATCAAGCAATGTACCTAGGACCCAGCTTCCCATGCTTCCTGAACTAAATAACACCCTTCCATGGTGAAACCTTCAACAACAGAAAATCCCTAACCTGAAATCCCAAGTCGGATCGTCACCTATCTACATAAGTTTTCTGCCGACTCTGAGCAACTTGGAATCACTCTTGGATCCTTTGTACATACTTGATCATCTTCTAAACTATCTTAGTACAAGAAAGTACCCTCTGACCTACCTCTCCCCCGCAAATAGGGGTTCGACGCTTCATCCTATAAAGCATCTTGAATGGAGGCATACCTATGCTCGCATGGTAGCTATTATATATATATATATATATATATATATATATATATATATATATATATATATATATATATATATATATATATATATATATGAGAATTCCACCAGCAGAAGATAGGTATCCCGGTTTCTATTGGATTTAGGTGTCTAAGCCATAATTATAACTAACACATGTGTTTAAATTAATGGCAGCATAGTCCTTTTGGGTTCCCTCATAACCTGGAGAGGACAAGATTGCATATAGAGAGAAAGATTGATATATTATGGAAATAATATATTAATTAGAAAAGAGGAATAAATGATTTATTAATATATTATGAGAATAATATATTAATTAGAAATCATAATATTTAATTAATAATTGATCAAAAATTAATTGGAATTAATTTTAGGATTAATTGGATTAATTAAAAGTGCAGGGGCTGAATTGTAATTTTTCAATAGTTGAGCAATAGACAATTATGGTTACCCATATGGGTATATGGGGTTTTGGAAAAAAATCAAGGCCTAAGGCCTTTTGGATTTCGAAACCCTAAAGGGTTTTTATGGCAGTGATAAGCAGATCCTTTTATCTGATAAAAGCCTTATCATATCAGTATCTTAAATAAGGCAGTTATACTCCTTATTGCTTATCATCTTGAGACTATAAATAGAGGACCTCCCCACCCCATATTTGTAACATCCTCTATCTAGGGTAAATAATTTAGTGAATAAAAATAATGAATTTAATAATTATAATAATTATCTAAAAGTAAAATTTATTAAAATGTGAAGTTTGAGGAAGTAACTAGTCTAAAATGACTTAATAAGGGTATAAATGGAAATTCCTCATATGGAGTTCTAGAATAAGGACTTATTGGTAATTAGTATTTTAGAAATGATGGGGAAGGACTTCTAGTGCAAATATGATATAACTTAAGTGCTGGAGGGACTAAGTTGCAATAAGTGAATAGATGAAAGTTTAAGTTGGGGAAAACCCCATTTCACTTGGGAGAAACACGATTTGGAAGAGAGGGAGGGAGAAGGAGGCGATTTTCAGGAGGTTCAAGTGGAGAAGCTTGATTCTATCATGATCTAAGTAGTTTACATCCATCAATTGAAGATTTGAGGTAAGAAATCTAATCTCCATGTTAGAAACCCACCATTTTGGGTAGATCAAGTTCAAATTCGGGTTTCATAGTTGGGGGAGATGAATTCTATGATCCCAAAGGTGTAGTTTATGAATTCTATTGATTATCTCTTAATAATTTGATGGTCTCATGCTTGGAGAACCATTTGGATGCTTGTGGATATCTATGAACCCTAATTTTTGGGGAAAAACCCATCAATGTGTGAAACCTTAATGATTGGATCAACTTGCATCTTAAATGTGTTCTATGAAGAGCTTAAGTGTTCCTAGTGATTTCAATCCATTGGAAGAAGGAACCTCTTGAATCATTAATCAATTGTTTGATTAGAATTGGATATTCCTTTAACCAAGCTTATGAAGTAAATTGGGATTAGAAGATGGATTTGATTTAATGAAGATGTTATTGGACGATTTGATTGGGCCAAATGATGTGTAATTGAAGTAGAAATAATGTCCTTTGATATCTAGAAGTTTGGGGTTGTATTAGATCTTGATTTGGACCAAAATGAAGGAGAAAAGGACCAAAAATCGGAAGTTACAGTACTCGGAACACGGCCCGGGTTGAGGGAAACACGGCCCGTGTCAGGATGTTTGAAAAAACCCCCTGTTACCATAACACGGCCCGTGTTGTGTAGAACACGGCCCGTGACAGCCTGGTCAGTCCTGAAACATTGGATTTTGAGCTTTAAGTGTTGGGCTGTTGGTTATAATGTTCAAGCATACTCCTAGGACATGTTTAACTAATATTTTACATCTAATTAGTAAAGTTAAATAGCCTTAGAGTTATTAGTAATGTTGAATGTTATATATTGTAGGAGAAGAGTGACTGAGGTTGAAGCAAAGAGTAACATCTTCTTGGAACTTAAAGAAGGTGAGTTATCGGGAGTACACATCCCCCTTTTAACTTGATGTTTTATTACAACTATCATGCATACTTCTATGTGTTAAATGTTGCATAAACCTTATGTGTGCATGACATTAAAATTAGTCTTTTTCAAGGTAATTCTTAGAAATTGTACAAAGAGGTTTTGAACGACATTTGGACATCCTATTTGTGCATTGCATTACATGTAGGATGGGGGTTGACCGTGAGATGCCTTGATGACGAGTTTTACCCTTCTTAATCAAAGAGGGTGAGGAGTTATTATGAGTTTTACCCTTCTCTAAAATAAAGAGGATGAGGAGAGTTTGTTCCCGACAATAGGGAACCGCATGAGGGAGTTGCTATCCCTCATGAGGCTAGTGTGATGGCCACTAGTCTTAGTTTCAACCCATACGGGGATCAAGTATTATGCTCCGTGCGTTTGCTTGTGAACTTAGGTGGGTGCCATTGAGGTGAGATGGACTTTTATGACGTAGACATGGGTTGGGATAGTTGCATTGCATTTGCATATTCATGACTATGCATTTTTGGGAAAACTTTATGATGTTTTATTACAAATTTTAAACGTGTAAAGAAAACTATTTTTGGAGGTTGTCTCGAGTGATAAGGTTATCCTTTCCACTCACAAAGAGATAGCCTCGGGTAACTCACTAGGCATTTCAATTGCCTAACTGTTTTGATGTGTACTCAGGTTATGAATAAGAGCTAGTGACGTGACGAGGACTTTTAGAAGACCACGGTTTGTGTGGCCATTTGAACCATGTTTTTGTACTTAAATTATGATACCACCTCGCTACATGTTTAAACCACTTTTTAGTTGTTTTGGGACCAATTTTCCGCAATGATGAGACTATTTCTGAATTAAAGATATTTTATGATAAATGATGTTTTAAATTATAAATTCCTAGCGAGGGGTGTCACAATTTGGTATCAGAGCATCGGTTTAAGTGAACTAGGTACTAGGACTAGTACTTAGACTTAAACATAAGGTGCTCACGAGTGGAGAATTTTGTGTTAGCTAAATAATTGTATATTATAAGATTAATGTTCATTTTTCTCTGAATGGTGAACACTCGTAGTATGGGTCCGTTGGTTGAAGGTCAGGAGGGTGAGGCCGGTGATGAGGCTCAATCTCCACCCATCTCCCTTGCAAGCATTGAGAAAATGATGCTTGACTTATTGGCAAAACAAGAAGAAAAGATGGTTGGTAAGATGAAAGAGCTAATTGAAGATCAAGAAGTACGTTTGAGAGAAGTGAAGAACTTGTTTGGGGATAACACCGCTTCGGGTGGGCATGAGACAAGTAGCTCGTATGATAGCATGCAACGTGGGCCACCTAGCATCAATGTGTCTCAAGACATGGTTGCACCAAGGAAGAAGTGTGGTTTCAAGGACTTTAACTCTTGCAACCCACCAACTTACAACGGGACGTTAGATCCGGTTGTACTTCACAATTGGGTGATTGAAATTGAAATAGCTTTCTATGCATGCCAATGTGGTGACGATCAACGTGTGAATTTTGCAATCACTACTCTCAAGGAAACGGCGCTTGAGTGGTGGTTGGAGACTAAAGAGATGATGGAAATGCATGTGTTGGAGAGCTTAACTTGGGATGTATTCTTGGAGAAGATGAAGGAGAGGTTTTGTACCAAGGAAGAGATCCGTGACCTTGAAAGGAAATTTCTTGACTTGAAGAAAGACAAAATGACCATCACAGAGTACAATGCCAAATTCCGAAAACTTTTGAGCGTTTCTAGAAGGTTGGCCCTGGATGAGGCCACTAAAGTGGATCAATATGTGGGAGGTTTGCCTTGGAACTACTGACTAAACTTTGAAGCTACTACTCTTGAAGTTGACATGAGGAAAGCGAGGAAGATTGAGAAGACATTGGAGCAACGAGACAAGGAGAGACCCCAATTTGCAAACAAGAGGAAGGAAGGTCACGACTCACCTGGAAAATGGGCGACCGATCAAAAGAAACCGAAATTTAATGGGAAGGGAAAGGGTAGCGATGCTACATCTAAGGCCAAGGAGGATGGGGCATGTTTCAAATGTGGTGAGAAAGGACATTTCTCAAACGCGTGTCCTAAGGGTTTCAAGTGCTATCAGTGTGGGGACTTCGGGCACAAGGCGAATGAGTGCACCGTAAAGAAGAAGGAGAATAGTGGAAGTGGGAGAAGCGAAGCACCTCGAACTCGAGGAAGGCCTTTTCAAATGACTGAAGAGGAAGCTAGGGAGAAGGCAAATATGGTGTCAGGTATATTTCTTGTTAACTCTCTACCCGCTTCTATGCTTTTTGATTCGGGGGCTACTTATTCTCATGTGTCACCTAATTTTGCAAAAAGACTACAATTACCTTTGCATAGACTTGAGTATGAACTAGTGATAGATGTAGCGGGTGGTGCAAGCAAAATTGTGAGTAAAGAGATATCGCATGTAAAGGTGGAGTGTAGTGGGGCAGAATTTTGGGTGGATCTTATACTTCTGGATGTTGGGGGATTTGATGTTGTTCTTGGGATGGATTGGCTTGCAAAGTATGATGCTGAAATTTTATGTGGAAAGAAGATGGTGCGAGTGAAGACGCCCGAAGGTGAACCGATTCTTATTTATGGAGACAAAAGAAGAGTACCCACTAGTGTGATCAATGTGATGAAAGCAAGAAGATGTTTGAGAAAGGGTTGTCAATCTTACTTGGCATATGTGGTAGACACTGTGAAGGAAAAGAAGACTTTAGAGAATATTATGGTGGTGCGGGATTTTCCCGAAGTGTTTCCCGATGCCTACCCGGTTTGCCACCGGATCGTCAAGTTGAATTTCACATCGATTTGGTACTGGGAATCGCACCGTTGGCCAAAGCTCCGTATCGTTTAGCACCCACGGAATTGAAAGAATTGATGACTCAATTGCAAGAGCTTCTTGACAAGGGCTTCATTAGGCCTAGCTCTTCCCCTTGGGGAGCTCCGATCTTATTTGTGAAGAAGAAGGATGGTTCCATGAGAATGTGCATTGACTACCGGGATCTCAACAAAGTGACTATTAAGAACCGGTATCCTCTACCTCGTATTGACGATTTATTTGATCAATTGCAAGGTGCGGGCTATTTTTCAAAAATTGATCTTCGGTCGGGTTATCATCAATTGAAAGTAAGAGATGAGGATGTAGAGAAGACGGCATTCCGAACAAGATATAGGCATTTTGAGTTTCTTGTAATGCCTTTCGGGCTAACTAATGCACCCGCGGCTTTCATGGATCTTATGAATCGGGTGTGTAAACCGTTCCTTGATAAGTTTGTGATCATGTTTATTGATGATATCCTCATTTACTCAAAGTCGGAGGCGGAGCATAAAGAACATTTGAAGATGGTACTCGAAACTCTAAAAAGAGAGAAGTTGTATGCAAAATTTTCCAAGTGTGAATTTTGGATTGGAGAAGTTCAATTTCTTGGGCACGTGGTGAATAAAGATGGAATTAAAGTGGACCCAGCAAAGATTGAAGCGGTAATGAATTGGGAAAAACCGAAGAATCCAACTGAAATTAGAAGCTTTCTTGGCTTGGCAGGATATCATAGACGTTTTATAGAAGGATTTTCCAAGATTGCATGTCCGTTGACTTCGTTGACCAAAAAGAATGAGAAGTTCGTATGGACCGACAAACAAGAAGAGGCATTCGAATTGTTAAAGAAGAAGTTGTGTGAAGCTCCTATTTTATCACTTCCAGAAGGCACCGAAGATTTTGCGGTTTATAGTGACGCATCGGGTTTGGGAATTGGATGTGTTCTCACTCAAAGAGGAAAGGTTATCGCTTATGCGTCACGTCAACTAAAGGAGCACGAGTTGAATTATCCCACTCATTACAAGGAGTTGGCGGCTTTGATTCATGCATTGAAGATTTGGAGGCATTATCTTTATGGCACTCAATGCAAACTCTTCACGGATCATCAAAGCTTGCAATATTTATTTAGTCAGAAGGATTTAAACGCGAGGCAAAGGCGGTGGATTGAAGTATTCAAGGATTATGATTGTGAAATCCTTTACCATCTGGGTAAAGCGAACATCGTGGCGGATGCTTTGAGTAGAAAGGAAATTAGTGAGAAAAGGAGGGTTAAAGCATTAAGAATTGAAGTGGTATCCACACTAGTCGATATGTTGAAAAGTGTACAAGAAAAAGCTCAAGAAGAGGGTAACATTAAAGAAGAGAGACTTGGCAAGTCAGTGATCTTGGAGGAAAATTCTCACAGGTTGAAAACATTTCAAGTTCGTGTTTGGGTACCGTTGTATGGTGGAAAAAGAGAAATAATTCTTGATGAAGCTCATAAGACCAAACATTCCATTCATCTCGGATGTACAAAAATGTATATGGATTTGAAGCCTTTGTATTGGTGGCCGACCATGAAAGTAGACATTGCAAAGTATATCAACAAATGTTTAACGTGTTCCTTAGTGAAAACCGAGCATCACAGACCGTATGGAGATCTTGAGCCGTTAGAAGTTCCGGAATGGAAGTGGTCATGACATGATTTAGGTCATTGTGGACCGGTTGACTAAAAGTGCATTATTTCTTGCGGCAAGAGAAACATGGCTTGTTGATAAGTTTGCGGAATTGTATGTGGATGAGGTCGTTCGGAGGCACGGGGTGCCATTATCGATTGTGTCGGATCGGGACAGTCGGTTCACGTCACATTTTTGGACGGCATATCATCCTCAAACTGATGGGCAAAGTGAGAGGACGATTCAAACTCTTGAAGACATGTTGCGTGCATACGTGTTTGTTGAGTCATAAATGTAGATTGAGTCAAATATGCTGATCGGATTTGTAGCCAGATTTAACGCCTATAATTTTGCTATCGGTTATGGAATGGGTCTGTCCTTCCATACTTAGTTTTATTTTAAATAGCGTGTTCATACCCTCTTTAGGGTTAACTTTTTGTAATCAGTTGACGGCACTCATACAGAATAGTTCACATCGAATTGTTCTTGAGTTGCATTTTTAATCATTAGACATCAGTTCTTCATATTGCCTGTTCTTGATCTTGTTTGTTTACATTATTCCGTATTTCTAAATCTCGATCCAACTCTTGCATTTCAACAATTGGTATCAGAGCGGGAGTTTGTGTTATTCACTCTTTGGAATGGGTCTGTCCTTCCATACTTAGTTTTATTTTAAATAGCGTGTTCATACCCTCTTTAGGGTTAACTTTTTGTAATCAGTTGACGGCACTCATACAGAATAGTTCACATCGAATTGTTCTTGAGTTGCATTTTTAATCATTAGACATCAGTTCTTCATATTGCCTGTTCTTGATCTTGTTTGTTTACATTATTCCGTATTTCTAAATCTCGATCCAACTCTTGCATTTCAACAATTGGTATCAGAGCGGGAGTTTGTGTTATTCACTGATCTGTTTTGATTATCTTCATCGTTTCAATCGATTTTGGTTATCAAACTTTGATCTTTTACGTTCGATTCTTCTTTTGATTTGAACTTACACTTCTGATTCATACGAGTAAACAAGTATCAATGGCTCTTGAGTCTTTCAATCTTTCAAGCAGCATTGGATCCACTACCAGGACTCCAATTCTATTTACACAAGAGTATGAGGTCTGGGCGTTACATTTTGAAGATTATGTTCTCGGCATTGAAGAACATGGAGCAAGGATATGGCAAGCTATTACTAAAGAAACTCATGTCCACTCAGGAACAAGAAGGGTTATCAAAACCCTAAAAGAATACAATAACCTGCTGGTCACTCACACTGACATTCCTCAAGACGAAAAAGATAAACTAATGTGCAACATTAAAGCATTTAGAATTATCAGGTTCGCTCTCCAAGCTGATACTCTCCGTCTGGTTAGCTCTTGCGAAACAGCTAAAGAGATCTGGGATAGACTTAAAGAATTGTATTCTGGAGATGCTGACCTTGAGCACTCCATTCAGACAACTCTTCTTTCCGATTTCGGATCTTTTGCACAAAACCCGGAAGAAACTCTAACTCAGACTTTCAATCGATACAATCATCTTCTCAGTAGATTATTAAAATACAATCTGGCTCGGACTGTTATTGAGCAAAAAGTCACCTTTCTTGATGGTCTTCGTTCCGAATGGAAGACTATTGTTTCAACAATAAAAGCACATGAACAGTTCAAAACCTCCACTTTGGCTAAAGTTGTGGGAATACTCAAATCCCATGAAAAGGAAATCATTTCAGAAGCCAAAGCGACTGTCGGTCTTGGTTCACTTGCACTGGTCGCTGCCGGAAAGAAATCGGCTGAAATAGATTCCGAATCTGACTTTTCCGACGATGATTTGACCAGAGAAGACAAAGCTTTGATGGTATCAAATCCCAAGAAGTTCTTCAAGAAAAACTTTTCTAGATTCAAAAATCGAAATCGACAAGGAGGTTTCAATGCTGAAAAGACTGTGGAAGAAAGTCAGAAAAAGAAAAGTGATGAGGAGAAGAAACTCGTTGGCGACTCAGGATACGATTGCCATTATTGTAAAGGCAAAAACCATTTTGTGAAAGACTGTTTGCTTCGAAAACAAGCTGAGAAGAAGGAGCAAGTGAAAGATGAAGCTTATTATGCAAAGAAGATTGCGGAACTGAAAAAGAATGATGTTTCATCTACCAAGGCAGCTTTTGTGGTAAAGGAGGACAGCGAGTTTGGTGCCATTGAGGTCTGGTCAACAGATTCGGAAGATGAGGAGGTGAGGAATCCAACGCATGGACGATGTCTGATGGTGAAAGCTGATCATTCCGACAGCAGAGGTTACTCCACTGATGGGTGTCAAGCCTCAGCAAGTTGTTTTGCTGCGAAGCCTGTTTATGAACAAGTTGAGGAATGTGAGGCTGTGGTCAAAAAGGTACGTTCTATCCTTAAATCTTTAAATATTTGCTCTTCTACTTATGATACTGAATTAGATGATCTTAGATTTACTGTCTCTAGTTTGAGTGATAGCTTAAAAAGGACACGTCTAAGCAATTCTAACCTAAATGATCAATTGAGCAGGATATCGAATAAGAATGAGGAGAGACGAATGAGAATCGAGGCGTTGGATAGTGAGTTAATTAGAGCACGAGATGATATTATTTATGTCAAAAGAGATAATTTAGTTCTTGTCAAACAGAGAAACATTTTTTATTTAATCGCTAAGCGTCTTTACAATAATATTACTCAATTGCATCTTGATTGTGACATAGGCAGGGGTTTACATAAAATGATTTTACCCTTTCTTGAGTTGAAAGAGGATGAAATCGATGCAGAGTGTCATAGGTGTGAAACTATTGTTTCATCTGATGAGGTTTCGGAAGCTTATCGAATCGGACTTGATAAAATTGAAAGTTATATACAGTCCAAAGAACATAAAAGTATGGTCAAAGAATATTTTTCAGAAAATGATCATGAGGAAATTAAAACAACAACTCTAAAGAATTTTCATTCCCTATGCTCTAAACTAAATTCCGAAAATATTCCCATTGATGAGAATATTTCTGATTTTGATGAAAGTAATATGAGTGAAATATCTGTTGAGGATGAAATTGATTGTTCGGAATTTTTAACAAATTCTACTGAAACTAAGAAAAATCTCATTTCTGAAAATTCAGTTGCTTTTGCGAGAATTATTAAAAATGAAGGATCACACATTTTAAACGAACAAGCTACTGTTTTTCCAAAGATTCACACGGTACCAAATCAAGTTTTCGTTAAAACAGGACTAAATACAAAAGATGTAACTGAACTTAAAGTCCTAGTCGATAACGATAATTCCGAGGTCTGTGTCTCCTTCTTTTGGTCAGAACCAATTGACAACTCAGAAGAGACTAAAGGTCTTTCCGAAATGACCTCATGGAAGTCTCGTGGTAACTACATTTCTGGATCATTGAACTGTAAAAGGTCTGTTTCTCAAAATGGTTCATGGGGTAAGGAGAATTTGAAATCTAATTCTTCAAACCCTAAGACGAGTAATTTCAAGTCTGATTCTAATCACTGCTCGACATCTAACATTCATAAATCTCCAGAAGAGCTCATAGCCAAAAGGAAACAAATGCATGCCAGGTACAAAAAGAATCTGAAAGAGAGAAAACAATTCTAGAGAAACAAACACGACTCACATCTAACTCAGAAAGTCAACCCAATTCCCTTTCGGAAAGTAGAGCTTGCATCAAAACCAAAACCAACATCTAAACCCTCTGTTTCAACAACAACAACCAAGAATCCCACTCATGTTCTCGGATCAATGGATTCAAAAGGGAAAGCAAAACTCTATCCTGAAACCTCTCAGGATCCTAAGACCAACAAAATTCACCCAACAGTAACTATCAATACAAAACTCTCTTCTCAATCAGCCAAAAATCAAAATCCCACTTATCTCTCCCACAGTCCGAAAACTCATTATTATCAAGTTACGACCACATTCACTCCTAAGAAATCTCGTTTTGCTAAAGAACAATGGCAGTCCACGAAAATGAAAGTGTTCCGAATTGAAAATAAGAAAAATCAATCATCAGTGAGAAAATCGTTTTGGGTTGAAAAATCATGCATTTTTCCTATCTCACGAAAATTCTCACATGGGCCCACATTGGTTTGGGTTCCTAAATCTCTCTAACTTGTGCAGGTTCTACGTGACGAACAGTATGATCTGGAATGGTACATTGACAGCGGCTGTTCACGTCACATGACAGGAAGGAAGGAGGAATTACGAGAATATCGATCTCTATCGAATGGAGGAAAAGTCAGTTATGGTAACAATGCAACAGGCAACATCAAAGGCTATGGCATGATCACAAATGGTGAAATTTCGATACGTAAAGTGGCATATGTTGAAGGACTTCAGCACAACTTGATCAGTGTTTCCCAACTAGTCGTCGGAACTGGTCTTAAAGTCTCATTTGATGAAGATGGCTCAGAACTGGTTGAGAAGGAATCTAAAAAGATAATTTTGAAGTCAAAAAGAAAAGGAGAGATGTTTCCTTTGGACATGAGACCTATCCAAGGAAAACCTGCAGTCTGCCTACTCACTAAAGCTATGAACGATGATAGTTGGCTATGGCACAGACGATTGTCACACATGAACTTTCGTGACATTAATAAACTGGTACTTGGTGACCTTGTGCGTGGATTACCGCTGCTCAAGTACGACAAGGACCGTCTCTGTGATGCATGTGAGCTAGGAAAACAAAGTCGGAAGAGCCACTCTACAATCATCAACACAAAGATCATCGAACCATTGGAACTTCTGCATATTGATCTTTGTGGTCCATCCGCCATCGAAAGTGTTGCTCACAATAAATACATTCTGGTTGTGGTAGATGATTTCTCTCGTTTCACATGGGTGTTCTTCCTCAAGCAAAAATCTGAAGCGGCGATCAACATGATTAACTTCATCAAGCAGATAGAAATCCTTCTCCGAAAACAAGTTCGAATGATAAGAAGTGATAATGGGACGGAATTCAAAAATAAAGTTCTAGATGATTTTCTTGTCAATAAAGGAATCTCGCATAACTTCTCTGCCCCTTACACTCCTCAACAAAATGGGGTTGTAGAAAGACGCAATCGTTCTCTTTGTGAAGCAGCTCGCACAATGCTTTCCTTTGCAAAACTTCCTTTATACTTCTGGGCCGATGCCATCGCAACTGCTTGCTACACTCAGAATCGATCAAACATCACAAAACGCTTCAATCTTACTCCCTATGAGATCATCAACAAGCGCAAACCGAACGTAAAATTCTTTCACGTTTTCGGATCCAAGTGTTTCGTTTTTAACTCCAAAGAAAAACGAGTTAAATGTGATGAAAAAGCTGATGAGGGATTTTTTCTGGGCTACTCTCTCACTTCAAAGGCCTATCGTGTTCTGAACAAAAGATCTCGGAAGATTGAAGAAACATACTACATCACCTTTGATGATAGATACAATTCCAGAGCAAAGAACGTTAGTACAAAGACTGAAGATATCTTTCCCGAATCAAATAAATCTGCAATTCCTCTTCTGAATCTATATGAGGAATTCTTGAATCTGTTCGACGACCAAGAAACCGCAAAATCATCAGAAGCAAAAGCACGAGATAACCAAGTAGATGAGTTATTAAAACTTATAGAAAGCACAGTCAGTGAAAATGCATCTTCACAAGAAAATTCCACTGATGTTCCGATTCCGAACAATGCTCCTACTTCCGTTACTGATGTTCCTATCCAGGGGGAGGGTTCAACACCTATTCAAGGGGAGAGCATGGCTCCTGAATCCGAGTCAACCACTCTACCGGTTGAACAAGATCACTCTGATGATAGAAACGATGCAAACTTCCAGGGGGAGAATGAAGTTGAAAATAGTGAAAATAATAACCTTGACACACAGTCAGAGGTACAATCGGAAGCAGAAGAAATCATTTCAGAAATTAATCCTGAATATGATCCAAATTATCCTCCAATGATAAAATGGACAAAAGATCATCCAAAATCTCAAATTATCGGAACAACTTCTGCTGGTGTTCTCACTCGAGCTCAAGCCAAAGAAAAGCAAGCCGCTTTATTTTCAAAAGTGGAATTTTGCATGTTTCATTCGTTCATCTCCAAGATAGAACCTAAAACAGTTAAAGTAGCACTTGATCATGCTGACTGGGTTCAAGCAATGCAAGATGAGCTAAATGAATTTGAACGAAACAGGGTGTGGCGATTGGTTCCAACTCCGGAAAAAGCATCTGTTCTCGGAATGAAATGGGTCTTTCGAAACAAGTTAGACAAAGAAGGGAATGTCATTCGGAACAAAGCAAGACTGGTTGTCAAAGGTTACTGTCAAGAAGAAGGAATTGATTATGAAGAAACATTTGCACCAGTAGCAAGATTAGAGTCCGTTCGGATTTTTCTTGCTTATGCAGCACACAAAGGTTTTGATGTTTATCAGATGGATGTCAAGTGCGCATTTCTGAATGGAGAATTAGAAGAAACAGTCTACATCGAACAGCCACCAGGCTTTGTGAGCAGTAAACATCCTGATCATTGCTATGTGTTAGACAAAGCTGTTTACGGCTTAAAACAAGCTCCAAGGGCTTGGTATGAAACTTTAACTCGGTTTCTCAAGCAATCCAAGTTCAAGCAAGGTTCTGTCGACCCAACTTTCTTTCGCAAAAAGGAAGGAAGTCACCTGATGATTGTTCAAATCTATGTCGATGACATCATTTTCGGATCCACTCACCCTAGCCTAACGGCCAAATTCCGAAAACTGATGGAGACAAAATTTGAAATGAGCTCGATGGGTAAAATCAATTTCTTTCTAGGCCTTAACATCAGACAAAGCTCAGAATGCATATTCATCAATCAGGAAGCTTATACCAAATCCCTCTTAGAGAAATTCGGAATGAAGGGAGATTCTAAAGTCAAAGTTTCGATGGCTTTCGGAACAAAACTCACTCCTTCACTAGACAAACCTGCAGCAGACATCACTCTTTATCGTCAAATGATAGGCTCTCTTCTCTATCTCACTTCGAGCAGACCTGACATTATGTTTGCTGTTTGTTACTGCGCAAGATTTCAGGCAAATCCTAGAGAGCCACATCACAATGCTGTGAAGAATATATTCCGATATCTCAAAAGAACCACCTCTCTTGGACTATGGTATCCATCAGGATCTGGCTTCTTTGTTCAAGCATTTATCGATGCTGATCTTGGTGGTTGTGGATTGGATCGCAAAAGCACTTCAGGTGGATGTCAACTTCTTGATGGAAAACTCGTAAGCTGGCAATCAAGAAAACAGACTTGCGTGTCACTCTCAACAGCTGAAGCTGAGTACATTGCTGCCGCTTCATGCACCTCTCAGATAATATGGATTCAAAACCAACTGAGAGACTATGGAGTGAGTATGAAACATATTCCTCTTTACTGTGATTCCGAAAGTGCGATTCGGATCTGTCACAATCCAGTGCAACATTCAAAGACCAAACACATTGCATTCAGATATCATTTTATCAAAGATCATGTTGAAGACGGCAACATCGAAATTCATTTCGTCCGCTCAAATGATCAACTAGCAGACATCTTCACAAAGGCCCTTCCTGAACTTGCATTCAACAGAATTCTTCATGGTCTCGGAATGATGGAAGCTGAATCCGTTCCGATATCTAGCTGAGATTCCGATTGATTCCGAAAATCGGAATGCCTCGGAATCGGGTTTTAGTCATGGTAGATTCGGAACGTGTGTATCCTTTCTAAAAACCTTCTTTGTTTCTATGTTATATTGCTTTATTTATTTTCTTTAAAATACCAAAAATATTTTGTTTATTTATTTTTATTCTTAATTTTTTTTCTGCTTTACTTATTTCCTTTATTTATTTTCTTTAAAATACCAAAAATATTTTGTTTATTTATTTTTATTCTTAATTTTTTTTCTGCTTTACTTATTTCCTTTATTTATTTTCTTTAAAATACCAAAAATATTTTGTTTATTTTCTTATTTTCATTTATTTATTTTCTTTAAAATACCAAAAATATTTTTTTTCTTTGTTGTGTATTTTTTTCCTTCTTGCCCATATCCATGCGAATGCAGATAAAGAATTGAATCAGAAATCAGAAAACAACAGAAAACTAAATTTTATTCAAGCTACGGGAACAAATGTTGTTACATCATAAGCCAAAAGAAAAACAACTTCAACCTATAGCTTGTAATAATGCCACATAGGGGGATCACCGGGATGGAAAGCTTGGTAGAGGCGCAGCTCACTCTCATCAACAAAAAGGCGACTTCCATCAGCCAGTCCCACGTGGAACTGGTTGTGAGGAGTGGTCCGGATGATCACCGCCGGCCACCAACCCCTTCTGTGCCAGACCTCGACTAGGTCAAATTGTTTGAACACCACCAAGATTCTTGGTGGGACAGGCTGCAGAAAGGGATAGCTTGTTGGGACGATCAGTGGCCCACCACCCTCGCCGTTGTTAAGAGTGGTCATTCTCACCTCATATTGGTGATTCAACACTCTTGTGATAACCCCGCCATAGATGCCTCCGGCGTAGTCGCCTTCTTGCATTTTGACCTCCACTTTGTCATGACGGTTGTAGGGACGAAGGGCCATGAGATATTTATTTTTATGGTAATTTTTTTTGTGTGGATGTTTTCTACTAACACTGCTTCCTTTTTATAGGCAGAAATGACACCGGTTAAGCTTCCAATTGTGGATAATTAATTACTTTCTGAAGTGATGATGCAGCCTGCTGTCATTATTATGTGTCATAAAGGCGAAGACGGCTGATTAGCAATCGATTGGACGTTTTCCTTTCTTTTCGCCGTAGCATTAAATGTTTTCTCATGATAGCCAAATCCCTGTCAGCATTCTTCAGCAAGACTACATTTTTGAATTTATTATTTTTTTCTCACTATTTTGAATTTTTTTTTATTTTTATTTTTTTTCTTTCTTTCCTATTTTCTATGTACCAAAAACGAATATCCATGATTATTGAAATCTCAACCAATTTCAATATATGATTTCGGAAATTCTAGTCAATGATCGCAACTCATTTTCACCATGGGGCGCTGTGAGACTCACCATCCTTCCTTGACCCTTCAATTATTTCTCCATATTCACTACACTTCCATATAACTGTAACCCTTATGAAGGTCTTCAGCATTACCACTGAAAACTGATGGTTACACAAATTCTGTGTTCATGATTTCGGAATTGTTTTTACCATCATTCAGAATGAAACCCAAAACTCCGATCCCACTAAGGAATTGACGAAAGCTTTAAAGGGAATCTCAATCTTTTATTTTTGCGTGATCTTTATGAAATTTACTTCACCCAAGTAATTTCTATCCAAAAAAATCCAGTTTTAATTTTTTTTTTTTTTTGAGATTTCCAAACACTTCACCAGTCTGCCAAATTCTCCTAACCATTACTTGTTTTCATGACTACTCTGGTCAGGCAAGTACTGTCTTCCGATTCCGAGCATTTCTCACGTTTTCGGAATCCGAATGATAGGTCACCCAACCCATTAAGTTCACGTCATAAAAGAAACCTTTCAATGATTCTTATCAATCAATTGATCGTTATTCAACGGGATACCACGAAACCACTTTTGAATCTCTCTTGATTCCGAAGGACGAGATCATTGCCCGGGGATCAATCAGTTTTATGTCATTTTGACATCACAGACTACCAAATAAATCTTGATTTTCTTCTTTATCTTTGACACACTCTTGCACAAAAATCATTTTTTTTTATTTTTCTAACTCTGGTTGATTTTCTCTTGATAAGGATTGAGTTCGATGACGTGGAAATTTTTTCTTTACTCTTCAAAATTTTTCAAAATTTTGGATGAGTTAATACTGACGTGGCCGTTATAAAGTCATCTCCACAGCAGCTACTTTAACGCTTTTCACGCGCCTGCAATGCGACTTTTGGGGGCAACTCATCATGATACAGCATGATTCTTGGGAAACGTAATCGGCTGAAGCGGGATTTCCTTTTCCAAATCACTCTTCAAGGAATATTTAAAGAATTTCTGGATCATTATTTCTTTTCTCCGCTCTTCATCTTTCACACAGAACTCTTCGTCTCCAAAGCCCTCTTTCTCTCACGAATATTCAAGAACTCTCCAATGGCTGGTTCATCCTCAGCGAACGAAAATACTTCCTCTTCTCTAATGTTGAAGATCAAGCAAAATCAGAACATGATTATTGATCTTCATTCTTCGAAGTATAATGAAGCTCTTCAACCGATGATCGAATGTCTCAAATTCTCCAGGATCTGCAAAGCCCTAACTGCTTCAGAGGAGGTTCCAATCGTGTATCTCTCATCTGCATACTCATCTGCATTCTACAATAAGGCTGAAGATGTCGTTACTTTTGAAGTTTGTTCCATCAAAACTCGCATTTCCAAATCTCGATTTGGAAAATTGCTAGGGTTTACAGATCAAACTGATATTGTTGATCCTGATTCTCTTCCGCCTTCTACTCTTCCACGGTTTTTCTATCAACTGGGTTACAAGGGGGATATAACGCAGCTATCCAAGTTCACAAAGAAGAGCTTACCGCCTCTTTGGAATTTTCTTTTCACAATACTGTTCAAAAGCTTCTCCGAACGCACGACCGGCACAGACAGTGCAAGTAAGCTTTTTTACTCTTTATTCTATGGCATCTATCATGACATCAACCTTGATTACGGATCAATTCTTTGGAGTCAATTTGTCGAGAGCGTGAACTACAAGAATCGACATTCTGAAATCTCTTGTGCTCGATTTTGGTCCATTGTGGTAAAAAGGGCGATTGAGCAACATCATCTTCATATCATGACTGATTCCGTCTTAGCGGTCATTCCGACGCTGTCAACCACATCGTTTGCAACGACCAAATCGGAGGATTTTGATTTCATTGGGTCCATTCCGATCACAATGTTGGACTGTGTTCCGAAGGACGTCCCATGCATTGCTGCGTATCGTCAACTTCCTCCATCAGGAACTTGTCCTATTGATCAAGCTCATCAAGTTGCTTTTGATAGACTTGAGAATCCGAAGAAAATCATCAAAAGGAAAGGGAGAACTACAGCATCTGACACTGAAAAACAGCCCAAACGTCCACGAAGACTCCGAAAGCTTGTCCAGTCTTACGATTCCGAAAACGAACTCTCCGATACTCATCAAATTCCGACTCCTCCGCGAGATGTTCCGTTTACCGACAACTTTGACGATGTTCCACCTCCCAAGAATTCTCTGCCTCACCAATCACCGCCTCGTGACCCGACACCAAAAACAACTCCTCACTCTAGTCCACAATCCACACCTGAACGTTCGCCCCTCCGAACCACAAACACTCAAAAGTCTCCATCTTTATCACCAAAACAAACTTCCATTCCTGAATCCCCTCATAAAAACCCTCCTACAGACATTGATGAAGAGGAAGATATCCTTGTTAATGATGATCAGGATGATCTTTCCGATTACCTTGAATCTCCATCCAATGTCAAACTGAAGACTCCCAGTTCTTCCGTTCCGATGTCGTCTGATCAGCTCTCGGAAATCTCTACCAAACTGGATTTACTTCTCCAATCCCAGGCGCATCCCTCTGCCTCCGATTGGCAATCCCAGTTGAATGTTCACAAAGACTCGGTGGATACCTTGATCACCGAAAACGTCAATCTCATGGGTAAAATCACCTTCCTCATCGAGAAATCGGAAGTCCAAATGCGAGACTCGACCACTTCTATTAGCAGACTCGAAAAAGATGTTCTCAAATTTACTCAAGATTTCCGAGATGCTCATGTTCGAAACAATGAAAATATGCAACAGGTCATTTCCAACTTCAGTACCTCTCTGAAGAACGAAAAAGAAGCATTCTCTTCCTTACGTTCGGAATTGAAGCAGCAATATTCTGAATGGACATCCTCTATGGATACAAAAATTGATCAACTGCGAACGGATTTGGCATCAGAGAATTATCTGATGGATAAATTAGCCGTCAAAGAAACTAAAATCCAGCTCCTCAGGGCCGATCTTCGTAACAAGTCTGCCATTCTCACATCTGCTTTGTCTCAGAACAAAGCTGTTCGCAGTGGTATATCGGAGATTGACTCCTTTCTTCATCGGATTGTTGAAGACAATGATCCTATTCTTAATCCTCAGGTGCGCAGACATCTGACCCTTAAGCTTCATCCCGTATTCAATCTTCTCGCTGCTTTGAAGGGTGTTTCGGAAGGCGTTGCCTCTCCGAAACAAGGGGGAGACGAAACAAATGAAGAAACTACATTTAATCAGGAGACTCCAAAGAAAGACACTCTGATTAAATCAAATGCAAATGCTGAAGGAGGTGCTGGTCCATCAAAAGACAAACGCAATGAAAATACTGTAGGAGGCGCTGATCCATCAAAAGACAAAGGCAAAAAGATAGTGGAAGAACAAGAATCTGATAAGGACGTTACCAAATCGGCCAGGGAAAACGAAATTGATGAAATTCTCAACCTTACTCGGAAACTTGATGCTGAGGAAGCTGCCAAAAGAGAGGCTGAGTTACTCTTGAAAACTCAGATGTTGTTATTTCCTCCCTGGCACTATAAAAGGATGACATTGGAAGCAATCACTGAGCCTGTGGAGAACTGGCTTCAACCAGTGACCTCGTACAACACAAGCAATGATGTAGATTCTCAGCTTGACTTTCCGATAACGGCAAAAGCTCTTGTGTTCTGAGGGTTTGAGGAACTCAAAGACACACGTCTTCCTAGTTCGGAAGTGAATGATCAGTTATTCACCTTCTATTTGAAGAACGCGCGTCCTCAACATTTAACCTGGAGTTTGAAAAAGATTGTTCAACTGACTCCTCGTCTTCCTGAGGTCACTCTTCCTTTCATAAACTCAAGATTTTTGTCTTTCAGAGGCGATGATAAAGAAAAGATGGAATTTTCACTTGCTGATCTACCTTTCATGAATCCATTCGATTGGATATCTTTGTTCAACATCTTGTCAAGAGAACAAAAGTATTATCCTCTTTTTAATCATGTCAAAAGAATGATTGGATTCTATATTCTTGAAGTTGCGAAGTTGGATGTTGAAGTTGCTGGTGTTCTGGACAAAATTCCACTGACCGTAAGACGTCCTCCTCCCAAAAATCTGAATAAGCGTAAAATCGGAAAAATTGTCAACTCAAATTGGAGTGTGGCATACAATTCAAAGGAAGGACTTGAGAATATTAAAAGGATATTCTATCTTTCGGACAAACATCTTCACAGAACTCCAGTGTTGGAACACATTCTTCACATCACCAACAAACTTCAATCCAACTCCCCTGATGATAAAACTTGCATCAATGACATGTTAACATGGTACATTGAATTCCGAAAAAGGATCCTGGCAATCATTCCGAAGGTATTTGACAGACAAGCTGATGAAGTGAAACCTGAAGAATGAAGCATAGTCGCATTTTTGACTCAAAGGGGGAGATTGTTGAGTCATAAATGTAGATTGAGTCAAATATGCTGATTGGATTTGTAGCCAGATTTAACGCCTATAATTTTGCTATCGGTTATGGAATGGGTCTGTCCTTCGATACTTAGTTTTATTTTAAATAGCGTGTTCATACCCTCTTTAGGGTTAACTTTTTGTAATCAGTTGACGGCACTCATACAGAATAGTTCACATCGAATTGTTCTTGAGTTGCATTTTTAATCATTAGACATCAGTTCTTCATATTGCCTGTTCTTGATCTTGTTTGTTTACATTATTCCGCATTTCTGAATCTCGATCCAACTCTTGCATTTCAACAGTGTTGGATTTTGGAGGAAGTTGGGACAAGCATCTTCCTTTGATTGAGTTTTCTTACAACAATAGTTACCACTCATCAATAAAGATGGCTCTGTATGAAGCTTTAAATGGACGGAAGTGTAGATCCCCTTCATGTTGGTTACAAGCGGGAGAAAAGGTTTTGGTGGGGCCTAGTTTGATTCAAGAAACCGCGGAAAAGGTGGAGGTAATTAGGGAGCGGATGAAGGCGGCCCAAAGTAGACAAAAGAGTTTTGCCAATGTGAAGAATCGACCCATGGTATTTCAAGTAGGAGATCAAGTGTTACTTAAAGTGTCACCTTGGAGAGGAATAATACGTTTTGGGAAAAGAGGAAAGCTTAATCCAAGGTATATTGGACCGTTGAATATGTAGGAGAAGATTGGGAAACAAGCTTATCGACTTGAGTTGCCACCGGAGTTGAATGGAATTCATAATGTATTTCATGTATGTTACTTGAGGAAGTGGCTTGGTGATAAGGTTGACTTTTTACCTTTAGAAGAAATTCGGGTGGATGAAAACAAGAGACTTATAGAAGAACCAGAGGAGATTTTGGATAGAAAGGTTAAAAAGCTAAGGAAGAAGATGATTGACTTGGTTCTTGTCAAGTGGAAGCATTCGTCGGGAGCAAATCTCACGTGGGAAACGGAAGATGAAATGCGGAAGAGGTATCCACATATTTTTGGAGAAGCCGAGATTTCGAGGACGGAATCTTCTTAAAGGGAAGGTAATTGTAACATCCTCTATCTAGGGTAAATAATTTAGTGAATAAAAATAATGAATTTAATAATTATAATAATTATCTAAAAGTAAAATTTATTAAAATGTGAAGTTTGAGGAAGTAACTAGTCTAAAATGACTTAATAAGGGTATAAATGGAAATTCCTCATATGGAGTTCTAGAATAAGGACTTATTGGTAATTAGTATTTTAGAAATGATGGGGAAGGACTTCTAGTGCAAATATCATATAACTTAAGTGCTGGAGGGACTAAGTTGCAATAAGTGAATAGATGAAAGTTTAAGTTGGGGAAAACCCCATTTCACTTGGGAGAAACACGATTTGGAAGAGAGGGAGGGAGAAGGAAGCGATTTTCAGGAGGTTCAAGTGGAGAAGCTTGATTCTAGCATGATCTAAGTAGTTTACATCCATCGATTGAAGATTTGAGGTAAGAAATCTAATCTCCATGTTAGAAACCCACCATTTTGGGTAGATCAAGTTCAAATTCGGGTTTCATAGTTGGGGGAGATGAATTCTATGATCCCAAAGGTGTAGTTTATGAATTCTATTGATTATCTCTTAATAATTTGATGGTTCATGCTAGGAGAACCATTTGGATGCTTGTGGATATCTATGAACCCTAATTTTTGGGGAAAAACCCATCAATGGGTGAAACCTTAATGATTGGATCAATTTGCATCTTATATGTGTTCTATGAAAAGCTTAAGTGTTCCTAGTGATTTCAATCCATTGGAAGAAGGAACCTCTTGAATCATTAATCAATTGTTTGATTGGAATTGGATATTCCTTGATCCAAGCTTATGAAGTAAATTGGGATTAGAAGATGGATTTGATTCAATGAAGATGTTATTGGACGATTTGATTGGGCCAAATGATGTGTAATTGAAGTAGAAATAATGTCCTTTGATATCTAGAAGTTTGGGGTCGTATTAGACCTTGATTTGGACCAAAATGAAGGAGAAAAGGACCAAAAATCGGAAGTTACAGTTGTGTAGAACACGGCCCGTGTCAGCCTGGTCAGTCCTGAAACATTGGATTTTGAGCTTTAAGTGTTGGGCTGTTGGTTCTAATGTTCAAGCATACTCCTAGGACATGTTTAACTAATATTTTACATCTAATTAGTAAAGTTAAATAGCCTTAGAGTTATTAGTAATGTTGAATGTTATATATGGTAGGAGAAGAGTGATTGAGGTTGAAGCAAAGAGTAACGTCTTCTTGGAACCTAAGGAAGGTGAGTTACCGGGAGTACACATCCCCCTTTTAACCTGATGTTTTATTACAACTATCATGCATACTTCTATGTGTTAAATGTTGCATAAACCTTATGTGTGCATGACATTAAAATGAGTCTATTTCAAGGTAATTCTTATAAATTGTACAAAGAGGTTTTGAAAGACATTTGGACATCCTATTTGTGCATTGCATTACATGTAGGATGGGGGTTGACCACGAGATGCCTTGATGACAAGTTTTACCCTTCTTAATCAAAGAGGGTGAGGAGTTATTATGAGTTTTACCCTTCTCTAAAATAAAGAGGGTGAGGAGAGTTTGTTCCCGACAATAGGGAACCGCATGAGGGAGTTGCTAACCCTCATGAGGCTAGTGTGATGGCCACTAGTCTTAGTTTCAACCCATAAGGGGATCAAGTATTATGCTCAGTGCGTTTGCTTGTGAACTTAGGTGGGTGCCATTGAGGTGAGATGGACTTTTATGTGGTGGACATGGGTTGGGATAGTTGCATTGCATTTGCATATTCATGACTATCCATTTTTGGGAAAACTTTATGATGTTGTATTACAAATTTTAAACGTGTAAAGAAAACTATTTTTGGAGGTTGTCTCGAGTGATAAGGTTATCCTTTCCACTCACAAAGAGATAGCCTCGGGTAACTCACTAGGCATTTCATTTGCCTAACTGTTTTGATGTGTACTCAGGTTATGAATAAGATCTAGTGGCGTGACGAGGACTTTTAGAAGACCACGGTTTGTGTGGCCATTTGAACCATGTTTTTGTACTGAAATTATGATACCACCTCGCTACATGTTTAAACCACTTTTTTGTTGTTTTGGGACCAATTTTCCGCAATGATGAGACTATATCTGAATTAAAGATATTTTATGATAAATGATGTTTTAAATTATAAATTCCTAAGCGAGGGGTGTCACAATATTCCACGCCAATTCTAAGGGTTCTACCCTTCTTCTCTCTTGCTCTCTTCCTTGCCAAGTTCTCGGGTGTGAGCCATTATAGGCACGACACTTGTGGTGCTTGCTTCCAGGAGATCTAAGGATCAAAAGGTTAGTTTTCTTGTGAAATTTATTTGATTCTTATTTTGTTCATAGTTATAGGTTCAATAGATGTAAACATAGATCCTTTAGGGTGCATGTGAACTTAAGTGATTTTATGTTCATAGTTTTCTTAAAACCCAACAGTGGTATTAGAGCTAGATCTGTTTTCTGTTGAACCCTTATAATAGTTGAACTGTTAAAAGGTTTTAATGGAATTAAACCCTTGGTCTCAAGGGGTTCGACATATGCTAGGGTTTTTAAGAAAACTCTAGCCTCCACCCCTTAGTTGGCGAAAATAAGGAGCCTCCTTAGGGTTTCTTTATTTTTGGTAATTACGATTATCTAATAAAAGGAAACTCTTGACCCTTATTTTAGATAACTTGGTGGGCAAGAATAGGATTAAATTAAATTGTTTAATTAGTTAATCCTCATGTGATTTAATTAATTAATTTAATTAACAGTTAATTAAAAGACAAACATTAAATCACTTTAAGGTTTAATTTTAAATTTTAAATTTAAATGGTTTAAATTTTCGAAAATTTAAAAAGAAGAAAAAATATTTTAAATGTTTAAAATACACCTTATACATATTATTATTAAACGTTAATACCTATATGTATAAGATTAAGTCAGTCAAGTCGCTAGTATGCCTCATTCAGAAAACTGATCTATAAGGGGGGTATAAGGAAACTGCCTATAAAATGGCGGTTGAATGGGTGTCCACTCTCACCCACCGCTCCCTTGATCAGTGGATTGTCGTTAGCAGAACGGGTTTGATGGAACAAAACTAATATCATTAAAAGTATAGTGCTATTAGTGACAAAGTACTAGAACATTCAATAAAACCCAATCTAGTTACGTTAGGAAAATGTGAATAGTATGCTAACCCATGAAGTCACACATTACACTTTATGAATCGTTAGTGGAGCTCGTGTGGTTAAACGACACGCTAATAGGATTCATAAGGAGTGGTAATGGGTATCTCATAAATTATCGTTGTTGATGGAGCTCGTGTGGTTAACCGGCACATCAATATGAGATGAAAAATGACATTGAGGTTACCAAGCGATTTGCATGGTTATTTCACATCTTTTTTGTGATCCTCGGCATCCCAGTCACAAACGGAAGACCATAATCCGAGATTAAACATGCCATTGACTCCAGTCAATGAATCTCACAGATCTAGGAATTTCATTAGACTGAAATTGATAATAGTATATCTACCTTAATGACCATCATGTTGTGATTACGGCATCCCTCTTCACACCATTGTTGGGCCATTTTGGGTCCTAGCCTTGTTAAATAAAATTGGGCAATTATTTGTAAGGATAAAAGTTAAACTAACAAATTTTGATTTTATAGATGTCTGGAGATAGTGTCAACTCTCCTCCTCCTCCTCCTACACCTATTCCTGAGAGCTTCAGAAAATTCTTGCTAAATATGAATAAGCTGACTGGACTTAACTACGTGGATTGGATCTGCCAATGGAGATTGGTTATGAGATACATAGATAAGGAATACATCATTGACTTCCCACTTCCCTCCCTACCTAAGCATGGTGTCACCCAACAGTTGATTGACCACCATGACTTCCTGATTGATGAGAACGAAGATGTTTGCCTTCTCATTCTATTGACCATTGACCCTGGCATCCGCATGGATTTTGAATTCCTGGGGCCATATTAGTTAATACACCTGGTTAAGGAAATGTTACAAGAACCAGTCATTCTAAAAAACTTAGGGTATACGAAAAGCTTGGTAGGATCAGGCTGAACAAGGGAGGAAGAGTTTGTCCACATTTCCTTAAGATTGAGGCATGCTTGGAAGAGAAGTACCAGCTTGGTCCTCCAATAACTCATGAAGAGAGCATCAACTGCTTACTCGCCTCTCTGCCTAAGGAGTATGAACTGTTCGTACAAGTATACAATGATAGGGACCAACACAAGACCTTCAAGGAAATGTTTCCATTGTTGACCCTTTATGAGTCACTCATGAGAAGGCGTGGACCAGCTTAAAAGCACATCAGGAGTCCGCCTGGATGGGTCCTGGGATGTCTTAAGCTGGGAGTCCACGGGGAAAGGTATAGTCACAAAAAGATTGGAAGACGCTCCAAAGCCAAACGGTTTGGCAACTCATGTATATCTAAAAAATCGAAACTCTTAATCCTTAATTCCTTGATACAAGATGTGATAGTCACATTTGCTTTGTATGCAGGGTCTCGGTAGGATGCAGGACATTGACGTATGAGAGCACGTTTAGATAGGATCTCGAGCTCGTGTATTCTTGGAGTTTAGTTAGATACTTTGACATTGTTATTAGTCACTAGATAGTATGACATTGTTTAAGGATATTTTTGTTTTAATAGAGGTTATAATTTTTTTGATATGATTGTTTAAATTATCCTTGAAATGTTGTGTGAATGCTTGAATGTTGACTGAATTGTGTTTTGTATGATTGTTAAATGAGTTTTATAAGAATAACTTCAACCAAATATCCAATGGATAGGATTTTGGAATCAATTGGCTTAGTGTCACTTGATGAAGTTAGTTCTTGATAAAATTGGTCATCACATGAAATGAATCAACCAAAGATCCAATGGATAGGATCTTTGAATCATTTGACTTAGAGTTAAATGATGAAATCATATCTTGAACAATTAACAAAGTCATAAATTTTACATAAGAATGTAAAAGAACATTTAGAACAACAAACACAATGGTTATTGTGTACTGCTCAAATCAGCAAGTAAAACAGAAATTAGTTATATTTCATAATATTTGCCATTTGATATAACAAATATAACTTCACTTGTCGAAATAAGTGATTAATTGAAACCTTGAATTGTTCAAGGGTTTCAAGGGAAGTATAAGATCAACAAAACCTGAGTAAAACATAACTGTGAGATTGCTTCATAGTTTATACTCTTCCAAGAACATTAAAGGGTTATAATGTGTCTTAGGGAAGATTGAGCATTGATTGAAACGGTTCGATTCTCGATGTATTAGATATACTTCCAATAAGTTTCCGATAAGTTAGAATTTCAACCAGTTAGTCCATAAAACCATATTAGAACCACATCTTAGACAAAGTAGGTTGCACAGAAACCGTCTCAAGTGTAATGTCGGGTTTACCCCACTTATAGAAAGAAAAGGTTCAGGGTCATGGAGCTTTCATCCAAAACTCATACCATGACTGAATCTGATCAGCAGTGTCATTTCATTGGCCATCCCAACTGTGCCTATGAATGTTCAGTTCCTTTTGGAAAGAACTCACATTCTAAGGAAACAGTGGGAGTGTAAGAATCCTGAAGGAGTTCAAGGATTAGCCAAATGAAAGAACATTTAGTCATCACTAAATCTAGACCATGAATCAGATTCCTATTAAACCTGACATATCATTATCTTAGCAAACCAGAAGTGTCAGGCACCATCATAAGGAGTTATGATCTGGGTGACATACCAGTTAGTCATAAAACACTAAAGTTGGTATGGATAAGCAATCCTGCTACTTGGAAGCATTGGTGAGCGCGGTTGCCACCAAATAAGAGAAATTAAGAGCGAGACTTGGTCTATGTGACGATTTGACTGATTTTACACATGGCTAAGAGCCAGTAGGAGTAATTGAATCATCAAAGGAAGGGAACATAGATAGAAATTTACCTACATTCTAAACAAGAATGGTTGAGTGATGCAATACTCATAGTCATGAGATTGACTTTGAGAGAGATACTCTCAACAGAACTAAAAAAAATCTGAAAAGATATTGTTTGCTATTACTGCAGCTTGCAAATTATAGAAAGATCAGATGCTCTGAACCGCTTTCCAGAAATGGAAAACCACAGGGGTTGTGTGTAAGACACAATCAATAGGGTTTAGAACATGCCGATGCAAAAGGTACATAGCCCCGAAGGTCGTCGGACGGGCACCTCACATAGAAGGATCTTCAGATTCTCAAATATGCCAAAAGTTTGGATTTGCTGAATAGTCCAAAAGAGTCCTATGATTATGTCAGAAGTTCTGGACTTTGTATTCTCAAAGCATGCCAAAAGGTTTGGGTTTTGTGAATAGTCTGAAAGAGTTCCAGAACTATGTCAAAGCTAGTGGGAGCATCATTAAGATCTATCTTTCAATGTATCTCGATACATACTATTCTTGGAAATATCTCTTATCATTACAAAGTGTAATGACTCGACATGAAAAATGATTTGCTATGAAAGACCTGAAGGAGATTCGATAATGTACTCAAGTGGTTACCAGTATCTATCGGATAGATATAGTCATCAGTATTGACCCTACCAGTGTGTAAGAATGATCTTGATAAGATTCAAGATACGAGACTCTAGAAAGGGATTTTCTAGAAATCATGACTTAAGGATTGTGAATTCTGAAAGGATTCAGAATAGAACTAATATCAGATTCAATATGCTGCTGCAAATTGAATCGATCACATGTATTATGAGATCGTCCTGATAACTTGATGCTTGGAGCATGGCAAGTTGGATTCAGGAGACCACCTGGCTTAGGATACTGAACTAGACAGTTAAACACAAAAATAAGAAATCATGCTATAATAGGAGGAATGTAATAATAATTTGAAATAAGTTTCAAATATGTGATTATTCATATATATGATACTATGAGACTTCATGGTTGGAAGGTTTCAATTGGGATAATGATGGAGCGCGTGTGGTTTACCGGTACATCTGTTATCGCCTTGAAATCTTCCTAACACCGTAGGGTGCAGTCTACTGGACTAAAGATCCCGATAACCATGAGAAGCCACAAGACACAGCACCATTCGAAAAATGGTGATAGGAGAGAAAACCAAAATGACACATTGAGATATCATCAGAAAGATACGATGAGATTATCTATAATGATATGTATCAATGCAAGACATTTTGGATACATAGAAAGAGTAAATTTCATTCTGAGTATAAAGAAATATAAATATCTTAATTGAAAGTTTAACAAAATTTAGAAACATATAATTATATATAATTATAAATCTGATATGGTGATTTCCTCGTGGAGACTTGGTAATCAGCAGGAGTAGCTACCTATTAGAATTAATGTTTCAATTTGCATATTCTACTTCCCGAATAATTGGATTATTCAAAACATCCACAATCGTTCATACTTTCAGAAGTAAGTAGTGAACTAAGACTGTCATGAATCAGATTGTAGACTATCTAAAGAGTTAGACATAGCAATAGTATTGCTGCAACATTCATGAGTACTCAGAAATGGGGATTTGAGTATTGGATCGACCTACGATCAGATAATTACTTCATGGATTATATCACGAGTAATTCTGACACGATAATATCCTATGATCTTGAAGCCAAGACATATGAGTTGAAATTTGCAAGTTGGTTGCCCATTGATAATACGTAAACACATTGGTAACTCGATGTTATAAAACGTATTGTTGTGCGTGATTTGATAAGTAAAAGACACAAGCATATGAGTCGAAGTTTATTCGTTCCTTTTGCCCTAATGGTAAAAGCGATATCTATGGGCCCCTCGGTGATTTGGTGTTGACTTAGTGCTAGCCAGCCAGGACTTAATTGATGTGTTCAATTAGAAGTCATTTGTCATTACAAATCATAGAACCGGGAAACATAGTATCAGACTGAGATTATTTCTAATCCATGTCTCAAGTCTGAATGATATCTTGAAAGAACGGCGGATCATATGATCACTTATCTTAGGACATTTCACTGACTAGGTCAGAGTTCGACAGCAACTCTTGCAAGCTACAATTTGCTGATCAATTCGGAAACATAATGTATTATAGTTATAGACTTATCCAAGTGGGAGACTATTTGACTTAGGTGTCTAAGCCATAACTATAACTGACACGTGTGTTTGAATTAATGGCAGCACAGTCCTTTTGGGTTGCCCTCATAACCTGGCTGAGGACAAGATTGCATATAGAGAAAAAGATTGATATATTATGGAAATAATATATTAATTAGAAAAAAGGAATAAATGATTTATTAATATATTATGAGAATAATATATTAATTAGAAATCATAATATTTAATTAATAATTGATCAAAAATTAATTTGAATTAATTTTGGGATTAATTGGATTAATTAAAAGTGCAGGGGTTGAATTGTAATTGTTCAATAGTTGAGCAATAGACAATTAGGGTTACCCATATGGGTTTCGACGAAATCAAGGCCTAAGGCCTTGTGGATTTCGAAACCCTAAAGGGTTTTTATGGCAGTGATAAGCAGATCCTTTTATTTGATAAAAGCCTTATCATATTAGGATCTTAAATAAGGCAGTTATACTCCTTATTGCTTATCACCTTGAGACTATAAATAGAGGACATCCCCACCCCATATTCCACACTAATTCTAAGGGTTCTACCCTTCTTCTCTCTTACTCTCTTCCTTGCCAAGTTCTTAGGTGTGAGCCATTAGAGGCACAACACTTGTGGTGCTTGCTTCCAAGAGATCTAATGATCAAAAGGTTAGTTTTCTTGTGAAATTTATTTGATTCTTATTTTGTTCATAGTTATAGGTTCAATAGATGAAAACATAGATCCTTTAGGGTGCATGTGAACTTAAGTTATTTTATGTTCATAGTTTGCTTAAAACCCAACACTTCCCCCCCCCCCCCTCCCACAATCAATCACATATTCTCAGTATTTTCTTTAATGTCTAGATAGTTGTCTTACTTTGTCCATGAGTCTGAGGATGGAAAGTTGTACAGAACTTGAGTGTCATACCCCAAGTCTTAATGGAATTTCTTCCACAATCGTGATGTGAATCCGGTGTCCCTATATGAGATAATTGAAACTGGCACCTTGGAGACCACCTTCTTAACGTATATATTTGCAAGTTTTTTTGAATGAGAACTCTCTTGGATGATAATAAAATGGGAGCTATTGGTATGTCTGGCCACAATAACCCAAATAACTAAAGGAGAATATGCAGATAAATAAACTTAAAACTCTTAAGTTCACATGCAACCTAAGGATCTATGTTTTCTCTAATTGAATCTATAACTAAGAATTCTAAGGTATATATATCGAAATTCTAAAGGAGGTTTTAGAACCATATACCTTTTGTTGATCTCTTGAAAGCAAGCACCACAAATGTTGTGCCTCTAATGGCTCACACCCAAATATCAGCAAGTAGGAAGACAACTCAGAGAGAGGAGGAGAAGCTCAAGAATGGCACAGAACATGGGGATCCTGGCACTCCCTATTTATAGCCCTAGAATGATAAGTCATAAGGCTTATACACTGCCTTATTTGAATTCAGATATGATAAGCCTTTTATCATATAATTCAAATCCCTTATCATTGCCATATATAACCATTATATCAATATACATACAAATTTCGAATTCTATAAGGCTAATAAGCCTTATTTTCGTCCACCATATACATACCATAATTGTCTATTGTTCAACTATTGAATAATTACAATCCAGCTCCTGCATTTTTAATTAATCCAATTAATCCAAAAATTAACTCTAATTAATTTCTAATTAATGATAGAGTATTTTGAGTTGTGTCAATTTCGTAAATAGCTTAGCCTTTTGTATACGGATGGGCCTGTCCATTCCGTGATTTTGTCTCATTAGGTTTAGCCTATATATAAGGCATGCATGTAATTTTAGGGTTAACGCTTTCACAGCTCTCGTGTATGCCCTAGTTTACTCTTACATAATAGTTCACATCGAATTATTCTAGAGTAGTTTTGAATACAATCATTCGACACCATTACGATCATTGATTCATGTTTAACTATTTACATTCTGATCTATAGAACATGTCGATCTTTTTATTCTACTCACAATTGTTATCAGAGTAGGAGATATTGTAATCAATTGGTTATTCTCCTATTGAGTTTAAATTAGGGTTTAACGTAGATCTGTTCTTATAGTATTTATCGTTTCAATCGATAGTAGATTTCAGATCTGGATCTCAATTTTTTCTCTATAACTCGATTTATATTTTACACATCTGGTTCTATATTTGTATAGTGTGAATTCTAGGTTAAATGGCACACCATGATCCTCATTCATTATCCTTCAATCTATCAAGCAACATTGGATCTACAACAAGGATTCCAATTCTCATCTCAGACGACTACGAAGTTTAGGCATTGTATTTTGAAGATTATGTTCTTGGTATTGAAGAACATGGAGCCATAATATGGCATGCAATGACAGAAGAGACGTACGAACATACCTATACAAGAAGGAAAATAAAGACATTGGGTGATTACAATGCCCTTCTCGCTGATCATGCTGATATACCACTAGACGAAAAGAACAAGCTGATGAGCAATATCAAGGCGATGAGAATCATCAGATTTGCACTTCCTCAGCATACGTTTCGTCTCGTAAGTGCATGTGATACAGCCAAATGTATCTGGGATAGGTTGAAAGAATTATACTCTGGAGATGGTAACCTTGAACATTTTGTTCAAACAACTGTCTTATCGGAATTTGGATCTTTTGCTCAAAAATCCGAAAAGAAGTTGGATCAAAATTTCAATCGTTACAACCACTTGTTAAGCAGAATGCTTAAATACAAGCTTGAGCGTAGCAACATTGAGCAGAAGGTCACGTTTCTGAATGGTCTGAGATCAGAATGGAAAGCAATAGTGTCCACTATGAAGGCACACGAATAATTTAAGAGTTACTCCTTGGCTAAACTCGTTGGAATTTTGTGATCTCACGAAGAAGAGGTCACAAAAGAAGTAAAGCTCATGTCCAGTATGGGTTCTCTAGCTTTAGTTGCGAAGGGAATGAAAACGGTGGAAGAAGACTCCGAATCTGATCTTTCAGATAGTGAGCTATCTAGAGAGGACAAGGCTCTGATGGTGTCCAATCCAAAGAAGTCTTTAAAAAGAACTTTTCTCGGTTCAGAAACAGGGCCAAGCAGGGAACTCCACTTCCGAGAAGTGAAAAGAAGAAGATTACAAGAACACTAAGCCTGATGAGGAAAAGAAGATAATAGGTGACTCTGGTTATGAGTGTCACCATTGTCATGGCAAAAATCACTTTGCCAAAGAATGCATGCTCAGGAAGCAAAACGAGAAGAAAGAAAAAGAGAAAGATGAAGCTTAATATGTTCAGAAGATAAAAGAGCTTCGGAAGAAAGACACATCTGCTACAAAACCGACGTTTGTTGTGCAGGTGGATGATGAAGATGAAGATGGTGTAACTGAAGTATGGTCAACGGATTCAGAAGACAACGAGGTAAGGAAACCTACACATGGCAGGTGTTTGATGATTCAGAACAAAGTTTCGGAACAAAGGGGATATGCCACAGACAGTTGTCAGAGTTCCAAAAGTTTCTTTGCTGCGAAGACAGTTTCGAATCAGGTGAAAGAATGCGAAAGAGTGGTTGATAAGGTACATTCTATTCTCAAAACTCTCAATATTCCCTCATCTAGATATGATTCTGAATTAGGTGATTTAAGATATACTATTTCAAATTTCAGTGATAGCTTAAAAAGGACTCGTCTAAGTAATTCTAATCTAACTGATGAATTGAACAGGGCTTTTTTAAATGTGAAGAGAGGAGGATAAGGATAGAGGTGCTGGAATTAGAGCTTTCTAGATCACGTGACGACGTCATTTATCTTAACAAATATAGTTTAGTACTTTTGAAACAGCGAAACATTTTTTGTTTGATTGCAAAACGCTTATATTTTAATATCACTCAATTGCATTTGGATTGTGACATAGGCATGGGTTTACATAAAATGATTTTGCCCTTTCTTGAATTGAAAGAGGATGAAATCGATGTTGATTGCTACAGGTGTGAATCTATTGTTTCCTCTGATGATGTATCATATTCGTATCGTGTTGGACTGGAGAAAATTGAAAACTATATTTAGTCCAAAGAAGATAAAAAATATGTTAAAAGAAATTTTAACGGATAAATATAAGGACGAAGTCAAATCAGATTCTATTCAGAAGTAGCAGTCTTTATGCAAAAAGTTAAACTCAGAAAATTATCTTGATACTGTGAACATTCCTGAATTTGATGAAAGCCAAATGAGGGAAATTTCGGTAGAAGATGAAATTGATTGCTCTATTTTTACACAAGAAAATGAGGAACCAAAGAAAACGTTGATTTTGGAAAACTCAATCGAATTTGTTCGGATTGTAGAAATAAAGGTTCAAATGTTTTAAAAGAAAAAGCAACAATTTTTCCGAAAGTGAAAAATGTTCCAAATCAAGTTTTTATAAAAATAGGACTGGACGAAAATGACACATCAGAACTAACGTCCCTGGTTAACAATGATAATGCTGAAGGCTATGATGAATTCTTTTGTCAGAGCCAATTGATAATGCAACTGAAACAAAAGGTCTTTCAGAAATGACCTCATGGAAATCAAAAGGAAAATACGTTTTAGTGTAAGCTTTCGTTACGATCAGGCAGGACCAAGTGGCACAAAAGGAGTTCAGAATGAAACCCCCTCTGATCAAAACAAAATGTCAGTCAGAAACCCAAAACCTATATCCAACATTCATAAGTCTGCTGAAGAGCTCATAGCTAAAAGAATACAGATGAATGCTAGATATAAAAAAACTTGCAAGAAAGAAAACGTTTTTGGAAACATGAAAACTCAAATAAATGTTTTGTCAATTCCAAATCAAGTTCTAATCAAAAAGCTGGTTCTTCTCCAATTCTGAAACCAAAGCAAATTTTTTCAAAGTTACCGGTTTCAAAATCTTCTGAAAAAAGCAAAATCAATGTGTCCTTTAAAACACAGGCTTCAATACCTGTCAACAAATCCAATGATTTGTAGGGCAAAAATGAAGTTGCTTCAGAACCAAAAATCACTTTCAAACGATATGAAGCAAAGGTGAAAAAGGAAGAAAAATATTTTTCAACAAAAGTAGCTCTGAAACTCAAAGAATTTATCCAACGGAAATCTAATTTTGTTAATCGTTGCACTAAGAAGATGGAAGTGTGTCAGATTGAAAAAGGGAAAAATCAAGTCTTGAAAAGAAAATCTTTTTGGTTTGATAAATCTGACTGTGTTGCTAATCCAACAATAACATCTACATTCCTTGGGGTTTTAGGTAACTTGGTAACTAAATCCATCATAATCGCATCCCACTTCCAAGCGGGTATCTCCAAATGTTAAATCTTATTGTGTGGTCTCTGGTGCTTAGCCTTGACTTTCAAGCCAGTGAAACATCTCTCTACATACTTTGCCACATCCTCTTCATCCCAATCCACCAGTAGTCATGTCGTATACCCCTATACATCTTGGTCGCACTTGAATGAAAGGAAAACTTCAACTTATGGGCTTCGTCCATATGTATCTTTCTAGTCCCACTGATGGCTTGAACCCAAATCCGATTGTAACAAGTCAACAATCCTCGATTGTCCTTAACTAAATTAGGGACCTGTACCTTGATCTGTTCTTATCTTCTGATTTTCTGGCTCGACTGCCTCATCCTGTGCCTGTCTAATCATATCTAACAATGGAGTAACCATGGCCAATCTCAGAAACAATACACAAATGGTGCACACATATTCTTTAGACTCAGTTCATCTCCAACTATGGTTGCCTTACAGTAATGGTAAATTATCCCATAGTCATAGTCTTTTGACACGTCTAAGCATCTACACAGCCTCATGTTCAAATCCTATTGACCCATAAGGTACTTTAGACTCGTATGGTCGGTATGTATTATGCCCTTCAACCCATATAGGTAGTGTCTCTACATCTTTAAATGGAACACTACCTCTCCAAGCTCCAAGTCGTACGTCTGATACCTAGTCTCATGTAGCTTCAACTGTCTTGAGAAATATGTAATAACATCGCCTCGCTACATCAAAACTACACCTAAACCATGAAGAAATGCATTGTAGTACACAATTATGTCTTCAACCCCCTTTTGGTAAGGTCAAAACGGATGCTTCACACAACTTCTGTCTTAGAGTCTCGAATGCCCTCTGCTGGTTATCACCCCACTTAAACGTAATACCCTTCTTGGTTAACTGAGTTAGAGGTACCGCAATCTTGTAAAAATTATGAATGAATCGACGGTAGTCCCCACCTAGACTAAGGAAACTCCTGATTTCAGAGGGAGTTTTCAAGACTTTCCACTTCAACGTTGTCTTTACCTTGTCCGGATCGACCATAATACCATTATGATTAATGAGATGCCCTAGGAATTGGACATCTTGTAACCAGAAGTGACACTTCGGAAACATGGGGTACAACTTTTCTTGCCTCAACACCTCCAATAACTCATGTAAATGGCTGTCATTTTTTCTCGTGCCTTTGAATATACCATAATGTCATTAATAAATACAACTTTAGACTTGTTAAGCATTGACCTACACACTCGGTTCATTAGATCCATGAACCCTCATCTAACGATTCCTGATCGATGATCTATCTAGGGGAACCAGGAAACTCCTTGAAATTGGTCAAACAGATTGTCAATCCTAGGTAACAGGTACCTATTATTGACGGTAACCTTGTTGAGCTCCCTATAGTCAATACATATTCAGATTAAACCATCATTCTTCTTGATAAAAAGGATCAGTGCCCTCCCACAGAGAACTACTCGGGCGATCAAAATTTTTTTTTCTAACAACTCCAGCAACTGGGTGGATAGTTCCTGCAACTTAAGAGGTGCAAGTCTATATGCTATCGGTGCCACACTAGGAGAAAGGTTGATTCTGAGCTCGATTTTCCGTTTAGGCGGAATACCCAACAAGTCGTCAAGGACTACATCAGGAAATTTGCTGACGACTAGTACGTCAGTGACTGTCTTCTTCTCGTCTGATCGACTATCCACCACGTAGGGCAACTATCTGGCGCATCCATGTTATAAATGTCTCCAACGTTTCATTGCGGAACAAATGACTGTCTTGTCCTTTTTCCTTTCATGAAGGAAAATTAGTTCTCCCTTACTTGGGGTTCAAACTCAACCAAATGTTGCTTGCAGTCAGTTAGGGCATGTTGCCGCCTCAATTAGTCCATACCCACAATGATGCAAATCTATTGCATCGATATTGGAATAAGGTCTATAGAAAAGTTCACACCATGAATTTCATTGACACAATTCCTATAAATCTTATATGACCTAATGCGACGCGAAACCTAGAAAATCGCAATACTACGAAACAAGCTGATAAGGATCGAACCCGCAAATAACAAATTTACATACATATATACACGATGGGGAGATGTAAGATAATCGTGACTAGAGTCGATGGTCAGGATGTGATTATAACACAGTCTCACTGCGTCAGATGAACAACAAAGGAATTTTTATACAAAAAAAATACTTTTAACAAAAAGAATTTAAACCAAAACAGTTCGAAACAATGCAAAACTATGTTCGAATGGCTCTAATACCACTGTTGTGATACAGAACAATACAAACATACACAATGAAAGAAAAACTAAAATCGTATCTCACCATAGATCACAAGAACATGCAACATGACTACTAGAAAATATGCCTTTAATAACATACGAATTATGACACACACTAATTTTATGACATACAAAAACTGTATGTCATTAAAAATGTCATCTTTTTTAAAATCTGAAACATTTATGACATACATAAGCGTGTGTCGTAAACTTGTGTCATCTTTTTTAAGATTTACGACATATAAAAATATGTGTCATGTTTTGATGTCATAATCCAAAAAATTAAAAAAATACGAATGATACTTTTGTATCATTTTATAAAATGTATGTCATCTTGATTTATTTTTTATTTTTTTAAAACGGCAAACTAACCTACTCCTACTCCTAAACTACACCTTAATACAACCTATGTCTCCAACGAGACTTGAACCCTGGACCTCATGTAGGGAGGACAACACCTGATGCCGCTAGTTTTCCCAATTCACGCTTCAACCAAACTAGGGTTCAACTCAATTCGTAGTCCAGAAATTGGCTTCCTCTCGATCCTCTCCTGAAACACTCTCATTCTTGGAGTCTCTCCCTTTCTATCGCCGCTATCCGCCATTCCCATTGTCCCTCCATCAGCTATCACCAATTGGCATCTCCACTGGCATAAGCATCGCCCTTCGTTAGCTGCTCTCCTATGGTTACAATTTATCATCCCATCATCGTTGCTGCCATCGTCATCACCGTGGGTTTTGAAAACCCTAAAATACAATCATCGACTTCGACGATAACCACCACCACTGCTATATTAACTAGGTCTCACCCACGTATACAGTCATCGCCATCACCGGCGGTTTTGATTTGCCTTTTTGAATGCAATAACGATTAAGGTGCTGCTGGGTATTCTTTGATTGATGTTGCATCTTCTACGCTTGAAGTTTGATCGCTAGTAGGGAAAAGCCCTTAGATTTTTCCAGGTTTGCTCCTCTTCTTTTTTTCTCCTTGTATTTGTATTTTTCTTATTGTTTTTGTAAGAAAATTGCTGAGTTTGGACATTGTTTTTTCATCTACTTCTTTTCTCCTTCTATTTGTTCTTTTTCTTATTTTTTTCTGTTAGGACTTGCTGATTCTGGATTATATGTTTTTTTATCCTTCTACTTTGGTTTATCATTCAACCTAAGAAAGTAAGTAACATGTAACCTAAGAAAGTAACTTGTGATCAGGACCTATCAAAATCAAGCTCCATATTGTCGCACACAAATTTTATCTTGGTTACCAATTGATTTTAACTTAAATTGTCACAACCTAAATTTTTAATATATGAAATAAGCATTTTAAGCTAAGTATCTTGATACAAAGGGGTTTGATATCTGAATGAGTATAAATGGATACGGAAGGGCAAAAGTGCAAATATTAATTGTTAAACTTTAAAAATTAATATAGAACAATCCATAAGGAATTGGGTAGAAGTCATCAAGTAGACTTTTGTATATTTTGATGTAATAAGAATATAGGAAAAAGACTCGGGCCGTTTGGAGTTATAACAAAGAAGTTATGACATGTCAAAGATGACCAAAAAGTGACAAAAATGGTCAGAGGGTCATATTTGAGGGTGTGTAACGTAAAATCCATTCAGATTTAGATTTAAGTCAGTAACGATAAAATGTAAAGCTCGTTCCCGTCTATCTAACGATATAAAGTTTGTAAGAATCGGGTATCGTATGTGGAAGTTACGAGTGTGCAAAGATCGGGGAAAATTAGATACAAGTGCAGAAATTTTTCAAAGGCATATTAATTCAAGGGCATTTTGGGTATTTTACAATTGTTCACTTAAAAATCATATTTAATCAAGGTTCTGGTAAATTCTTGGTCTGGTACGCGTATTGTTAAGCAAGTAGTGAATGGAGATAAACACACACACACACATCGTCGATGTGTGTGTCTGTGCGTAATTCTTACATCGAGAGAAAGAGAATCAAGAGGGAGATCGAGATTCAGAGAGAGGAAGGAAAAGGGAAACAGAGGAATCGAGATGAGGAGAAACGCACACGCATACCTCTGATGTGTGTGTGCGTGAATTTTTCTTGGTATTGGGATGCAATCGAGGGACATACTCAGCGAGAATGAGGGAGATTCGAGTGGAGACACGAAAATCGAGCAGGTTGGATGGAATAATTGGGACAGCAGCCCTTTATCGCTGCTGTGACATGTTTTTTTCCGGTGAACCGCCGCTGCATGCGGCGGTAATGGATGGCAATCGACGACAGATGGCTGGTGAAGGTCCATGATGGTCGATTTTGTCAGACAACGACCATAAACTTCCAGATTTCAGAATTTGTTTAGAAGTGAAGGTATAATTTTTAACCCTAAGTTGCTTATTAAACGAAAATTTATTGTGGTTCTTGATAGTTGCTGAATTGAGAGTCATTTCTGATATACATTCTTAAATGGGTTCAAAGGCATCAAGAATCATGTGATTGTGTGGAAAAGTTATTTTGTTCAAAGTTGAATATTTGTAGTGATCTATAAATGTTGTTGCTAGGGATTGAAACTAGGGACATATGATGACCAAAGTGATGGTATTGTGATAATAAACTTGAATTGCATAAGAATTGGTAAAAGTAGTCAAATGCAAAGGTTTTTGATGCTAGAGTAATGTAATTTACAGCTTGTGCAAGCATAAAGCAAAAGATGGGAAATGAATGGTAAAATGCAATATTTTGAGTTTACCTTTGGAAAGGGAATTTGAGTTTTTGTTGTTGGTATGTATACAAAGGTCAAAATTTTGCTAAATTGAGATACATTTTGATAAAAGCTACAAATATAGGACAAAACTTGATAAGTGGAATGGAATCCCGGATTCCAACCCTTATGGGACAAATTTTAGTATATAAATTAATAGAATGAGAAAGAACATATAATTCGATTAGATGAAAGTTATAAAGTGTTGGGTATACATGGATGTTATGTGATCAGAAAATGTCATAGTTTATACCGATTTCTATTTTTAGAAACTTTATTGTTTTAAATGTGCCAAAATAGTATAAATGAACAAAGTAAAATGATGTTTTGGTTTTTAAGTATTGAAGTAAGCTTATAGAAAAGTAAAAACACGAATGTGGCTGAAATAACTTGGTAGAAATATGAAAATATCATATTTGACCAAAAGTGAGATAGAAGGAGATAAATTAGTCAAGTTTGAGTATTAAGTTTATAAAGTATGTAACCAATGGAATAATAATGGATAATGGTAAAAAGGAGTTTATAAATTATTATATACATATCATGTGTTTAGTTGTTTAATTATGTTTCTGATATCTTATTAAATCGATAGACAGCGGACGATACTTGGAAGCTGTAGAAGTCTAGAGCTAGTGGATTAGTGTAGCTAGACATACCTAGCTATTGAGGTGAGTACATGAGGACTTTTCTGGGTACATAGTAATGAGTTTTGTTTCACTGTTAAATGTTTTTATGCTAAATGTTTTATGACTAATAGTCTGACAAATGATTTTTAAAGTCGAGTTAAAAGTACTGTTTTATGTTGAAGAATTGAAACGATTTTACATGTTTTGAATGATGTTTATCAAAGAGACCAACTTGTGATGAATTGATAATAGTAATAATTGAAATATGAATTGAATGTAAGAAATGTGAGAGATGTCCGGACAAGGACCTTACCCGCAAGAAGGGGGGTCAACAGACACTACTGGGATGGTACCTCCCGTCGCGAAGTAGTTGTCTTCAGCATGCCCTTATGGATAGATTTGTTCTATTCCATGAAGGGAAAGGGAACTAGCACCCCCTCACTATTCCATTGGTTCCATTGGTTGTTGGGAGGTAAAGGGATACGGGGAAACCCGTATAAAGCCAAATGATAATAAATTAATCATGAATTACAGTTGGTCTATGCTTGTTAAGAAAGTACTTGAATTATGTTTGCTAATGATGAATTGCTTACTTGACATTTTAAGCTCAAGTATTTGAAGTTTTAACAATGAGCTTTTGCTTGGATAGTAAGTAATGATTTCTGTTTTAATGATTATAGCAATGAACTTTGGTTTTATTGTTTTGACATAACAGTGGAGTTTGCAGGTTTTGAAAAGAAAGGAAAGGTTTTATTTATTTGTTAATAGCTAATGATATTCAAATTGATTTAAACTCATTGAGTCTAAAATCCATGGATCTCACGAGGCATTTTTGTCTTACGTATTGTTGTTTTTAAAATGCTATGTACTCAGGAACAAGATGTCTAGCATTGGATTAAAGGAGTGAAGAACTTAGAAGCTTTTATGTGGATGATAGATAGAGAAGATGATCAAGAAGATAGAGTTAATTGAAGTGCGGTATAGTTTGTTATGTAGTTGAGATACATTATATTTATAGTTTAGAAATACCCTTGTAGCTATACTGTAAAGTTGTGTTATGTCCCGTATTATTTTTGGGTTGTTTTGTTGAGTCGAGTCAGTATGGATTTGTCCATATTGCCCAAAGGTAATGCCAAATTTTCGGTACAAATGTTAGTTTAATACGGGACATAACATTAATATGTTTTAAGGTTTTACTATGGTTGTTTTGATCTAAGTTTGTAACCCCCAGAGTTGTTTAATTATTTCTAAATGCAATTGTTTTAATTGGGACCAAAAGTTTTCAAATGATGTCTTAAATACTAAAAGAAAAGTTTTTGAAAGAACGAAATTTTTACTACACCATGTTTTTATAAACGATTACACCATTTAAGGTGTACGAAAGATAGGGTGTTACATAAATATACTTATCTTTGTATTATATCAGGATATTGTTTCATAGATTTTATAGAAATATTAATTGTAATATCTCAAAAAGGCATCATAATTAAATATGCAATTAGAGCTACCGATGGTGGTGCTGCGGCCCATTCCGAATATATATATATATATATATATATATATATATATATATATATATATATATATATATATATATATATATATATATATATATATATATATATATATATATATGTGTGTGTGTGTGTCAATTTGGTTATATATTGGATTATAGTGCAATTGATCCCATAACTTTGTTATTTCTCAAATTGATCAATTGTACAGAGCTAACATATTATATTTTAATACTTGTTGACTTGATGTATATGGTTACGTATTCACATACAAAACTTTCTTTGCCATGCTTTGTTTATTCTTATTTTGACTTTCATTCATGTTGACTTTCCATTTCAATCCGAAAATTAATATTTTGTATAGAAAAAATATGGTTTTACTCAATCTAATATTTACTTGAAGCATCTATATCTATATCTATATCAATATCTATATATTTATATATATATCTATATCTATATAACTCTTATAATAGAAGTCATTCATGAATGTGGATCATGATAATTCAAATACTTGCACCATATTCATTTGAAACCCCCAAGACTTTTCAACTTATACTATTTAATGTTTTTGTTAATTGATATGTTGTACGTATATAAGAATACTATTTACACACTTGGTTACTCAAACCTTCTTCTATTCTCTTTCAAGCATGTTAGATCCATGACATGTGTATAATATGAGTGATAACATTTCAAGAACTATAAATTGCCGAAGCTATCAACTTCTTATTGTTGCTCACATGTTCATGTGGAGGATCTCATTATAGGTCTCACAAAGAATCAAACTCAATGACAATCATTTGATTTTGTATTAAACATGTTTAAAGATTCATTGGTTGGGTTGCATGGCGTTTGGAAGGAAACTAGAGAAAGAAATCAAACGAGCTCTAGGAGGATTCCATGTGTATATCAATGATAAAATTGAAGCGAGTGATTTAACTTCATTCTTTGTACATCTTTATTCTTTTTTACTTTCTTTAATGTTAATTATAGTCTATATTGTTTATATGTGTAGGTCTGTTTTTAAACATTGTATAGTATAGGGTCCTTTATGTAATTATTCAACTCTCTGTATTATTTATGCCGATGAATGTTATTGCAAACCCGGAGGGGAATATTTCCACAACCAACATGGCATCAAGCAAGAAATAATGTACGCCGTTCAAGGTCTAGTCCAAACCACGATTTTTTCCTTCTATACACGATCGTGCACATGTCTTACCTTACTCCTTCACGGCGGCTTCCAACAAGGCATCTTCTGTCGTTTCTTCCACACCTTCGATCCCCACTCTTCCGTTGCTCATCAAGCCTTCGATCACCAAGGGTTTAGTTTGGTAGTTCTACTACATTCCCTCTATCGAAGGTAAGTTTTATGATTATTGTTTTTACGTTCTTTTTATTACATTTGTTCCTTTCGATTTTCCACTTTCCGATGACCACTCCCGCTGAAACCTCAACAAACGTCCCTATGGCCCAACAACTTGTGTATGCGGTTACTAATGTCTATAACTCGTTCAGTTTTAAATTGACCTCGGATGGATCAAAATACAAGTTGTGGTGTCGGATTTTTAAAGATATTTGTACCGGGGCTAAGGTTTCCGGTTATATTAATGGAAAATCGAAGCCCAAAGATGATGATGACGAGGATTGGTTTTCCATTGATTCCCGTGTCAAATCTTGGTTTTACTCTACATGCAATCCCTCGGTGTTACAAGTCATCACCAAAGATTCGTGCACCGCAAAAGACATGTGGGATAACCTACATGAATTTTTTCTTAATAATAAAATGCCTAGAATGCTTCAACTTCAAGAACAATTTCGCAACACTAAGAAAGGTGCTTCCTCTATTCATGATTATTGCCATAATCTTAAGCACCTTGCCGATGCACTTCACGATGTTGAATCTGAAATATCCGAAGTTGAACTTGTTATGCAAATACTTCGGGGTTTGCCGCCCTCCTACCAAACCATTATCGATGTTATCACCAATACCAAACCTTTTCCGTCCTTCATGGAGGCCAAAAATATGCTCCTTCTCCATGAACATCGTGAAGACAACAATGACCTCATGCTTGACCCAACAAATACCATCACCACGGCCCTTTATTCCGTTCAAAACCAACCCGGAAAATCGAAAAATAAATGGAATAAAAACCGTAATAATAATAATCGGGTCACTTCCAAAGGGGGGGGGGGCAATTCTAGTATTTCTATCCATACTAACCAACTTTCAGGTACAAGTGCAAATGCAAGTCAAACTTCACATTTTGCAGGAATAATGGGGCCCCACCCAAGTGTCAATGCCAATTTTCCACAAAGTCAACAAGTGCAAAATTATGGACAATTTTTTCCAGCAACAACTTATGCGTATCCTCCTGTTGGCCTCAACAATTCCACGCCTCCAGTTTCTCCTGCTGGCCCACTCTTCACGACTCCTTCTACTCATCTTCAGCCGGCCCAACAGGCCCAATCCGTCCAGCCCCAACAGATTCACGCTGGACGCTCCACAGCGCCTCACCACGCCTTGTTTAGCCAGCCCTTTTACGCACCAAACAGGCCCCACTATGGTGCTGGCCGTCTTTTCACACCCGGTTCTTTTTTTCAGCAAAGTCCGGCTACACACGTTCCTCCGTAACCCACTGATTTAGCTTCGGTGTTTCAAGCTATGTCGCTTCAACCCCCACCGGATAATCAACACTACATGGATACGGGAGCTAGCCCGCACATGAATTTTAATCAAGGTAACATGCACTCTCTCACTCAATGTAACTCTAAATCTATAATGGTTGGTAATGGTGCGACTATTCCCGTCTCTCACATTGGTCAATCTTTTCTCCCTTATTCTAATAATAAATTTTTTCTTAAAGATGTTCTTGTGTCAAATCAAATGATTAAAAATTAAGTGTCGGTTCGTAAATTTACCACCGATAATTGGGTTTCTGTTTCATTTGACCCCTTTGGTTTTTCTGTGAAGGATCTTGATTCGGATATTCTTCTCCAACGATGCAACAGTGTTGGTGACTTGTATCCGTGCACTCCTTCTTCTCCCCCCGATCAAGCTTTTGCTGCGGTGTCCCTTCCCACTTGGCATCGTCGCTTAGGTCACCCGGGATCTTCCGTTCTCCAGTTGCTGCAGTCGCGTTGTTTTATTTCTCCTAGTAATAATAAGCTTCCGCTTTGTCATGCTTGTCAACTTGGGAAACATTGTCGTTTATCTTTTTCATCTTCATTGTTTAAAACTACTAGTGTGTTTGAACTCATCCATTCTGATTTATGGACTTCTCCTGTCACCAGTTTAAGTGGTTTTAAATATTACATATTATTTTTAGATGATTTTTCTCATTTTTATGAGTGTTTCCTTTGCGTGCCAAATCTGATGTTTATACTGTTTTTTGCAATTTTAGAATGTATGTCAAAAATCAATTTAATGATGACATCAAATCTTTTCAGTGTGACAACGGTCGTGAATTTAATAACCGTCTTCTCCTCTCATATCTTCAATCTAATGGTATTACCATTCGTTTCTCTTGTCCGTACACGTCTCAACAAAACGGAAAAGTTGAACGCTGCATTCGCACTGTCAACAATATTATCCGAACCTTTCTGTTTCAGGCTTCCTTAGCTCCGATTTTTTGGGCTGAGGCTCTTCTCACCGTGGTTCACACCCTTAATCTTCTTCCCACCTCCACCCTGTCTTTCGAGATCCTCTTTGGTTTCTTTCCCACATACGACCATCTTCGCGTGTTCGGATGTCTGTGCTATCCTAACACATCCCCTACCTCCCCTCACAAACTCTCCCCTCGGTCATCCGCATGCGTCTATCTTGGTCCTGCTCCAGATCATAAAGGCCACAAATGCCTTGATCTTCTCACTTAGCGTGTCATCATCTCTCGACATGTCATTTTTGATGAGGATCACTTTCCTTATTGTGATTTTCATCCCACCCCCTCCGACTCTGACTATGCTCAATTCACTCCCACTGAAGATGATCCACTCCTACCCTTCCCCCCTCGGTTAGTCCTCCTATCGGGCCAGTAGATATTCCATCACCTACCTCTTCCCCATCCACCTCACCCCCTCCCCCTCCCCCTCCTCCTCTGTCGACTAGTCATCCTATGACTACTGGCTCCCGAACAGGATCCCTAAAGCCGCGTACTATTCTTAATCTTTCAGCTACCTCCAATTTTTCACCCATCCCTCGATCCACCGCTCAGGCCATGAGTGATTCCAATTGGAGTGCCGCCATGTATGCGGAAATGACTGCTCTCACTGACAATCACACTTGGGATCTTGTTCCTCGTCCCCCCACTGCCAACATTGTTGGTTGTCGATGGCTCTACCAAGTTTGACTCGCACTGTAACCTCGACCGCTACAAAGGCAGACTTGTTGCCTAGGGGTTTTCTCAACAACTGGTTCTAGATTTTGATGACACCTTTAGTCTGGTTGTCAAACCTGCTCCCATTCGTACTGTTCTCAGTATTGCTGTCTCCCGTCACTGGCCGATTCATCAACTGGATGTTAAAAATGCCTTTCTTCACGGTGATCTCACGGAGGAGGTGTATATGAAACAGCCTCCTGGCTTTGTCCATGCTTCTTTCCCTGATCATGTATGTCGCCTTCACAAGGCCCTCTATGGCCTCAAACAGGCTCCTCGTGCCTGGTACCAGCGATTTGCCGTCTTCATTACCTCTCTTGGCTTCCACAATAGTCGGTCTGATAGTTTTCTCTTCACATTTCACCGTCAGTCTAAGACTAGTTATCTTCTTCTTTATGTTGACGATATTGTTCTGACAGCCTCTAGACCGTCGCTCATTACATGCGTTATCACCCGTCTTTCGTCTGAGTTTGCCATGACAGACTTAGGACCTTTGTCTTTCTTCCTCGGCATCGCTGCTACACATTCCACGGACAGTCTGTTTCTATCCCAGACTGCTTTTGCCAGGGAAATTTTATCTCGTGCTTATATGACTTCCTGCAATCCGTATAGCACTGCTACGGACACCAAACCAAAACACTCATCCTCCAGGAAACCGGTTTCCGATCCAACCCTCTATCGATGTTTAGCTGGGGCGTTGCAATATCTGACATTCACTCGTCCAAATATTGCCTATGCCGTTCAGCAGATCTGTCTCTTTATGCATGATCCTCGCGATCCCCACTTTCTTGCCCTCAAGCGCATTCTGCGTTATCTTCAGGGCACACTTCATTATGGTTTGTTCATACGTCCGTCTCATGTCGATCGCTTGGTCTCTTATACTGATGCTGACTGGGTCGGCTGTCCTTCGACACGTCGGTCCACGTCTGGGTTTTGTGTCTATCTCGGCGACAATCTTGTCTCTTGGTCTTCCAAATACCATCATGTCGTCTCTCACTCTAGTGCTGAAACTGAGTATCGGGGGGTAGCCAATGTAGTTTCCGAAACTGTTTGGTTACGTAATCTTCTCCTAGAACTTTCCTGTCCCTTAACTCGATCTACTGTTGTCTTTTGTGATAATGTGAGTGTCATGTACTTAGCTTCTAACCCAGTTCAGCACCAAAGAACCAAGCATGTGGAATTAGATTTGCATTTTGTCATGGAACGTGGTGCCATTAGTCAAGTTCGAGTATTGCATGTTCCTTCATCTCACCAGTTTGCAGACATTTTTACTAAAAGACTTCCTACGCAAGTATTTCTGGACTTTCGAGACAATTTGAGCATCAGGGAACCTCCCGCTCAAACTGAGGGGGAGTGTTAATTATTGTCTATATTGTTTATATGTGTAGGTCTCTTTTTATACATTGTATAGTATAGGGTCATTTATGTAATTATTCCACTCTCTGTATTATTTATACCGATGAATGTTATTGCAAACCCGAAGGGGAATATTTCCACAACCAACATTTAATTTCAAGAAAATTTGTAGGGCTTAGAGCATATATATTTATGTTTTGAATATTGATGAGTCTCACTTCTTCTTTTTATTATACAAGAATAACTTAGTAGGATTTTGTATTTTGTATTTTTCTTAAACAAACATATTACAATACATTCAACGCTTTTATTTTATGGAGTAGAAACACAAACAGAATATTCACGTTGAGATGTTGTATTGTGCAATAATATCAATTGTAAAACAAATTAATAACCATTTTTATTATATTTTTATATGTATTTTCATTGAAAATTTGTAGTTTCAATTTGATGTGAATAATATATAATAATTACAAAACAAACTAATAAGTTGAGGAAATGATAAAAAAGAAATGAATGATAAAAACAGTTGATGATATGTATAAAAGGTTGTTGATTTATTAAAACAATAAGTTGTGTTGCAAATTCAAAAAATTAAAGACATCATATTATTGATTTTATTGTCATACGAAATTTCAATGTAATATAATGTTAGAATTAGATTATCATATTATTTATATAGTTGACTAATTACAATTTGAATATTTTAATCATACTTAATTAAGTCATAAATATCCATTAACTATCATAAGTAAGAAAGCCTCTTGAGTTGCATTATTTAATTATAAATAACCATTAGTTAGAATTTTAAAAGTTTTAGTAATCTTACCAATACAAACATAAATAATCAGATTTGAAATAATAAAACATGTTGTATATAATTGATTTTATGTAAATAATATAAACAATATTAGATGATTATAATTAAGTTTTGACAGTGGATTTTGTGGTTTTTGACGTAATATTTTAAAAATATGCTTATTATAAAAAATATTATATTTATAAAATGGTTAATTTATTATAAATAAATTGTAATACAAAATTCAAAGAGAAAAGATAGCATATTATTATTTTTATTTAACTAAGAAACAACCATATATATATATATATATATATATATATATATATATATATATATATATATATATATATATATATATATATATATATATATATATATATATATATATATATATATATATATATATATATATATATATATATATATACACATATATATTATAGAAGAGATCATTTTCCTTCAATCATATTATTTGAAACTTACATAATTTTTCAAATACTTTTTAATAATAAGTACTAAATGGTCTATTTATGTGAGATACGTATAAATAAAATGAAACATCTACCTACACATTAGTATTCTATAACTTTTGATGGATATATGTGGTTTCAAAAATATTGATTCTAATTTGACATTTCTTAATGATTGTGGTTTTCTCGAAATTGTTGGACGCTTAAAACACTTCATTTTTTATGCCTGTCATTATCATCTTTTAATGTTTAGACTATTGAATGTGTTTTCTTTTCTTCAAAAATGTTAGATTCAATAAAAAGTTGCATATTTTCAATTAATACTTTTTACAAAATATAAATGCAAATACACCAGAAAACGCAACAAAATCACTATAATATATAGAAAACCAGTAAATATATCATTTCCTATCTAATTTCTATAAGCTAAAAATATAAATATATTTCACTTAAAAGGTTATATTCAATGCAAAACTGTATATTTTTTAGTTAAACTCTTTTATAAAACTATAATACAAATACACGAAAAAACAGAATAGAAATTTTCAAAAATATGTAAAAGAGTTCATAAAACTACTAAATGAGTTTGTTTATTATTTATTATTTATAAATTATAAAAAAAAGTTTAGAATACGAGTAACACTTAGAATTTCAAACTCAACCCTCATACTTATATTTGTAATCACAATAATATAATACATAAGAGTTTCTAAAACAAGAAACTAAAATCATCGTATTTCACAAACGTCTTATTAAACTAATGAAATTAATAAAATATATATTAGAATTCAAACAATTTTGTTGTTCATGTTTTAACGGGAATAATCATGTTCGATTATGAAGAGGAGAGAAATACGAGTCATGCCTACCTTTTGAAGAAAAAGAAAAAATATTTTGTTTATACATGACTTAACTTAATTCAAATATTTAATTTTATTCAATAAACATAAGTGTAAACGAAGTATCATTTTTTAAAACCTCTTGAGTTGTTAGTGGTTTTAAAATAAATAACATTGGTTGGAAGTTAGAGAGTTTTGATGTTAAAGTGAACTTTTAATGTAATTAACTGAATTTTATTAAATATGCTGCTTAGTACCATTAATGAATTTTCACAAATTAAATTGATTAAACTAGTGATTTTTTCATCAAAAAACATTAGAACATCACTTTATAAGTTATTTCATACTAAATATATGTACCAGAATAAATGTTATTTTAATTAGGTTTAACGCAAATTACATATTTTAAATGAAAACTATAAAATATTGTGAATATACAAAAGGTTTCTTAAACTTCCATTTAGTAATAGTCGATATGTTAAACATTTAATTAAATAATAATTTTATCAAATAGTATATATAATTACGTCTATATAAAAAATATAAATAATGGTTGACAATTATATTGATAGCTAACATTCAACAACTAGATTACAAAAACTTAAAAAATATATGATATTGTTATATTTTTATTTTTCTAGTTCATCAAATTAGGTTCCAGTAAGTCAGTTCAATATTTAAAGTGAAAATTAACATAATTCTTTCCTGCGCAACGCGCGGATACTCGCCTAGTTATTATATAAAGGAATACCCCAATCGATATAAGCAATTTTTTAATGACATGGAGTTTTCATGGAAATTGACATTTTAAACCTCAAGTTGTCATAGATTTATGTTTTTTCATTTCATTAAGATGGCAACTACAATTTCTACTGTAATATAAATTTAATGGAAACAAAAGGCAGGTGCAATTTTATTTTGCAATTTATGGTAATGGTTTAGGTGAACTACTATTGTTTTAGAGTCATATAATGGGTACTAGTCTGATACAAAGATAAAAAAATTGTGATCTTGTTCATTAACAACTTATAATATTTAAGTTTTCTTCTCGATTGTCAAATTATCATGTTTGGAGAAAAAATAGATTAGGTTAAAAGCACACTATATATGCCTTGCTGATGTTGATTCCTGTTATGGTTTTGTAGTCTTTTAATTCAAAATCGTTACCATATAGATGAATCGTATTTCTAGATAGTTTGTGTTCTATATACAATTCTCATTTGTTTGTCAATTTATAGATTAATCATGGATTGAAGAGATCACTATACAGATGAACTGGAAACATATTTCTAGAGGTAGCAAGTTGGGTTGCAACTTAGGATATAAGCTAGAAAGTTCACATTATTTTCCAATTTGTAATGAATGTTTATTGTGTTTTATAGATTAATGAATGTACCGTTTTGTAATGAGTGTTCATTGTATTTTGTATTAATGATATTTTATTTCATATTAAGATACATTAACATTATTGTTTGATTTAATTTTAATACTAGTAAATCATATATATATATATATATATATATATATATATATATATATATATATATATATATATATATATATATATATATATATATATATATATATATATATATATATATATATATATATATGACTTGTTTAAAAAAATTACAACTTATATTGTGAGTCGTAAATGTATGTCATCTTTCATTTATGACAGGACTTTCAATAACATACATTTGTGTGTCATTTATACCCATTAATGACGCGCAATGCATGTCATTAAAGTCCTTTTTCTAGTAGTTATGTGACGCCCCATTTTTATTTTAGTGTTAATTGTGTGTATAACATCTTTTTAGGGATAAACGATTAAATAATTTTTATAAATTCTGGAAATAATAATAATAAATAAGATCTTAAAATTAAAATTACAATTGGGGTTTGGTTGTGTCATTAAATTAAACTTATAATGTTGGGATTTTATGATTTTGGGTTAATATAATTATCGTGGCAAAGTCTAGTGGCCATTCTTGTCGTTTAATCAAACTTGTGCATGTAGATTTCTCCTTTGGACCATATGTAGGTTTTAATCAGGATATTTATGCGACTCTGACGTGGCCTTCACCTATTCCTTTTGAAGCCCAAGCCTTCTCTCGATCTTCAAGAATAAAGCATTGTCGAGGAGTATGCAGCGGGAATTGCTAGCCGCTTATGTTTCTCAGGGTATGAGCCTCGATTCCTCTTATATCTCCTTTAACCCTAAGTGAACATGCATGCATGCAACACATATCAGCTCCTAGTTGCTGCCGAGAAGAAAGAAGAACGGGAAAACAAGAGAGAGATCGGGAAGAGACTTGATTGAGGGTTCCTTTGCCCATTCCTTGTTGTCCTTGCTTCAAAACAGACCTAGAATCCTCTCGTAAATATGTATCTCCAACCCTAACCCTAGCAGCACCATTAACGATCTTAAATGTATAGATATAGGAGGGAGAGCCGAGAATGAGATGCATGAATCTGGGTAAGAAAAAAAGTGAAACACAAAAACTATAGGGTTTGTTTATAGCTATCAAGTGGTCGACAATAGGTAAGTTTCGATCTTGATGCTTCTAGGGCAGCCCCAATAGCAATTCATACTTGAAACAGTTCCTCTTGGTAGGCCTACCATGTCGGGAAACCACCACCATACCACCGTGTGTTGTGGTTGTGTTTATGAACAAGAAATAACATGTGAGCCTTATTTTCTGTGCTGATCTTACTATTGTGAATCATTCTTAGATTACCTTATGTTTTTTATTTGTGTGACCATGAGATCATCCAATAGTGATCATAAACCATTAGAGAAGCAATATGTGTATAAGTTATCTTATTAACTATTATCATATTCAATTATGTCGTAGGAAATAAGCATTTGGGAAACTTGACAAATCGGAAATTATATGTGTAGTTACATGTATAAGTATAACTAATGTCTTAATGGATGAGTAGTAAGTGATGGAACAAGTAGACGTAATGAAAAGTTAGAAGAAGTACACCAAAACTCGTAACAATTTCTATCACTAATTTTGCATGTTTTCTAAAAAATCTGGGTAGAATTAGGAAAAAACCCATGAGATAAGAAGTGTAGGAAATCGAGTCTAGTTTCTAGAAAGGTATAAACCTCATTTATACTTACAATTTAGAAGTCATGGATAGAACAGTGGATAGTGGTGTAAAAACGACTGAATCTAGAAATTGTATAATAATAGAATTAGGAGCTTCTATGCACCAAACCTTTAATGCACATATTAAAAGGGTCTAAATAGACCATAAAACATCAGAATCTTGTAACTTAATAATCTTGATTACGGGCTTAATAAATGACAAAAGGGGAACTAAAAGATATTGTAAAGTAAAGAATAACATGTCGCGATTTAAAGCAAGTTCTGAAGGGTGACAATTGGTAATAAATGTAGGTTGATCAAAAGTAGAAGCTCATCCTAACTTACATCAATTATGTTGGGATTCAATCACATAAACACATGCAGCGGAATACTAACACGATCAAATCACAGATTATGCATGAACATTGTCCAGGATCATGCAGTTCATATCGGTTACAGCAACTTAAAACTTAAACAGAATGTACATCATAAGATCTCCTTCTTTGATATGTGGTTAACAGCACCTTGCATTCGATGAACAGGATCCAGAGTAAAATCCCTCTGATGATTCACACCCATGAACTCCAAAAAACCAAACAGATCAAAACTTCCACTTGGGAAGGAGGCAAAAACCTCAAACCGTAGAGAGGGATGAGGATTTTTGTAGAAAGGGGTGGAAGGGAAGAGATGGCGGCTCAAAAGAGGTGTGGGATGCCTTAGGGTTTACCCCAAGGCCTCTATTAATATTGGAGGGCTCCTAGGGTTTCAAACTTAAGGAGCCTTTTGGCGTCCACACCCCTGGACTTGTTTCTATTAATTAACTCTTTAATTAATTACAATCTAGTCCCTTAATTAATTTCTATAAATTAATTACAAATTAATTTATCAATTAATTTACTGATTCAGTTTCAAATTAATTTATTTCTTAATAAATTAATAAACTGAATCCCTTCATATATTCTGACTCTGTTTGTTATTCTGGGTCATGAGGACAACCTAAAAGGAACCTGCTATTATTAGAAATATTACAACTAGTTGATGACCTTGGACACCATTTCAACAGTCTCCCCCTTGGACAAGTTATCAACTTTGTGTGGTCTCAATATTATCTGATAATCAGCAGAGAGTATTTCAGCCAATCTAACTGCCGAACTCTGATAAAAGAAAACAGACGACCCTTAAATAAGTGAGCAATTGTTCCTCTATTATCTAGATATCCTAATGAACCTGTTCCATGGATAAGGTCAAGCCTAAGACTTCAAAATTCTGTTTCCCGAAAGAGATTTATGATGACTCTATCAGACTACTGATTGAACACATCAATCTAGTATGGGTTTGACCAAACACTAAGGGGCCCAAGATATCGCTTCTCCTTGTTAGGGCAGAAGGAACAAATAAACTCTGACTACATAGTATTTGTCTATTTCATCATGCTATACATGGACATACCCTTTATAACTGCCAGCTACAGACAGCGTTTGAGTAGACCATTGCATAACAAAATCATAGTGCAGCTCCTCATGCATCTCGGTTTGAAGAATAAAAGATATTATCATCCTAGATTACTTGTGACTTAATCCATGAAGTAATATCTAGGTGCGGATTGTTCCAATACTTGAATCTCTATCAAGCACTCATGAGGGCTAGTCGCAATCAGCATGCTATGTCTAATCTCTATAGAAAATCTACTAACACTCCATGACAGTCTTAAATCACTACTTGCTTCCAAGAGTACGACCGACTATGGAAGTTTGAGTAATTAATACTCGAGAACCGGGTTCTAAACATGCTAAAGTAAAACACAATAATAAATTAATGCAAATGGTAGCTCTCCATCTCATTATCACGTCTCTACATATAATCACCAAATCAGATAAAATTTATTTACTGTTATATGTTTCAATTAACAAACTAACAACTAAAATACTTAAGTCATATTGCTCATAAATTTATCGCCTATGGACCCTAGTATGACCTTCATGCTTGGTCCGCGTCAAAGTCTTAGTGAAACGATCATCCAGATACTCTTACGATGATTCCCTATTCACTATGATGTATCAACTCGATTCCTAAACACTGCAACAATCCCTAAGTATATGCTCCGACTTCTCATGGTCCTCGGGTTCCTCAATCAAGGAGACTACACACTTGGTATCAAGAAGATTTCAAGGAGTTCATTGATATTGAGGACAACACCAATATTACCAACGTAATCTTTCAACCATGTAGTATCCTTTACAACGTCACTAGCTGTTATATACTCGAAGTTGCATTGATTTTGACTTGGAACCTTTCCAAGTTATCACTTCTCTGACACTTATCATGAGCAAGAGTCATCTCTGGCATCACTATGACAGTTACCATTATCTTTTCTTTCTTTTCCTCCATAAACCAATACCACATTTCTTTTTCTCCTAAGACACTCTAAAATGTCATTCACTACTGTCTAATGACTTTTGCCAGGGTTGTCCTGAAATCTACTCACTATGCTCCAAGCATACGGGATATCAAGTCAAGCGCATGTCATGGCATACATGATCGATCCTATAGCAGAAGCACATGGGATTCGACTCATTATTTCAAGTTCTTCTCTAGTACTGGGTCATTGATTCTCCAATCAATTTTATGCCATGGGCGGAAACCATTTACTTAGAGTCATGCATCTCGAATTTCTTCAAGATCATACTCAAATATGTATTTTGGCTAAGTCCTTTTCAGAGGTTTTGCATTTATCTCCATAGATTCTTATGTTGGATTTAGGTGTCTAAGCCATAACTATAACTAACACATGTGTTTGAATTAATGGCAACACAGTCCTTTTGGGTTGCCCTCATATCCTGGTAGAGGACAAGATTGCATATAGAGAGAAAGATTGATATATTATGGAAATAATATATTAATTAAAAAAGAGGAATAAATGATTTATTAATATATTCTGAGAATAATATATTAATTAGAAATCATAATATTTAATTAATAATTGATCAGAAATTAATTGGAATTAATTTTGGGATTAATTTGATTAATTAAAAGTGTAGGGGCTGAATTGTAATTGTTCAATTCTTGAGCAATAGACAATTAGGGTTACCCATATGGGTTTGGATGAAATCAAGGCCTAAGGCCTTGTGGATTTCGAAACCCTAAAGGGTTTTTGTGGCAGTGATAAGCATATCCTTTTATCTGATAAAAGCCTTATCATATCAGGATCTTAAATAAGGCAGTTATACTCCTTATTGCTTATCACCTTGAGACTATAAATAGATGACGTCCCCACCCCATATTCTACGCCAATTCTAAGGGTTATACCCTTCTTCTCTCTTGCTCTCTTCCTTGCCAAGTTCTTGGGTGTGAGCCATTAGAGGCACGACATTGGTGGTGCTTGCTTCCAAGAGATCTAAGGATCAAAAGGTTAGTTTTCTTGTGAAATTTATTTGATTCTTATTTTGTTCATATTTATAGGTTCAATAGACGAAAACATAGATCCTTTAGGGTGCATGTGAACTTAACTGATTTTATGTTCATAGTTTGCTTAAAACCCAACAGTGGTATCAGAGCTAGATTTGTTTTCTGTTGAACTGTTATAATAGTTGAACTATTAAAAGGTTTTAATGGAATTAAACCCTTGGTCTTAAGGGGTTCGGCACATGCTAGGGTTTTTAAGAAAACCCTTGCCTCCACCCTTAGTTGGCGAAAATAAGGAGGTGGCTTTTAGGGTTTCTCTATGTTTTGTAAATTGTGATTATCTCTTAAATGGAAACTCTTGACCCTTATTTTAAATAACTTTGTGGGCAAGATTAGGATTAAATTAAATTGTTTAATTAATTAATCCTCATGTGATTTAATTAATTAATTTAATTAATAGTTAATAAAAGACATACATTAAATCACGTTTGGTTTAAATTTTAAATTTTAATTTAAATGGTTTAAATTTTCAAAAATTTAAAAGGACAAAACCTAAATATTTTAAATGTTTAAAATACACCTTATACATATTATTATTAAATGTTAATACCTATATGTATAAGATTAAGTCAGTCAAATCGCTAGTATGCCTCATTCAGAAAACTGGTCTATAAGGGGGTTATAAGGAAACTGCCTATAAAATGGCGGTTGAATGGGTGTCCACTCTCACCCACGGCTCGCTTGATCAGTGGACTGTCGTTAGCAGAACGGGTTTGATGGGACAAAGCTAATCTCATAAAAGTATAATGCTATTAGTGACAATAGTACTAGAACATTTTAAAACCCAAACTCTAGCTACTTAGGAAAATGTGAATAGTATGCTAACCCATGAAGTAACACATTACACTTTATGAATTGTCAGTGGAGCTCGTGTGGTTAACCGACATGCTAATAGGGAGTCATAAACAGTGGTGATGGGTATCTCATAAACTATCATTGTTGATGGAGCTCGTGTGGTTAACCGGCACATGAATGTGAGATGAAAAATGACATTAAGGTCACCAAGTGATTTGCATGGCTATTTCACATATTGTTTGTGATCATCGGCATCCCAGTCACAAACAAAAGAGCATAATCCGAGATTAAACATGCCATTGACTCCGGTCAATGAATCTCACAGATCTAGGAATTTCATTAGACTGAAATTGATAATAGTATATCTACCTTAATGACCATCATGTTGTGATTACGGGATCCATCTTCACACCGTTGTTGGGGCATTTTTGGTCCTAGCCTTGTTAAATAAAAATGGGTAATTATTTGTAAGGATAAAAGTTAAACTAACAAATTTTGTTTTATAGATGTCTGGAGATAGTGTCAGCTCTCCTCCTCCTCCCCCTACACCCATTCCTGAGAGCTTTAGGAAATTCTTGGTAGATATGAATAAGCTGATTCGACTTAACTACGTAGATTGGATCCGCCAATGGAGATTGGTTATGACATACGTAGATAAGGAATACATCATCAACTTCCCACTTCCCTCCCTACCTAAGCATGGAGTCACTCAACAGTTGATTGACCACAATAACTTCCTGATTGATGAGGACGAAGAGGTTCGTCTCCTCTGAAAGGTTTTCTGCAAATCAATGAACTAAAACCCTAAGTTCACATGAAACCTATGAGGATCTATGTTTTCTACTATTAAACATATAAATATTTCCTAAAAGGCCACAAGGAAAATTACTAAAGAATAAAATCAGAAAAACTAACTTTTAGGTTTTCTTGGAAGCAAAGAAACAAAACTATCTTGCCTCAAATGAAGTCACACCCAAGAGCTTGAGGGGAGGTCGAAAATTCCAGAGAGAATGAGGTGAATATGGCCCAGGTTTATGGGGTATGAGGCTCCCTATTTATAGCCTCCAACAGATAACCAGATAAACTTTAAGGATAAACTTTTTTGAATTCAAATCAAGATAAACCTTTATCTTATTAATTCAAACCTATTTATCCCTATATATATAATCGAAATTATATATATATATATATATATATATATATATATATATATATATATATATATATATATATATATATATATATATCCTTAAAAAATCGTAGGTCATAATGCTGCTAAAAATGTCACTTACTCAACTATTGAATAATTACAATTTCAGTCCCTGCACCTTTAATTAATTAAATTAATCACCAAATTAATTCCAATTAATTCCAGATTAATTTCTAATTAATATATTATCACTTTAATATATTAATAAACTATTTATTTAATTTCTATTGATTTATTAATCATATAATAAATCAATCTTTCTCTCTACTGAAGTTTCTACTAAACCTCTAGCTATGAGGGCAACCCAAATGGACTATGCTATTATTAATTAGGTAAATACTAATTATTAGTCATGGCTTAGACACCTAATCCAATAGTCTCCCACTTGGATAAGTCTATGACTATAATTACTAATTTAACCTCTAAATAATTAGCAACTGTAGCTTCCTAGAAACCGCTGCCGAACTCTGACCCAGTCAGTTCTGTCCATAGATAAGTTATCAGATGATCCTCCGTCCAACAAGATATTTTTCAGACTCAAGACATGGATTAAGATCAATCTTGGTCCGATTCTCTGTTTCCTGATTTCTGATTTGTATATGACTTTAAGACTACTAATTGATCATATCAATTTAGTTCTGGTTGGCCAACACTTTTAGTCAACTTCAAATTCATCGAGAGGTCTACAGATATCTGTTTCCCGTCAGGGTCAAGGGGCGAATAAGCTTCGACTCATATACTTATGTCTTTTGCCAGACAAATCACTCACAACAACACGCTTTATAACATCGTGTTACCGATGCCTTTTTGCATTATCAATGAACAACCGCCTTGTAAATCATAACTCATACGTCTCTGCTTAAAGATCATAAGATATTATCGTCTCAACATTGCTCGTGATGTAATCAATGAAGCAATCTATTGAGCGTGGGTTTATCCAATACTCAAATCTCTATTTCTAATTACTCATGAATGTTGTAGCAATCCTATTGCTATGTCTAACTCCTTAGATAGTCTACAAACCAATTCATGATAGTCTTCGTTCATGCCTACTCCCTAAAAGTATGAGTGACTGTGGACATTTGAATAATCAAATTACTCAGAAAGTAAACATGCAAATGAAACACAATGACAAACAATTGAAAAAAGTAGTAAACAATAATCATTATTAAATCTCTATTATTAAATCACCAAAGTCAATTACATTTACGTTGTTACAAGTTTCAAAACCTATCTAATTACAAAAAGTAATATCGTCTCTTAATCCAATGCTCCTAGCATGCTAATTGTGCTTAATCCTACTCAGAGCCTTTGTCAAAGGATCTGCAGGATTATCTTTTGATGATACCCTCTTTACAAGGAGGTGACCTTCTTCTACTCTATGTCTGATATAGTGGTACTTTCTGTCGATATGCCTGGACTTTCCATGGTCTCTCGATTCCTTTGTCAAAGCAACCACTCCTTCGTTATCACAGAACAGTTCCATGGGATCCTGAATACTCGGGACTACTCCAAGGTCACCAGTAAAGTTCTTCAGCCAAGCCGCTTCCTTTGACGCTTCACTTGCTGCTATGTACTTTGATTCGTACGTAGAATCAACCACCGTCTCTTGCTTGGAGCTTTTCCAAGTAACTGCTCCCCTATTCAAAAGGAATACCCAGCCTGACTGAGACCGACGATTGTCTCTATCTGTCTGAAAGCTGGCATCTGTATATCCGTTAACTCTCAAAGTATCACTACCACCAAGGACTACTACCATGTTCTTTGTCCTTCACAGATACTTGAGTATATTCTTAACAGCTATCCAATGCGCCCTTCTAGGGTTTCCCTGGTATTGACTGACCATGCTTAAAGCAAAGGCCACGTCAGGGCGAGTACACGTCATAGCTTACATGATCGACCCCACTGCCGAAGCGTAAGGTACCCGACTCATGTCAGCTATCTCCTCGTCTGTACTCAGACTTTGAGTCTTACTCAACTTTGCATTACTCTGGATAGGTAGCTCTCCCTTCTTGGAATTTTCCATACTAAACCTCTTTAGTACCTTTCCAAGTATGTACTCTGACTAAGTCCAATCAGTCTCTTCTTCCTATCTCTCAATATTCTTATCCCGAGAATATAAGCAGCTTCTCCTAGGTCTTACATGGCGAAACACTTTCCAAGCCAAGACTTCACATCTTGCAAGGTTCGAATGTCGTTTCCCATAAGCAGTATGTCATCCACATACAGCACCAAAAAAGTGACTATACTCTTACTAGCCTTGACATATACGCAGGACTCATCCTCGCTCCTAGAGAAACCAAATTCTTTGACTTTCTCATGGAAACAAAGGTTCCAGCTGCGAGAAGCTTGTTTCAATCTGTAGATTGATTTCTCAAGTTTACACACCTTATCAGGACACTTTGCATCGATAAAACCCTCTGGCTGACTCATGTAAACATCCTCAGTCAACTTCCCATTAAGGAAAGCGGTTTTAACGTCCATCTACCAAATTTCATAGTCATGAAATGCAGCTATGGCTAGCATAATCCTAATAGATTTATCTTGGCCACTGGTGAGAAGGTCTCGTCATAGTCAACCCCCGGGGTTTGAGTAAAGCCCTTCGCAACCAGTCTTGCCTTGAAAGTGTGTACCTTTCCATCCATGTCGGTCTTCTTCTTGAAGATCTACTTGCACCCGACTGCCTTTCGACCTGGTACATTGTCAACCAAGTTCCAAAATTGATTGTCATACATGGACTTGATCTCGCTGTCCATTGCCTCTTTCCACTTGGCTGACTCAGGGCCAGCCACTGCTTCCCGGTAGTTAGGTGGCTCATCCAAATTTATCAGTGTTCTATCACTGACAAACGTGTCCCCAATCCGTAGTTATATGGAAATCATACGGGTAGCATGCTAACTCTACCGGAGCGCCTAAGAGGTAAGGATATATCAGTCGGACCAACAGGAACTTCTTCCTCTTGTTGGTTGCTAGTTTCTCCTAAGGTTGCATCATCTGATGACTCTTGAATTTCTTCAAGATCAATGATACTCCCACCGTCCTCTTTGAATATGAGCTCTCTCACTCACTCGAAAGACTCCTCGTCTAGCTACAAAGACCACGTCCTCGCTTGGTCTATAGAACAAGTGTCCAAAAGACTGTTTGGGGTATCCAATGAAAATACACCTCTCGCTTCTTTTTGCGAGTTTTTCGTGAGTCTCTCGTCTAACGAAAGCCTCACAACCCCAGACTTTGATATGTTCTAACGAGGGAACTTTCCCCATCCACATCTCATGAGGTGTTTTAGCAACCTTCTTAGTTGGGACAAGATTGAGGATGTGGGCGGCAGTCTCTAAGGCATACCCCCAGAAGTGGATGGGAAGCGAAGCTCGACTCATCATGGACCGAACCATGTCCAATAGGGTTCGGTTATGCCTCTCGGCAACACCGTTCAACTGTGGTTGTTGAATAATGTTTTTTTTGTTTTTATGTGACCATCACTGAAATAAGTCGAAATGTTTTTATTAACAGTTTATTTCAGATTGCGTAAATTCGAGATCAACCAAACCGGAGAAAATGACGCTATGTACCAAAGAACAAAAATGTCATCCAGCAACAGCAATCGCGACCCAACAGCTCATGTGTCGCGAAGTGAAGAAAATCAAAACAAAAGAAGAAGAAGGCTGGAACAGTGAAGATCGCGACCCGATCCAACCCAGATCGCGACCCGATCGTGATGACACACACGTGACACTATGCTGACCAAAGATCGCGAACCGACGGCAACCCGACAAGATTGCGACCCGATCCATCTGCCCATCGCGACCCGATCCCAGCGACCAACTCTACCGAGTCGGGTAGTGGCCAGCACAAAAGCGGGAACCACTCGAGATCGCGACCCGATCCCATAGCCGATCGCGACCCGATCTTCGCTGGAACAGACTATAAATAGAGGCTTCCTCTAGCTGATTTTTAACACACAATACAACATACACTTATTATCCTCAAGCATATCCACGACCAAAGAGCTCAAAATTCTGATATTTCTGCATTTGGCAACGAGGATCAAACCGCAAAACCGCAAGAAACAAAACCTCCACCCAACACCAAACTTCAAACCTCCAAACAACCCTTACCCGACATCAAACTCCAAACCTCCAAACAACCTCTACCCGACACCAAAAAATCACCAAAACCTCATCCTACTGCAAAGAACAAGAAATCGACACATCAAGAAAACGTCACGTTCTTCCGTCATCGATAAGTTCTTTTGAAATTATAATTCCAATAATTTATCTTTGTCGTTATTGATTTATTTAAACTATTATAAATCAACTGTACCAAACTTCCAATACATCCGAATTGAACCGTGACAACCAAAACATATGTGGACTGTAGTTAACCGAGACATTTAACTTCTAACTTCTAACCTTTTTTTACTTATTGTAAAAACACGTTATCGTTGATAATGACGTTTATTACATCTAACATCTAATTTCTAACTTCTAACTTCTAACTTCTAACCTTTTTATTTATTGTAAAAACACATTATCGTTGATAATGGCGTTTATTACATCTAACCTTTAACTTCTAACTTTTACTTTATTTACCGCTTTCTGTCTATTTAGCTTCTAGTAATTTATTTTTATTCCGCATATTATAGATAAAATACATATCTGTCACACGGTAATCGGCTTAAAAACCTTATTCGTGGAGATCAGTTATCGTATTTTTCAACAATTGGTATAAGAGCTCGTGTGATTTAATCTGAAATTTTTGTCGTGAACTTTTGTGTAGCGTTTTTATAAACCACCAATAAGTTTCTTTTAAAAATTTCATCTTAATATCACTTGTTCATCAAAAAAAAAAAATTAAATATATTAAAAAAAAAAAAAAAACATTTAAAAATTACTTGTGTGATTTATTTTGAAATTTTTTGTCGAAAACTTTTGTGTAGCGTTTTTATAAACCACCAATAAGTTTTCTTTAAAAATTTCATTTTAACATCACATTTTCGTTAACAAAAAAAAAAAAAAATGTCTTCCGCAAACTACTCAAACATAAATTCTGTATCTATTGCTAACAGTATAGGTTCAGGTACTCGAGCACCCATTCTTATTCCCGAAGAACATAAATCATGGGTAGGTCGTATGAATCTTCATCTCAACTCTATAAGTGAAGACGTGTGGAAATGTGTAGACGGATCTCTACCAGATAACATGACCTCTCTTACGAGTAACTTGGATATACTAAATGAAAAGAAGAAACTTGAACTTCAAGCCAAAAAGGAGCTTGTTTATGGAATACCCCACAGTATTCTAAGCCAAATGAATGATATAATCCTTTTAACTGCAAACCAAATTTGGCAAACTTTGAAAAATCGTTTTGAAGGAAATGAGAGAATCATTGGAAACAAGAAAACATCTCTTTTAAACGAATTTGACAACTTCAAAATGTTTTCACATGAGACCATCCATGATGCTCATGACAGGTTCAATCTCATTACCATCAAAATGAATAATCTGGGAATCAAAAAGTCACAGCATGAAATAAACCTCAAATTTTTAAACAACCTTTATGAAAGCTGGAAAATGGTCAAACTCATCATTCAGGGAAATCCGACAATTCATACTGAATCTTTGTACAATCTGTACGGAGAATTACAATCGTATGAATCCTCGATTGACCCACCAACGTCTACTTCTTTTGGAGGACCACTTGCTTTGTTGTCAACCTCCTCTCAAAACCAAACACATTTTCATGATCAAAGTCAAAGTGATTTAAATCAAAACCAAGCTTTTTCAAGTAATTCTTGTGACTTGTCTGATCCAAATAATGAAGCTGATTACCAACAATTGTGCGCTTTGGTAGCAAACACTAATCTCGAAAGATTTTTGCCACATCATAATCAATCAAACTTCAGACCAAATTTTCAACAAAGATCCACTTTTGGACAAAACTTTCAGAATCGCGGTTTTCAAAATAATCACAACTCTTATAATAACCAAAGTTCTGGATTTCAGCAAAATCATTCTAAACCATCTCAACAGAAACAAACTCAAACATCTGAAAGATCACCCTTTAAAAGCCAAAAGGCTGACAATAACGATGATGATGATGAAGTAATCATTTGTCACAAATGCAAAGGACTAAATCATTATGCCCGAGATTGTCGAGCCAAAGTCAAAGTCAAAGACTCAGCCTACTATGCTCAAAAACCCGAAGAGCTGAAGAAACAAGAACAGAAAGCAAAGCAAAAAGCTTTGATGGCATTCCACGAACCTAGCGTGGAATACTGGCCAACTTCTGATGATGAAACAGACACTGAACCCGCTCAGTCAAACTTCTGCTTCATGGCTGACAATAAACCAACCATAAGAGCTCCATATGTCATCGATCAGGTATGGTCTATGATCTCAGATCTCGGTCTTTCAAAAACACCATTTGAGTCCCACATGACTAAGATTGAGAACAGTCTAAAAGCTGATCTCAGACTGTATCATGACACAATAGTTAAATCTGATATCTACAAATCTGAATTACAAACATTGCAACTCAGATTTGGAGAATCCGCAAGGACTAGAGACAAACTTGAAAGAGACATTGAACGAAAATCTGAAGAAAATAATCACATCCTAGAACAATTAAATGAAGCTCTAAAACAAAAAAGGGACTTAGAAATAAAAAATCAATCTGTTATTTCATCTGAAATAAAAGATACCTTAGAAAAGGAAGTCCTTCAGTTAAAACAAAAAATTCAAGATTTAACTGACAACAACACAAGTTTAATTCTAAAACTAGATGATTCTTCAAAGCAAATCAAATTTCTTGAATCCGAAAATCAAAGATTTCAAGGAAAACTGGATTCTATCAATATTGCCAGAAAATTGAGTGATGATGTTTTCACTAAAGCAAACAACTTAGGAACTGGCAAAATTGATACGAATTATAAACCGGGAATTGGAAGAGAATCTTTTGAAAATGAAGAGACTGAAAAGAAAAATGGGAAAATTTGTGAAAACTCTAAATTGCCTCTACCAGATTTTTTCTTATCTGCCAATGAGGACGATTCAGATGACGAAACAGTTATCAACTGTAGCCCAGATGATACTGCTTTCACTGTTTCCAAAAAGTCTTTCAAAAGAGTCTTAAAATCTGAATCAGACTCTGCTAGTTCAGTAACTCATCAATTGAGATCTACTTAACTAACAATGAATGATGGCACAATCAAACTTGAAAATTTCTTAAATGGAGAAAATTCTGATCATCAAAATGGCAGCACTTCTGTTCCAACTGTCTTTCCCTCTTTAAACTCAACCTTTATTGGAAAGAATAATCTGGGACAAAAGTATTCAAAGAAACAACAGACAAATAAACAAACCATTCAAGCTGTCTGTAAACCAAAAGAACAAAGCAGGCCCATTGTTTTCAAAGAAAAACCTTTGAAACCAAGCGCTGTGCCACAAAAACAAACCTTTAATCCAAAACAAAAACCTTTTCAAAAACCGATTCAAAGTCACTTTCAAAAGATAAACTTCAATCTCTCAAGGAACTTTCAGAAACCATCATTTCACCAAATTCCATTCAATCATCAAAGTGTTTTCCAAAACCATTCAGATCCCAGATACAATGAAAGGTTATCAAACAGATCTTCACATATAGGATACTTTTCACAAAATCAGAAATCATTTCAAATGACAGGTTTTCAAAAACAAATCTCACTTTGGGAAAACTTAATAAATCAACTTAAACCTCAACCGTTCCGTCCAATCAACAAATACTAGAATGATTCCAAATTATCAAAAACCATTAACAAATCAGGACCCACCATGGTTTGGGTACCTAAACTTTCTGTCTAATTGCAGGCACTTTGTGCTGGAGAGCCCAAGGATGGCACATGGTATATTGATAGTGGCTGCTCCAAGCATATGACAGGAAACCAAAGCTTTCTACGAGACTTCAAACCCACAGAATCCAAACAAGATGTGACTTTTGGAAATAACATGACTGCAAGAATCAAAGGTTATGGAAACATAACAAATGGTCACTTCACCATCAAGAAAGTAGCCTACGTTGACGGCCTGAAACACAACCTAATCAGCGTATCACAACTTTGTGACAACAATCATGAAGTTCTTTTCACCAAACAACGAAGCATAATCACGGATGCCAAGACCAAAGCCATTCTAGTCAATTCTGATCGTCTAGGCAACATGTATCCACTAGATATGGACCTTATCTATGGAAAACCAGACATCTGTCTCTTGTCCAAAGCTTCAGCTGGTATTAGTTGGTTGTGGCATCGTCGTCTTTCCCATCTCAATTTCGGCTACATCAACAAGTTGATTGCAAATGATCTTGTTCGCGGACTGCCGCTTCTGAAACTTGATAATGAAACTCTTTGTGCAGCTTGTGAAGGAGGAAAACTGTCCAAATCCTCTCATAAAAGCATTCCTGAATCTAGTGTATCCGAACCACTAGAATTACTGCACATTGATCTTTGCGGCCCTGCAAAAACCCAAAGCATAAAAGGGAAGAAATACATCCTTGTTATTATTGATGATTACTCACGCTTTACTTGGGTTTTCTTTTTAAGGCTAAAGTCAGAAGCACCTGAAGAAATAATCAACTTCATAAAACAGATTGAATTAAAGCTCAAACGACCAGTTCGAAGAATCCGAAGTGATAATGGTTTAGAGTTCAAAAACATAACTCTAGACTCATTTCTCAAAAACAAAGGCATCGAACACAACCTCTCAGCCCCTTACACTCCTCAACAAAACGGCGTTGTTGAAAGAAAGAACCGAACTCTGTGCGAAGCTGCAAGATCAATGCTCATCTTTGCTGATCTGCCACAATACTTCTGGGCAGAAGCAATAGCCACAGCTTGCTACACTCAAAATCGTTCTTTAATCCATAAACAACTTCATAAAACACCATATGAAGTCATTAACAACCGAAAACCAAACATCAAATTCTTTCATATTTTTGGTTGTCGATGCTTCATAAAGAATAACAAAGATCACCTTTCAAAATTTGAATCAAGATCAGACGAAGGAATTTTCCTTGGTTACTCTTTTACCTCAGCTGCTTATCGAGTACTGAACAAACGTACAAGAGTAATTGAAGAAAGTACCGATGTCCACTTCGATGAATTTTATGTCAGAAAATTGGATCGTGAAAATTTTGGTTCACAAATGATAGATACTATTTTTCAAAATCCAATTCCACAAACACCATCTCCTGACATGAACATAGAAATTGATCTTGATTTACTTTTTGAACAACCCAAAACCGCTTATAGTTCTGAATTTCTAACATCTTCTACAATTCCTACAGGAACCTCCGATGCAGAAACTTCACAATCAAACCAAGAAAATGCAGATCAAGTTGAGGGGGAATTACCAACACCAAATCCCTCTTTGAACACTCCCAATTCACCTGTCCAAAATGATCCCAGTGCATCATCTATGGGGGAACCTTCTTTACCTCATTATCACCCTATAATCCAAAAAGACATATCTGACAACAACCAAAATCTATTCCCAACAGAATCACCTGACCAAGAAGAACAATGGGACATAGAAACACCAATCGAAATACCTGAAAAAAGTCGCCTAAACAAATGGACCAGAAATCATCCTGCAGAACAAATTATAGGAGATCCCAATTCTGGTATTCAAACAAGATCCGCTACCTCAAATGAATGTTTATACGGAGCATTCTTATCCATGACTGAACCCAAAACCATCCATTCAGCTCTTAAAGATCCAGACTGGGTCAAAGCCATGCAAGAAGAACTAGCTGAATTCGAAAGAAACCAAGTATGGGATCTTGTTCCTACTCCTCCCGATGTTACTGTAGTAGGTTCAAGATGGGTTTTCAGAAACAAAACTGATGATCAAGGCATAGTTTTTCGAAACAAAGCAAGACTTGTAGTCAAGGGCTATTCTCAACAAGAAGGAATCGATTACGATGAAACTTATGCTCCAGTTGCAAGACTCGAAGCCATTCGTATCTTTCTAGCATATGCAGCACACAAGAACTTCAAAGTTTACCAAATGGATGTAAAATGTGCATTTTTACATGGAGAGATTGATCGTGATGTGTATATTCAACAACCTCCAGGTTTTGAAGATCCACAGTTCCCAAATCACAGTTTTAAGTTACAAAAAGCATTTTATGGCTTAAAACAAGCACCTCGAGCCTGGTATTCAACATTGTCAACATTTCTAGAAGAATCAGGATTCAAAAGAGGTTCAATTGATCAAACTCTCTTTCGTAAAATCTTTAATAAGTATCTGTTAATCGTTCAAATATATGTCGATGACATTATTTTCGGTTCTACTGATGAATCCTTGAGTATCAAGTTTGCAGATTTGATGAAGAGCAAATTTGAGATGAGCATGATAGGAGAAATGACTACTTTTCTTGGACTACAAGTCAAACAATCGTCAGATGGAATTTTCATCAATCAATAAAATTATGTTAAAAATCTTCTAACTCGTTTTTCTCTTGACAAATCAAATACAGCAAAAACCCCAATGGCTCTTGGTTACAAATTAGATGCAGACTTAAATGGCAAGCCTGTTGATCAAAAGAAATATCGAGGAATGATAGGATCACTCCTTTACCTCACAGCCAGCAGACCCGACATCATGTTCTCTACATGTGTCTGTGCCAGATACCAAGCCAATCCTATGGAATCTCATGACATAGCTGTGAAAAGAATTTTCAAATATCTTAAAGGAACTCCATCTCTTGGCCTTTGGTATCCAGCTAACTCTAATTTTCAGCTTAATGCCTTCACCGAATCCGACTATGGAGGATGCAGACTAGACAGAAAAAGCACATCTGGTTCTTGCCAATTTCTTGGAGGCAGACTGGTAAGCTGGACTTCAAAGAAACAATCATGCGTGTCCACTTCAACCGCAGAAGCTGAATATGTAGCTGCCGCAAGCTGCTGTTCACAAGTCATGTGGATGCAAACTCAATTACGTGACTATGGCTACAAAGTATCACAAATTCCCATATTTTGTGACTCAACCAGCACAATTGCCATTTCTCACAATCCCGTGCACCATTCCATGACAAAGCACATCGACATTCGATATCATTTCCTCAAAGACAACATACAAAAAGGTCATATCGAATTGCACTTCATCAACACCGAAGAGCAAATTGCCGATGTCTTTACTAAAGCTCTAGACGAAACCAAGTTTCAATACTTCCTAGGCCGTCTAGGAATGTTGAATCCAGATAACATCCATCCCTAATCTCTTACTTTTTGTTTGTACAAAAGAGTGTTTACTTTCATTCAAAAAGAAAATTTTCAAAAACATTCAAATAACCAAAATTTTCCAAAAACATTCAAATAACCAAAATTTCCAAAAACATTCAGAAAAACAAATCTTCAAAAATACAATAAAAGACTTGTCATAATAAGCTTTTATAGAACCATGTGATTAACATCTTCTTGACTAAATTTTCAGATACTTATGCTCGATGAATGTTCTCAGTTATATTGATTCTTAATTAAAGAGAAGGTTCAAATTTCAAACATTTTTGTCATGTACATTCTCCTATTCCCTTTGAATTTATTTCAATTATAACGATTTTATCTGTAAAGGGACATAAGATCAGGAGATTCAGATGAAAACCAAACCCATGTGAGAAATTGTGCCTCGTCTTTAACTGCTAAGTGGAATTCATTTCTGTGAGCAAAGGTGTTTTCATTATGACTTATAGGATTTATACTCTTATACCGTGATGCTAGTCTCATTTTTGATTAGATATCAAAATGACCAGGGACGATACTTTCATTTTCTTATATATTAGACAAACTGTCTTTTATATCACCTATCCCTATCCTCAATCAAACCACTTCAAAGAAAATACTGATCATCTGGCATAACGAATCTGACAAATGAAGAAACGACAAAGTCATATCCAACAAATGCTGTCAACAAATCACAATTGGTAACCACATTAGATATCTTTTACACAATGTGTATTCACACAAATCAAGAAAAGATAAAGACAAAGGTAAACACCTCACCAAAGAAAAGGAAGATTTACAACAACAATCCATCAAGACAGACATCTCTCAAAACAACGAATTCTCAAAAGCTTTATCAAATATAGCTGTTAAAAACCGAAGATTTACCGGGATACTGTAGCCTTCATAATTGAATATTCTTAGTTGCAAACTGCACTATGAAAATTTCTAAACCCCTCTACATGTATTTACCGACGGAGAGAGAGTGAACCTCAATGGCATGAATGAAGAAACCCTCTGAGTAATGCCGAAACCAGTCTTATGTGATTGATTATCTAATATGAAGACCAAGTGACTAAAGTATATAGGTATAAATCCACATTAAGCATAAGTCAACACCTTCAAACTGAGAGATATCACTCATCTTTAGTGATTATACACCAGTTCTGCACCCAGAACAAACAAACACCTCAGTCAAGTGTGAGTTATACCTATGAGCGTTCATCTGAATCGACCTATTAAGATCACTTGTCGTCTTTATAAATGCTATAAATCTTAAGGAATATTATGAAAATACATATACAAAAACCTTTTGATAATCGAACTCGAGACTTTGATTCAGAAACAAATATTCTTGACAAACATTTTTCAAAACATAAGTAAAATCTAGTCACACTCTTTCAAAACAAGTGATATGGTTTTATAAATGTCTTATCCAAATTTCAAGAATTTCAATCAAACATTGTTCTCCTCATTTCATTAATGATCACATAGGGGGAAATTGTTGAATAATGTTTTTTTTGTTTTTATGTGACCATCAATGAAATAAGTCGAAATGTTTTTATTAACAGTTTATTTCAGATTGCGTAAATTCGAGATCAACCAAACCGGAGAAAATGACGCTATGTACCAAAGAACAAAAATGTCACCCAGCAACAGCAATCGCGACCCAACAGCTCATGTGTCGCGAAGTGAAGAAAATCAAAACAAAAGAAGAAGAAGGCTGGAACAGTGAAGATCGCGACCCGATCCAACCCAGATCGCGACCCGATCGTGATGACACACACGTGACACTATGCTGACCAAAGATCGCAAACCGACGGCAACCCGACAAGATCGCGACCCGATCCATCTGCCCATCGCGACCCGATCTTCTTATAATCGCGACCCTATCCCAGCGACCAACTCCACCGAGTCGGGTAGTGGCCAGCACAAAAGCGGGAACCACTCGAGATCGCGACCCGATCCCATAGCCGATCGCGACCCGATCTTCGCTGGAACAGACTATAAATAGAGGCTTCCTCTAGCTGATTTTTAACACACAATACAACATACACTTATTATCCTCAAGCATATCCACGACCAAACAGCTCAAAATTCTGATATTTCTGCATTTGGCAACGAGGATCAAACCGCAAAACCGCAAGAAACAAAACCTCCACCCGACACCAAACTTCAAACCTCCAAACAACCCTTACCCAACATCAAACTCCAAACCTCCAAACAACCTCTACCCGACACCAAAAAATCACCAAAACCTCATCCTACCGCAAAGAACAAGAAATCGACACATCAAGAAAACGTCACGTTCTTCCGTCATCGATAAGTTCTTTTGAAATTATAATTCCAATAATTTATCTTTGTCGTTATTGATTTATTTAAACTGTTATAAATCAACTGTACCAAACTTCCAATACATCCGAATTGAACCGTGACAACCAAAACATATGTGGACTGTAGTTAACCGAGACATTTAACTTCTAACTTCTAACCTTTTTTTACTTATTGTAAAAACACGTTATCGTTGATAATGGCGTTTATTACATCTAACATCTAATTTCTAACTTCTAACTTCTAACTTCTAACCTTTTCATTTATTGTAAAAACACGTTATCGTTGATAATGGCGTTTATTACATCTAACCTTTAACTTCTAACTTTTACTTTATTTACCGCTTTCTGTCTATTTAACTTCTAGTAATTTATTTTTATTCCGCATATTATAGATAAAATACATATCTGTCACACGGTAATCGGCTTAAAAACCTTATTCGTGGAGATCAGTTATCGTATTTTTCAACAGTGGTGTTTTGGGAGGTGTCAACTGTGAAACTATTCCACATTCCTTTAGATAGTCTAGGAACTCGATACTAAGATACTCACCGCCTTTGTCGGATCTAAGCATCTTTATCTTCCTGCACAATTGATTCTCAACTTCGTTTTTAAACTCTTTGAACTTTTTAAAGGTGTCTGACTTGTGCTTGATTAAGTATATATACCCATATCTACTATAATCGTCAGTAAAGGTAACGTAGAACCGCGTTTCATCCTTTGTGGTTGATCTGAAGGGCCCACACACATATGTGTGTATGATATCCAACAGACCTTCACCTCTTTCAAAAGATCCTTTGAAAGGTGATTTAGTCATCTTGCCCAACAGACAAGATTCGCATACATCATCCGACTTGAGGTCGAATGATTCCAACACTCCATCCTTTTGGAGTTGGGCGATGCGTTTCTTGCTGATGTGCCGAAAGCGATTATGCCACAAGCATGCCTTTTCTACACCACTAGAAGAATCAATATTCAATACACTATTTCCTAAATTGTCAACACATGTCACTGTTTCATACACACCAGAACAAGGTAAAGCTTCAAAAATAAAAACACGATTCTTAAAAATAGAAATTAAACCATTTAAATTCTCAAAAGAATACTGAAAACCTTGTTCGAACAATGCATGAAATGAAATTATGTTTCTTGCCATTTCTGGCAAATAGCAACAATTTATTAAGTCTAAACTAACATCACTACTAAGCACTAAACTATAGACACCGATCTTGGTAACAGGCGACGATCTCCTATTGCCCATGATCAGGTTTAATCTACCGTGCTCCATCTCCCTGCTTTCCTTTAGGCCCTGCAAATCAGAACATATGTGAAAACCACATCTTGTATCAAGGACCCAAGAACTGGAAGATGGTGATTTTTTAGAGATAGTGTACATACCTGCTGTTGATGGCTTCACTTTCCCATCCCTGACATCCTGCAAGTATTTCGGGCAGCTTCTCTTCCAATGACCCTTCTCTTTGCAATAGAAGCAGTGGGCATCTTTGGGATTGGCAACATGAGGAATGCCGGAAGACTTGGGTCTCGGGCCATTAATCGATGACCTGACCTGAACGTTTTCCCTCCAATTCTGATTGGGAGGGCCCTTCCGTTTCTTTCCTTTACCTTGACCAATTGCCAAGACAGGCTGGTTCACAGGATGTACACTTTTAACATTCAGCCCATTTTTGCAGTACGAAGCATGCCATGCAACTCAGCCAAAGTGGTCTGAGTGTTTTTCAAATGATACGCCAGTGGGAACTGGTCATAAGAACTCGGTAAGGAGTTAAGCACTATGTCAGTGGCTAACTCCTTATGAATAGGCATTCCAAGCTTCCTTAGCCTATCAACGTAACCTTGCATCCTTTGCACGTGAGTGCAGACAGACTCTCCGTCCTTAGGCTTGCTATTCGTGAATGCTTTGACCATTTCGCACCTCTCGATACGCTCTTGCTTGCAGAACTTTTCCGCAAGCTCCTTGTGCATCTCGTAGGGCCAGTAGTCCTCATAGATTCTTTGCAATTCAGGGTTCATGGTAGTGATCATGATGCAGGCCACTTTGATCACATCATTAGAGTGTTTTTGGTATGAGGAAACTTCTTCGGGAGTAGCAGTATCTGCATCAACTTCAATGAGCTCAGTATCGAGAACATACTCTTTGTTCTCAAACCTCAGAGCCATCTTGATGTTTCTGATCCAGTCGTTGTAGTTCGTGCCATCCAATTGCACTTTGGACACAATGAGAGGATTGAAGTGACTTTACTAGAGTTTGAGTGGGGAGCGGATTGGTCAGCAGAAGACATCTATAAAAGAAGGTAGGTTTTAATTAGATACATATATGACCCTTAATATTAACCCAATATAATAATAAGGCTAAGACCCAACTATAACAATTCACAATATACATGAGGGATGCCGTAATCTAATTGTAAATTTTATAAAGGTAGGCGAATGACGATTCAGCAATTCCACTGCGGAAAATAATCATATTATCATAGAATTCCTAGTTCTTTTGAGATTTATTGAACTGTTCAATAACATGTTTAATCTCGGATATGCTCCACTGTTTTTGACTGGGATACTGAGGATCACAAACTGGATTTGAATAACCATGCAAATTAGCTTGGTACTCTGAAGGTCAATTACCATCTCTGATTGATGTGCCGGTAAACCACACACACTCCAACAACAATGATAAGATTTGAGAAACCCATTGCAACTCTTTATGAACCCCTATTGGTGTGTCGGTAAATCACACACGCTCCACCAATTTTTCATAAAGTGCAATGTGTAATTTCATGGATTAGCATCAATTCACATTTTTCCTAAAGTAACTAGATTGTGATTTTATAAAGCTGTTCCAGTACTTTGAGTAATATCATTATACTTTTAATGAGATTAAGCGGTCCTATCAAACCCGTTCGGCTAAAGACCCTCCACTGATCAGGAGAGCGGTAGGTGAAAGTGGACACCTATTAGACTGCCATTTTATAGGCAGTCTCCTTATACCCTCTTTATAGATCAGCTTCGTGAATGAAGCCTACTATTGATTTGACTAACCAGTTTATCTTATACATATAATATTAACTTTTAATAATAATAATATATATAAGATGTATTTTAAACTTTTAAAATATTTCTGGTTTATCTATTTAATTTTTCGAAAATTAACTATTAATTTAAAAATTAAATTTAAACCTTTAAATGATTTAATTTATCTTTTAATTAAACAATTAATTAAATTAATTAAATCCATATAGGTATCACAAATTAATCAAATTAATTTAAACCTATCTTAAACCCCTAATTTACGAAATTAACAAATAATGGGTTGAAGGTTCTCCATTTAATTAAATAATTAAAGTTACCAAAAATAGAAAACCTTCTAAAACCCTAATTAATAAATCAAAAAAAGGCATGGGGGAGGGGGGAGGGGCTAGGGTTTCAATATCCCTAAACCCCAAAATCAAAAATGGCCAATTAGGGTTTATAAGCTTTAAACCCTAATTTTTAGGGAAACTATTATAACTATTCAACAAGAAAACAACAAATAGCTCTGATACCACTAAAATGTTTTCTGAAAATCAATGAACTAAAACCCTAAGTTCACAGGCAACCTATGAGGATCTATGTTTTCTATTATTGAACATATAAATATTTCCTAAAAGGCCACAAGAAAAATTACTAAAGAATAAAATCAGAAAAACTAACATTTAGGTTTTCTTGGAAACAAAGCAACAAAACTATCTTGCCTCAAATGAAGTCACACCCAAGAGCTTAAGGGGAGGTCGAAAATTCCAAAGAGAATGAGGTGAATATGGCCCAGGTTTATGGGGTCTGAGGCTCCCTATTTATAGCCTCCAGTAGATAACCAGATAAACCTTTAGAGATAAACCTTTTTGAATTCAAATCAAGACAAACCTTTATCTTATTAATTCAAACCTATTTATCTCTATATATATAATCGAAATTATATCTATATATCTATATATATATATATATATATATATATATATATATATATATATATATATATATATATATATATATATATATATATATATATATATATATCCTTAAAAAGTCGATGGTCATAAGGCTGCTAAAAATGTCACTTACTCAACTATTGAATAATTATAATTTCAGTCCCTGCACCTTTAATTAATTAAATTAATCACCAAATTAATTCCAATTAATTCTAGATTAATTTCTAATTAATAATATAGTTTCTAATTAATTTATTATCACTTAAATATATTAATAAACTATTTACTTAATTTCTATTGATTTATTAATAATATAATAAATCAATCTTTCTCTCTACTGAACTTTCTACCAAACCTCTAGCTATGAGGGCAACCCAAATGGACTATGCTACTATTAATTAGGTAAATACTAATTATTAGTCATGGCTTAGACACCTAATCCAACATCCTCATGCTATTAACCATTGACCCCGCCATCCGCAGGAATTTTGAATTCCTAGGGTCACATGAGTTGATACAACTGGTTGAGGAAAGGTTCCAAGAACCGGTTTGGCAGGAAAAGATTAGGATCTATGAAAAGCTTGGTGAGACCAGGCTGAGAAAGGGACACAATGTTAGTGCACACTTTCTTAAGATAGAAGGATACTTGGAAGCACTGTACAAGCTTGGTCACCCTCTCAGTCAAGAAGCAAGCATCAATGGATTGCTCGCATCTCTGCTTGAGGAGTATGAACCGTTCGTACATATATACAGGGAAAGGGACCTACACAAGACCTTCATGGAAATGCATTCAATGTCGACTCTCTATGATTCACTCATGGAGGTGCATAGTTCGGGATTGAGTCCAGCTCTAAAGCACATCAGGAATCCATCCAGACGGGTCCTGGGATGTCTTAAGCTGGGAATTCACAGGGTGGGATACAGTCACAGGATAATTGGAAAACACTCCAAAGCCCAACAGTTTGGCAACTCAGGTATATCTAAAAACTCAAAACTCCTAATCCTTAATTCCTTGATACAAGAGGTGATAGTCACATTTGGTTTGTATACAGTGTCTTAGTAGGACGCAGGACATTGTCGCATGGGAGCACGTTCAGATTGGATCTCGAGCTCGTGCATTTTTAGAGTTTAGTTAGATATTTTTGGCATTGTTATTAGTCAGTAGATAGTATGACATTGTTTTACATAGTACATTTTTTTGAGGATAATTTTTGATTTAATAAAAGTTATATTCTTTTTTTAAAAAATGATTGTTTAAATTATCCTTGAAGTGTTGTGTGAATGTAGCTTGAATGTTGATTAAATTTATGGATTGTGTTTGTATGATTGTTAAAATGAGTTTTATAAGAATAACTTCAACCAAAGATCCAATGGACAGGATTTTGGAATCAATTGGCTTAGAGTCTGTTGAGTGTTGAAATCAATAAAATGAACAAGTAATGACTAGTGATTCAACAGTAGATCAAGTAATAAGCAATCAAACAGTAATATGAATAATCAAGAACAGTTATGGAACAAGAGGAATTGGATAACTTGTGCCGAATGCTTTCATTGATTGATTTAGGGTTTTACAATAGGACGATTACAATCTCACATCTAACACGGTGTGCTATCACTGATATTTATACTAGATCAGTGATACGCATAGTATAAATGTTACAAAGAATATTCTATCAGATGTACTATCTAATAGAATGCTAAATACATGCAACACGTAGTCTGCAACTACGCGTGCATCAAAATATTTGACATCTGTGAAGTCTTCGAATCCTCCAGGTGATACCCTTCAGAGTCTTCAGACTTCGGGGTCTTCTCATTGTTTATTACTTCGGGGTTTTACATCAAGAGGTCTTCGGATAGAACTTCGGATAGATCAGCACTTCATCACAAATATTCCCAACAATCTCCCCCTTTGTGAGAAGTGCATCCGAAGCCTATACACAGAAGTTTCTTTTGTAGGCTCTCTTTAATTTTTTTCTGATAGCTAAGTACCAGGTCATATGATCCATGAACTTCTTCTTCTTCTCATCAGAATTGACATGACAGGCGTTCACATGAGGAATCATGCCTGAGATAAAAGAGGAGGGATGGAGACCAAGATAGTCTATTTCAAAGAACTTAATCATGACTTCGGTTTCGTTTCGAAGTGCTTTGAAGACTACACCATATGGTTCATCGAGAATCTCTCCATTCTTAAACCTGCTTATGTTCCGAACTACGACTGGAGGAGTATTCAATGGTTGTTGATAGTAGGAACATAATTCAATGTATTGCTTTGCGAATCTCAGTAGGTAGTTGTTTAGAAAACCCAAGAGGTGGTTTTTGATCGTTCTGATTACAACTAAAGACTCCGAGGCAAGGCCTGGATCACCTCTTCCCAAGATGTCTAGCATTTCAATGAAGTCCATTGGATTCATTATTGGGAAGTCAATAATTGTAAACCTTGATTCAACTTCATCTACACCGCAAAGAACAAGGAATTCATAATTCATGAAGTTCTCAAAAGTCTTTGCCTCTTTGATTGATATGATTTTCTTGATCTTTTTCAAACTCCATACTACATTCTGATTTTGAATGAACATAGCATGGAAGTTTATTTTGTTGGTCCAGTAGGTTGGCCTCTGTTCATTTGTTATTGATTGAACAAACTAGAGAAAGGCGAAGGTCTTCGGATTGAAAGGTATGTCAAGCTGAAGATCTTCGGAGTCGGCTGTCTCAAAACTCCGAAGAGGTAGCTTGTTGAGTACATTCAGATCTTGAAATCCGAAGAGTTTGATTGCCTCTGCGGTCTATTTTCCATCATCACAGGCAAAGTTGTTCATTTTGATCATCGAGGCATGGTCTGCATGTCTGGCCTTGTAGATATTTTCCATGCGTGGAACAATTATGCTTTCAACAGACCTGTCTGTTGAACTTCCAGCTCCAGATGATCCCCCAACTCCACATGTTCCCATGGTAGTTGTAGTGATGGTTGAAAATATAGGACCAGCAGTGGTGGTTGTTGTGGCTGCGGAGGTTACCATTGTGACCACTCTTTCTCCCCTTTGTGAGGCATGGCCCGCATGCTGAGCAATGGCAGGCCTGCCTTGTGGTCTAGTAAGCCGATCAACAAAGTTTATCAAAGGTTGTAATACAGTTCTTAACCGTGTGGCCATATCTTGGTTAAGAGCTGTATTTGTCTTTTATAGTTCCTCTGTAAACTTAGAGATCTCCGTAGCAGCTTGGGCGGCTGTGAGCTCTTCTATCTTCGCTCTAGCCTTATCAAGTTGTTTTTCAAACTTGGTACTTTGCTGAGTTTCGCTCCAAAGTTCTTGTAAGGCTTTCATAACTTCGGAGTTTGAATGTTCAATCTTTTCAGCAAATGTTTGGATTTTCTTGTCAACATCAGCAACAGCAGACGCTAATTTTTGTTCGAACGACGATTAGATCTTATCCTGTTGATCCACAAGTCTCTTCTCGAGCTAATGTACTGATTCTTTTAGTTCTTTAGACAATGTGAACTCTAGAGTATCGATCTCTTCGATAACGTCACACATGGTTGGTTTTGTAGTATCAAAACCAGTTTGTGCTTGAATCAGAGTATCAAGCTTTGAATTGAAAATCTTGTACTGTTTCATTAGTACAAAAGCCTCATCAGGCAGTTCTTCATCGGATGTTCCTTCAGCAACCAAGGGGGCCAGATGAAAAGCCTCAAAGAAGGCTGCTGAAGTAGGGTTTTGTCTTGAAGGTGATTGAGGTAGATCAAACTCTGGTAATGAAAAGTCAATACTAGAGAAATGAATAGTAGACATTTGAGGGGCAGTTGTAGGTGGTGGAGGAGGTGGTACATCAGATGATGTAGTGTGGATTGAGGTTGTTTGTTGAGCTGTTGTGGGAGGTGGAGGAGGTGTTGTTGTATGAGGTGGTGTAGGTGGTCTGGTTGTTTTAGGTGGTGAGGGTGGTGCAGTAGTGTTTGGTGGAGTGGGTGGTCTGGTGGTTGGTGGAGGTGAAGGAGGTTGGTTATCTTGCTGTTCTTCTTGTTCTTGTTCTTCTTCTTGAACTGTGGATGGAGTCCTGTTGGATTCCGAGGACTCATCCACAATGGCCATTTTCCTTGACCTCTTTGGTTGCTTTCTCTTCAGAGTAGTTTGCTCCGAACCTTTTCTCTTTTTCTCTGCCTTTTTTGGACCACTCGGTCCACCAGTTGCTTTCCTCTTCCCTTTCGCTTTTGCTTGTGCCATGGTGGGTGCTGCTTGATTTGTATCACGAATGGGGTAAGGTATAACAAGGGTATTACGATAAGTGTTTACCTCATTGCACTCCATGGGCACCTTTGAAAGCATGGCTTGAGGAATTTGAGCAAAGAAGTTTGCTGGTTCATCATCTAGTGGTGGAATCGCAATAGGAGTGTACCTTAATTCTGGAAGAGAGGGATCAGGAACATACCCTGCTTGCTGATAATGGGCGTGAACAACAATTGCCCAAAATCTAGCATTCGAAATCTCGGTTTCCTTCAGGCTGTGGTTGATGTGCAAACAAAAATCGGCCCATAGAATGGATGCGTAATCTACCTTGACATCATAGTAGATTCCGTAGAGCAGACTTTGGAATGAGACACTTGCAGAGTCTAATCCGAAAGTTCTCCCTGAGAGACATCTGAGGAAGATACTGAAGTAGTATCGCCAAAGATCAGGCAGTTAGTTCTTCTTGAACGTACTAATCTTCTCAAGAAGAGGTGAGTAGCCTATTTCGTTGAACATGTCAACGAGTTGATTAGCAGAGGGAACAACCATCTCCTTGGAATTGTAGACGGGAAGTGTAATACCCGGTTTCTCATAAATGAATTACACCTTAATTTTCTCACTTTAGAACAACATTAAAGGGTGTAACACAAATTAAGAAACTAGTAATACAAAGTTGTTACCAAAAACATAGTTTAAGTCCTAAACTATTTACATTAGTATTTACAACTATCATTCAAAAACCGGGTCACATTACATGTTTCAAAACAACAAACTATGTCCAAGTCCAGCTATCCCTCTGAGACACGCTTCCCCCGATCGCCACTACTAAAACCTAACACAAACAACAATAACAAACAATTTATGAGCTATGAAAGCTCAGTGAATAATTTAAGGTTAATTGGTTTGTATCATCTATTATCTCATTTTAATCAAGCTCAATGGACTATCTCAATCCCGAGTGTGATATACACACTATAACTCTTTATTCCATATACTCAATATTTGATTATACTCAACCAAATCAACACATAACCTACTTGTTATCTGTAAACAACATCATAATAAGTCATAATCATCTAATAAATAACTACTCACCTGAAGTTGAATCGATATGTGGAACTCCAGAACCTCGTGCCTGATCCTGTCTAGCTTTAGCTGTAACACAACACCTAAATTCAATGCTCAAATCCCTCTAACAACTTCACTCCAGGTTTACTCTGACTTCACTACTTTGACCTAATCAAGATCAAAAACACCACAACAAGCATTTCACTAACTTAAGTCTAGGATTTGAACTCTTTATACACTTACAAATCAATTAATTTGGCTCAAACATCATTAATTCACAGATGGGTCATCAAAGCCACGAGAAGCTACCTCAATCAAACCATCCAACGGTTGAAACGAAACCAAAATCAAAGAGGATTACCTTTCAAGCTCCAAGTATGAATCCCTAGCTTCAATTCGTGAATATTTGGCTTAAATATCGACTTAGAAGGCTTAGGATCTAGGGTTTTGGGAGGGTTTTGGTCGAATTGGAAATGACTGAAATGAAAGAAAATCCGCACTTTAAAACAGTCCTGTGCACGCGACACGACCCGTGTAGGCTCATACAACCCGTGTGAGACCTACAGCAAGCTATCTTGAACGTGCACAGACCCACACGACCCGTGTAGCCTCACACGACCCGTGTGAGGCCCAAACTCGTTTCGGTAATTTTTGAACAAGAGCTACACGACCCGTGTAGAGGTACACGACCCGTGTAGACCTGAAAGGGGGTACTGTTTGGTTCTTAAGCCTTTCTACACGACCCGTGTGGCCATACACGACCCGTGTAGCTCTGATTTGACATTCTACAAGTCCAAACTTTACTCAATTGGGTTTTTAACCATCCTAACTCATATAGCAACCTATTTAATCTTAATTACACTAAGATTAACACAAAATCTATATAAATTAATAATACGGTATTAGATGTTCTTACCCCCTTCAAAAGATTCCGTCCTCGGAATCTCTTGAAACAAAAAGGGATACTTTGATCGCATCTCCTCCTCGGCTTCCCAAGTGACATCCGTACCTCTATGGTGTCGCCATTGTACTTTTACTACTCCAATCTCTTTGCTTCGTAACTTTTTAACCTTTCTATCCAATATCTGCTCTGACATCTCTTGGTATCTCAATTTTTCATCTAATTGGACTCCGGCTAAAGGTATTCGAGTGGATTTGTCATATAATGTTTTTCTGAGATGTGACACATGGAACACATTGTGAATACCCCGTAACTCATCTGGAAGCTCAAGTTTATATGCGACCGCTCCAATTCTCTCTAAGACTTGGAAATGTCCAATGTATCACGGACTCAACTTACCTCGTTTGAAAACCTGATGACTCCCTTCCATGGGGACACCTTCAACATCACCATGTCCTCGACATGGAACTCTAACGGCTTTCTTCTCTTATCTGTATATTGCTTTTGGCGGTTTTGAGCTACTCGCATATGTTCGCGGATATTTTGTATTTTCTCTTCGGTTTCGGCTAAAATCTCTGGTCCCGCCAACGGTTTCTCTCCTGTTTCCGTCCAACAAGTTGGGGTTCGGCATGAAGCACCATACAATGCCTCAAAAGGTGCCATCTGTATGCTGGAATGGTAAGTGTTATTATAAGCAAACTCCACTAAAGGTAAGTGATCTTCCCAACTACCTCCAAAGTCGATGATACAGGCTCGTAGCATATCTTCAAGTGTTTGTATTGTCCTTTCTGACTGTCCATCTGTATGGGGATGATACGCAGTACTCAGTAAGGCTTTAGTACCAAAATGCTTTTGGAAACTCTGCCAGAAATGTGAATTAAAACGACTATCTCTAACCGAGACTATTGAAGTCGGCACTCCATGTCGTCTCACCACTTCTCTAGTATAAATCTCGGCTAGCTTTGACACTTGATAATCTTCTCGGATCGGAATGAAATGAGCAGACTTTGTCAACCTATCAACAATTACCCATATGGAATCATATCCTCGTGGAGTCCGAGGCAATTTTGTGATAAAATCCATAGTAATCTCATCCCATTTCTTCATTGGTACCCGCAATGGTTGCACTGCTCCATACGACTTTTGATGATTAGCTTTTACTTGAAGACATGTCAAACAGTTCTCTACAAATCGTCCCACATCTCGCTTCATACCAGGCCACCAGTAATACGGCTTTAGATTATGATACATCCGTGTACTACCAGGATGAAACGAATACCTAGTACAGTGAGCATCCTCTAGCAATAACTGTCTCGCCTCGCCATGTCTCAGAACCCAAACTCGCCCTTGGAAAGTCTTGATTCCTTGTGCATTTTCCACCAGTTTCTCCACATAACTAATCATCCTCTCTTTCTTCAAATCATTAGCTTCGCCTTGGCATCTACGTATCACCTCCGCTAATCGATTTACAATCCCCATTCGAGCCGATACGACTCGAATAGGCGGCTCTTTACGGCTTAACGCATCCGCCACCACGTTAGCTTTACCAGGATGGTAAAGTATTTCACAATCATAATCTTTTAGTAGATCCATCCACCGTCTTTGTCTCATATTTAGCTCCTTTTGATCGAATAAATATTTCATGCTTTTGTGATCTGTGTAAATCTGAAACCGTACGCCATAAAGATAGTGTCGCTACATCTTCAATGCAAAGATTATCGCTGCCAACTCTAAATCATGCACCGGATAAGCTTTCTCATGTGACTTGAGTTGTCGAGACGCATAAGCGATTACTCGTCCTCTTTGCATTAAGATACATCCAAGACCGCTCAGAGAGGCATCGCTGTAGAGAACAAAATCTTCCCCGCCTTGCGGTAAGGCTAACACCGGAGCTTTACACAAACTATCTCGTAATTGTTCAAATGCTGACTGTTGCGCCTCCGTCCAATTGAACTTCTCCGCCTTCTTTGTTAATTTGGTTAGGGGTGTAGCGATTCGGGAAAAATTTTCAACGAATCGCCGATAGTAACCTGTTAATCCCAAAAAGCTGCGAACCTCCATCAGACTCTTTGGTGGCTCCCAACTCATTACAGCTTCGATCTTCGTCGGATCTACTTTTATACCGTCTTCATTTATCACATGGCCGAGAAATTGAATCTCCCGCAACCAAAACTCGCATTTTGAAAATTTTGCATATAATTTCTCGTCTCGGAGAAAATCTAGCATTTGTTGCAAATGAAATTTGTGCTCATCTCGACTCTTTGAATAAATCAGGATGTCGTCGATAAACACAATTACGAATTTATCAAGAAAGGGACGACAAATCCGATTCATCAAATCCATAAAAGCGGCTGGAGCATTAGTCAAACC